>CM066047.1:125372013-126572013 GCA_033557465.1 Ichthyophis bannanicus
TGTGGTATGTCTTTATTTTAGAATCACTTTCTCCTGAAGCAGCGGAAGCAAAACACAGGAGGAACATTCCAGCGGGCGTCAGGTTTTGGATTTGCTCGCTTTATTCAATACCAGGAGGAGTTCTACAAGCTAAGACTCTGATTTTTGGGCATCACACATGTTTATGTAACATCGTGATAGTTCCGTGAAGATTATGTCCTTTGTGGATATGCTTTGAGAATTTTGTGAAAACACAAAATTTCAATGGCCCTTACTATTTGAACGATTACTTAATAACTACAAAAAAGATTTTCTTCGTTCACTATCACCAGCAACTGGATTAGAGTATCCAAACACTAATATTCAAAAAACAAAAAAGGTCCAATTTTAATCTTTCCGAGGTCTCAGTTAAACATTAGCAAGGCCTCATAGACTTCCGTCATAATAAGGCTAATTGCATGATCACATCAGCGACCTCAATATAATGTAAACAGCTCCCTATTTCACAGTGAAGTGCTCAAAAAGATAAAACTCTTCCAAATACATTGGTCTTGGCTCAAAAAATAATCGTTTATCGTTTATTTTTTGAGCCAAGACCAATGTATTTGGAAGAGTTTTATCTTTTTGAGCACTTCACTGTGAAATAGGGAGCTGTTTACATTATATTGAGGTCGCTGATGTGATCATGCAATTAGCCTTATTATGACGGAAGTCTATGAGGCCTTGCTAATGTTTAACTGAGACCTCGGAAAGATTAAAATTGGACCTTTTTTGTTTTTTGAATATTAGTGTTTGGATACTCTAATCCAGTTGCTGGTGATAGTGAACGAAGAAAATCTTTTTTGTAGTTATTGAGAATTTTGTGAACATCAGTGTCTTATGGTGATATGTATGACTTCTGTTATTTTGATATTTTTGGTGGACTAGTGAACCATTGATGTATTTCTCCTCATTTGTACACCTGAGCTCACTTTTGTGTGACCTATGGGAGGTGTCAGAGGGTTCTGAGGTTTGTTTTTCCATTTTTAAGGATATATCCTAATGTAGATGAATTTATTGCTACGGAAGGTTAGTTGGTAGAATTGTGTTTATTATTTTTCAATGTGTTTGATTGCAGCTCTGTTAATGACCATAGTGTATATTGGATGCTCTCCAGGCCAGGGCCTTCTTCTCCTGGACAGGGTAGATTGCCTCAAGGCCCTGGGCACCAAGGTCCAATGCCATCAGGCAGTGTTGGTGCGGTCCATGCTCTGCCTACTAGGCCACAGTCCATTTGGTTCCCAACGCCTGCCTCCACATGTGGGCAGTTCAGTGGTGTCTCCGCTCACAGTGGACGCAAGCCACAGGCAGGCTCCAGGAAAGGGTCTCAGTGTCCTGTCAACTAGCAGAGTCGCTTGGCTGGTGGCAGAGCACACAGCACCTGCAGAAGGGCATGCCCTTCCAGCCACCAAACCCCCAGAGGGCCCTCACCACAGACATGTCCCTACTGGGCTGGGGTGCCCACTGCGAGAATCTGCGCATGCAGGGCAACTGGTTCTGGTGGGGAGCCAGCAGCAGATTAACCTGCTGGAGCTAAAGGCCATTTTTCTGGTAATCAAGGTCTTCCACCATCGCTTGCAGAACCAGTCAGTGCTAGTCCAAACGGACAACCAGGTGGTGATGTTCTACCTGAACAAGCAGGGGGACACACAGTCTCAGTGCCTCTGCCAGGAGGCAGTAGTCCTCTGCTCATATGCAGGGCCGGCCCGTCCATTGAGCGAGAATGTTTTTTGCACAGGGCCCCGCGTTTCAGGGGGCCCCGCGCAAAAAACATTCTTATGTAAAAGTAAAATTGCAAAAAAAAAGAAAACCTGTCTCCTGCCGCTGTCGGGGCCGCCGCGGCAGAATCGAGCGTGCCGCGGGGCCCCCCTGTACCCGGCACAGCCTCTCCTCCCTGTAGCAACTCTCTCTTCTGAGCTGCAGTCAGACGCGCCGGCTTGCAGAGCGCGAAGGGAAGAGTTTCCCTTTCGCGACTCTGTTAGGCCCGCGGGGGCTGATGGGAACTTCCCATCAGCCCCCGCGGGCTTAACAGAGCAGCGAGGGAAAAACTCTTCCCTCGCGCTCTGCAAGCCGGCGCGTCTGACTTCAGCTCCAACGAGAGAGCTGCTACAGGGAGGAGAGGCTGTGCCGGGTACAGGGGGGCCCCGCGGCACGCTCGATTCTGCCGCGGCGGCCCCGACAGCGGCAGGAGACAGGTTTTCTTTTTTTTAAAAATTTCCCTGGGCTGGGCTGGGCGTTAGGAGTGGTGCTGGGCTGGGCTGGGCTGGGGGTTAGAAGTGGTGCTGGGCTGGGCTGGGCTGGGCTGGGCTGGGGGGGGGGGTGTTAGGAGTAGTGATGGGCTGGGCTGGGCGGGGGGGGGGTGTTAGGAGTAGTGATGGGCTGGGCTGGGCTGGGGGGGAGGTGTTAGGAGTAGTGATGGGATGGGCTGGGCTGGCTGGGGGGGGTTAGGAGTGGTGATGGACACTGGGCGGGTTGGGGGGGTTAGGAGTGGTGATGGGCACTGGGCTGGCTGGGGGGGTAGGAGTGGTGATGGGCACTGGGCTGGCTGGGGGGGTTAGGAGTGGTGATGGGTGCTGGGCTGGGGGGGTTAGGAGTGGTGATGGGCGCTGGGGGGGTTAGGAGTTGTGATGGGCGCTGGGGAGGGGTTAGGAGTGGTGATGGGTGCTGGGGGGCTTAAACTAACACGTGGGTGCTGGGGGAATAGGACTGGAAATGGGCTGGTGGGATTAGGACTGGAAGTGGGTTGATGGGGGTTAGGACTGGTAATGGGCTATGGGAGGGCTTAAACTAAAAATTGAGTGATGGGGGATTAGGACTGGGAGTGGGCTGATGGGGAGGTTAGGACTGGTAATGGGCTATGGGGGGGCTTAAACTGAAAATTGGGTGATGGGGGATTAGGACTGGAAATGGGCTGGTGGGATTAGGACTGGGAGTGGGCTATGGGGGGGCTAGGACTGGTAATGGGTTGGGGGGGTTGCTAGGACTGGAAATGGGCTGAGTGGAAGGGGGCTTGAACTGCAAATAGCTGTTGGGGATGGGGCTTGGAATGGAAATGGGCTGAGGGGAAGTGGGGGGCTTGAACTGCAAATAGCTGATGGGGACGGGGCTTGGAATGGAAATGGGCTGAGGGGAAGTGGGGGGCTTGAACAGCAAATAGCTGATGGGGAGGGGGACTTGGAATGGAAATGGGCTGAGTGGAAGGGGGCTTGAACTGCAAATAGCTGATGGGAAGGGGGGCTTGGAATGGGCTCTTAGGGGAGGGAGCTAGGACAGCAACTGGGCTGATGGATGGGCTAGGATAGAACTGAGAATTGGGTGTTGGGGGGAGCTAAGATTGGAAATGGGCTTTGGTGGGGGCTTGGATTGAAATGGACTCATGGAGGGGCTAGAACTGGAAGTAGGCTCATGGGGGGCTTGGTTTAGAAATGGGCTGAGTGGAGGGGAGCTAGGATTTAACATGGGCTGATGGTGGGGCTAGGAAAGGACTAGAAATGGGCTGATGGGAGGCTGGTATTGGAAATGAGCTGATGAAGGGACTCGGATAGGACTGGAAATGGATGGGGGAGCTAGGACTGGAAATGGGCTGATGTGGGGACTAGAAGGGAGCGGATACTGGGTGGGGCTGGAACTAAAAGGGAGCTGATGTTGGGGGAGATTAGAAGGGGATGGGGCTGGGAGAATGAAATGGAGAGGGGAAAAATATTTTGTGTGGGAGGGAAGAAAAATGTACAATTGTCCGGGTATTGGGAGACTAAGTGGGGATTGAGGATGGAGGGGTAAAATTTGAGTGGATGAAATAGGAATGAGGAAAGAGCAAAAGGAGAAAGATTATTATGTTAAAGCAGATGTAGAGAGAGAATGGAAAAAACTAGAAGAGAAGAAAGGACAAATGGACAGCAGACGATGGAGAGATAGCAGAAGACACAAATAAACCAGAAGAAAGTGGCTGGAACAATTGCAACTGAAAAAAAACTGCACAAAAGGTACAAAGATATCTCTTTATTTTGAATTTATTAACTGGAATATGTCAGCTCTGGGAAATGTGCATCATTAATGTCTGTGCTTTGTGTAGTACAAGAGGAAATTAATTTATAGTTTTATTTCTACATTGTTGTTGTACATTCCAAGTTTGGCTTTTAGGGTTCCCAGTTTAATTATTGTCTTCCTGTTTTTAAATTGTGATTCCTTGTTTGGTGATAGTCTATGTTCTGCATGTGTAACTGAGCTGAGGTATTCTGTTTATGTAATTCCTATTTGACATTGTCACTTGTTCTCTTTCCCCAGTAGGTCATGTATTGTTATTCTCTGAAATGTATTGGTTTAATATTTGCAGTGTTGCCTTTTGATAGGTAGTGTATGGTGCTTTATGAGTCCTGGTAGTGCTGTTGGGATACGGTGGGTTTGCTATGGGTTCTAAATGGGCAGTGTTTGTAGTAGTTCCTAATGTGCCTGGCGGTTGGCACTGGATTATAGTAATGTAGAAATCTTTGTCTTTTTTTATCCATACACTCATGAAGAGGCATGTTTACTAAAAGTTAGTGTATGGTAACATTATGCAAATATTTATGCAAATGAGGCCCCTTATGCAAATGAGGCCCCGCACCGAGTCTCCGCACATGGCCCCGCACCCCCCTTGGGCCGCCCCTGCTCATATGCGATCGGTCAGGGAAAGCTCCTCAGGGCAGTATACCTTCCAGACCAAGACAATGCCCTAGTGGACAGACTGAGCAGGGTCCTTCAGCCACATGAATGGTGACTAGACCCCAGGATGGCATAGCGGCTATTCTGACTCTGGGGAAATCAAAGTCTGGACCTCTTCGCCAGCTCGACCATTGCTCAGCTGCTCTACTTCTGCTGTCCCCAACCACATCCATCCCTAATAGCGGCGGACACCTTCCTCATCTTGTGGTTGGAGGGTCTTCTGTACACCTCCCCTACCACCCCACTAATCACCCAGACCCTCTTCAAGGTCCTGCAGGACAAGGCTTCCATGATCCTGGTTGCCCCATGGTGGCCCAGGCAGCGTTGGTTTCCCCTGTTGCTCTGCCTCTCATCGGAACTCCCAGTCCCTCTGGGGAATGTCTGGGGTTACTGACCCAGAAGGAGGGCTCCCTCCTTCACCCCAACCTGGGGTCCTTGTCACTAACAGCATGGTTGCTGAACAGGTAGCTTCCCAAGGGAGGTGGAGGAAGTCCTCCTGGCCTCTCGTAAGTATTCCAGGAGATGAGCCTATGCCTTCAAATGGCACACATTCTCAGTTTAGTGTGTGGAGCAATGGGTTGACCCATTTTCTTGCCAGGTGCACAAGGTGCTGCAGTACTTGCTTCACCTTTTGCAAACTAGACTCAAGTCCTACTCCATCAGCGTGCACCTGAACGCGCTCTCGGCTCACCATCATTCAACAGAGGGCAAACCTCTCTCTGTACAGCCCCTCCTTACACAATTTATGTGGGGCCTTCTGCTCTCTAAGCCTTTTATCAGCCCACCCCTGGCAGAATGGGACTTCAACGTGGTTCTGACGCAGCTCATTAAGCCACCTTTTGAACCTCTGGCTACCTGCCATTTGCATTATCTCTCCTGGAAGATCGTCTTCCTGGTGGCGCTCAACTCTGCCGCAGGGTCAGTGAGCTTCAGGCCTTGGTGGTTGAGTCACCTTACACAAGATTCTACAAGAATAGGGTTGTGCTTCACACCCACCCTAAATTCCTTCCAAAGGTGGTATCTGCCTTCCACCTCAGCCAGGAGGTGGTGCTCCCCACTTCTTTCCACGGCCCCATGCAGACAAGGCGGCAGCCGTTCTCCATACTTTGGATTGTAAGAGGGCCCTGTTCTTCTACCTCCAACATACCCAGGGCTACCACAAAGCCTCGCAGCTTTTCATTTCCTATGACTCCAGTCAACTGGGGGAGGCTGTTACCAAGCGGACCCTGTCCACCTGGGTGGCTGACTGCATCGCCTTTGCCCATGATCAGGCTGGGCTCTTGTTGGAGTGCCAGACTGCAGCACACAATGTCAGGGCTATGGCAACCTCTTTTGCAAGCCTACTCTTTGTCCCAATGGCAGACATCTGCCAGGCCGCCACCTAGTTCTCGGTTCACATCTTTGCAGTTCACTGCTGCCTGGAGAAGGACTCCCAACGGGACAGTACTTTCAGCCAGGCAGCACACCATAATCTGTTTGGGGTTTAGGCAACTCCTGCTCTCCGACCCTTCTTGTTCAGGCTACTGGAGCGATGGTTCTCCCTGGACACTGGGGTCCTTAGAGTCTTTCCGCAGACTTGCTTGCAGCTGCTTATGGCTGGGCTGTGTTTTTCTACAGGTTCTCAATAGCCTGTAGCTAGGGAGTCCCATGTGTGAGGACTGGGTTCCTGCTTGTTCCTGGAGAAAGCATAGTTACTCACCTATAACAGTTGTTTTCCAAGGACAACAGGAATCAGTCCTCAGAACCCTCCTTCCTCCCCTTGTAGTTGCTGTACAATTTTTGCCATTTTCTTTGGTCAGAACCAACACAGATCCCTGGGGTACTCCACTATTCACCTTTTTCCATTGATAAAATTGGCCATTGAGCCATAGCATCTGCTTTCTATCTTTTAACCAGTTCCTGATTCATAATGGTACACTGCCTCCTATTCTAAGGCCTTTCAATTTCACCAGGAGTCGCTCATGAGAGACCTTGTCAAAGGCTTTCTGAAAATCCAGATACACTATATCAACCGGTTCACCTTTGTCTACCTATTTATAATGATTTCTACCATTTTGCCCGGTACTGATGTCAGGCTCACCGGTCTGTAGTTTTCCTGGATCACCCCTGGAACCCTTTTTAACAATTGGCTTTACATTGGCCATTCGCCAATCTTCAGGTACTACAGATTATTTTAATGATAGTTCACAGATTACTAATAGTAGGTCTGAAATCTCAGATTTCAGTTCTTTTAACTCCCTTGGATAATTTACTACTCTTCAATTTATCAAATAGTTGTAATACATCTTCCTGGTTTATCAATATTTCTTTCAATTCTCCCGATGCATTACTTTTAAATACCATTTCAGGCCTGGGTAACTTCTCTACAAAGAATTAATTGCATCTCTATGATATGGCCTTGTCCCCTCTTAGTGCCCCTTTTACCCCTCTATCACCTAATGGTGTCTGTACGCCAGGCACCCTCTCTAACCCTCTTCAAATCCAGGTTGAAAACTCACCTCTTCACTGCTGCTTTTGGATCTTGACTCATCTGATCTCCTTTTCTTTCCCCTAGTTCTATCCCTGCTTACACCTTCTGTGTATTGTCTTGTGTTTTGTCTTGACTAGATTTCTTTCCCCTTTTCTTTCCCCTAGTTCTCTCCCTGTGTACACCTTCTGTGTTTTTTGTCTTGTGTTTTGTCATGACTAGATTGCAAGCTCTGATGGGCAGGGACTCTCTCTTACATGTCTGTACAGTGCTGCATACGACTGGTAGCGCTTTATAAATGCTCAGTAGTAGTAGTAGTAATGGTCCAACCAGGGGCGGCCCAAGGGGGGTGCGGGGCCATGTGCGGAGACTCGGTGCGGGGCCTCATTTGCATAAGTGGCCTTATTTGCATAAATGTTTGCATAATGTTACCATACACTAACTTTTAGTAAACATGTCTCTTAATGAGTGTATGGATAAAGAAAGACTAAAAGATTTCTACATTACTATAATCCAGTGCCAACCGCCAGGCACATTAGGAACTACTACAAACACTGCCCATTTAGAACCCATAGCAAACCCGCCGTATCCTAACAGCACTACCAGGACTCACAAAGCACCATACCCTACCTATCAAAAGGCAACACTGCAAATATTAAACCAATACATTTCAGAGAATACTGGGGAAAGAGAACAAGTGGCAATGTCAAATAGGAATTACATAAACAGAATACCTCAGCTCAGTTACACATGCAGAACATAGACCATCACCAAACAAGGAATCACAATATAGAAACAGGAAGGCAATAATTAAACTGGGAACCCCAAAAGCCAAACTTGGAATGTACAACAACACTGTAGAAATAAAACTATAAATTAATTTCCTCTTGTACCAAACAAAGCGCAGACGTTAATGATGCACATTTCCCAGAGCTTTCATATTCCAGTTAATAAATTCAAAATAAAGAGATATCTTTCTACCTTTTGTGCATTTTTTTCAGTTGCAATTGCTCCAGCCACTTTCTTCTGGTTTCTTCATGTTTTCTGCTAACTCTCCATCATCTGCTGTCCATTTGTCCTTT
This sequence comes from Ichthyophis bannanicus, assembly GCA_033557465.1. Lineage (NCBI taxonomy): Eukaryota > Metazoa > Chordata > Amphibia > Gymnophiona > Ichthyophiidae > Ichthyophis > Ichthyophis bannanicus. The sequence continues at coordinate 125,380,282 of CM066047.1, forward strand.
CTTCTCTCTTCTAGTTTTTTTTTCCATTCTCTCTCTCTACATCTGCTTTAACATACTAATCTTTCTCCTTTTGCTCTTTCCTCATTCCTATTTCATCCACACAAATTTTACCCCTCCATCCTCAATCCCCACTTACTCTCCCAATACCCGGCCAATTGTAGATTTTTCATCCCTCCCACACAAAATATTTTTCCCCTCTCCATTTTACTCTCCCAGCCCCATCCCATTCTAATTCTCCCCCAACATCAGCCCATTTCCAGTCCTAGCCCCCCATCAGCCCATTTCCAGTCCTAGCTCCCCCATCCATTTCCAGTCTGAGTCCCTTCATCAGCTCATTTCCAATCCTAGCCCCCCATCAGCCCATTTCTAGTCATTTCCTAGCCCCATCATAAGCCCATGTCAAATCCTAGCTCCCCTCCACTCAGCCCAGTTCCAGTCCAAGCCCCCCCATGAGCCTACTTCCAGTTCTAGCCCCTCCATGAGTCCATTTCAATCCAAGCCCCCACCACAGCCCATTTCCAATCTTAGCTCCCCCCAACAGCCCATTTCCAGTCCTATCCTAGCTGCTCCATCAGCCCATTTCCAGTCCTAACTCCCTTCCCTCACAGCCCATTTCCATTCCAAGCCCTCTCCCCATCAGCTATTTGCAGTTCAAGCCCCCCCCTTCCACTCAGCCCATTTCCATTCCAAGTCCCCGTCCCCATCAGCTATTTGCAGTTCAAGCCTCCCCTTCCACTCAGCCCATTTCCAGTCCTAGCAACCCCCCAACCCATTACCAGTCCTAGCCCCCCATCAACCCACTTCCAGTCCTAACCCCCCATCACTCCATTTTCAGTTTAAGCCCCCCCTATAACCCATTACCAGTCCTAACCCCCCATCAGCCCACTTCCAGTCCTAACCCCATCAGCCCATTTCCAGTCAGCCCCCCATAGCCCATTGCCAGTCATAACCCCCCCATCAGCCCACAGCCCATTACCAGTCCTAACTCCATCAGCCCACCTCAAGTCCTAACCCCTCCCCATCAGCCCATTTCCTGTCCTAGCCCCCATAGCCCATTATCAGTCCTAACCCCCATATAGCCCATTACCAATCCTAACCCCCCATAGTCCATTACCAGTCCTAACCCCCATCAGCCCACAGCCCATTACCAGTCTTAACCCCCCATAGCCCATTAACACTCCTAACCCCCCCAACAGCCCACCTCAAGTCCTAACCACTCCCCATCAGCCCATTTCCTGTCCTAGCCCCCCATAGCCCATTACCAGTCCTAACCCCCCCATAGCCCATTACCAGTCCTAACCCCCCATCACCCCATTTCCAGACAGGCCCCATCAGCCCACAGCCCATTGCCAGTCCTAACCCCATCAGCCCACCAAGTCCTAACCCCTCCCCATCAGCCCGTTTCCTGTCCTAGCCCCCCCCCCCCATAGCCCATTAACAGTCCTAACCCCCATAGCCCAGTACCAGTCATAACCCCCATCAGCCCACAGCCCATTACCAGGCTTAACCCCCCATTGCCCATTTCCTGTCCTAATCCCCCCCACCAGCCCACCTCTAGTCCTAACCCCTCCCCATCAGCCCATTTCCTGTCCTAGCCCCCCATAGCCCATTACCAGTCCTACCCCCCCCCAACAGCCCACAGCCCATTACCAGTCCTAACCCCCCCATCAACCCACAGCCCACCTCGTCCTAACCCCTCCCCATCAGTCCATTTCCTGTCCTAGCCCCCCCAATAGCCCATTTTCAGTCCTATCCCCCCATAGCCCATTACCAGTCCTAACCCCCATAGCCCATTACCAGTCCTAATCCCCCCAACAGCCCACCTCAAGTCCTAACCCCTCCCCATCAGCCCATTTCCTGTCGTTGCCCCCCATAGCCCATTACCAGTCCTACCCCCCCCCAACAGCCCACAGCCCATTACCAGTCCTAACCCCCCCATCAACCCACAGCCCACCTCGTCCTAACCCTCCCCATCAGCCCATTTCCTGTCCTAGCCCCCCATAGCCCATTACCAGTCCTACCCCCCCACAGCCCGCAGCCCATTACCAGTCCTAACCCCATCAGCCCACCTCCAGTCTTAACCCCCCCATCAGCCCATTTCCAGTCCTAGCCCCCCCCATCAACCTACAGCCCACCTCAAGTCAAGTCCTATCCCCCTCCATAGCCCATTACCAGTCCTAACCCCCCCACATGGGCTCAGGGAAAATAAAAAAAAAAAAAAAAAAAAAAGCTGGCTGCTGCCGCTGATGATGCCGCCGTGGCAGCGGCAGAATGGAGTTTCCCGCCGGGCCCCCTCTGCCCGGCTGAGCTCTCCCTGCCCGGCTGAGCCCCTCTGCGATGGCTTTCAGATCCGCGAAGGGAGAGTGTCTCCCTCGCGTCTCTCTTAAGCCTGCAGGGACAGATGGGAAATTTCCCATCAGCCCCTGCGGGCTTAACAGAAACACAAGGGAGACACTCTCCCTTCGCGGATCTGAAAGCCGTCGTAGAGGGGCTCAGCCGGGCAGAGGGGGCCCCGCGGGACACTCCATTCTGCTGCTGCCGCGGCGGCAGCCAGCTTTTTTTTATTATTATTTAATTTTTAAAAAAGCAGAATGTTCTTTGCGCGGGGCCCCCTGAAACACGGGGCCCTGTGCAAAAAACATTCTTGCTCAATGGACGGGCCGGCCCTGGGTCCAACTGACTCTCTTACAGGTTTTTGTGCTACAGATGTACTTGAAAAAGGTTTTATTATGCGTTTTTGCTTCTACAGCAAGCTTTATTCCAAATTCTCTCTTTGCCTGCCTTATCAATGCCTTGCATCTAACTTGCCAGTGCTTATGTTGTTTCCTATTTTATTCATTTGGCTCCTTTTTCCATTTCCTGAAAGATGCTTTTTTGGCTACGACAGCCTCTCTGACCTCATCTTTAAACTATGCTGGCAGTATTTTGGCCTTCCTTCCACTTTTCTTAAAACGTGGAATATAACTGGTGTGGGCTTCCAAGATAGTATTTTTAAAGAAACTGCCTTGGCTTCTGTTGTCAGTTTACCTTAACTGAGGATTTATTTTGGAAGTTATTGTTGTTTAATGATGAGAGAAAAAAAAAAGATTTTGTTCACTTATTTTTTGCCTGTTTTTATTCTGAAAACATTACATCACACCACAGGGCTCAATATCCACTATTTCATTTAAAGTTAACCAATCTCACTACAGCTGATACAAGTCCTTTGAATCCTGTAAATTTCCCAGGGGCTGGAGTGCACAGCTAAGCAACAAAAATCTCCAACCTCCTGAAGGTGTCTCAGGGCTTGTCTCCTGTAGATTTTAAGCAACTGCAGGGCAGAAAAGTCAGCCCTGGGTGGCATGCTGAACAGAAACTAGGTTCAGGTGTACATGAGTGGTATCCTAACAGAAACTTATTATCAGAAAAGTGACGATTTGGTGAAAAGGAAGAATTGAAGATTTGGTGAAAAGGAAGAATTGCGATTTGTGTTCTTTTGGCTATTTTACATTGTAATTTATTTATTTTTAACTTTGTTTATTTTATTATGCAAAGATCCAACATATTGAAACAGAGCACACAGCATAGAAATATTGCATATCACCTGATAAGGGAGCTAATAGAGCAAAATAAATTCAAAAGAACCACAATAGAACCACAATGTTCCACAAACTTAAATAAGCAATGTATGAAATCGCAGGCATTATATGGGGATATCTAACAATCTTCAATAAATTCAAATTATTCTAACAATACTACCTCATCTAACAGTAGTGACTTACTCATTCTCTCATCGAATGGTATTTGACAACTAAGTAATATTCTGGGGCCTACTGTAGAGACAGAAAAAAAGCTTATAATCAACCGATAGACAAGTGAATTATTAGCAGAATCACAGGCTGAACATTCCATGACCTGCAGAGCCAATAGAGACTCCATTATTGCTCAAAGATAAGGCAATAACAAGGGAAAATCCACCTCAGTTGCAATTATACAATGACACAATATACAATTCAACTTATGTAATATGAAATGCAAGACAAAAAATACAAAAGCATAAAATACACTTCTATTAAATGAAAATATAATAAAATGAGAATTCTAAAATTATAACTATAAAAATAAGTAAAAGGGTGCACCCTCAGTTTAGAACCCTTTATTTCTCTTTTTGTAATCTTTGGTTAGTTGGCCTTTGACCCATGACCATAGGGGAACCAGAGGAGGCATGCCTTGGACCGGCACAACTATAGACCCAGGGAAACATGGATATCTGAACATTAGATCCCGGGCGGGTGCAAACTGGAAAGTGGCAGAAAAGACAGCAATGACTTCATCGAGGTCTCTACTTAGACAGTTAGGAGTTAAGTAATAAATAAAAAAACAACAACCCGTAACCAGATTAGTTGATGACAATAAGCTAAGCAGCAGACCAACGAGCATATGGGCCCCTCAAATTCTCAAAGCGGTCCATAGAAACATAGAAAAATGACGACAGAAAAAGACCACATGGCCTATCTAGTCTGTTTATGTTTATGTTTATTAAAATTTGATATACCGCTCATCCAAAAAGACCAGAGTGGTGTACAGTATAAAAACAAATACAATTTTATAAAAACAATCAAAACAATAGCCAGAAAGGAAGAAAAGAAGTTACAATCTCAAAATATAAAGCGGGGAGCTAAAGAACACAAGACAACAATTAGAAGGAAGGGGATGATACAAAAGGGGAGGGAAGGTCCAAAGCAAGTGAGAAGAGATGGGTTTTTAGGTTACACTTAAAAGTGGCATGATGAGGCTCAAGGCGGAGGGCAGGAGGGAGAGAGTTCCAGAGGGCAGGGGCTGTGAAGAAGAAAGCAGAAGAGCGGGTAGATTGTAGATGCGCCAGCGAGGGGGAGGGGAGCGTAAGACGGTTGAGGTGAAATGAACGGGGAGTGTGCCTGGGGGTGTGATACGTGAGAAGGTCAGCCAGGTATTGTGGAGTGTTGGTATGGAAGGCTCGATGAACCAGCGTGAGCAGTTTGTAGTGAAAACGGAAGGGTAAGGGCAGCCAGTGGAGGTGAGAGAGCAGAGGTGAAACATGGTCGTCGAAACAAGGCATTAATAAGGCAGGCAAAGGGAGAATTTGAGAAGAAGCTTGCTGCGGAAGCAAAAATGCGAAGTAAAGACCTTTTCAAGTACATTCATAGCAAAAAACCTGTGAGAGAGTCAGTTGGTCCATTAGATGATAAAGGGGTTAAAGGAGCACTAAGAGGCGACAAGGCGATAGCGGAGAGACTGAATGAATTCTTTGCTTCAGTCTTTACTGAGGAAGATGTAGGGATGTTACCCATGACTGAAGTGGTATTTAAAGGTGCAGACGAATTGAAGGAAATATCAATACATCGGGAAGATGTATTACAACTATTAGATAAACTGAAGAGTAGCAAATCACCTGGGCCGGATGGTACACATCCAAGGGTGTTGAAAGAACTGAAATATGAGTTTGCAGACCTGCTATTAGTAATCTGTGAACTATCATTAAAATCATCTCTAATACCTGAAGATTGGAGGATCGCCAATGTAACACCAATTTTTAAAAAGGGTTCCAGGGGTGATCCGGGAAACTACAGACCAGTGAGACTCACGTCAGTACCGGGAAAAATGGTAGAAACCATCATAAAGAATAAAATTACTCAGCATGTAGATAGTCATGACCTAATGGGAGACAGCCAACATGGCTTTAGACAAGGAAGATCTTGTCTTACTAATCTGTTATGTTTTTTTGAAGGAGTGAATAATCAGGTGGACAAAGGTGAGTCGGTTGATATTGTGTATCTGGACTTTCAGAAAGCCTTTGACAAGGTCCCTCATGAGAGACGTTTGACAAAAACTAAAGAGTCATGGGCTAGGAGGCAGTGTACTATTGTGGATCAGGAACTGGTTAAAAGATAGAAAGCAGAGGGTAGGGCTAAATGGCCAATTTTCCCAATGGAGAAAGGTGAATAGTGGTGTACCCCAGGGATCTGTGCTGGGTCCGCTGCTTTTTGACATATTCATAAATGACCTGGAAAGTGGAATAACGAGTGAGGTTATCAAATTTGCAGATGACACAAAACTATTTAAAGTTGTTAATACCCAAGAGGATTGTGGAAAATTGCAAGAGGATCTTGATAAATTGGAAGACTAGGCATCAAAATGGCAGATGAAATTTAATGTGGACAAGTGCAAGGTTATGCAACTAGGGAAGAACAACCCAAACTATGGTTACACGATGCAAGGTTCAACATTAGGAAGCACCACCCAGGAAAAAGATTTAGGCGTCATTGTGGATACCATGTTAAAACCCTCGGCCCAGTGTGCAGCGGCGGCCAAGAGAGCAAATAGAATGCTAGGTATGATAAGAAAAGGAATGGAAAATAAAACAAAAGATATTATAATGCCTCTATATCGTTCCATGGTGAGACCGCACCTTGAATATTGTGTGCAATTCTGGTCACCGTATCTTAAAAAGGATATAGCGATTTTAGAAAAGGTTCAGAGAAGAGCCACCAAAATGGTAAAGGGGATGGAAGGATACTCCTATGAAGAAAGGCTAAAAAGGTTAGGGCTCTTTAAACTGGAAAAGAGACGGCTGAGGGGAGATATGATAGAAGTCTATAAATTAATGAACGGAGTGGAACGGGTAAACGTAGATCGATTGTTTACCTTATCAGAATATAGAAAGACTAGGGGACATGCAATGAAGCTACAGGGTAAACTATTTAAGACTAATAAAAGAAAATATTTGTTCACTCAACATGTAATCAAACTCTGGAATTTGTTACCGGAGGATGTAGTAAAGGCTGTTAGTGTAGCTGGGTTTAAAAAAGGTTTAGACAAGTTCCTGGAGGAAAGGTCCATAAACCATTATTAAGAAGGGACCCAGGATATCAATGCTTGAACCAATACAAGCATTGTGGAACCTGTGTCCCTTGGGGAAACTGCTAGGTACATATGACCTAGATTGGCCATTGTTGGAAACAGAATACTGGGCTTGATGGACCTTGGTCTGACCCAGTATGGCATATCTTATGTTCTTATGAGTTATATACTTTAAAATTTGACTACACGTCAGAATACAGTATGTACACCACATTGATTGCACTAGAAAATATTGTAGAACTTGTGAAAACCGTAAATATACAACAACTTTTAAATTTTAAGACGTCTGTGTTGTTTTCTATCAGAATTAGAACCGTAATTTTTGTGCGCTCTGTTATAAAGTATGTGTGCTCGCTCGGCAAGGTGTGTGCGCACGCACACGCGCACAGCTTAGAGGGAACAGTGATCATCAGCATAGCGAAGGTTGTTGATGAGCCTTCCACCAATCTTCACACCCAGGTTGTCTTCATACAGTCCTGCTTCTCTCATGATTTGTTCTACATATAAATACTTCATATGTCTGCTATTAAATCTCTATCCACTTCTTCTTCCTGTGAAGGAGATCTGTATAGCCCACCAATGCAAATGGATTTCCATTCCCTCTTTCTAGTTTAACCCACAGTGCCTCCTCGCTCCCTTTTAAGCCCTGTAATTCTATAGCTTTAATATTATTTTTACATATAGTGCCACTCCTCTTCCCCTTCTTCTTACCCTGTCCTTCCTGATTAAAGTATAACACGGTATAATTACATTTCGGCCATGCTGATGTCTGGCAATCCCGAATATTCAGCAATGGAAACCGGACATATTACACTGATGAATATCTGGTCTTTATTAAAGCGGTGCCAGCTAAGTGCTTTAACTACCTTAGCCACTGCCACTGAATATGCCCCCCCCCCCATGGTTTTTCAGAAATTGTAATTGATATTAGTAACTATGTAATGGAAATGCTGTTAATTTATTTGTGGTATATTATTTTGTGTGTTATTCTTGTTTTGTAATCCAGCTATATTTCTGTCAGGTTATGTGTGGAACATAAGAGTTTGTATTTAATTAAATTGTATTATAATTGCATCTGCTCTGAGGGTATGAATGTGTGTTTGCACTCTATGAGGGTAATTTTATAAAGTCCTTCGTAGTCTGCAGGCATTTACGTAATTCCTGTTTTAGAATGGCGAGTAAGTATATATGTACTTGACTTTATAAAACATGGGCACAATGCACATTAATTCAAGGTGCAATCATTTGCAGCAGTTCTTTGTAAGTGCCTGCAGCTAGAGCTCTTAGAACTGACGCATGTAACCTTGGGCTCTGCTCATGCTCCAGCCACACTCCAGGTCTATGCGTGCCCATCATGAAAGTACACGTGATTGGATATGCGCGCATATTTACAGAATTGTGCCCATGTCATTTACACGCGTAAGTGCCCAGTTGTGTAGGTATATAACTAAAATAGATAAACTTACATGTGTTGTTTGTGTGTAAATTTAGGCTACCCCTGATCAAATTACCCCTTGTTCTTGTACATAAGTTTTTTATAAAATACATGTGTACATCACACCTCTAGCTCTGTTCCACCCAAACTATGTTCCTGGGAATTTTTAAGCGCAAATTGCATAAAGGAAGGCACACTCTTTCTGTGTATACTTTTCATCCCCATCTGCAGTCATGCAATTAAATAAAAGCCCTCTTCTCTGTGTAAATTGGGCTTTACATACAGAAAAAGCTTAGAAGTAAGCTCCCCTGAGGCTGAATATCGGCACAAGCTAGTTAACCTTAAGGCACACCCTCACTATGGGGTCTAGGTTGAGACCAGAATAGCAGGTCTGCCAATCCAGATATCCAGAACCGCTATTCGTCTGGCCAGCGCTGGGGGAAACAAAACTCCCCGCACATTCACCTGATCTGTGCGGGGAGCTCCATGGGCAGGAGGGGTGGGCCAGGGGAGGAGCAAGGGCAGGCGGTGGGTGGTGACCGACTCCGGACATACAGGGCTGATTCTGAGGTCGGCCCTGTATGTCCAGTATCTGCAAAATGGACAGAGGAATTATTCCTCCGAGGGGATGTCAGGGGACAGCTGAGCCGGGACCAGCAAAGGAGGTGAAGGGGGTTCCTCGCAGCTCGACCCTGCAGCGTTCATCGTGAGCTGTAGAGGGTTCAACATAGATTGAGGGAGACCATGAAGAATTGAATTTGCATAGTCAAACTGTGGTATGATTAGCGCTTGGTAAATTGTCCGGAAGTCATCTGGTTCTAGCAGGAAACAGAGGTGTCTGAGGGTACGGATCTTGTGGTATACTGCTCTAACTACATTGCTTATGTGCGCCTTCATGTCCAGGCGCTGGTCCAAGGTGACTCCCAGGTACCAGATCATGGGTTTGGTCTGTAGTTCAGCCTCATTGACTTTTAGATGAGGCTGTGTGGTGAAGTTTGGATTCCTCGTTTTCTTGTGCTGAATTCTGAGGTTCTGGGATTGCAGCCAATTGGATACTGCATTGAAGCAGTCTGTCAGAGGGGATAGGTACGGGTTCTCTGTCGAGAAGGGCATGTAAAGTAGCACATCGTCTGCATATACCAAGCAGTTAACACAATAGGACCGGATAAGGTTACAGATGGGCTGCATGTAAATGTTGAACATCAGGGCGGAAAGGGAGGATCCTTGTGGGACGCCTTTCTTCTGGTGGAATGGTTCGGATATTAAGGTCCCTGATCGTACATGCTGCCATCTGTCTGAGAGGTAAGACTTGCACCAGTCTATTGCTGTTTTACAGATATCCTTCTCCTTGAGGCGCTCTAGGAGAAGCTCGTGGCTTACTGAATCAAAGGCAGCTGCTATGTCCAAGAAGATGAGGACAAATCCATGACAGATGCTATCGATTCCAGCAGCTATGTTATTGATGAGGGTGGTGAGAAGCATTTCAACGCCGTGATGTTCTCTAAAACCATGTTGGCAGTGGTCCAGCGGCGAACTGGTGTCGATGTGTTCCTGAATTTGTCTTTGGACTTCTTTCTCCATTATCTTGGCTAGAAGTGGTATGCTCGATATCGGTCTATATGAGTCCACCTTCTGAGAGTCGAGCTTGCTATTTTTTAGGAGAGGTCTAATGGATGTGTGCTTAACAGATTGGGGGAACGTGCCTGTTGTGAAGGATCGGTCCATGAGCCTGGCTATAAATGGGCTAAGGTCAGACTGTAGCTCCTTTATCCAGAAGGCAGGGCAAGGGTCAGACTGGGCAGTGGTGGTGTTGATCGTTGCAATGGTGTTTTAAATGTGATCCTTGGATGGCGTGGTGAAGGTGGATAGGGGTGTTATATTGGTTGTGACAAGGGCCACGGTGGGAATTGGAGATTTGTTAGTTTGGCATAGCTTTGATTGCAGGTAATCCACAAAGTCTTGAGGATGGATCTCATTTGTTTGTTCGGGAGCAGGTTCCTTGGTTAGATTTTTAACAAGGCTGAACAGATCGTGTGGTTTGTTCGGTGATTGTTTTAGAGTGTCAGTGTAGAATTGCCTTAAATTCTTGGTTACTGCTTCATGGTGCCATGCTAGGTGAGAGTTATATGCCTTTTGGTCTTCTGAGAAGTGTGATTGATGCCAGCTTCTTTCCAACTTTCTCAGGAAGGTGAGTGAGGATCGCAGCTCTGAGGTGTCCAACTGTGGTATGATTAGCGGGTGGTAAATTGTCTGGAAGTCATCTGGTTCTAGCAGGAAACGGATGTGTCTGAGGGTCGCTTTCTTGGAGGCTTGTTGGACGGTGTACGTAGTGCAAGAGTACTGAAGCTATTGTTCCATTCAGAAACCAAGACATCAGGGTTGAGTGTAGAAGAGGCGAGGAGTGGGCGAGTTTTACTCAGGATCCGATCCCTGTCGAAGGCTAAAAACCTTCTTGGTGGTGTCTTGGTAGTACTGCTCTGACTTCTGGCTTTGTTCTGAGTGTTTCTGGGCAGATGTATTTGGAATATAATCATCTTGTGGTCAGACCAGGGCACTGCGAGGATGGACAGCCCAGGGTTTGAGTTGAGAGGAGTTGGGGCAAATACCAAGTCCAATATGCCTCCTTTCACATGAGTAGGTTCCTTTACCAGTTGGCTATATCCTAAATTTTTGAGGGCCTCTAGGAAGGATGATGCCTGCGCCTCTTGTAGAGAAGGTAAGTTGAAGTCTCCTAGGATCCAGCTGGGCGTGCATGGACTCTGAGTGTTGGATGCCAGATTGATTATTGAGGAGAGGACATCCAAATCGGTTGATGGGGCTCTGTAAAGGAGGCTAATGGAGCAGAACTTGTTGGTTATCGTGATCGACTGGAGGTTTGTTGTGCTGTCAGCGCTTACCAGCTGGAAATGGAGGTCTGATTTGGTGAGGGCGAGAACTCCTCCACCCCCTATGTTGATTCTGTGGCATGTGTGTATTGTGAAATTAGTAGGTAAGAGTTGGTTAAGTAGGACATTATCGTCGTTGGAGAGCCATGTCTCTGTAATTAAGAGTATGTCGAGGTCATGGCAAGATATCATGTCGGAGATCACTGGCCATTTCTTGCGAATTGATCGGGCGTTTATGAGAGCGCATCTCAAGTTTTGGGGATGAGATTTTTCTTCTTGCTTTGGTTTCTTATTATGTTGTAGTGCGATGTGTAATCAGGGGCGGCACAAGGGGGGTGTGGGGCCATGTGCGGAGACTCGGTGTGGGGCCTCATTTGCATAAGGGGCCTCATTTGCATAAATATTTGCATAATGTTACCATACACTAACTTTTAGTAAACATGTCTCTTCATGAGTGTATGGATAAAGAAAGACAAAGATTTCTACATTACTATAATCCAGTGCCAACCGCCAGGCACATTAGGAACTACTACAAACACTGCCCATTTAGAACCCATAGCAAACCCACCGTATCCTAACAGCACTACCAAGACTCATAAAGCACCATACCCTACCTATCAAAAGGCAACACTGCAAATATTAAACCAATACATTTCAGAGAATAACAATACATGACCTACTGGGGAAAGAGAACAAGTGACAATGTCAAATAGGAGTTACATAAACAGAATACCTCAGCTCAGTTACACATGCAGAACATAGATCATCACCAAACAAGGAATCACAATTTAAAAACAGGAAGACAATAATTAAACTGGGAACCCTAAAAGCCAAACTTGGAATGTACAACAACAATTTAGAAATAAAACTATAAATTAATTTCCTCTTGTACTAAACAAAGCACAGACATTAATGATGCACATTTCCCAGAGCTGACATATTCCAGTTAATAAATTCAAAATAAAGAGATATCTTTGTACCTTTTGTGCATTTTTTTTCAGTTGCAATTGTTCCAGCCACTTTCTTCTGGTTTATTTGTGTCTTCTGCTATCTCTCCATCGTCTGCTGTCCATTTGTCCTTTCTTCTCTTCTAGATTTTTTTCCATTCTCTCTCTACATCTGCTTTAACATAATAATCTTTCTCCTTTTGCTCTTTCCTCATTCCTATTTCATCCACTCAAATTTTACCCCTCCATCCTCAATCCCCACTTAGTCTCCCAATACCCGGCCAATTGTACATTTTTCTTCCCTCCAACACAAAATATTTTCCCCTCTCCATTTCACTCTCCCAGCCCCATCCCCTTCTAATCTCCCCCAACATCAGCTCCCTTTTAGTTCCAGCCCCACCCAGTATCCGCTCGCTTATAGTCCCCATATCAGCCCATTTCCAGTCCTGGCCCCCCATCAGTCCATTTCCAGTCCTAGCTCCCCCATCCATTTCCAGTCCTATCCGAGTCCCTTCATCCGCTCATTTCCAATACCAGCCTCCCATCAGCCCATTTCTAGTCCTTTCCTAGCCGCACCATCAGCCCATGTTAAATCCTAGCTCCCCTCCACTCAGCCCATTTCTAATCCAAGCCCCCCATGAGCCTACCTCCAGTTCTAGCCCCTCCATGAGTCCATTTCAATCCAAGCCCCCACCACAGCCCATTTCCAATCTTAGCTCCCCCCAACACCCAATTCCCAGTCCTATCCTAGCCCCTCCATCAGCCCATTTCCTGTCCTAGCTCCCTCCCCTAAGAGCCCATTCCAAGCCCCCCTTCCCATCAGCTATTTGCAGTTCAAGCCCCCTTCCACTTAGCCCATTTCCATTCCAAGTCCCCCTCCCCATCAGCTATTTGCAGTTCAAGCCCCCCACTTTATCTTTATCTTTATTCAGTGTGCTTGATATACCGCCTAATACCAAAGTGTTAAGGCGGTGTACAGTAAAACAAAATGGCACTGCTTAAAGGAAACAGAAAAAGAACGCCAGTATTTTGACAGGAAAGAAAAGAAAAAAAAAACAAGAAAAGAAAAAGAAGCAGAAGAGAGTCGAACAAACAACAAATAGGACAATTGGTCTGACAACACATTGAGACAAACCATGGACAACCAAAAATGGGGTGGAAGATGGGGGAAGGAACGGAGGTGGGAAGAAAGGGAAGGGGGAAGGTAATAGGAGGAAGGGACAAAGGTTCATTGGTGGGAGGGATGGCAAACTAACTAGGGATAGCCGGAGGACAAACTAGCTAGGGAAATTAATAAGGGTAGGAGGCAAAGGTTCATTGGTGGGAGGAATGTCAGCTAGCTAGGGGTAACTGGGGGGAAGGGAAAATCAAAGGCCTGGCAAGAAAGGTAGGTCTTAAGGAGTGTTTTGAAATCAGAAAAGGACTTCCCCTCAGCCCATTTCCATTCCAAGCCCCGTCCCCATCAGCTATTTGCAGTTCAAGCCCCCCACTTCCCCTCAGCCCATTTCCATTCCAAGCCCCATCCCCATCAGCTATTTGCAGTTCAAGCCCCCTTCCACTCAGCCCATTTCCAGTCCTAGCAACCCCCCAACCCATTACCAGTCCTAGCCCCCCATAGCCCACTCCCAGTCCTAATCCCACCAGCCCATTTCCAGTCCTAATCCCCCATCACCCAATTTTCAGTTTAAGCCCCCCCATAGCCCATTACCAGTCCTAGCCTCCCCATCAGCCTACTCCCAGTCCTATTCCCACCAGCCCATTTCCAGTCCTAATCCCCCATCACCCAATTTTTAGTTTAAGCCCCCCCATAGCCCATTACCAGTCCTATCCCCCCATCAACCCACTTCCAGTCCTAATCCCACCAGCCCATTTCCAGTCCTAATCCCCCATCACCCAATTTTTAGTTTAAGCCCCCCCATAGCCCATTACCAGTCCTAACCTCCCCATCAGCCCACTCCCAGTCCTAATCCCACCGGCCCATTTCCAGTCCTAATCCCCCATCACCCAATTTTTAGTTTAAGCCCCCCATAGCCCATTACCAGTCCTAACCCCCCATCAACCCACTTCCAGTCCTAATCCCACCAGCCCATTTCCAGTCCTAAGCCCCCATCACCCAATTTTTAGTTTAAGCCCCCCCCCCATAGCCCATTACCAGTCCTAACTGAAAAAGTGAAGAAAAAGAGGGAGGCCTTCATGAAATACAAGAGATCACAGAGAGAGGAAGACAGGCATCTGTATTTGGAAAAACTTAGAGAAGCTAGCAAAGTAGTCAAGAAGGCAAAGATCCAAAAGGAGGAGGAAATAGCCAATGCAATAAAATGGGGGGATAAGACATTTTTCAGATATATTAGTGAGAAGAGGAAGGGCAAAAGTGGTATTGTCAGACTCAAGGGTGCAGGGGGGGAATATGTAGAAGCTGATAAGGATAAAGCGGAATTGCTTAACAAATATTTTTGTTCTGTGTTCACAGATGAAGAACCAGGAGCAGGACCTCAGAAAACACCCACAAATAAGAACAGAAGCGAGGGACATCTTGAACAATTTTCAGAAGACTGTGTTCGTGAGAAACTAGCTCAACTTAAAGTAGACAAAGCGATGGGGCCGGATGGGATACACCCTAGAATACTGAGGGAACTTGGGGACGTTCTAGCAACTCCACTGACTGACCTTTTCAATGCCTCGTTGGAGTCGGGAGTGGTGCCAAAGGACTGGAGAGAGGCTCATGTGGTGCCTTTACACAAAAGCGGAAGTAAGAATGTGGTTGAAAACTACAGGCCGGTTAGTTTAACTTCAGTGGTGAGTAAATTATTGGAAACGCTGCTGAAAGAGAAAATAGTGAGGTTTCTGGAGTCCGGCGGATTACAGGATCCGAGGCAGCATGGATTCACCAGAGGCACGTCTTGTCAGACAAATCTGATTGATTTCTTTGACTGGGTGACCAGGGAGTTGGACCAAGGGAGAGCTCTAGATGTGGTGTATTTAGATTTCAGTAAAGCCTTTGACACTGTTCCTCACAGGCAACTTATAAACAAACTGAGCACCCTAGGGATGGACCCTAAAGTTACTGCTTGGGTTAGAAATTGGTTGGGTGGTAGGCGACAAAGAGTACAAGTAAATGGAGCTCACTCTGAGGAGAAGGATGTTACCAGTGGTGTGCCCCAGGGATCTGTCCTTGGTCCGATTCTTTTTAACATCTTTGTTAGTGATATAGCGGAAGGGCTGTCGGGTAAGGTTTGCCTCTTTGCGGATGATACCAAAATCTGCAATAGAGTAGACACCCAGGAAGGTGTAGATAACATGAGGAGGGATCTAGCTAAGCTTGAAGAATGGTCTAGAATTTGGCAGCTGGGATTTAATGTTAAAAAATGTAAGGTCATGCATTTGGGCTGCAGCAATCCAAGGGAGCAATACAGTATAGGAGGTGAAGTACTTTTGTCCACTAAAGAAGAGCGGGACCTAGGCGTGGTTGTGTCTGATGATCTTAAAGTAGCTAAACAGGTAGAAAAGGCGACAGCAAAAGCTAGAAGGATGCTTGGGTGCATACGGAGAGGAATGGCTAGCAGAAAAAGGAGGTGATAATGCCTCTGTATAAGTCTTTGGTGAGACCTCATTTGGAGTATGGTGTGCAATTCTGGAGACCGCACCTTCAAAAGGATGTGAACAGGATGGAGTCGGTGCAGAGGGTTGCTACTAAAATGATTAATGGGCTTCATTATAAAGCATATGAGGACAGACTTAAGGATCTTAATATGTACACCTTAGAGGAAAGGCGGGATAGAGGTGATATGATTGAGATGTTTAAATACCTCCGTGGCATTAATGTTCAGGGAGAGAGCCTCTTTCAATTGAAAGCAAGTTCTGCTACGAGGGGACATGGGATGAGGGTGAAGGGAGATTGATTCAGGAGTGATATGCGGAAATATTTCTTTACGGAAAGAGTAGTGGATCCGTGGAATAGTCTCCCAGTGGAGGTGGTAGAGATGAGGACAGTAACTGAATTCAAAAAAGCATGGGACCAACACAGAGGATCTCTAAAGGTAAAAAGTGGACTGTTGTAGTTGTTATGGAAGGACAGACTAGATGGGCCTTGTGGTCTTTTTCTGTCATCATGTTTCTATGTTTCTATGTTTCTAACCTCCCCATCAGCCCACTCCCAGTCCTAATCCAACCAGCCCATTTCCAGTCCTAATCCCCCATCACCCAATTTTTAGTTTAAGCCCCCCATAGCCCATTACCAGTCCTAACCCCCCATCAACCCACTTCCAGTCCTAATGAACGTTTTTTTAAACATTTGTTTTAAACTTCCCGGTCCAAAATACATTAGGTTCACTACTATTTTTGTTTCTGCTACATTCTTTGTTTTCCATACTGATCATCATGCGGCAGTATTTATTTTGGTAGGAGTCCCAACCCCTTCCCTTTTTTCTAAATGTGTGCCGCGCTTTTGCTTTGTAAGTTTTAATGAACATTTCCTCATCCAATTATTTGGTTTTTTATAAAATAAAATTTGGTTCAATACATATATATGACACACCAGTTGTATTTCACGGTAAGTTGTATTACTTTTCCTTATTTTTTATTAATTTCACTTTTATCTGTTTCACATTTCTAAATGGATTTCATATTTATCATGGTTCAATGATTAGAATGTACAGTATGGTTTGTTTTTTTCTGGTTTTGGTTTCCCATTATTCAATGATTATGATTAAGCTTTTTGCTTTTAATGTTCTCGGCTACTAATTATATTACTATTTTTTAGCTATAAGATTGTCTCTGTGCCACGAATTTATATTCCACTGTGCACTACGTTCAGTACATGATATACATAAATGTAAGTATGCTATTGTTTTCTAATTTCTCTTTTTTGTTTATTTGGCTAATGTTCTTTCATATTTTATTATTGTTCCTATCATTATAATATATATGGATGTTTGTACATATTTTGGTTATTTTTTTATATTTTTTATTCTTATGCTTGTTCATGTTTTTAATATATTTTTATGAATTGAGAGATTTATATGTTACAATGTTATATTTCTTTGTTTGCAGTCCTCAGCCCCCTGATGAAGGCGTTGCCGAAACGCGTTGTGGTGTTTTTAGTATCAATAAAGTGCCTGTGACCCTTATTCCGCTCGCTTTTTATCTCTACCTGCTAAAATACAGTATGGGGCTGCTGACTGGGTGATAACTAAACAGTTTCTAAGTTGGCTGTTGGCTCTAGATGTAGAATAGCGTGCAGTTCAGCAGAGTATGATCTAACATTACAGGTAGCACAGACAACAGGTAAAAATGACATAGAGAGGTATATGATTGCACTGTTACATAGAGTGGTATATGATTGCACGGTTACATAGCAAGGTATATGATTGCATAGTTACAGCAGTTAATACAGGTCTGCTTAGTAATTGTCACAAAGGTAAAACACAGCAAGTAACTTCTAGTGTACTTTTGTAATTATTGTAGATATTTAATGTGTTCTATTTTGGGAGTACATATATTCAGTAGTAGGTTGCTTAGTGTCATGAGTATGCTAGTGACTTGAGTTACCTCTTTCTGGATGAGATGTCGGACTGTTCTTCAAACACCAGCTCGGACTCAAGAGTGATGTTCGTAACTGTCGTGAAATGTACAAACTAGTCCATTTGGATAGACTGTCCTCTTTTGTTGTCCGTGGTTGTGCTCCATTGATGTTTCCTTCGGATCTATGGTGGGGGAGACATACTGGCTGTTTGTGCCTGAAGGTTACATTTAGCGAGCGAGATCTATTAGCGGTCCATGCCTAAGGGCCACGCCAAAGGGCCCTCTAGCGAGGCCCTCAGGCACAGCCCCGCCAGGCGCGGGTGCTCCGGATGGTGCTCCTTTTAAATGTTGCTCCTCTGCCCCGATTGGGCAGCCGGAACGGCGGTGGGAACTGCTGGAAGCCAGTCTGATGCAGCCCTGGCTGCTCGATCCCGGCTTGGGAAAGGCTGCTGAAGGGACCTTTATCGCCGGATGGTGCTCCTTTTAAATGTTGTTCCTCTGCCCCGATTGGGCAGCCGGAATGGCGGCGGGAACTGCTGGAAGCCGGTCTGATGCAGCCCCGGCTGCTCGATCCCGGCCTGGGAGAGCTGCCGCGGACTGCATCTGACCTGAGTGCACTTAGGTCAGTAGAAAAACTTTGAACTGGATACAGAAACGGATAAGGAGCCAATGAAACGACTTGACAAAAGGGGTTATATGAGCATATCGAGGGTGGCAGAACATTAGCCACACAGCTGTGTTTTGAACAGATTGAAGGGGAGAGAGATGTTTCAGGGGAAGTCCAGCAAGGAGGAGGTTGCAATAGTCTAGACGGGAGGTGACTAAAGAGTGGATAAGTGTCTTAGTAGTGTGTGTAGAAAGAAAAGGATGAATTTTGCCAATGTTATAGAGAAAGAAGCCACAGGTTTTAGCTATCTGTTGGATGTGTGCCGAGAAAGAGGGAGGAGTGTAGTGTTATCCATAGAAATAGAGACATGAGGAAGGGGGTGGTGGGTGGTGGGTTTAGGGAGAAAGAGAAGGAGCTCAGTTTTGGCCATATTCCGTTTCAGACAGCGATGAGACATCCAAGCAACAATGTCAGATAGCTAGCCTATGGAACATCCAGTAGCATTGTAAAATGAAAACATGCGTCTTCCTCATTGCCTATCAGTGTTTGTTATTGGCATGTAAAATATAGGGGACATGAACGGACCTCCTTCTCCACATCCTTCAGATGTCTGCCTGATAAAATTAACACATTTTCAATGCCTGTTTGTGTCTTGAGCAGGTATAAGCTTAGGATATTGAGGGCATTTCTATAATCGGGCAAGGATGTCCAAGTTCTGGGAACACCCCAGAGATGCCTACTCTACATCCCAATTAAGATTTGGATGTCTTTGCTCTCGGGATGTCCACAGAGCTGGCTTCTAAAATGGCTCTGGAGATGTCTCCATGCCGTTTTCAGATATCCAAAGCATGACCAGGACTTCTAAAATAACCCCCCAAAAGTTTATAATGGTTCCTTGCACTTGCTTTCAACACTGAATGGATAAAAGAGGATGGAAGAAGTGCCTATTTGCCATTATTAAAACTCCTAAGAATATAAAATGCTCAAGGATTTATTTTTCATTGTAGATACTGTCACAAAGCGCCTACTTCTGATGTACTATGGTACTGCATCTTTCATTCTGAACATTTTCTGATTCCAAGCAGTATTCAGAGTTATCCTTCTGGTTGCATCAGTTCACTGGAGATAACACTAGAAGCAAAAAAGCTAGAAACACTCCTCATATGCCTATTCAACAACCTTATACGAGGAATTGACAACACAAAGTCCAGATTTCTCCTAATCTTCATTGACATCTCATCAGCTTTTGATATAGTATCACACAACATACTACTGAATGGACTAAAAGACATCAGACTCCATGGAAACACAATCAAATGATTCCACTCCTACCTTAGCAATAGACAACTAGCAATTGTCTAGTTAAATGTGGAAACAATAACTCCTCACCTTTCCCAGCAACACAAGGATCCTCCTTGTCAGTACGTTTTTTCAATATTTACATTCAGCCCTTTTGCGATATCATCGAAAAGAACACAGAATTCACTACACTCTATATGCTGATGACATTATAATTTACTCTCCTATCAACATTGGCAACCCAGACTATTCAAAAATAACAACATGTCTAGAAGAAATGATAATCTGGCTAACCCAAAACAACTTAAACATCAATTACAAGTAGATCAAAGCCCTCCTTTCACTCGCAACTCAAGTTTCTCCCCACCAAATTCAGTCCAGTTGAACAACATTACCATACCTATTAAACATGAGGAATCACTCTGGACAGCAATTTGAACCTGCATTCCCACATTAACAAAACAGCCAGTTCTGCCTACCACAAAATGCATGTTCTCAGAAGGCTCAAACCATTACTTAGCCATGAACACTTCTGCACTGTTTTCCAAATGATTATTACCCCCATCTTGGACTACTGCAACCCCATTTACCTTGGACTACCTAAACTAGCCCTCCACCCTCTCCAAATGGTGCAGAATACCGCAGCTCGCATCATTACAGGCTCATCAAAACATGACCACATCACCCCACTCTTGAACCAGCTACACTGGCTCCCCATCAACTCCCGCATCAAGTATAAGGCTGTTCTACACATCTTCAAAAACATACAAAACACCTCTGCTAACATATTGAAAACCCTCATCACCACAATATCAAACAACAGACTAAGATGACGTATCACCAGCCACGTCATCGCCACCCCCAAAACCTATACAAAATCCAAACAAGTCATGTTTGGAAGAGCTATTTCGTTGGCTGCACCTTCCCTTTGGAATTCTCTCCCCGGTGACCTCAGAGCCATTTCAGGCTCCAAAGACTTCAAGAAAATACTGAAAACAACCCTTTATACTGAACACTTTGCAGACATTACCTAATTCACAACACTAACTCATCTTCTCTGCTGACTCCTCTCCATGTACCCCCCCCCCCACCCCACAACACCTCTGTACATAGTTCTTTGTATAGAAGTTAATTTGAAATATCTCCTGCACGCCCCCTAACCCTAGTTCTTTGTAAACATATTTGTTTCATTGTAAACCACTTTGATTTTAAGATAAAGCGGTATTGAAATCCAGTTAAATAAATAAATGTTCCAGGTGCTGGCTCCTTTGAAGTTCTTTTTCAGTTCAACCTTCAAAAGAATAGTCATAATCCATAGTCAAAGAGAGAATTTGAAAAAGGAGCTTGCCATGGAATAAAAAACATATAATAAAAACTTTTTCGAGTACATTTGTAACGAAAAATCTGTGAGAAAGTCAGTTGGAGCACTGGATGATAGAGGTGAAAAAGGGGCATTAAGGGAGGATGAGGCCATAGTGGAGAGATTGAATGAATTCTTTGCTTTGGTCTTTACTAAAGAAGATATAGAGAAGTTACCCATGCCTGAAATAGTAATTAAAGGTGATGTAAAGGAAGAATTGAAAGAAATATCGATAAACCAGGAAGATGTATTACAACTATTTGATCAACTAAAGAGCAGTAAATCACCTGGACCGGATGGTATATATCAGAGGGTGTTAAAAGAACTGAAAGAGGAGATTTCAGACCTACTATTAGTAATCTGTGAACTATCATTAAGATCATCTGCAGTACCTGAATATTGGCAAATGGCCAATGTAATGCCAATTTTTAAAAAAGAGTTCCAGGGGTGATCTGGGAAACTACAGACTGGTTAGCCTGAAGTCAGTACTGGGCAGCCTGATGTCAGTACTGGGCAAACTGGTAGAAACCATTATAAAGAATAAAATTACTGAACATGTAGATAGTCATGGCTTAATGGGAAACTGAACACAATTTAGGACAACTATCCAGAGGGTCGCCATGAGTAGACACCAACTCGACAGCACTTAACAACTAACAATGGGAGAAAGCCAACATGGATTTAGCCAAGGAAGTCCTTGTTTTACTAATCTGTTACATTTTTTTGAAGGTGTGACTAAATAGGTAGACAGAGGTAAGCCAATTGATATACTGTAGTACACCTGGATTTTCAGAAAGCCTTTGATAAGGTCCCACATGAGAGACTGTTGGCCAAATTAAAAAGTCATGAGATACAAAGCAGTGTACTATTGTGGATCAGGAACTGGTTAAAAGAGAGAAAGCAGAGGGTAGGGCTAAATGGCCAGTTTTCTCAATGGAGAAAGGTGAATTGTGAAATACCCCAGGGATCTATGCTGGGACCGTTGCTTTTTAGCATATTCATAAATGGCCTGGAAATGTGATTAATGAGTGAGGTGATCAAATTTGCAGATGACACAAAATTATTTAAAGTTGTTAAGAAGCGAGAGGATTCTGCAAAATTACAAGAGGACCTTGATAAATTGGAAGACTGGTCTTGCAAATGACAGATGAAATTTAATGTGGACAAGTACAAAGTTATGTACCCAGGAAAGAACAACCCAAACTATGGCTACAGGATGCAAGGTTCCACATTAGGAACCCCCATCCAGGAAAAAGATTTAGGGGTCATCGTGGATAACATGTTAAAACCCTCTGCCCAGTGTGCAGCGGCGGCCAAGAGAGCAAATAGAATGCTAGGTATCATAAAGAAAGGAAAGGATAGTACCAGCTGTTCTTCTTCCTGAAGGTGTGCGGAGCCTGGACGTCGGCTCGGGAGGCTGCTGTGGCTGCCGTTAGAGTGGAGGACTTGTTTCTCTGTTCCACCTCAGCGGGCAGGCACTGCCGGGTCAGCCCTACCTGCGGGGACTTCCCCTCGGGGTTTAAAGCAGTGGCGTTGAGAGGAGTGTTTGTACCAGCTGTTCTTCTTCCTGGAGGTGTGCGGAGCCTGGACGTCGGCTCGGGAGGCTGCTGTGGCTGCCGTTAGAGTGGAGGACTTGTTTCTCTGTTCCACCTCAGCGGGCAGGCACTGCCGGGTCAGCCCTACCTGCGGGGACTTCCCCTCGGGGTTTAAAGCAGCGGCGTTGAGAGGAGTGTTTGTACCAGCTGTTCTTCTTCCTGGAGGTGTGCGGAGCCTGGACGTCGGCTTGGGAGGCTACTGTGGCTGCCGTTAGAGTGGAGGACTTGTTTCTCTGTTCCACCTCAGCGGGCAGGCACTGCCAGGTCAGCCCTACCTGCGGGGACTTCCCCTTGGGGTTTAAAGCAGTGGCGTTGAGAGGAGTGTTTGTACCAGCTGTTCTTCTTCCTGGAGGTGTGCGGAGCCTGGACGTCGGCTCGGGAGGCTGCTGTGGCTGCCGTTAGAGTGGAGGACTTGTTTCTCTGTTCCACCTCAGCGGGCAGGCACTGCCGGGTCAGCCCTACCTGTGAGGTCCTTCTTTGACTTTATTTCTTTGGACTCCTCTCCTTGACGCGGAGCATGTGCGCGGGGCGTGTGTCGAAGGGGCGTGGTTAAAGTGGCTTGTTTAGCCCCTTAGACGCCCCTTCGACGCTACTGCGACGGTATTGTGCTTAATTCTGAAGTTAAAGAGTTTGTTTAATGTTTATTTTCCTTTATTGAGTCTGCGGTTGCAGACTGGGTTTCCTTGCTGTCTTTGTTAGTTTATTGTAGTGTCTATGGGGAAATGAAAAGCTAAGTCCGGGGCTAAGGCTCCTGAGGCCGGGTCCGGTGATTCTAAACCGGTCGGCCCATTGGACAAGCATTTTGTTCCCCTTCCCTTAGCACAATCTTCCCCTGATGGGGCGTCGCTGAGCTCCGGCGGGAGATCTCCTCCTGAGTGTCCTGTGCCCGGTAATTTACTAGACCTATCGAAGGAACCCTCTGATTTGGTAAGGAAAATGCAACCCATTGTTTTGCCTGTTCCCGTTCAGCCTTTAGGAGTTGGCGGCTCTTTTGAGCTTCCCACTCCTCCTTCAGATTCTGATATTACTCTGCGGGATGTTTGGGGAGCTTTGAAATCGATTGATTCTAAAATGTCTGTTTCCTTAAATTCTTTATGTACTTTCTCGCAAGCGGCTATGGTTGCTCTGCGGCATCTTGACGAGAAAGTTGTAGCTGCTGATTTGGTTAACACTAAATTAGAATCCCAGGTTCTTTCGCTACATGCGACTAGTATCGCTGGGATTAAAGATTCTTTGATTCTTCATTCCAAGGTGGAAGCCTTGGAAAATTCACTTCGTTCCTGTAATTTAAGATTCTTGAATTTCCCACAGTCTTCATTACTTTCTCATAGAATTTTGTTGGATAAATTTCTTAAAGAAGTGTTGGCCATCTCAGATCCTATTACCATAATACAACTTTATTATGTCCCCTCTTCTGTAAAAAAAATTGATGTTGCTGAAGGAGGTTTAGATGAAATTGCTTCTCCTATGGGTAATTTAACCGCTTTTTTAGAGGATTCACAAGATAACATCCCTATGTGTGCTACTCTATTGGTTACGTTTTCCTCAGTTGAAGTTAAACAACGTATTTTAAGGGCTTTTTTTTAAAGTCAAATCAACCAACTTTTGTGGCCAGCTGATTAATATCTTTCCAGAAGTATCACGCAGTACCCAGTTACGCCGGCGGCAGTTTTTAAGTCTTAAGCCCCGGGTTGTGGCACTGGGGGCCACATTTTTTCTACGCTTTCCTTGTAAATGTATCATTGGTTTTAATGGTGCGTCTTATACTTTTGTGGAAGTGTCACATTTGGAAAGCTTTTTGATCGGAAAACAGGAGAAAGATAGTCTGTTAATGATAAATAGCCTTAGAATGTGGGAGTTATTCTCCCTTTGGTTTCCTTTTTCTTATTTCTCATTAATTATGACAGTTCTGGTGCCATGATGTGGGCTTTATCTTAGTCTTTTTTTCCTTTTATGATGTAAGAGTTTATCTCTTTCTCACGTAATGTAAACTTAGTATTGGATTGTCCTTTGTTATATTTTTTTTGGTTGTATGGATGACTAAAAATGCAATAAAAAAAATAGATAAATAAATAAATAAAAAAAAAGAAAGGAAAGGATATTATAATGCCTCTGTATCGTTCCATGCTGTGACAGCACCTTGAATATTGTGTGCAATTCTGGTCGCTGTATCTTAAAAAGGATATAGCGTTGTTAGAAAGGGTACAGAGAAGAGCCACCAAAAATGGTAAAGGGGATGGAAGGATATATACCCCTATGAAGAGAGGCTAAAAAGGTTAGGGCTCTTTAACCTGGAAAAGAGATGGCTGAGGGGAGATATGATAGAGGTCTATAAATTAATGAATGTAGTTGAACGGGTAAACGTAGATCGATTGTTTACGTCATCAAAATATAGAAAGACTAGGGGACACGCAATGAAGCTATTTAAGATTAATAAAAATATTAATTTTTTAAAATTAAATATTTTTTCACTCAATGTGTAATCAAACTCTGGAATTTGTTATCGGAGGATATAGTAAAAGCTGTTAGTGTAGCTGGGTTTAAAAAAGGTTTGGACAAGTTCCTGGAGGAAAGATCCATAAGCCATTATTAAAGAGAACCCAGGAAATCCACGGTTTATCCCGGCTTATCCCGGAACAAGCTTTGTGGGACCTGTCTGTCTTTTGGGGAACCTGCCAAGTACTTGTGACCTAGATTGGCCACTGTTGGGAACAGGATACTTGGGCTTGATGGACCTTGGTCTGACCCTGTATGGCATATCTTATGTTCTTTTGTATGAATCAGGCAACAGCATGTTTATAATCTCAATTCAAAGAGAAACAACTTGTCCCAGTAGTTCCAACAGATTCAGAACAAGAAATCCACTTCAGAGTCTTTGTTTCTATTTAAAGAAAAAAAGCCTTAGCACTGATACTTTCTCTCTGCTGAAGTCTTTCCCCTTTTGAGATCACAGGGTGAAACCCTTGATTTGCCTCCTCCCACTGTCTCTACAGCTGACTCAAAAAAATGTCACCAAACCCCCTGTTTGGAAGTGATAGTTGCACCATTGGGCTGGATAGAAGTGATTCTCTGTAACTGCAGAGTATCCACCTTTCCCGCTTCTTTTGTTCCTCATTCTCCAAGGGCCCAGGCCCTCCATTCCTTCTCCTTGGTTGGGAGACTCTTCAGGCATCCCAGATTTACCACAAAATTCTGGTAGCCTTACTCTAAACTGAAACTATCAGCTGGAAGGAAAGGGAGAGAGAGTTTCTTCCCTGATAAAGGGAAGAGGAAATGAATCTTCTTGCACTGGCTTTTATCTGTGACTACAGCTGAACCTTCCCAATTGCTGCCCTCACTTAGAGCTGAGTTTCCAACAGTTGCCCTGTTGCATTCCGTTGTTTGGCCTGTTTGTCTGTCTTGTACAGATTGTAAGCTCTGTGGAGCAGGGACTGTATGTGTACAGTGCTGTGCCTATCTAGTAGCACTATACAATTGCTAAGCAGTAGTAATAATGCCGTTATGGGGTAAAAAAAACTATCTTTCAAAAGCAAAACGTCCTTGAGCTGTTTGTGTGCTGACTGCAGTGAGTATCAGCTATGAAGTCACATTTACTCTGTGGAAATTATTTTATGAGCATTATCTGTGTGCAAAAGGTAAGTCTGCTCAACTGTCCTGCGTTCACTTTGTTATGACCATGCAACAAACTCCTCTCAGCAGCAAAGTTAGTTCATACTAAATTAAAGCTACTGCGGCAAATAGAGCACTGCAAAAGCCGGAGAGCCCGATATTCAAAGGCATTTACGTGCCTGTGAAACATGTATAGCCTCTAAGCAGATAAGTGCTGGTGAATATACGCGGGTACCAGCGACATTGCCCCGATGCTAACCTGTTGGCGTTCTGTGGGCAGTACCCAAGGATAACTAGTCAGCGGCGGTATTCAGCCGCTGTCCGGTTATCCCGCAGTGGTGAAAGTAAGGTGCAGCAAAGGCCGGCCTATCCTTTGCCACCAAGGCTAACCGGGCAGCTGCTGAATATCGCTGCCCGCCAGATTAGCTTCCTGCTTCCATGGCTGACCTGGTTATTCCATGCCAGTGGCCGGATATGGCCTTCATATTGAATATTCGGGTTTAGTGTTCAGCGGTGACAGCTAGCTGCTATAATTGCGCTAGCCACCATGGCTGAATATCGGGCCCTGTGTTAATAAGGGCCGGTGTTACCCAGTAAGCTAGGTAAGCGCAGCAGAGAGATGCCAGTGTCAGGAGGGCGCCACTGATTGCCATTGCCCACCCCCAGTCAGGATGACCTGTGGAGCGCTGGCGACCCAGAGGAGAGCCTGTCTGTGGCAGCAGCAGGTCCTGCAAGCAAAAGGCTGTGAGTAGCAATCGTGGTCTTGCACAGAGAAGGGGGCCAGTCAGAGGGGAGATGCTGGACACAGGGTAATAAATCCAGGATATGGAGGTAATAGGGAAAGAAAGATGGACACAGGATAAATAGGTGGAGGAAGAGATGCTGGACATGGGAGTAATAGGGAGGGGATAGGAAGGGAAAGGGCAGACATGGAAGGATAGGGGGGGAGAGAGAGGTGAAGGTACTCGATGGAGGGAAAGAGAGAACCAGAGAGAGAGAGATACTGGATGGGGGTGAGAGATGTTAGACATGCAGGGGAGAGAGAGAGTGAGCAAAAGACTCTGGAATAATGGATCAGGGGAGAAGAGATGGAGAATGGGAGGAGGATTGAAAAGAGGTAGATAAATGGAGTAAAAAAGAGGGGAATTGAGAACTGGATAATAAGAGAGTATGGAAATCTGAGTGGACAGAGAGAGAGAGAAATACATGGAAAAAATCAATATCCAACATGGAAGGAAGTGAAGAAAACAAAAGGAGAGGTAAGAAATAGCAGACGGACTACAGAATGTAGAAAGAGAGCTAAGAGAAGACAGAGAAATGCAGAAGCCTTAGATTGGGGCCAGCATGATCAGAGAATAAAATGGTCAGAGAACAAAGGAAGACAAAATAAATTTATTTTGGATTTAGTGATCGGACTTTGTGCTATCTTTATATTATACACAGTATGGGGAAATGAATCTCTTTTATTTCTCTGGTGTTGCATTGTATGCAGAGTCTGATTTCTTGGGTTTATGATTCTAACACTATGAGCTGTGACATGACCATCGAGGCTCAGGCCTGCCTGGGCATAAGCGAAAGAGATGCAGTCTGCTAGCCAAATTAAAAGTGAGCATTTGGAAATGGCAGCTTGCTGGGGTCAGAAGAAACAAAGAGCTGGATGGACTTTCTATAGGCTTCTGTCTGCTCCAAGTAGAAGGCTAAGGTTTGTTTGCAGTCCAACATATGCAACATAACTTCGCCCTTGTACGCATGAGGTTTTTGGAAAATTGTTGTAAGAACAATTAACTGATTAAGATAGAAATCCGATACCACTTTTGGAAGGAATTTAGGATGCATATGGAGGACCACTTTATTATGATGCACTACAAGAGCCTGAAGCTCGCTCACTCTGCATGCTGAAGTGAGCACCACCAGAAACAAAACCTTCCAGGTCAAAAATTTCAGGTGGCAGGAATTGAGTGCCTTAGAAAGGAGCTTTCATCAGCTGTGCAAGAACCATATTGAGGTCCGAAGACACTGCGGGAGGTTTGTAGGGAGACTTCAAGAGAAGTAACCTCTGCATAAAGCGAACAACTAGAGGCTGTGCAGAGATGGACTTCCCTTCTACACTTCAATGATAAGCTGCAATTGCACTGAGGTAAATGCTGAAGGAGTTGGACTTATGTACAGACTCCAGAAAGGTATAGAAGATACTCAAGCAGTTTTTGGGTGAGCAGGCGAATGGACCTAGGGCATGGCCCTCATACCAGACAACAAACCTCCTCCACTTGCATGAATAAGATTTTCTCATTGAGGCCCTCCTGGAGGCCAAAAGGACATCAGTCACACTGGGCAGCAGGTTGAGCTCAGATAACATTAGCTTCTGAACATCCATATCTTGAGGGCCAAGGACCTAATGAGAGGTGCAACATTATTCCATTCTTCTGTGAAATCAGGTCTGGCGTCTGGCCCAACCAGTGTGACTCCTGGATGGAAAGCTGTAGCAGGAGAAGAAACCAAGGTTGTCAGTTCCAGAAAGCAGCAATGAAAATGATCATGCCTCTGTCTATTTTGAGCCTCAGGAGGGTCTTTGCAATGAGAGGTATTGGAGGATAGACAAACTGTACAGAAAACCCTCTTCCTAATCTAGGAAGAAGGCATCCAAGGCTAGTCTGCTGTGTGATCTTACCCTGGAACAGAACTGTTCCACTTGGGCATTTTGAGGAGTCATAAACAGATCTATCAAGGGGGTGCCCCACTCCCTAATGATGTGAGCTGCAATCTTCCTATCCAGTGTCCATTCGTGTGGTTGGAGAACTTGACTCGGTCTGTCTGACAGAATGTTTTGCTTGCCTAGTAGGTATGTAACTCTCAAGTTCATCCAATGGATGATAGCAAACTTCCACAACATCACTGCTTCCCAACACAGGAGGTATGAGCTTGTTCTTCCCTGCTTGTTGATATAGAACATTGTTACTTGATTGTTGGTCTGAATTAGAACAATTTGATTGGCCAGCCGATCCCTGAAAGGCTTTAGAGCATTTGCTATAGCTCTTAACTCCAAGAAGTTGATCTGGTGTAGACTTTCTTGGAAGAACCAATCACCCCGAGTGTAAAACCCATTGAGATGAGCTCCCCAACCCAGTTTGGATGCATCTGTCATCAAAACTTTTTGTGGTGGAGTAATTTGGAAGGGGAGACCTTTGAGCAAATTGTGATGGATTGTCCACCATTGCCATGACTGAATGAGTGGACTGGTGACATATAGATGATCCCTGAGTTGACCTCTGGCTTGGGTCCACTGAGTCCTCAGAGTCCACTGAACCTGTCTCATATGGAGATGTACCAAGGGTGTTACGTGTACTGTGGATGCCATATGTCCTAGTACAATAAAACAACTTGTGAGCCATAACCTGCTGACTCAGTTGAGTCTCCCACACCAGCGCTGTCAGTCTATGGAGTCTGTGTGAGGGAGGAAGGCTCTCACCTGAGACATGTCGAGCAGGGCTCCAATGAATTCCAATTGTTGGGTAGGCTGGAGATGGGATTTCAGGTAATTTATGACAAACCCTAGTAGTTCCAGCACCCAAATGGTCAACAATGTTAATTCTCGAACCCCTTCTGGAATGGTACCCTTGATCAATCAATCGTCCAAATAGGGAAAGACAAACACTCCCAGCATCCGGAGGTAGGCTGCTACTGCAAGGCATTTTGTGAAAACACATGGTGCTGAGGCTAGGCCAAAGAGCAACACCCAGTATGGGCAATGTTGTCCCCTCAGGGTGAATGTGAGATACTTCCTGGGAGTGGGATGTATCTGTAAGTGGGTGTCCACATCTTTCAGATCCAGGGAGCTTAGCCAATCTCCTTTTTGAAGATAAGGAAGCAGGGTGCCCAGAGAAAGCATTCTGAACTTTTCCTCGACGAGGTATCTGTTCAGATCTCTGAGGTCTAGGATGGGATCAGGAAATGCCTGTAATAAAATTCTCAACTTCTATTTTATATTTATACAAATTTACAAAATTATCAAGCAAAGCTTGTACAGAATAACACCACTGTGTACAAAAGGAAAAACATTAGAACTCCATTCAATAAATCACAGAAAAAGAAAAAGAATTTTATACACAGGGTTAATTAGCCCACAAGTCGGGGGAAGAGTGAGAAAATAGGTGAATGAGGCTAGGTAAAGCCTCAAACCATAACAAGGAAACAATATAATTCAAAAAATAAAAAATAAACCAAGAGGGGGGCGTAGCTTGGAGCATATTACATATGACGATCAGTTATCCCATAGGTGATGAGGTCAGCAGGTGAGAGGAAATAAACATAGATAAATCTTCAGGTTGAACAAATACATACTTATTATCCTGAAAATAGACTATACATTTACATGGAAATCGAAGTATCATTGTAGCCCCAATAGAAAGCACACCAGACCTTAAAAGCAAAAAGGCCTTCCGCCTCTTTTAGGTCTCTCAGGAGACATCGGGAAACATAGCGATTTTCTTCCCCATAAACAATACAGAACGTTTCCTGAAATATAACTTCAATACCCAATCTCGATCAGAAGAAAGTGCAAAGGTGACCAATAGAGTAGAAACCTTAATATCACTTTCCTTGGGTGACTGTAACAAAGCTGAAACATCAAGAGTATCTGCTTTGAAAGACCCCAAGTCAACCTTGAACCCCCCGCTTAGCCACAGGAAGAAAATAAGCTTTAACAACTGGTGGCATCAAATTTTCAGGCACAGATAAAGTCTCCTGTAAATACTTTCGAAACGAATCCACCGGAGAAACCCCACCAACCACAGGAAAATTTAACAGACGTATATTAGACGCCCGAACGGCGTTTTCCAGCGTTTTTAACTTCCCACGAATTGCTACATTATCTTTCACAATAGAGTCAGTTAATCCCAAAAATTGAGAAAGTTTTTGTTCACCAGCATTCATCTTCTCCATTATCACCGTCAAATCTCCCTTAGTTCCATCTATGGCACTCTCCAAGCTCTCAAGACGCTGGGAAGACAAGGTCATCTGTTGAAAAACAGCTATCGAAAGCTGTGAAATCGCGTCCCAAATGGACTCCAGAGAGAACTCCTTCGGACGCTGCAAAGGATTAAATCAAGGTAAAAGTGAAGTTGAAGAACTCCCAGCTGCTGAAACCCCCTGCTGATGTAATTGCACCTCGGCCTCCGAAATCTGCCGGCCAGTCTCATTCATAGCCCCCGGTGTCAAGGAGGCCATTCCGGAACTGATCCAGCGAAGCCCGCATCGGCAAGACAGCCCCAGCACCTTCCGGATAGGCTGAATCACCACTCGCGAGAGGAGATTCCGGGGAGGACAGACGCAGAGGAGGCGGTCGAGCGTCCAGGGAGAGAGACACCTCCAGGGCAAGCAACTCCGGATCTACCTCAACTAGTGTCACAGCGCCCGCTCGAATCTCCCCTTTCTTCTGCTCCGACAATGAAACAAAACGGTCCATCGGACCAGAGGTAACGACAGGAACCGGCTCTGCGGGCAAAGCCTTATACTTGCCTTTGCGTTTAGGCATAATGACTGAGGAAAAGCTTACGCCGCCATCTTGGAAGAAACCACTTATAAAATTTAAAAAAAAAAAATTCTCAACTTCTTTGCTCTGGTGGTATGAGCTTGACCGTAAGATCTCCCAAGAGGGCATCCATTTCTCTGAAGCACTTCCTAATGCAGAGAGTCAATGTGATGCACCCTCGGGGGACAATTTGGAGGTAGGATCTACAGAAAATAAAGACTGAGGTACAATGGCACTGTGGTAGCAGGCAGGAAGATGGCACACATGAGTAGTGGGATCTCCCAAAAGCTCCCATTAATAGCTGGGGAGCATTCCAACATGGGCTCTGTCGGATGACATCACCCATATGGAAGGAATTAATTCCTGCTTGTCCATGGAGAAAAGGCGCGCCTTCTGTCAAGCTGTACTGGATAATCTGTCCATAGAACAAGAAACGCATCTGCTTACTGTAAACATCTCTAAAAACTGCAACAATACCAAAACAGTAAGTGGCCCTAAGCCTGGAAGTCGCCTACTTGTATGCCTGACTCAGTCCTGCTGGTCAATAGAAAAAGCAATGTTGTTCACTTGTAAAATGTGTTTTCCATGACAGCAGGATTAATAAGACATGCAAGTGAGTGAGGTCATTCGAAGGCACCGGGATAAAACTGCTCTCTTACAGATTAGAACTTTAGTGTAAAGTCTGAGTATGCGTGACCCTTCCCACATGCAGTGGTCTACTCAATTTCTCAGTGTGATGGAGTGTATATTCCATCACAGCCAGAGTCCTGAAGGACCCCAGATAGCCCAAAGTAGACAGAGGATGGTCCCTGGTAGAGAGCCCTGGGTCCTGTCCTAGAAACCCCGTGTCACTCGGATGAAGGGAAAGTGATTAGCGGGGTGCGCCAGGGGTCGGTCCTGGGCCCGGCACTGTTCAATGTATTTGTGAGTGATATTGCTGAAGGACTGAATGGAAAAGTCTGTCTTTTTGCAGATGACACAAAAATTTGCAACAGAGTGGACTTCCCCGAGGGAGTGGTTAACATGAGGAAAGATCTACAAAAGCTGGAAGAATGGTCTAATGCTTGGCAATTAATATTTAATGCAAAGAAGTGCAGAGTCATGCACTTGGGTAGCAGAAATCCAAGGGAAATGTACGCGATAGGGGGCGAGAGGTTGGTGTGCACGGATCAGGAGAAAGACCTTGGTGTGATTATTTCAAGATCTCAAGGTGGCAAAACAGTGCGACAAGGCGGTGGCAAAAGCCAGGAGGATGTTTGGCTGCATACAAAGAGGATTACCAGCAGAAAGGAAGAGGTACTTATGCCACTGTACAAGTCAATGGTGAGGCCTCACTGGGAATACTGTGTTCAGTTTTGAAGACCATATCTTGCAAATGAGGTAAAAAGACTGGAAACTGCTCAGAGGAAGGCGACCAAAATGATTTGGAGCCTGCTTCAGAAACCTTATGAGAAGAGACTTGAAGACCTAAACATGTACACTTTGGAGGAGAGGAGGGACAGGGGAGATATGATTCAGACCTTTAAATACTTAAAGGGAAATAATGAACAAACAGACCTCTTCCAAAGATGGGGAAGCTGTAAAACTAGAGGGCATAACAGGAAGCTGCAAGGTGGTAAATTGAAAGGCAATGTTAGGAAATACTTTTTCACAGAAAGGGTAGTAGATGCTTGGAATGCCCTCCCGATGGAAGTGGTGGGGGCAAACACAGTGACGGAATTCAAAATGGCATGGGACAAACACAGTGGATCCCTTTACAGCAACAGGATAAAATCAAAATAAACTGAACCATCTAATTTCTGAACAAATAGGGGTATCCTATATGGAGCGGTAGGTTCACCCCCTAAACAAAGACATGGGGAGGGGTGGCTTGCATGGAGCGGCAGGTGCACCTACTCTTGCCATCATACTGGGCAGACTAGATGGACCATACTGGTCTTTATCTGCCGTCATTTACTATGTTACTAGAAAAGCAGAACAGAAAAACCAAGATCAGTGGGAAGTCCCAGAGTAGAACCCGATTTCCTGTCCGCACAACTTTTAGGGAGACCCAGACCCCTTCCCCTAGGCATCCCGGGGCTATGAGGAATAATAGAGGAGAACTCGAGGGCCTCACCCCGGAGACAAGAGAGGAAATGGAGATTGAACTCTCTGGAATGGAAGAGGAGTACTCCCAAGAAGAGCTGGAATTGGGCACAGACTACCAAGATGATACACAATTCTGGAGACGGCATTTTCAAAAGGATATAAACAGGTGGGAGTCGGTGCAGAGAAAGTGGCTACTAATATGGTTAGTGGTCTTCATTATAAAGCATATGAGGACAGGCTTAAAGATCTTAATATGTACACTTTAGAGGAAAGGCAGGATAGGGGAGATATGACTGAGACATTTAAATACTTCCATGGCATAAATGCACAGGAGAGTCTCTTTCAATTGCAGGCAAGCTCTGCTATGAGGGGACATGGGATGTGGGTGAAAGGGGATAGACTCAGGAGTAATATGTGGAAATATTTCTTTACGGAAAGAGTGCTAGATGCGTGGAATAGCCTCCCAGTGGAGGTGGTGGACACAGGGACAGTATCTGAATTAAAAAATGACAACTTCATCCCTCCAATCAACATCAAGATAGACAACACAACCATACCCATACAACCAGAAGTGAAATACCTCGGAGTGACGCTAGACAAAGAGCTGAATCTGCAGGCGCACATCAGCAGAACCACCAAAAACGCATATCACATGACGAGCCTAGTACGATGCCTCAAGCCCTTACTATCACAGGAGCACTTACGCACAGTATGCCAGGCTCTAGTAACCCCAATACTAGACTTCTGCAACCCAATATATCTCGGCCTAACAAAGCAGACCCTAAGACCACTACAGCTGGCACAAAACACAGCAGCACGCATAATAGCTGGCACCACAAGAAACAAACACATCACACCCACTCTAAAAGATCTCCACTGGTTACCAATCAGCTCACGCATCAAATACAAAACAGTCATTAACATATTCAAAATCAAGCACCAAGCATTCAGCCTACATCCACACATCCAACCAGACAACAACGCAAGACCGAGGAGGAGGGGCACAGCCAACCGCGTTAACACACCAAAAGACATAAACAAGATACACAAAGACACTGAGAAATGAGCCATATCAACGGCAGCACCTTCAATCTGGAACTCACTCCCCGATGAACTTCGCTCAACAACGGACATTAAAGACTTTAGGAAGCTGCTCAAGACTACCCTCTTCAGGGAGCACTACGGGGATGACACCTAAGCAACCCAATGGACAACAACAGAATCAAACCCCCATCCCCCCCAACTCACACAAATTTGAATGCAAATTTATGTTATAAATTTATGTTGTACATAGTATTGTATATAGCGCACACTGTAAATAGACCCACAAGAATCAACGACACACTACAACTACACACACGCACCGACCACTGCATGCCCACACTTAACACATTGTCGATTGTTTGCTGTGCGGGCCGCCTTGATTGAAGGATAAGGCGGGATAGAAATCAATTTAAATAAATAAATAAATAATGCATGGGACAAACACAGAGGATCTCTAAAGGTAAAAAGGGGACTGTTGTAGTAGTTGATGATATGGAAGGGCAGACTGGATAGGTTATGTGGTCTTTTTCTGCTGTCATGTTTCTATGTTTCTAATTTGCAATTATCTACCCACACAAGGTTTTTCTTTGACAAGGATGATAATGCATCAGCCTGCAATGTGGATTATTTCAAAATATATAAAAGAATGATTATCTTCATTACCTCTATAGATTTTAAGTGTTTTAAAGCAAAATTGCATTTTATGCAGCTCATAAATGACTTTTCCACTTAATAATGCAATTTTTTGTTCTTTGGGTTAAGTCCTAGGATTTGTATCTTTTCTTTTTTCATCCTACATTGATAAAGGTAACAACCCTGAAACAGGAAGACCTATCTTTGCTAAATAAGCTTATAAAGAAAATCTCTAGTGTATTTAAAAACATGTTTCTGGCATGTCCTTGCCCATCAAAATGTCAAAATACTATGGGGCTTGTTTACAAAGCCGCGGTAGCGGTTTGCGATCGTAATCGGAGCCGCGGCCCCATTGATTTCAATGGGGCCGCGGCTGCGATCACGATCGCGAACCACTACCGCGGCTTTGTAAACAAGCCCCTATATTTTTTTAATGGAAACTCATCTATGAGAGCTGCTAATTTACTGTTTCAAATGCTGTTTAAGAGAGAGCCTGTAGGAAATCCCAATATTAATATCCATAAATGAGCAAATCTGGAAGAAGTAATTTGTCACGCATCAGCGCCATATTGATTCTTGAGTGATCTTGGATGAGAAAGTGAATATGAATTCTCATAGTTCAAAGGTGAAACAGCCAGTGGTGTAAATTCCACCCAATCTACCCCTGCAATTCGGAAGGGCCCATGCAGGAAGAGGGTCCACACAGTGGAGCACCCCCTCCCCCCCCAAATGCAGCATCTTCCTTTAATTTGTTTTCCACACTGCCTCTGCTCCAGGCCCAGCAGCTGTCACCTCCTGGGCCCAAGCCTCACAATAACAGCTACAGGGAGGTGGCAGTGGCCGGACCAGGAGCAGAGGCAAATCAGCAAACCAGTAAACCAGTAAGCTGTGTGGCTGGGGGACAACAATGGGGAGCCCTCAGCAAAACTTTGCTTGTTGGCCCTTCATTAGAACTTTTGACACTGTTGCCCCAGGAAAAAAAATGCTCTGGGATAGGGATCTCTGGCTCCAGTCCTGGAGGGCCTGGGGCCAGTCAGATTTTTGGGATGTCCCTGGTGATTATGCATGAGATAAATTTGAATACAATGGTGTGGTAGGCGAAGGCCTATGATCCATGGTGTCTGAAATGAGCAGACAGGCCTAACCAGCTTGACCTGTAAATGAAGCCTGTGGAGAGGCCCATAGGAATTGCACATCCCCCAATATGCTGCTATTGTACAAACGAAACTTAGCAAAGCATAATCAGCTTAGCTGAGCAGAATTGAAACTCAGAAAATAGAGAAAAATAAGTTTAAATACCACTGATAAGAAAGTACAGCTGCAAAGAATTTAATTAAAACTGCTGACAGAAAGGTTACAGTGCCCTGCTTCCCCACATGTGCTAACTAGTTAAATGGCCTTGGAGGAGAAAAGTAACAAAGTTGGTGAACTGACCATTGTAATTGGGACTAGAAGGGGGGTGAGCAGGTGCTAAGCCCAGTCAAAGGACATAATTGGATAGCCTTATCAATACCGGGACCAATAGAAGGGGTACGGGAGGTTACCGGGACCAATGAAATGTTTTCCTATACCTAGAATGGAGAAGAAGTCTATAAATGTTGTTGTTTTACTAACAGCTATTGCTCAGCCATTTTGAATTTGATTCTGCTTGAGACTTGTGCACAAATAAATGATTTGGACCTTCTGAACAGACTCCTGGTATCATTGGTTTGTCTGCGCTCTGCTGCTACATATTCTTGGTGCGTTGGCCGGGAAGGTGTGGTATTAGAGGGTATATAGGGCAATATACCACGACTTTCCGCCTCTACAGGTTTGGTCCTGCCGGGATCGCGCCCTTCCGACGGGGCTCGCTCCCTGGCGCCACCGGTCCCTTGTATCGGAGGGAGCTGGCCGGACCTCGGCGGGTGCTGGACCCGGCTGGAGCCAACACCTCGAACCCGAGTGAGGGGAGTCCGAGGTCCAACTCATGCGCTTGCTTGGGAACTTTGAGGACCGGATCCGGTGAGTAGAGTTTTGATTTGGTATGTCTAGACAGATAAGAAAGAGCAGTACTGCCACTTGAATCTTGCATCTTGAATTTCGAACTTGGAACTTGGAACTTGGTAAGAGAACTTGATCACCTCTCAAAGACGGGCCAATTAACCCTGCATGAGTATTCGCGGGGCAAAACCCCCGTCTTCTTGTATTTTGGAACTTGAACAAGACTAGTCAGAATAGACAGGATTGGATTGCATTCCTGGGATACGTTGCTAGCATGATTGTGTGAATGAAGTGTGAATGAGAGGTCTGGCAGCACGGACCAAGCGGAGGCGGACTCCTGAGTAACGCATTTCCTGGCCGGGCGACCGCGTCCAGGTCGTAAAAAGGAGGAAGCGACTGTCGTCTTGTCTTGTTATTCGTTCCCCTTATATGTTACTAGGGCCGTGAGGACCCCTTACCCACAGTCCGCCCTCCTTTTCCCTTCTGTCTGTTGTTGCGCGCACACATCGAAATGGGAGGGGAGGGGTCTACTAGGAACACTCCATTAGAATGTATGATCGCACATTTTAAAGAAGGATATTCAGGAGACTATGGAATTAAAATGACTGCATCCCGATTACAGATTTTGTGTACTAGGGAGTGGCCCAATTTAGACCCCACCTGGCCCCGAGAGGGAACCCTTAATATAGGAATTATCCAGTCAGTTCATCAGAAAGTGCGAGTATCGCACCCCGATCAGTACCCCTATATAGATTCCTGGTTAAGTATTTGTGAAAGCCAGCCCCTTTGGGCAAAGCGTTGTTACGAAGAACAGTGCAGAATAATGTTAGCACGGACAGATCATAGTCAGAAAATAGAACCGTCTAGAAAGAAAGGGAAAGGTGAGAAGTCCAGACAGAAACCCGTCCTGGCAGATCCTGATTCCCCAGAAGTGATCACTCGACAGCCCCAAGCCCAGCATACAGTAAGGGTAGCCCCGCGTCCTGCCCCAGAACCCCGGAGACAGCGGGAACGGGACCCAACCCCCGAGTCATCACCCGAAGAGCAGGTAGATGAGCTCCCTCTAAATGAAGAAGAAGATTCTACTGAGACCGAAGAGCAAGGTGAATCAGAGACAGAAACAGAACAGGAGGAAATTGAAATTTCCCAGAGCGATACTGACAGTGTAAAAGCGGCTGTCAGTGTTAGCTCGCCAGTAAAAAGTAAATCTAAAGCAAAGCACATAGAGAAAAAGACAACTCCTGACAGGAAAGTTACGAAAATATCCCTCAGATCCCAAAAGACATCTACTGCCAAGATGATGCCTTTACGGCAAGTCCCGGGAATACCCGTAAGGAATGAGGAGAATGAGGTGGTGGCGGGACCCCTAAGTTATGTATACGTGCCCTTCTCTACCACTGATTTGTTAAACTGGAGGACGCATTACGCTTCCTATACTGATAAGCCCCAGGAGCTCACAGAATTAGTGCATACCATTATGGAAACCCACCAACCTACATGGGCAGATTGCCGTCAGCTCCTGTCCACCTTATTTACTACTGAAGAGCGGACACGAATTAGAAAGGCAGCCATTGACTGGCTGTCAGATAACCCCGCAGCTCCCGGAGAAGGGGAAGATGCCAGAATAGATAATCGAGAAGCGGCCCAAAGAGAATTCCCAAATGAAGACCCCCGGTGGGATCCGAATACAGAAAGAGGATCCAGAGCCCTAGCCCGTTTTCGCCAAGGCCTTATGCAAGGTCTGAAAAGGGGGGGCCAGAAAGCTATGAACCTTTCTAAAGTTACTGAAGTTATTCAAGGCATAGATGAGAGCCCAGCAGTGTTTTATGAGAGATTAACTGAAGCGTATAGAATGTATACCCCCTATGACCCAGATGCGCCAGGAAGTTTATGCATGGTGAATTCTGCTTTTCTAAAT
Organism: Ichthyophis bannanicus; assembly: GCA_033557465.1. NCBI lineage: Eukaryota > Metazoa > Chordata > Amphibia > Gymnophiona > Ichthyophiidae > Ichthyophis > Ichthyophis bannanicus. The sequence goes on from CM066047.1 coordinate 125,419,608, forward strand.
CAGTCACAACCAGACATAAGACGTAAGCTACAGAAATTAGAAGGGTTTGCGGGCATGAATGCAACTCAGTTACTGGAAGTCGCTCATAAAGTGTATGTGAATCATGATAATGAAAGACAGAGAGAATGTGATCGAAAGATGAAGAAGAAAGCTGATTTTTTGGCTGCGGCCATAGTTGAACAGAAAAAGGGAGGTTTCCCTAGTCGACGGAGCAGAGGAAGAGGGAGGGGCCGAGGAGGAGGCCACCCCCAGCTAGGCGTGAATCAATGCGCCTACTGCAAGGAAGAAGGACATTGGAGAGATACATGCCCGCAACTCGAAGACGCCCACCAAGATGACGAAAATAATCATCAATGGAGAGAAAGAGGAAGAGGCCTCCCCGGAATCGCGGAGGAGCCAATCGAGAACAATTCCAACGAGAAAGAGGAGAGGCCATTCAAGCATTGGCCGCAACAGCCAATGTCGAGGATGATGTGGATTAGGACAGACCGGGCTCCGAATTTGCTTTAGGTCTCCAGGAGCCTATGGTCGGAATACAAATAGGAGACCAAGTTATGAACTTTATGGTTGATACTGGAGCAGAACATTCAGTAGTAGACAAAAAGATTGCCCCATTTTCCGCAAGAGCAGTCACCATCGTGGGAGCAACTGGTGCCAAAGCTACAAAACCTTTTCTTCAAAACCGTATATGCAGTCTGGGAGGACAGCAGATAACTCATCAATTCCTCTATATGCCTGAATGTCCAGTGCCATTACTGGGACGAGATATGTTAGCCAAGTTACAGGCCCAAATATCATTTTCTGAAAAAGGAGAGATGCAAATGACAGTAAATCCTCAAACTAAACCTGCAGGAATAATGCTGCTTACTGTACCCCGAGAAGAAGAATGGAGATATTACAGTGATGAATCCGCCCAAGATACCTATTTTGAACAAACTTTGAAGAGCATTGATGCCCCGCCCGGAGTATGGGCGTAAGGCAATCCCCCAGGCCTAGCCAAGCATATAGCTCCAATAATTGTGAATCTTAAACCCAGTGCTACACCAATACATGTCAAGCAATACCCGCTCCCAAGAGCAGCAATTGAAGGCATTCACCGCCACTTGTTAAGATTACTAGAGTATGGCCTACTAAAAGTATGTCAGTCATCATGGAACACTCCACTCTTGCCAGTGAAGAAGCCTGGAACAGATGACTACCGTCCAGTGCAGGACCTGAGGAGAGTGAATGAAGCAGTTGAGACCATACATCCAGTTGTGCCAAACCCTTACACACTTTTAGGACTAATTCCTGCTGAAGCTACCCACTTTACTGTTTTCGACTTGAAAGATGCGTTCTTTTGCATAAGATTAGCCCCAATTAGTCAATTGCTGTTTGCCTTTGAATGGCAAGACCCTGTCTCTGGAGGACGGGGCCAACTTACTTGGACACGATTACCCCAAGGATTCAAGAATTCACCTACCATCTTCAGTGCTGCATTGAATCAAGACCTTTCAAGCTATCCAGTGGCCCCGGGGAAGAGAGTACTTCTCCAATATGTGGACGATCTGCTGATAGCTGCTGTATCAGAAAGTGAATGTATACAAGCCACCAAAGACCTCTTGCAGTTACTAGATGAAGCTGGATACAAAGTTTCCAGAGCCAAAGCACAGCTATGCCAAAAAGAAGTGAAATATTTAGGCTTTCGTCTGACTAAAGGAAGCCGCCAATTAGGAAGGGAGAGAAAAGAAGCTGTGTGCAGAATCCCAACCCCATCTACCAGGAAGCAAGTCAGAGCCTTTCTGGGAGCAGCAGGATATTGCCGAATCTGGATTCCCAACTTTGCTCAAATTGCCAAACCACTGTATGAAGCAACAAAAGGAGAAGAAAAGTCGCCACTAGAGTGGGGACTTGAGCAGGATACAGCCTTCAAAACGTTAAAGGAAGAATTGATGTCATCACCAGCACTTGGACTACCAGATGTCCACAAGCCTTTCCATTTGTTTGTACATGAGACGCAAGGGAATGCTTTGGGCATGTTGACTCAGAAATTAGGAAATTGGGAACGACCTGTAGCATACCTGTCGAAACAATTGGACACTGTGGCTAAAGGATGGCCACCTTGCTTGAGAGCAGTTGCAGCTACAGCCCTGTTAGTAAGTGAAGCAGACAAGCTCACATTAGGACAGAATCTACGAGTCACTGTGCCACATGCAGTACTTGCCCTCATGGAACAGAAAGCAAATCATTGGCTCACCAATTCTCGAATGTTGAAATACCAGAGTATGCTATGTGAAAATCCACAGATACAATTAGAAGTGAGCCATGCCTTGAACCCAGCTACATTGTTACCTGTCAGTGAAGAATTGCCAGAGCACGATTGTATAGAAGTCATGGAAACTGTCTTTTCAAGTCGACCAGACCTAACAGATGTGCCCCTAGAGAATCCTGATCAAACCTACTTTGTGGATGGAAGCAGTCTCATCATCAATGGACGACGTTGTGCTGGGTATGCAGTAGTCACCCAGTATGAAGTAGTTGAATCATCAGCTTTAGCATCAGGCACATCAGCCCAGAAAGCAGAATTAATTGCACTTACCCGAGCATTAGTATTAGGAGCAAAACTCGTGTTAAATGTATACACAGACTCTAAATATGCCTTCACCACTTTGCATGCTCATGGAGCTCTTTATAAAGAACGAGGGCTCATCACGTCAGGAGGAAAATCAATTAAATATGGCCCGGAGATATTGATGCTACTAGATGCAGTATGGGCCCCAACTCGTGTAGCTGTCATGCACTGCAGAGGACATCAAGCAGGCAAAGGAGATGTTGCCAAAGGAAATAGGCTTGCTGATGCCTCAGCACGACAAGCAGCCATGACAGGACAAATTTCATCGCAAGCCATGCCAATGCAGGCAGCATTGTTTCCAGTACCCCTCAATTTATGGACACCCCGATATACCACCAAAGAATTGGAGTACTACTGTACTAAGGAAGAGGGAGTGCTGAAGGATGGGTGGATTGAGCTGCCACCAGCAGAGGGCAGTCAACCCCCAGGATGAATTGTAATTCCTGAATTGTTGGGACCAGCCTTTGTCAAGGCCTTCCATCAAGCCACACATTATGGAAAAAGTGCTATGGAAAAAGCACTCAGACCACATTTTTGTATTACTATGCTAGCAGCCCTATCAGCCTCAGTAGCTCGCCAGTGCCTAACTTGTGCCAAAAATAATGCCAAACAGGGTCCCACACCACCACCCCGAGTTCAGTCAGGAGGTGTAACCCCCATGCACCACCTGCAAATTGACTTTACTGAAATGCCAAAAGCAAATGGATACCGCTACTTGTTAGTATTAGTTTGTACCTTCTCTGGGTGGGTGGAAGCTTTCCCCACCAGGACTGAAAAAGCTAGAGAAGTCACCAAAGTATTGCTGAGAGAGATTATCCCTAGATTTGGAATTCCAGCTGTAATAGGGTCAGATAATGGGCCCTCATTCGTGTCTCAGATCACTCAACAGTTAGCAAAAGCCCTACAGATACAATGGAAGCTTCGCACTGCATATAGACCTCAGAGTTCAGGGAAAGTTGAGCGAATGAAAGCCCAAATATCTAAGCTTTGTCAGGAGACTCGCCTGAAGTGGCCCCAAGTACTCCCAATAGCTTTACTCAGAATACGCTCAGCTCCTATGAAGTCAACAGGATTTTCCCCTTTTGAGGTTTTGTATGGTAAACCCCCACCAATAGTGCAGGGAATTAAAGGAAGTTTAACACAGATTGGTTCAGAAATAACCAGACAAGAACTTCTAGCTCTTAGTTTTGTTCTACAGACTTTTCATACGCGGATACAGGACCAGTTGCCTATCAACTTGACGGAACCCCTGCATCCCTACCAGCCTGGTACCTCGGTGTGGATCAAAGATTGGAAGAAGACACCGTTGGAACCCCATTGGAAGGGACCATACACCGTCATCCTGTCTACCCCAACTGCAGTAAAGGTAGCAGAGATCGATTCCTGGATCCACCACAGCAGAGTCAAGCCCGCAGCCATTCCAGAACCTGAGCAATGGACAGCAGAGCAGCATCCTGATGTACCTTTGCGACTCACCCTGAGATGGGAGACGGCAACCAGCAACCTAGATACTTTTGGGATCATCCCAACGACCACAGTGCCTTGCAGTAGCCAAGTCTTTCGAAGAGGATTGCTGTATCCAATACAGCAAGAGTTTGCTTAAACGAACCTCATGTGTGTGTGATTTCACACACTGCTTTGATACTATATTGATTGACAATATTTAGAGCCAACTAAAGTTGATAAGTTGGTTGACACACGACGGACATTTTTGAGGATCTTCAATCAACACTCAGCGCCCGTTGAATTGCTTCATTAGCAAACGAGACGAAGAAGAGAACGTCGAGGTCAAGATTTTCAAGTTGAGGATTCAGAAGAACTCCAATTAACATGTATTTTTGCTTTTACCTTGCCCTGGTTGCCTGCCTAGGAGGCTTTGAACTGACTCATGCCTTGCCTCCATACACTGCTTGCATTACTTCCACTCGGACTGGAACGAAAGTAACTCAGACTTTGCTTTATCATTCTTACTATACCTGCACTGGTAAAGTGACTCGATGTATTTATAACACCACTGAACTGAATGTTTGTACCAAAGGTAAATCTAAAGTATGCTTTAATCCGCATCAGAACCCATCCTATTACACCTTGGAGATACGATGGAATGATGCAGATGGACCTTTGCTTAATGCCACACCTCCTCTCAAGGATCCCACAGAGGATGCCTTTTTGTATTTTGATGCTTGTGATGCCATAAATAGAGATAGTCACTCTAAATGTGGTAATTGGGAAAAAAACCTATTCACACAATGATAAATATATGTGTCCAGAAGGAACCACTGGATGGGGGGAGTGTACAGGAAAAAGGGTTCTAGCCAACGTATACAGTACAGCCCCAGAGGCTGATTACTTTTGCCCAAAGTGGACCTGTGTTTTTTACGCCACTTGGAAAACAGGTATAATAGAAAATACCAGAGACAATCGAATGGCTTCCTTAACCAAGCCATATGTTAAAGATATAGCCAAATGTAAAAAAGGTGCCTGTAATCCATTAGAACTTCTTATAGTGAATCCCAGTGCATGGAAACAAGGGTATAAATTTGGCCTACGAATTGCAGGATCTGGATCAGATCCAGGAACCATAGTATATATAAGATTAAATACCCAAGCCCATAGATCATCCAGGTACCATATCCATAACACTTTCTATGAAACCATGCATGAGAATAAGTTTGATATTCCCCATCCCTCCCAGAATTTATTCTTAGAATTAGCTGGAGCAGTAGTATCCAGTCTCCATATCTCAGACTGTTACTTTTGTGGTGGGACACAAATGGGTGACCAGTGGCCATGGGAAGCCCAAGAGTTGAATTATTCCATGACTTACAATCATACTGAATTACATAAGACTACCAGCGAATGGGTATTAGCACACCCAATAGTTGGACGTCTCTGTTATGCCAGAACTGGACCTCAATTCAATCTACCGGTGGGACAGCTGGTCTGTCTCAGCCAAAAGTTTTATAATGACACCACGAAAAAGACGACCTGGTGGTCAGGGGCCAAAGAACCTGAACCCCCTAATCCATTAGCAAAATTCCCTGAGCTTGCCGATTTATGGACTAATCTTGCCAAACCTCATGCCTGGCAAGCCCCACCTGGCCTATATTGGATCTGCGGAACTCGAGCATATGCCAGACTCCCTATACACTGCGGAGGGGCGTGCGTCTTGGGAACCATCAGACCTTCTTTCTTTCTCTTACCCGCAGAACATGGAGAACAATTAGGATACCCAGTGTACACTACTCACCGAGACAAAAGAGCACTAAGACAAAAGAGAGCACCCTTACAGATAGGCAAGTGGGAGAAGTGGAAGGGTGATGATTGGCCACCAGAAAGAATCATTTATTACTATGGGCCTGCCACTTGGAATGATGATGGTATGTGGGGCTATCGAACCCCTGTATATATGATTAATCGAATTATTCGCTTACAAACAGTAGTTGAATTAATAACCAATGAGACTAGCCAAGCACTCACACTTTTAGCCAGACAGAGCACACAGATGTGCACTGCCATATATCAGAATTGCCTAGCACTAGATTATCTATTAGCAGCTGAAGGAGGAGTATGTGGAAAATTGAATTTAACCAATTGTTGTTTGAAGATCGATGATAAAGGTCAAGTAGTTGAAGAAATTGCTGAAAATATGCGAAAACAAGCTTACGTGCCAGTACAGACTTGGCACGGATTGCATTTTCCTAACTGGTTTGCCTCTATATTCTCGTGGCTAGGAGGACTTAAAACTTTCCTGATACTAATACTGATAATTGTTGCTGTATTTTTGCTATTGCCATGTATAATTCCCTGTTGTATGCGCTCTATCAACACTGTTATTGAGAATACAGTTGAGCGGAAGACCGCAACTAAAATCATGGCCTTATGGCATCCTAGTCCTCCTGCATATAGTCGGGATCCTCCGACCATGGTATGATCCAATTGAATGATTTAACTCTCACACCTTATTAAGTAATAGGGTGAAATTAATCAAAGGGGGGAATGTGGTAGGCGAAGGCCTATGATCCATGGTGTCTGAAATGAGCAGACAGGCCTAACCAGCTTGACCTGTAAATGAAGCCTGTGGAGAGGCCCATAGGAATTGCACATCCCCCAATATGCTGCTATTGTACAAACGAAACTTAGCAAAGCATAATCAGCTTAGCTGAGCAGAATTGAAACTCAGAAAATATAGAAAAATAAGTTTAAATACCACTGATAAGAAAGTACAGCTGCAAAGAATTTAATTAAAACTGCTGACAGAAAGGTTACAGTGCCCTGCTTCCCCACATGTGCTAACTAGTTATGTGGCAGGTGCAGGCCTGTGACCCACGGTGTCTGAACATAAGCAGGCCAGCATGGCTAGCTTGACCTGTAAATGAGGCCTGTGGAGAGGCATATAGGATTGCACATCCCCCAATATGCTGCTATTGTAAGATAGAACTCAGTAGAAGTATTGAATTAGCTTAGGTAGGCAGAACTGCAGAGCTGAAAGATGGAAAAATACAGAAAGACGTGTTTAAAAGTTACTGATAAGAAAAAGTACATCTGCAAAGAAATAATTGGGAGTGCTGACAGATGAGTTGCAGAACCCTGCTCCTCTGCATGCATAAATTGGTTCTATGGCCTTGAGAGTGTGAAAGTAACAAGTTGATGAACTGACCATTGTAATTGGGACTAGAAGGGGGGCATGCAGGTGTCATGCCCACTGAAGGGACATAATTGGATAAACTTATCAGTACCGGGACCAATGGAAGGGGTACGGGAGGTACGGGAGGTTACCGGGACCAATGAAATGTTTTTCTATACCTAGAATGGAACAGAAGTCTATAAAAGTTGTTGTAATGCTTGAAAACTTTGCTCAGCCATTTTGAAATTGACTGGTTCGAGACTTGTGCACAAATAAATGATTTGGACCTTCTGAACAGACTCCTGGTATCATTGGTTTGTCTGTGCTTTGCTGCTACATATTCTTGGTGCGTTGGCCGGGAAGTTGTGGAATCAAAGTGTATATAGGGCAATATACCACGACTTTCCGCCTCTATAGGCTTGGTCCTGCCGGGATCGCGCCCTTCCGACGAGGGCTGCTCCCTGGCGCCACCGGTCCCTTGTATCGGAGGGAGCTGGTCGGACCTCGGCGGGTGCCGGGCCCGGTTGGAGCCAACGCCTCGAACCCGAGTGAGGGGAGTCCGAGGTCCAACTCATGCGCCTGCTTGGGAAGTTTGAGGACCGGATCCGGTGAGTATAGTTTCGATTTTGGTGTCTAGACAGAAATAGAAAGAGCAGTACTGCCATTGGAACTTGAAATTTGGAATTTGTAATCTCGAGATATTGGGAATTGGTAAGAGAGCATGATCACCTCTCAAGGAAGGGCCGAGTAACCCCGCATGGGAATTCGCCGGGTGAAACCCTCATCCTTTTTGTAATTGGGAAAAAGACTAGTCAGAATAGATAGAAACGAATGCATTCTGGGATACGTTGCTAGCATGATTGTGTGAACGAAGTGTGAATGAGAGGTCTGGCAGCACGGACCAAGTGAAGGCGGACCCCTGAGTAGCGCATTTCCTGACCGGGCGACCGCGTTCAGGTCGCGAAAAGGGGGAAGCGATTGTCGTCTTGTCTTGTTATTGTACTCCTTATACGTTTCTAGGACCGTGCGGACCCCTTACCCACGGTCCGCCCTCCTTTTCCCTTCTGTCTGTTGTTGCGCGCACACATCGAAATGGGAGGGGCGGGGTCTACTAGAAACACTCCATTAGAATGTATGATCGCACATTTTAAAGAGGGATATTCAGGAGATTATGGTATTAAAATGACAGCAGCCCGTTTGCAGATTTTGTGTACTAGGGAGTGGCCCGATCTAGACCCCATCTGGCCCCGAGAGGGAACGTTCAATGTAGAGATTATTCAGTCAATACACCGTAGAGTGCGTATAGCGCACCCCGATCAGTACCCCTATATAGATTCCTGGTTAAGTATTTGTGAAGATCCGCCCCCCTGGGCGCAGCGCTGTTATGAGGAACAGTGCAGAATAATGTTAGCGAAAACAGATTCTAGACAGAAAACGGAACAGCCCAAAAGGAGAGAGCAGGAAAAGAAAGCCAGAAAGAAGCCCATCCTGGTAGATCCTGATTCCCCAGAAATAATTCTCAGGCAGCCCCGAACCCCAGGTCCAATAAGAGTAGCCCGGCGTCCTGCCCCAGAACCCCAGAGACGGCCGGAGCCGGAGCGGGACCCAACCCCTGATCCACCTCCCGGAGGGGAGGAAGAGGAGGAATTAGCTGAAAGAGAAGAGGAGGACATAAAAAGTGAGCCAGAAGCGGAGGTAGAAGAAGGAGAAAAAGAGAATGCCCCAGACGAGGAGGATAGTGTACAAGAGATTGCTAGCACTAGCACGCCAGTAAAAGATAAACCCAAAGCGAAACCTGTGGGGAAAAAGAAAGTGACCCCTTCAAAGACAATCACAACAATAACCCTTAGATCCCAAAAGACACCTACGGCAGCCAAAATGTTTCCCTTACGGCAAGTCCCGGGAGTGCCCGTAAAGAATGATAATGATGAAGTGGTAGCGGGACCCCTAACTTATGTGTATATCCCTTTCTCTACAACTGATTTATTAAATTGGAGGTCGCATTATGCCTCCTATACTAGTAAGCCCCAGGAGCTGACAGAATTAGTAACTACTATTATGGAAACTCACCAACCCACTTGGCCAGATTGCCGCCAGCTCCTGACCACCCTATTCACGACAGAAGAGCGAGCAAGAATTAGAAAAGCAGCTATTGAGTGGATGGCAGATAACCCTGTAGCTCCGGCACAGGGGCAGAATATAATAGACCGTCGGGAAGCAGCTCAGAGAGAATTCCCGAATGAAGACCCCCAATGGGATCCAAATACAGATGAAGGATCCACAGCCCTAGCCCGTTTTCGCCAAGGCTTTTTACAAGGCCTGAAAAGGGGGGGCCAAAAAGCTATGAACCTTTCCAAAGTTGCAGGAGTTATCCAAGGGATAGATGAGAGCCCAGCAGATTTTTATGAAAGATTAACTGAAGCATACAGAATGTATACTCCCTATGATCCCGAGGCACCAGGAAGTTTATGTATGGTGAATTCTGCTTTTGTAAACCAGTCCCAACCAGACATTAGACATAAATTACAGAAATTAGAAGGGTTTGCGGGTATGAATGCAACACAGTTATTGGAAGTCGCTCATAAAGTGTATGTGAATCGTGATAATGAAAGACAGAGAGAATGTGATAGAAAGATGAAGAAGAAAGCTGATTTTTTGGCTGCGGCCATAGTTGAACAGAAAAGGGGAGGTGTCCCTAGTCGAAGGAGCAGAGGAAGAGGGCGGGGTCAAGGCGGAGGCCGGACCCAGAGACTAGGCGTGAACCAATGCGCCTATTGCAGAGAGGAAGGACATTGGAGAGATACGTGCCCGCAACTCGAAGACGCCCAGCAAGATGACGGCAGCAGTCATCAGTGGCGAGAAGAAAGACGAGGCTATCCCCGAAGCCGAGGAGGAGCCAATCGAGAACAATTCCAGCGAGAGAGAGGTGGTGCCATTCAAGCATTGGCCACACCAGCCCATGATGAGAATGACGTGGATTAGGACAGACCGGGCTCCATGTTTGCTTTAGGTCTCCAGGAGCCTATGGTCGGAATACAAATAGGAGACCAAATTATGGACTTTATGGTTGATACTGGAGCACAACATTCAGTAATAGACAAAAAGATAGCCCCATTTACTACAAAAGCAGTCACCATTATAGGAGCAACTGGTGCCAAAGCCACAAAGTCTTTTCTTCAAAATCGAATATGCAGTCTAGGAGGACAGCAAGTAACTCATCAATTCCTTTACATGCCCGAATGTCCAGTGCCACTACTGGGACGAGATATGCTAGCCAAGCTTCAAGCACAAATATCTTTCTCTGAACAAGGAGAAATGCAAATGACAGTAAATTCCCAAGCCAAACCAGCAGGAGTAATGCTGCTGACAGTGCCCCGAGAAGAAGAATGGAGGTATTACGTTGATGACTCCATCCAAGATACCTATTTTGAACAAACTTTAAAGAACATCGATGCACCACCTGGAGTATGGGCAGAAGGCAGTCCCCCAGGCCTAGCCAAGCATATAGCTCCAGTGATTGTAACCCTCAAGCCTAGTGCTACACCAGTGCACGTCAAACAGTACCCTCTCCCAAGAGCCGCAATTGAAGGCATTCATCGCCACCTACAAAGATTGCTCGAGTATGGCCTACTAAAAGTATGTCAATCCCTATGGAACACTCCACTTTTGCCAGTAAAGAAACCTGGGACAGATGATTATCGCCCAGTACAAGATTTGAGAAGAGTAAATGATGCAGTTGAAACCATACATCCAGTTGTACCCAATCCTTACACTCTTTTAGGACTGATACCTGCTGAAGCTACCCATTTCACTGTACTGGATTTGAAAGATGCATTCTTTTGCATAAGATTAGCCCCTGTAAGTCAAATATTGTTTGCATTCGAATGGCAGGACCCCGTCTCTGGAAGAGGGGGCCAACTCACCTGGACAAGATTACCCCAAGGATTCAAGAATTCGCCTACCATCTTTAGCGCTGCACTGAATCAAGACCTTTCAAGCTATCCAGTAGCCCCGGGGAAGAGAGTGCTTCTCCAATACGTGGATGATCTGTTGATAGCTGCCATATCAGAAAGTGAATGCATACTAGCCACCAAAGATCTCTTGCAGTTACTAGATGAAGCTGGATACAAAGTTTCCAGAGCCAAAGCACAGCTATGTCAAAAAGAAGTGAAATACTTGGGTTTTCGTATTACCCAAGGAAGCAGAAGATTAGGCAGAGAAAGAAAAGAAGCAGTATGCAGAATTCCAACTCCAACAACCAGAAAGCAAGTCAGAGCCTTTCTGGGAGCGGCAGGATATTGCCGAATCTGGATACCCAACTTTGCCCAAATTGCCAAACCACTGTATGAAGCTACAAAAGGAGAAGAAAAGTCACCACTGGAGTGGGGACCTGAGCAGGATACAGCCTTCAAGACGTTAAAGGAAGAATTGATGTCATCACCAGCACTTGGACTACCAGATGTCCACAAACCTTTCCACTTGTTTGTACATGAAGCACAGGGAAATGCCTTGGGCATGTTGACTCAGAAATTGGGAAATTGGGAGCGACCTGTAGCATACCTATCGAAACAATTGGACCCTGTGGCCAAAGGATGGCCACCTTGCTTGAGAGCAGTTGCAGCTACAGCGCTACTAGTGAGTGAAGCAGACAAGCTCACACTAGGACAGAACATACGAGTCACTGTGCCACATGCAGTCCTTGCCCTTATGGAACAAAAAGCAAATTATTGGCTCACCAATTCCCGAATGTTGAAGTACCAGAGCATGTTATGTGAAAACCCACAGATACAACTTGAAGTGAGCCATGCCTTGAATCCAGCTACCTTGATACCCATCAGTGAAGAACTCCCAGAACATGACTGTATCGAAGTCATGGAAACTGTGTTCTCCAGTCGACCCGACTTGACAGATGTGCCCATAGACAATCCTGACCAAATCTATTATGTTGATCGGAGCAGTCTCATCCTTGATGGACGACGCTGTGCCGGATATGCAGTAGTCACTCAACACGAAGTAGTTGAATCATCAGCTCTAGCCTCAGGCACATCAGCCCAGAAAGCCGAATTGATAGCACTTACCAGAGCATTGTTGTTGGGAGAAAAACTTGTGCTAAATGTATATACAGATTCCAAATATGCCTTCACTACTTTGCATGCCCATGGAGCTCTCTATAAAGAAAGAGGACTCATCACATCCGGAGGAAAATCAGTCAAGTATGGTCCCGAGATATTGATGTTACTTGATGCAGTTTGGGCCCCAACACGTGTAGCTGTCATGCATTGTAGAGGACATCAAGCAGGAAAAGGAGAAGTTGCCCGAGGAAATAGATTTGCAGATGCCTCAGCACGACAAGCAGCTATGACGGGACAGATTGCCCCACAAGCTATGCCAATGCAAGCAGCATTGTTTCCAGTACCTTTGAATCTATGGACCCCACGATATACCACCAAAGAATTGGATTACTATTGTAACAGAGAAGATGGAATACTGAAAGATGGATGGATTGAGCTGCCACCAGAAGAGGGCAGTCAACCTCCTGGACGAATAGTAATTCCTGAACTGTTAGGACCATCCTTTGTCAAAGCTTTCCACGAAGCTACCCACTATGGGAAGAGTGCTATGGAGAAAGCACTCAGACCACATTTCTACATCCCTCTGATGACAACCATATCAGCCTCAGTAGCACGTCAATGTCTAACCTGTGCCAAAAATAATGCCAAGCAAGGCCTTATTACGGCACCCCGAGTTCAGTCAGGAGGTGTCACCCCCATGCACAACCTCCAAGTTGATTTTACTGAAATGCCAAGAGCCAATGGATACCATTACCTATTAGTATTAGTTTGTACTTTCTCTGGGTGGGTAGAAGCATTCCCAACCAGAACTGAGAAAGCCCGAGAAGTTACCAAAGTCTTAATGAGAGAGATTGTCCCTAGGTTCGGAATTCCAGCAGTAATAGGGTCAGACAATGGACCCTCATTTGTCTCCCAAGTTACTCAGCAGTTAGCAAAAGCCTTGCAGATACAATGGAAACTCCACACTGCATACAGACCCCAGAGTTCAGGGAAAGTTGAGCGAATGAATCGTACCTTGAAAGCCCAAATGTCCAAGCTTTGTCAGGAGACACACTTTAAATGGCCCCAAGTGCTCCCCATAGCTTTACTCAGAATACGCTCAGCTCCTGTAAAGTCAACAGGATTTTCCCCTTTTGAAGTTTTGTATGGTAAACCCCCACCAATAGTGCAGGGAGTCAAAGGAAGTTTAGCCCAGATTGGTTCAGAAGTAACCAGACAAGAACTCCTAGCTCTAGTCATGCTCTTACTCTCTTAGCTAGACAAAGTACTCAGATGCGCACTGCTATATATCAGAACCGCTTAGCACTTGATTATTTGTTAGCAGCTGAAGGAGGAGTATGTGGTAAGCTGAATTTAACTAATTGCTGTTTGAAAATAGATGATAAGGGTCAAGTAGTTGAAGAAATTGCTAAAGATATGCAAAGACATGCTTATGTGCCAGTACAGACTTGGCACTCATTGAAATTTCCTAACTGGTTTGCTAACCTCTTTTCATGGGTGGGAGGATTTAAGACTTTCATTGTTTTAGTACTAATCCTTGTTGCTGTTATCTTTTTATTACCATGTTTAATCCCATGTTGTATGCGTTCCATTCATAACACTATTGATAGTACAGTAGAGCGGAAGACCGCCACTAAAATAATGGCTTTATACAAAGCTAGTCCTAGTCGAAATCCTTCAATCATGATGTGATTCTTCTAAAGGTGATTTAACTCTCACACCTTATTGAGTAATAGGGTGAGATTAATCAAAGGGGGGAATGTGGCAGGTGCAGGCCTGTGACCCACGGTGTCTGAACATAAGCAGGCCAGCATGGCTAGCTTGACCTGTAAATGAGGCCTGTGGAGAGGCATATAGGATTGCACATCCCCCAATATGCTGCTATTGTAAGATAGAACTCAGTAGAAGTATTGAATTAGCTTAGGTAGGCAGAACTGCAGAGCTGAAAGATGGAAAAATACAGAAAGACGTGTTTAAAAGTTACTGATAAGAAAAAGTACATCTGCAAAGAAATAATTGGGAGTGCTGACAGATGAGTTGCAGAACCCTGCTCCTCTGCATGCACAAATTGGTTCTATGGCCTTGAGAGTGTGAAAGTAACAAGTTGATGAACTGACCATTGTAATTGGGACTAGAAGGGGGGCATGCAGGTGTCATGCCCACTGAAGGGACATAATTGGATAAACTTATCAGTACCGGGACCAATGGAAGTGTAGCAGCAAAGCGCAGACAAACCAATGATACCAGGAGTCTGTTCAGAAGGTCCAAATCATTTATTTGTGCACAAGTCTCGAACCAGTCAATTTCAAAATGGTTGAGCAAAGTTTTCAAGCATTACAACAACTTTTATAGACTTTTGTTCCATTCTAGGTATAGAAAAGCATTTCATGGGGGGGCGGAGCCTGATGTCCAGCGGGTAAGACGCTTCGCGCTGAAGCTCCCGAGAGGCCTACTTAGAATCCTGACTTAATACCTATACAAACTTACTATTTCGCTCCGAACTGACCGGGGTACCTCGGGGGGGATGGCGGCCCATAAACCAGCGCGCTTGGACTTCGGGTCTCCTTCTTCTTCTCACGGAAAACGCTCCAAAACAGAGGTGTCCTCCCCACAGAAGATGGTTCCATTTCGTGAAAACCCCGAAATGCACCTGGAGATTTTAGAGGAAATACGCGGCGTGAAGGAATTGGTGCAGTCCAATGGAGAAGCGCTTCGAGCCAGGCGAGAAGACTTTGGAGTGCTCCAGGACCGACTTGAAAGTCTCTCATTACGGCAGGACAACATGGCGGGGGTCCTCGACTCGCACGCGGAGCGCTTGGGCAAACTGGACAAAGCTGAGCGCCAGATACAGAATCTTCAAAAGGAGCTAGAAGATAGCAATAATCGAGCCCGTCGCAACAATGTGAGGCTCATTGGAATACCGGAGGGGGTGGAAGCAGGAGATATAAGAGAATTCTTGCTCAAAACTCTTCCCTCCTTGCTGAAGATCACTTTTCATAGAGAACTGGAAATCGATCGTGCACATCGTGTTCCTACCCACATGGCGCTCAACCGCACGACCCCCCGGCCTATTATCTTTCGCTTGCTACGATATCAACAAGTGGAACAAATTCTAAATGCTGCCCGGGCGAATCATCATTTGGAATTTGAAGGTCACAAAGTCTCCTTCTTCCCTGACTTGGCAAAGCCTACCGTTGACCGTCGGAAGAAACTCCTTGCTTTTCGCCCTCGACTTCAACAGCTACAGGCTCGCTTTGGCCTGTTGTATCCAGCGAAGCTCCGAGTGACTCTTCACAACCAAACCAGGACATTCGAAGATCCTGATCTACTATCAACATTTTTAGACTCCAAAGAAGCAGAGCAGATGCGCTAATCCAAAATTTGGACTTTTTATCTGCCGGCTCTGTCCGCCATTTTGAAGGGCCCGATGCGGCGGTCATAGTCAAGCACAGAGACTACCTGGACTTTCTTTCTTTCTCTATATGACTTTTGGTTTTTTGGTCTCCTATCCCTCCATGATGTGTGCCTCGGTCGGATTCGGAGCACGCACAGTCTTACAGGTTATGTGTTTTTCAATTGCGGCCTTCTCTGGGGTTTCTCCCCGCAGACACATGGTCGCCAGTAATTTCTGGGGTTCTGCTTCTTCTCTACCGCGCTGCGGTTTTTCTTTTTTAATGTGGGGCGCTTCATTGTATTATATTAGCTTATTTTCTTTTATGTCATGTGTACAGCCAGATACAGTCAATATGAGGGACATTGTGAAACTATGTGCGCTATCATGCTCAGAATTTTTAACTTTTCTGAATGGCCTTATGTAAAATCTTATCACTCAACGTAAAAGGCATTAATAGTCCAATCAAAAGAAAGAAAATCCTTAGCTATCTTAGCCATGAGCATGCTGATTTAGTGTTTCTTCAGGAAACGCATCTAAACTCTGCTGAAACACTGAAACTCAATGCTAAGCCTTACATGGTGGCTGCCTATTCTCCCGCCGTTTCCAAACGGTGCGGGGTAGCCATTCTGGTTAAGAAGTCTTTGCAAGCTACTGTAATTGATACCAGCGCTGACAAGGAGGGTAGATGGGCCCGTGTACACCTTAAGGTTGGAGATAGTGAATTCACGTGTATTTGCATTTATGCCCCGAATGTGGACAGCCCTGCTTACTATGCAAGTATTGCGCAGTTGGCACAGGCCTCTGCAAATGCTCCATTAATACTTGGTGGTGATTTTAATCAAGTGTTAGACCCTTTGATAGATAGACAGCCGCCTAGAACGAGTAGTCCACCCAAGAGTCTTGCTACCCTTAAAGCTCTGATGCAAGATCTTGCGCTGGTAGATATATGGAGGCTGCTTCACCCCTCCGACTTAGAGTTTACTTTTTTCTCTGCCCCCCATCACTCCCAATCTAGAATAGATTTCTTTCTCATTTCCAAAGCACTGATTTCCCAAGTGGACACGGCTAGGACTCATCCTCTCCATATTTCAGATCATGCTGCCATATCTTTATCATTACATGTTACTGCGCGGGACGACTCTCCCCGAGCTTGGTTTTTTGATAGATCCCTACTAGGTCAAAAAGATTTTCAGGTTGATATAAAGGCCGCTATCCAAGATTATTTCATTTTAACTCACCCCATGACACAGCGAGCTGGGCTTGGTGGGAGGGTTTTAAAGCATCTATCCGTGCAACTATAACTAGCTATCAAATTCGGCAGGGGAAACAAAGAAAGCAGCACTTACTGATTCTAGAGCAGCAGATACAAGCTGGGGAGCGTCTCCTCACGTCCCGTACTGACCCATGTATTTTACTCCGTTTACAACGCTTGCGTTTTCAATACAATCAGCTTTTGTACACTGCTGCTGTTAAAAATATTGAATCACAACAAGGGATATATTACCGGGAAAATAACCGTGCTGGCAAATTATTAGCAAATGCCCTAAAAGGTCAAAAAGAAGCCAAGCGTGTTACAGCCCTCCGTAATCCGTCGGGGGGGGGGGCTTGGTCACTAAAGATACAGAAATCTTAGAACTCTTTCGTGATTTTTATACTCGGCTTTATCAATCTGAATGTGATTTTGAGCCAGAAGTATTTGACCGCTTACTTTCAGGGGTACAAAGACCGACCCTATCTGACGAAGATAGAGTGGCCATGGACAAACCATTTACTTTATCAGAAATTCATTCTGCTATTAAGAAATGTGCCTCAGGTCGAGCCGCAGGCCCAGACGGTCTCCCTGCTGAATTCTACAAAACCTTTCACGCTGACTTAGCTCCAGTTTTGAAACTTTATTTTTCTGCTCTGGCCGAGGAGGGCTCCCCTTCTGGGTCCTTTTCAATGGCAAATGTACAATTTTTGAGAAAGAGGGCAGAGACCCGCAACTAACAGCTAATTATCGTCCAATTTCCCTCCTAAACGCGGACTATAAAATATTTGCCACCATTCTCTCCACCCGGCTCTCTGATAGGATGTCTACCTTAATACACCCAGATCAATGCGGTTTCATTCCTGGTAGATCAACTGCTGACAATGCTCGGACTCTATGTCATGTACTAACTGCCGCAGTTAATCTTGATCGCCCATTTGTTGGCCTCTCACTTGATGCTGAGAAGGCCTTTGATCGTTTAGAGTGGCCCTTCCTGTTTGCAGTCCTCCGCTGGTACGGATTCGGGGAAGGTTTTCTCCGTTGTCTCCGCACCATGTATGCACAGCCTACAGCCAGTATATGTGCCAATGCTTTTAAAGTCTCAGCCTTTTTCCCCTTCAACGCGGTACTCGCCAGGGATGCCCACTGTCTCCACTTCTTTTCGATCTAGCACTCGAACCCTTGGCTTTACTAATCCGGCAATCGGAGGAGATTCATGGAGTCCCCTTCTCCCATAGGGAAATCAAAAATTTCAGCGTATGCTGATGACCTTATGCTTTTTGTTTCTATAGACTCAGTACCGGCTGTCCTAGAGCAAATTGGTAAATACTCACAACTGTCCGG
This sequence comes from Ichthyophis bannanicus, assembly GCA_033557465.1. Taxonomy (NCBI): domain Eukaryota; kingdom Metazoa; phylum Chordata; class Amphibia; order Gymnophiona; family Ichthyophiidae; genus Ichthyophis; species Ichthyophis bannanicus. Next base: position 125,437,905 of record CM066047.1, read on the forward strand.
TTATAAGATAAATTGGACCAAGTCGGTAGCCTTTCCATTAAATCCTTTGCTTCATCAGGCAGATATGCAACCCTTCCCCTTTTTATGGCAACCTCGCATGGTCAAATACCTTGGGGTCCACTATTGTTCTCCTTTGGAAGACACTATCTCCTTCAATGCCAAAGACTTAACCTCTAAAGTCCGGGCGCTTACTCACCGCTGGACTCCTTTAACACTTACCTGGTGGGGTCGCTTAGAAACCATAAAAATGATGATTGTTCCGAAAGTGAATTATATTTTAGAAATGTTGCCCTGTCTCTTACCTCGACGTACATATAAAGATATAGAGGGCCTTCTGACTAGATACTTATGGCAAAACAAGACACCTAGGATAGCGAAACATAAGCTGCAAGCAGATAAGGAAAATGGGGGTGTCAGATTCCCAGATTTCCTGAAGTACCATCAATCTTTTCTTCTCAAACAAGGCGCTCGTTGGCTGGACGATCTAGTACCGAGTAGACCTGTGTGGCTAGACATAGAAGAGGACCTTTGCAAACCGATTCCTCTTACTTTCCTCCCTGGTATGACTCTCCCATCAGACTCCCACTATCCACCAATGCTTTTAGACACTTTAGGTGCCTTTAATACTCTTATGCAATCTTTAGACTCCCGACTCTGTCCGTTAGACAGGCTCCCGCTTTGGTACAATACTCGATTTCGCATACAAAATAAGCCGATGGCGTGGAGCCCCTGGTACACTAGGGGCATTTGGATTCCTAGCCAGTTGTTCCATGATGGTCGCTGGAAAACTTTTAGTGAATTGCAAATTGAATTTGGTCTCCCAGCGAAACACTACTTTCAGTTGGTGCAACTTCAGCATTGCCTTCGGAGTGCTAAGGTGCTCCCGTCATCGGCATCCCCTACACAAGGTTGGTCGGAGACTATCCGATCTATCGGTAGTTCACCGGGTGTAGCATCCAATTTTTACAAAACCTTATGTAATGCTATAACTAGAGATACCCCTATAGCGCAGAAAGCATGGGAGAGAGAATTGCATGTGACTTTGACCCCGGAGCAATGGAGCCTTGTCTGGAGTAGAGTGACACGGGTCTCCCGATCCGCCTCACTCACTCAGACACTCTTCTTTCTAGCCCACCGGTGTTTTTACACTCCTGACAGATTAGCCAAATGGAACACTACTCAGGGCAATAGTTGTTGGACATGCCATGCGGCCATTGGTTCACTACCTCATGTTATGTATGAATGTCCCGCACTACAGTATTACTGGCGTCGGGTCTGGGGTCGTATCCAGTCTATTTTACACTTTCAAGAGCCCCTTTCTTGGAGGATAGTGGGACTTCGCTCAGCTGCGGGGATCCCCTCTCTTCCAAACACGGCTTACTTCCTTTTGGACTTTATGCTTGGCATTGCTATTTCCCTAATTACGAAATACTGGAAAAATAGCTCCCATCTGAGCCCCAATGAATGGTGGAATCATGTCTGTCTCTACAGTAAATATGAACAAATACCTCGTATGTTTGCTTCCCCCGTTCAGACTCCTCATCATCGGTCCAAATGGAAGTTGCTCAATGACTATGTATATTCTGCTAAATGCTCTCATCTGACTGTCTAAATTTGTATATATCTCTGTCCCATGATCATTCTGTATTGTAGATACTCTTTTGATCGTTTTGATGTACAATCACTGTTGTTTGGAAGCGCTCACATGCTGACATAATCGGCTAGAGAAGAAGCATGGGGGTGGGGGGTAATTGGGTTTACTTTTCCTTATTGTATACTTGTTTTGTCTCCTTTGGTGTGTTGTTTCTTTTGTTTGTTGCAAAATGAAAATAAAAGTTTAAAAAAAAAAAGAAAAGCATTTCATTGGTCCCGGTAACCTCCCGTACCTCCCGTACCTCTTCTATTGGTCCCGGTACTGATAAGTTTATCCAATTATGTCCCTTCTGTGGGCATGACACCTGCCTGCCCCCCTTCTAGTCCCAATTACAATGGTCAGTTCATCAACTTGTTACTTTCACACTCTCAAGGCCATAGAACCAATTTGTACGTGCAGAAGAGCAAGGTTCTGTAACTCATCTGTCAGCACTCCCAATTATTTCTTTGCAGATGTACTTTTTCTTATCAGTAACTTTTAAACATGTCTTTTCTGTATTTTTCCATCTTTCAGTTCTACAGTTCTGCATACCTAAGCTAATTCAATACTTCTACTGAGTTCTATCTTACAATAGCAGCATATTGGGGGATGTGCAATCCTATATGCCTCTCCACAGGCCTCATTTACAGGTCAAGCTAGCCATGCTGGCCTACTTATGTTCAGACACCGTGGGTCACAGGCCTGCACCTGCCACATTCCCCCCTTTGATTAATCTCACCCTATTATTCAATAAGGTGTGAGAATTAAATCACTTTTAGAAGAATCACATCATGATTGAAGGATTTCTACTAGGACTAGCTTTGTATAAAGCCATTATTTTAGTTGCGGTCTTCCGCTCTACTGTGTTATCAATAGCATTATGAATGGAACGCATACAACATGGGATTAAACATGGTAATAAAAGGATAACAGCAACGAGGATTAGTACTAGAACAATGAAAGTCTTAAATCCTCCCAGCCAAGAGAAAAGGTTAGCAAACCAGTTAGGAAATTTCAATGCGTGCCAAGTCTGTACTGGCACATAAGCATGTCTTTGCATATCTTTAGCAATTTCTTCAACTACTTGACCCTTATCATCTATTTTCAAACAGCAATTAGTTAAATTCAGCTTACCACATACTCCTCCTTCAGCTGCTAACAAATAATCAAGTGCTAAGCGGTTCTGGTATATAGCAGTGCGCATCTGAGTACTTTGTCTAGCTAAAAGCGTAAGAGCATGACTAGTTTCATTGGTTATTATTTCAACTACTGCTTGTAAGCGAATGATACGATTAATCATATAGATTGGAGTACGATAACCATACATACCATCATCATTCCAAGTGGCAGGTCCATAATATTCAATAATTCTTTCTGGTGGCCAATCATCACCTTGCCACTTCTCCCACTTGCCTATCTGTAAGGCTTCTCTTTTCTGTCTCAATGCTCTTTTGTGTCTGTGGGTAGTGTATACAGGGTATCCTAATTGTTCTCCATGTTCAGTGTTTAACAGGAAGAAAGAAGGTCTGATGGTTCCTAAGACACATGCTCCTCCCCAGTGTGGCGGGAGTTGTGCATATGCTCGGTTGCCACAGATCCAATATAGGCCAGGTGGGGCTTGCCAGGCTTGGACTTTGGCAAGGTTAGTCCATAGACCTGCAAGTTCAGGAAATCTAGCTAATGGGTTAGGAGGTTCAGGATGTCTGATTCCTGACCACCATGCTGTCTTTTTGGTCGTGGCATTATAGTACTTCTGGCTAAGACAGACCAGCTGTCCTACCTTTTGGGTGAACTGGGGTCCAGTTCTGGCATAGCAAAGACGTCCAACGATTGAGTGCGCTAACACCCATTCACTGGTAGTCTTGTGTAATTCAGTCTGGTTGTAGGTCATAGAATAATTCAATTCTTGGGCTTCCCATGGCCATTGGTCTCCCATTTGGGTTCCGCCACAAAAATAGCAATCTGAGATCTTAAGACTAGATACTACTGCTCCGGCTAATTCTAGAAATAAATTCTGTGAAGGGTGAGGGATCTCAAACTTATTTACATGCATGGCTTCATAAAAGGTATTATGAATATGATACTTAGATGACTTGTGGGCTTGGGTATTCAATCTGATATACACAATGGTCCCTGGATCTATTGCTCCTCCAGCAATACGTAAACCAAACTTGTATCCTTGTTTCCATGCATGGGGATTGTGTATACGTAAGTGTAAGGGGTTACAAGCATCTTTCTGACATTTATCATTAGTGGTTGGCTTGGTTAGAGTAGCCATTCGTTTATCTATTTTCTCATCAGTTATACCAGTGTTCCAGGTAGCATAAAAAACACATCCCCAATACGGGCAATAGTAATCTGCCGCTGTAGCAGTACTATAGCCTGATCCTGTTTTACCTGTACACTTCCACCAATTTGTGGCACCTTCTGGACACATATACTTATGGTCATTTCTATACGCTTTCTCCCATGTACCACAGGTGGACTGACTATCTCTATTAATGGCATTACATGCATCAAAATTCAAAACAGCAGGTTTAGTAATGTCTTTAAGTGGTGGTGTAGCAGCTAATATAGGTCCATCTGCATCCTTCCATCTTATTTCCAACGTGTAATAGGATGGATTCTGATGCGGATTATAGCATGCTTTGATTTTGCCATGAGTGCAAACATTTAGTTCAGTGGTGTTATAGATACACCAAGTTACTGTTCCCTTGCAGGTATAGTAAGAATGGTAAAGCAAAGTCTGAGTTACTTTCAGTCCAGTTCTAGTAGAAGTAATGCAAGCAGTGCATGGAGGTAAAGCATAAGTCAGTTCAAAACCTCCAAAGAAGGCAACCAAGGCAAAGCAAAAACAAAGATACATGTTGATGTTGATTGGAGTTCTTCTGAATCCTCAGCTTGCTGATCTTGATCACGACGGTCTTTTATTCTTCGTCCCGTTTGCTAATGAAGCAATTTAACAGGTGCTGAGTGTTGATTGAAGATCCTCAAGATGTCCAGTACACATTAACCAACTTTTTAGCAATTTCAGTTGGCTTGTGAAGTCTGGCTTAGTCAATGTAGTCTCAAAGTAGTGTGTCAAATCACACACAAATTGGGCTCGTTGAAACAAAACTGTTGCTGCATGGAAAACAGCAATCCTCTTCGAAAGACTTGGCTACTGCAAAGCGCTTGTGATGAAGTGTCTATGCTGCTGGTTGCCGTCTCAGAGTAACTCGCAAGGGTACATCAGGATGCTGTTCTGCTGTCCACTGCTCTGGTTCAGGATCGGCGGCGGGCTTGACTCTGCTGTGGTGGATCCAGGCGTCGATCTCGGCTACCTTTACTGCAGTTGGGGTAGACAGGATGACGGTATATGGTCCCTTCCAATGGGGTTCCAACGGTGTCTTCTTCCAATCTTTGATCCACACCGAAGTACCAGGCTGATAGGGATGCAAGGGTTCCGTCAAGTTGATAGGCAACTGGTCTTGGATCCATGTATGGAGAGTCTGCAGAACAAAAACTAAGAGCTAGGAGTTCTTGTCTGGTTACTTCTGAACCAATCTGGGCTAAACTTCCTTTGACTCCCTGCACTATTGGTGGGGGTTTACCATACAAAACTTCAAAAGGGGAAAATCCTGTTGACTTTACAGGAGCTGAGCGTATTCTGAGTAAAGCTATGGGGAGCACTTGGGGCCATTTCAAGTGTGTCTCCTGACAAAGCTTGGACATTTGGGCTTTCAAGGTACGATTCATTCGCTCAACTTTCCCTGAACTCTGGGGTCTGTATGCAGTGTGGAGTTTCCACTGTATCTGCAAAGCTTTTGCTAACTGCTGAGTAACTTGGGAGACAAATGAGGGTCCATTGTCTGACCCTATTACTGCTGGGATTCCAAATCTGGGGACAATCTCTCTCATTAAGACTTTGGTAACTTCTCGAGCTTTCTCAGTTCTGGTTGGGAATGCTTCTACCCACCCAGAGAAAGTACAAACTAATACTAGTAGATAATGGTATCCATTGGCTTTTGGCATTTCGGTAAAATCAACTTGGAGGTTGTGCATGGGGGTGACACCTCCTGACTGAACTCGGGGTGCCGTAATAAGGCCTTGCTTGGCATTATTTTTGGCACAGGTTAGACATTGACGTGCTACTGAGGCTGATATGGTTGTCATCAGAGGGATGTAGAAATGTGGTCTGAGTGCTTTTTCCATAGCACTCTTCCCATAGTGGGTGGCTTCGTGGAAGGCTTTGACAAAGGATGGTCCTAACAATTCAGGAATTACTATTCGTCCAGGAGGTTGACTGCCCTCTTCTGGTGGCAGCTCAATCCATCCGTCTTTCAGTATTCCATCTTCTCTGTTACAATAGTAGTCCAATTCTTTGGTGGTATATCGTGGGGTCCATAGATTCAAAGGTACTGGAAACAATGCTGCTTGCATTGGCATAGCTTGTGGGGCAATCTGTCCTGTCATAGCTGCTTGTCGTGCTGAGGCATCTGCAGATCTATTCCCTCGGGCAACTTCTCCTTTTCCTGCTTGATGTCCTCTACAATGCATGACAGCTACACGTGTTGGGGCCCAGACTGCATCAAGTAACATCAATATCTCGGGACCATACTTGACTGATTTTCCTCCTGATGTGATGAGTCCTCTTTCTTTATAGAGAGCTCCATGGGCATGTAAGGTAGTGAAAGCATATTTGGAATCTGTATATACATTCAGCACAAGTTTTTCTCCTAACAACAATGCTCTGGTAAGTGCTATCAATTCGGCTTTCTGGGCTGATGTGCCTGAGGCTAGAGCTGATGATTCAACTACTTCGTGTTGAGTGACGACTGCATATCCGGCACAGCGTCGTCCATCAAGGATGAGACTGCTCCCATCAACATAATAGATCTGGTCGGGATTGTCTATGGGCACATCTGTCAAGTCAGGTCGACTGGAGAACACAGTTTCCATGACTTCGATACAGTCATGTTCTGGGAGTTCTTCACTGATGGGTATCAAGGTAGCTGGATTCAAGGCATGGCTCACTTCAAGTTGTATCTGTGGGTTTTCACATAACATGCTCTGGTACTTCAACATTCGGGAATTGGTGAGCCAATAATTTGCTTTCTGTTCCATAAGGGCAAGGACTGCATGTGGCACAGTGACTCGTATGTTCTGTCCTAGTGTGAGCTTGTCTGCTTCGCTCACTAATAGCGCTGTAGCTGCAACTGCTCTCAAGCAAGGTGGCCATCCTTTGGCCACAGGGTCCAATTGTTTCGATAGGTATGCTACAGGTCGCTCCCAATTTCCCAATTTCTGAGTCAACATGCCCAAGGCATTTCCCTGTGCTTCATGTACAAACAAGTGGAAAGGTTTGTGGACATATGGTAGTCCAAGTGCTGGTGATGACATCAATTCTTCCTTTAACTTCTGGAAGGCTGTATCCTGCTCAAGTCCCCACTCCAATGGTGACTTTTCTTCTCCTTTTGTGGCTTCATATAGTGGTTTGGCAATTTGGGCAAAGTTAGGTATCCAGATTCGGCAATATCCTGCTGCTCCCAGAAAGGCTCTGACTTGCTTTCTGGTTGTTGGAGTTGGAATTATGCATACTGCTTCTTTTCTTTCTCTGCCTAATCTTCTACTTCCTTGGGTAATACGAAAACCCAAGTATTTCACTTCTTTTTGGCATAGCTGTGCTTTGGCTCTGGAAACTTTGTATCCAGCTTCATCTAGTAACTGCAAGAGGTCTTTGGTGGCTAGTATACATTCACTTTCTGATATGGCAGCTATCAACAGATCATCCACGTATTGGAGAAGCACTCTCTTCCCCGGGGCTACTGGATAGCTTGAAAGGTCTTGATTCAGTGCAGCGCTAAAGATGGTAGGCGAATTCTTGAATCCTTGGGGTAATCTTGTCCAGGTGAGTTGGCCCCCTCTTCCAGAGATGGGGTCCTGCCATTCGAATGCAAACAATATTTGGCTTACAGGGGATAATCTTATGCAAAAGAATGCATCTTTCAAATCCAGTACAGTGAAATGGGTAGCTTCAGCAGGTATCAGTCCTAGAAGAGTGTAAGGATTGGGTACAACTGGATGTATAGTTTCAACTGCATCATTTACTCTTCTCAAATCTTGCACTGGGCGATAATCATCTGGCCCAGGTTTCTTTACTGGCAAAAGTGGAGTATTCCATGGGGATTGACATACTTTTAGTAGGCCATACTCGAGCAATCTTTGTAGGTGGCGATGAATGCCTTCAATTGCAGTTCTTGGGAGAGGGTACTGTTTAACGTGCACTGGTGTAGCACTAGGCTTGAGGGTTACAATCACTGGAGCTATATGCTTGGCTAGGCCTGGGGGACTGCCTTCTGCCCATACTCCAGGTGGTGCATCAATGTTCTTTAAAGTTTGTTCAAAATAGGTATCTTGGATGGAGTCATCAACATAATACCTCCATTCTTCTTCTCGGGGCACTGTCAGCAGCATTACTCCTGCTGGTTTGGCTTGGGAATTTACTGTCATTTGCATTTCTCCTTGTTCAGAGAAAGATATTTGTGCTTGAAGCTTGGCCAGCATATCTCGTCCCAGTAATGGCACTGGACATTCGGGCATGTAAAGGAATTGATGAGTTACTTGCTGTCCTCCTAGACTGCATATTCGGTTTTGAAGAAAAGACTTTGTGGCTTTGGCACCAGTTGCTCCTATAATGGTGACTGCTTTTGTAGTAAATGGGGCTATCTTTTTGTCTATTACTGAATGCTGTGCTCCAGTATCAACCATAAAGTTCATAATTTGGTCTCCTATTTGTATTCCGACCATAGGCTCCTGGAGACCTAAAGCAAACTTGGAGCCCGGTCTGTCCTAATCCACGTCATCCTCATCATGGGCTTGTGTGGCCAATGCTTGAATGGCTCCTCCTCTCTCTCGCTGGAATTGTTCTCGATTGGCTCCTCCGCGATTTCGGGGACGGCCTCGTCTTTCTTCTCGCCACTGATGATCGTTGTCGTCATCTTGCTGGGCGTCTTCGAGTTGCGGGCACGTATCTCTCCAATGTCCTTCCTCTCTGCAATAGGCGCATTGGTTCACGCCTAGTCTCTGGGTCCGGCCTCCGCCTTGACCCCGCCCTCTTCCTCTGCTCCTTCGACTAGGGACACCTCCCCTTTTCTTTTCAACTATGGCCGCAGCCAAAAAATCAGCTTTCTTCTTCATCTTTCTATCACATTCTCTCTGTCTTTCAGTATCACGATTCACATACACTTTATGAGCGACTTCCACTAACTGTGTTGCATTCATGCCCGCAAACCCTTCTAATTTCTGTAATTTACGTCTAATGTCTGGTTGAGACTGGTTTACAAAAGCAGAATTCACCATACATAAACTTCCTGGTGCCTCGGGATCATAGGGAGTATACATTCTGTATGCTTTAGTTAATCTCTCATAAAAATCTGCTGGGCTCTCATCTATCCCTTGGATAACTCCTGCAACTTTGGAAAGGTTCATAGCTTTTTGGCCCCCCCTTCTCAGGCCTTGTAAAAAGCCTTGGCGAAAACGGGCTAGGGCTGTGGATCCTTCATCTGTATTTGGATCCCATTGGGGGTCTTCATTCGGGAATTCTCTCTGCGCTGCTTCCCGACGGTCTATTATATTCTGCCCTGGTCCCGGAGCTACGGGGTTCTCTGCCATCCATTCAATAGCTGCTTTTCTAATTCTTGCTCGTTCTTCTGTTGTGAATAGGGTGGTCAGGAGCTGATGGCAATCTGGCCAAGTGGGTTGGTGAGTTTCCATAATACTAGTTACTAATTCTGTCAGCTCCTGGGGCTTACTAGTATAGGAGGCATAATGCGACCTCCAATTTAATAAATCAGTTGTAGAGAAAGGGATATACACATAAGTTAGGGGTCCCGCTACCACTTCATCATTATCATTCTTTACGGGCACTCCCGGGACTTGCCGTAAGGGAAACAGTTTGGCCGCCATAGGTGTCTTTTGGGATCTAAGGGTTATTGTCGTTGCCTTTGCAGGAGTCACTTTCTTTTTCTCTACAGGTTTTGCTTTGGGTTTTTCTTTTACTGGCGTGCTAGTGCTAGCGCTGGCTTTCTCAATTATTTGTACACTGTCCTCCTCGTCTGGGGGATTCTCTCTTTCTCCTTCTTCTGACTCGCTTTTTATGTCCTCCTCTTCTCTTTCCACTAATTCTTCCTCTTTCTCTCCTCCGGGAGGGGGATCAGGGGTTGGGTCCTGCCTCGGCTCTGGCCGTCTCTGGGGTTCTGGGGCAGGACGCCGGGCTACTCTTATGGGACCTGGGGTTCGGGGCTGCCTGAGGACTATTTCTGGGGAATCAGGATCTACCAAGATGGGCTTCTTCTTGGCTTTCTTATCCTGCTCTTTCATTCTAGGCTGTTCCGTTTTCTGTCTAGAATCTGTTTTAGCTAACATTATTCTGCACTGTTCCTCATAACAGCGCTGCGCCCAGGGGGCGGATCTTCACAAATACTTAACCAGGAATCTATATAGGGGTACTGATCAGGGTGCGCTACCCGCACTCTACGGTGTATTGACTGAATAATCTCTACAGTGAACGTTCCCTCTCGGGGCCAGATGGGGTCTAGATCGGGCCACTACCTAGTACACAAAATCTGCAAATGGGCTGCTGTCATTTTAATACCATAATCTCCTGAATATCCCTCTTTAAAATGTGCGATCATACATTCTAATGGAGTGTTTCTAGTAGACCCCGCCCCTCCCATTTCGATGTGTGCGCGCAACAACAGACAGAAGGGAAAAGGAGGGCGGACCGTGGGTAAGGGGTCCTCACGGCCCTGGAAACGTATAGGGAATACAAATGACAAGACAAGACGACAATCGCTTCCCCCTTTTTGCGACCTGAACGCGGTCGCCCGGTCAGGAAATTTATTTATTTATTTATTTAACATATATTTATAACCCGCAACTTCCAGAGTTCAGTTGCGGTTCACAATAAAACAACATACCACATAGCAAAAAGCTTAGTTTTACATCGAACATTTTTGTAACAATAAAAGTAATGGGTAACAGCTTGAACTAATGCAAAATAGCAAAACTGGCTTATTAAACTATGTACAAAAAACTATATACAGGTACATGTTGGGGGTACTCAGAGTTGGATCGTAGAGTTTATAATAGCGTAATGTCTGTTAAATTTTTGGGATAAGTATTACTCTGTCATATTTTTAACCTTTATCTGAGTGTATCCAGGGGTTATCTATGTTGCCGTAGTGCATGGAGAATAAATAGGTTTTTAGTTTTTTACGGAGTTCCATGATTTCAGTTATAGTTCGTAAGTCCTCCGGAAGGGAATTCCAAATGCACTACTCAGGGGTCCGCCTTCACTTGGTCCGTGCTGCCAGACCTCTCATTCACACTTCGTTCACACAATCATGCTAGCAACGTATCCCAGAATGCATTCGTTTCTATCTGTTCTGACTAGTCTTTTTCCCAATTACAAAAAGGATGAGGGTTTCACCCGGCGAATTCCCATGCGGGGTTACTCGGCTCTTCCTTGAGAGTTGATCATGCTCTCTTACCAATTCCCAATATCTCGAGATTACAAATTCCAAATTCCAATGGCAGTACTGCTCTTTCTATTTGTGTCTAGACCCAAAATCAAAACTATACTCACCGGATCCGGTCCTCAAAACTTCCCAAGCAGGCGCATGAGTTGGACCTCGGACTCCCCTCACTCGGGTTCGAGGCGTTGGCTCTAACCGGGCCCGGCACCCGCCGAGGTCCGACCAGCTCCCTCCGATACAAGGGACCGGTGGCGCCAGGGAGCAGCCCTCGTCGGAAGGGCGCAATCCCGGCAGGACCAAGCCTATAGAGGCGGAAAGTCGTGGTATATTGCCCTATATACACTTTGATTCCACAACTTCCCGGCCAACGCACCAAGAATATGTAGCAGCAAAGCGCAGACAAACCAATGATACCAGGAGTCTGTTCAGAAGGTCCAAATCATTTATTTGTGCACAAGTCTCGAACCAGTCAATTTCAAAATGGCTGAGCAAAGTTTTCAAGCATTACAACAACTTTTATAAACTTTTGTTCCATTCTAGGTATAGAAAAGCATTTCATTGGTCCCGGTAACCTTCCGTACCTCCCGTACCTCTTCTATTGGTCCCGGTACTGATAAGTTTATCCAATTATGTCCCTTCTGTGGGCATGACACCTGCCTGCCCCCCTTCTAGTCCCAATTACAATGGTCAGTTCATCAACTTGTTACTTTCACACTCTCAAGGCCATAGAACCAATTTGTACGTGCAGAAGAGCAAGGTTCTGTAACTCATCTGTCAGCACTCCTAATTATTTCTTTGCAGATGTACTTTTTCTTATCAGTAACTTTTAAACATGTCTTTTCTGTATTTTTCCATCTTTCAGTTCTACAGTTCTGCATACCTAAGCTAATTCAATACTTCTACTGAGTTCTATCTTACAATAGCAGCATATTGGGGGATGTGCAATCCTATATGCCTCTCCACAGGCCTCATTTACAGGTCAAGCTAGCCATGCTGGCCTGCTTATGTTCAGACACCGTGGGTCACAGGCCTGCACCTGCCACAGAAGGGGTACGGGAGGTACGGGAGGTTACCGGGACCAATGAAATGTTTTTCTATACCTAGAATGGAACAGAAGTCTATAAAAGTTGTTGTAATGCTTGAAAACTTTGCTCAGCCATTTTGAAATTGACTGGTTCGAGACTTGTGCACAAATAAATGATTTGGACCTTCTGAACAGACTCCTGGTATCATTGGTTTGTCTGCGCTTTGCTGCTACAGTTAAATGGCCTTGGAGGAGAAAAGTAACAAAGTTGGTGAACTGACCATTGTAATTGGGACTAGAAGGGGGGTGAGCAGGTGCTAAGCCCAGTCAAAGGACATAGTTGGATAGCCTTATCAATACCGAGACCAATAGAAGGGGTACGGGAGGTTACCGGGACCAATGAAATGTTTTCCTATACCTAGAATGGAGCAGAAGTCTATAAAAGTTGTTGTTTTACTAACAGCCATTGCTCAGCCATTTTGAATTTGATTCTGCTTGTGACTTGTGCACAAATAAATGATTTGGACCTTCTGAACAGACTCCTGGTATCATTGGTTTGTCTGCGCTCTGCTGCTACAATGGGACAGTGCATGCAAATACAGTTGTGGTCAACATTGTTGGCATCCTTGCATCTTAGGTACTTTGTGGACAATATCTTGAGAAATAATTGGAAATATTCCAACTGTATGACATCATAATGTTTTAATAGTATGTTCAAAGGTATACAACAAAAAAAGATGTCTGTGCAATTGATTGATTTCTTTGACTGGGTGACCAGGGAGTTAGAGCGAGGGAGAGCCCTAGATGTGTTGTACTTGGATTTCAGAAAAGCCTTTGATACCATTCCGCACAGGCAACTTATAAACAAACTGAGCACCCTGGGGGTGGACCCTAAAGTTACTGATGTGGTTAGAAACTGGTTGAGTGGAAGGGGGCAAAGGGTACAGGTAAATGGAGCTCACTCTGAGGAGGAAGAGGTTACCAGTGGTGTGCCGCAGGGATCTGTCCGTGGTATGATTCTTTTTAACATCTTTGTTAGTGATATTGTGGAAGGGCTGTCAGGTAAGGTTTGCTTATTTGCTGATAATACCAAAATCTGCAATAGAGTAGATACCCAAGAAGGAGTAGATAATATGAGGAGGGATCTAGCTAAACTTGAAGAATGGTCTAGAATTTGGCAGCTGAAATTTAATGCTAAAAAATGCAAGGTCATGCACTTGGGCTTCAAAAATCCAAAGAAGCAGTACAGAGTAGGGGTGAGGTACTTCTGTCCATGAAAGAAGAGCGGGACCTGGGAATAATTGTGCCTGATGATCTTAAAGTAACTAAACAGGTAAAAAAGGCGACTGCAAAAGTCAGAAGATGCTTGGGTGCATAGGGAGAGGAATGGCCAGCAGAAAAAAGGAGGTGATAGTGCCTCTGTATAAGTCTCTGGAGTGACCTCATTTGGAATATTCTGGTGCAATTCTGGAGACCGCACCTTCAAAAGGATATAAATAGGTTGGAGCAACTGCCTAGTACCCAGAAGATCAAGGGTTCGATTCCCACTGGCACTCCTTGTGACCTTGGGCAAGTCACTTTACCCTCCATTGCCTCGGAAGAAAAGGCTGGCAATCTACTTCCAGTGATACATTGCCAAGAAAACCCAGAGGTAGCTGTGTCGCTATGAGTCAACACTGACTTGATGGCACTAAAAAAAAAAAAGGCTGGAGTCGGTGCAGAGGATGACTACTATAATGGTTAGCCTTTGTTATGAAGTATATGAGGGCAGACTTAAAGATCTTAATATGTATACTTTAGATGAAAGGCGGGATGGGGAGATATGATAGAGACATTTAAATACCTCCGTGGTATAAATGCACAGGAGAGTCTTTCAATTGATGGCAAGCTCTGCTACGAAGGGACATAAGATGAGGGTGAAAGGGGATAGACTCAGGAGTAATATGCGGAAATAGTTCTTTACAGAAAGAGTGGTGGATCCGTGGAATAGTCTCCCAGTGGAGGTGCTACAGGTAAGGACAGTATCTGAATTCAAAAACGTATGGGACAAACACAAAGGATTTCTAAAGGAAAAAAAGGAGACTACTGTAGTTGATATGGAAGGGCAGACTAGATGTGCCATGTGGTCTTTTTCTGCTGTCATGTTTCTATGTTTCTATATGGAAGTCCAACCGGGTAGTGGCCTGCCTATGGGGTGGGCCTGCCTATGGGGTGGGAGGTGGTGGGCTGTCCAGGCCTCTAGGCACCTGAGACTTTCCCCAGTTGGGCTAGAGGAGTTAGGGTTTTGGGAGACTTCTGTCTTATACTGAACTGAAGGAACAAATAACTCACTATTGCAATTCAATGGAGAGTCATCTGTAGGCTAGAGAGAGTTAGGGCTTTGGGAGACTTCTGTCTTATATTAAAATAAAGGAGCAAATGACTCACTATTGCAATTCAATGGAGAGTCATCTGTAGGCTGAATAAGGAACTGCATTCAGAGGACCTAATTTACATATTGTTTGGAATCTTGCCTTGAAGGACCCTTGTGAGGGCCAAACACTGGTAAGAGGGGACAGCTGTCCAACCTAGGAGGGCAGACCTTCAGGAGTACTAGGAAACGTACAGAGTACCAATAATGGCACTTTGTTTCTCCTTAAGAGGAACAAGTACTGTGGATATAGGCCTCCCGACCAGTGAGGCCCCTAAAGACTGTTCTCGGTCTCTTCTTGGAGCTGGCTATGTTTGGAGAAATACAGGAGAGGTTTGGAAGGACAGCTGGATGATCAACAACCTGGATTTAGCCAGCGACAGCAAGAGACCCGACCGGATGAGCAGTGACATATGGTAGCAGTGGTAGGATCTTGAGAACATCGGAACCAGAACAATTAACCTGTTGGAGGAGAGGGGTACTGTACTTGAGGAGGAGCCCATCCTGGGAGACCCAATGGACTAATAAAACTGAGACCCATCTGCGCATAAGATATAAGTCTTGGTGCATGGGGTTAGACCGGTTAGAGCAGAGAGAGTAAGCTCCTCTTGAAGATCTGCACATGGGTTGTTTCTGTCTGTTTTTCCTAGAATCATGTCATCCAAAGTGTTGATATGGTGGTTCACCAAACAGAATAGAGCCCAGTAGGAAGCCTCAGATAGGCGGGTTGCCGATGCCCTGGAGAAGCACATGCAGTAAGCCAGCCACTCTACTAGTTGTTGGAGGCATAGACTCAAGAGCTACGGAAACTTACAGCTGGACTGACCAGACCTGGGATGACTTGGAAACCTTAGGTGGGCCCAAGTGAAGGAGTTGTCTCAGTGGGAGGATCAGAGGGAGCTTGAGGCCTTGCCCTGACAAAAATGGAACACGAGGATGATCCTGAAGCCTATTTATTGACATTTGAAAGGGTCACTGCTGCTGCAGGGTAGTTCTTAAGAACATAAGAACATAAGATATGCCATACTGGGTCAGACCAAGGTCCATCAAGCCCAGTATTCTGTTTCCAACAGTGGCCAATCTAGGTCATACGTACCTAGCAGTTTCCCCAAGGGACACAGGTTCCACAATGCTTGTATTGGTTCAAGCATTGATATCCTGGGTCCCTTCTTAATAATGGTTTATGGACCTTTCCTCCAGGAACTTGTCCAAACCTTTTTTAAACCCAGCTACACTAACAGCCTTTACTACATCCTCCGGTAACAAATTCCAGAGTTTGATTACACGTTGAGTGAAAAAATATTTTCTTTTATTAGTCTTAAATAGTTTACCCTGTAGCTTCATTGCATGTCCCCTAGTCTTTCTATATTCTGATAAGGTAAACAATCGATCTACGTTTACCCGTTCCACTCCGTTCATTAATTTATAGACTTCTATCATATCTCCCCTCAGCCGTCTCTTTTCCAGGTTAAAGAGCCCCAACCTTTTTAGCCTTTCTTCATAGGAGTAGCCTTCCATCCCCTTTACCATTTTGGTGGCTCTTCTCTGAACCTTTTCTAAAATTGCTATATCCTTTTTAAGATATGGCGACCAGAATTGCACACAATATTCAAGGTGCGGTCTCACCATGGAACGATATAGAGGCATTATAATATCTTTTGTTTTATTTTCCATTCCTTTCCTTATCATACCTAGCATTCTATTTGCTCTCTTGGCCGCCGCTGCACACTGGGCCGAGGGTTTTAACATGGTATCCACAAGGACGCCTAAATCTTTTTCTTGGGTGGTGGTTCCTAATGTGGAACCTTGCATCGTGTAACCATAGTTTGGGTTGTTCTTCCCTAGATGCATAACCTTGCACTTCTCCACATTAAATTTCATCTGCCATTTTGATGCCCAGTCTTCCAATTTATCAAGATCCTCTTGCAATTTTCCACAATCCTCCTGGGTTTTAACAACTTTAAATAGTTTTGTGTCATCAGCAAATTTGATAACCTCACTCGTTATTCCACTTTCCAGGTCATTTATGAATATGTCAAAAAGCAGCGGACCCAGCACAGATCCCTGGGGTACACCACTATTCACCTTTCTCCATTGGGAAAATTGGCCATTTAGTCCTACCCTCTGCTTTCTATCTTTTAACCAGTTCCTGATCCACAGTAGTACACTGCCTCCTATCCCATGACTCTTTAGTTTTGCCAAAAGTCTCTCATGAGGGACCTTGTCAAAGGCTTTCTGAAAGTCCAGATACACAATATCAACTGACTCACCTTTGTCCACCTGTTTATTCACTCCTTCAAAAAAACATAACAGATTAGTAAGACAAGATCTTCCTTGTCTAAAGCCATGTTGGCTGTCTCCCATTAGGTCATGACTATCTACATGCTGAGTAATTTTATTCTTTATGATGGTTTCTACCATTTTTCCCGGTACTGATGTCAGGCTCACCGGTCTGTAGTTTCCCGGATCACCCCTCGAACCCTTTTTAAAAATTGGTGTTACATTGGCGATCCTCCAATCCTCAGGTATTAGAGATGATTTTAATGATAGTTCACAGATTACTGATAGCAGGTCTGCAATCTCAAATTTCAGTTCTTTCAACACCCTTGGATGTATACCATCCGGCCCAGGTGATTTGCTACTCTTCAGTTTATCTAATAGTTGTAGGACATCTTCCCGATGTATCGATATTTCCTTCAATTCTTCCACACCTTTAAATACCACTTCAGTCGTGGGTAACATCCCTACATCTTCCTCAGTAAAGACCGAAGCAAAGAATTCATTCAGTCTCTCCGCTATCGCCTTGTCGCCTCTTAGTGCTCCTTTAACCCCTTTATCATCTAATGGACCAACTGACTCTCTCACGGGTTTTTTGCTACGAATGTACTTGAAAAGGTCTTTATTTCGCGTTTTTGCTTCCGCAGCAAGCTTCTTCTCAAATTCTTGGAACAGTGGGCTACTCATTTTGCCCCTCTTCTTATGGGGGAAGCCCAGACTGCCTTTAGATTGCTGGCAATGTTAAAGTAGTGAATTACTCAGAAGTAAAAACTGTCATTCAGGACTGGTTAGGGCTAACCCCAGAAAACTACCGGAAACACTTTCGTGCAGTGGGGTTTCAATGGGGAGAAAAGTCTTGGGCTATGGCACACCGGCTAATGGACTTGGTCACTAGATGGTTGGAAGCAGACAAAAATCCTGACCCCATGGTACAACAGAAGCTAGTCCTGGAGCAATTTGTCCGCATTCTACCGAGGAAGGTGTGAGCTTGGGTATCCTGACAGGGACCAGCCACTATGACTGAAGCAGTAGACCTGGCTAAGAACTTTTTAGATACCGAGTCCCAAGGGTCCCGTGTCCTCAAAGAGGGAGGGAAGGAAAAATCGAGGGGGTGGATCCCAAAAGAGCCTACCAGACCCAAAGGGAGTTTGGGAAGAACAGGGGAGTATCTGGGGAAAAGGCCCACCTAGGAGTCCCAGGGAGCTCTCCGTTACTTTGCTTGTGGGGAGGTAGGCCATTTCAAAGGGTCTGCCCAAAGATGGCATGTTCCTTCTTTGGGGTGGGACTAAGCAGGAACCAGAGAATCTGGGTGGACCTTTAGAAAAAGGCATACATATTGGTGGGACAGTTGCTAGCCATACTCACAGACTGATGAGCGTGGCACTCATCCCAAATGCACGGCTTATGATGTCTTTGAGGCCTCTTTTAGAATTTTTGCCTCTGAGATTGCTTTTCACTTATAAGACATGTTTTCCGTAGGCAGCAGGACTGATAAGGCACCTCCCTGAGAGCTACTTTTGTGCTTGAGCTTTGGAACAAACTGAGTGTTGCTGCTCGTCCAGTAGCCAGCTCCAAGAAGCAGCCGAGAACAGCCTTTAGGGGTCTCCCTGGTCAGGAGGCCTATATCCATGGTACCTGTTCCTCTTAAGGTGACATAATCAAAATCTCAAACTGTGTTTGAGTTTCAGAAAAAAGAGTGGGTGAAAACATTTGGACTTTCTGAAAGATAATATTTATACTGGAGCATGTAAAGCTGAAGGGTAGCTATACTTGCAGTGAGCATGACTCCCTGGAACGCCTTCTTCCCCAAATGATCCACTGTATGGAAGTCTTTTTCCAGAGGAGTGCTAGCAGAATCTCTGAAGTTTTTAGCTTTTCTTGTGGCCTTTTCCACGACCACTGAAAAGTGAAAACACCGGCCCTTACTGAGCAGTGGAACTGGATGGACCTTACATTTTATATCCAGCATCTTAGAAACAGACTGAGTTGTAAATGGATTCTGCCACGTGCAGTAGTGTTGGCCCTGGAGAAGACCATGAATAGAAGCAGCAACGGTCATTTTGGAACCTTTATATCACTCTGTCATATGCTGCTTAGTTGATATTTGTATATTTTTTGTGTTTGCTCAGATTGTTAGATCGTGGCCTGCTGCTTGCCTGTGGTTCATTTCTTTCTTGTTTATTGTTGATGCTACCTAAATCTTTCTGTCGTATACATTAACCCCTCTCCCCCCAAAACACCCCCTTTCCTCTAAATGATGAAGCGGATTGGTACTAAAGCTTTATCTTTTACTGCTGACTTTAATTTTTCCCCACCCTTTCCCTCACGCGCTCACCCCATGCTCTAAATTTCTTATATAGACTTTCTAGAACTCATTAACACTTAATTGCTTAATATATTAATTGGTTTGCTACTCTTGATTATACTGTAATTATAAACTGAATTATCAAAATTATTTTTATTGAATGTAATAACTGTGGTGCCTTTGGAGGATTCGAGCTTGCCCTACCTGTCTCCAGCTCTCTGCACTGAAGAAGGAATTTAATCAGCTCAAAGAGAAGCTTGCTTCAATAAAATAAAACTTCCCTGATGCTTTACCAGTACTCCCACACAAAATAAGATTACAAAAGGCTCTTGTAGACTGTGGCCTATGACAAAGAGCCACTCATTGTCTCAGATGATACCACTATAGTTTACAAACTGCAATCACTGGAGAAATTAACACTGAGCAAGAATGCAGACCTATCCCTTTTATTGCCCCTAAACACAAGAAAGCACACTGCTACGAGTTCTGCTTTCTGAAACCAGACAACTTTCCTTTGCAAAGTTTCTTTTAACAATAAACGGCTCCCAGATGGACCAAAGAATTACTCAAAAACCCATTAGCGGAACATCTGAACCAATTCAAAAGGAAGTACAACTAAGAAAACTCTTGACTGAAAGATGATTCTCTGAACCCAAATTCCTCATTTCAGTTTCAGAAAATAGAACTTGCTATCTTATTATTCAGTCACATTTTTTGAAGGGAAAAGAGGGAGTCGAGTCCAAAAATACAGCCATGATGCATTAACTATCTAAAACTATCCTGTGGCCATCTCTTCTCTGCTTGAAAACTATGGCTGTGCGCAGGGCCGTGTGAGTGGTGCGGCCACACAGAGCACCATTATGGAAGGGGCTCGGATATCATCACAGGGCTTCCAAGAATGAGTTACTGCATTTGGCTGAGTGGGTGGGGGAGCACCAGATTTGTTAGTTGCACAGGGTGCATTTCTAGCTTGGTATGGTCCTGGCTGTGTGACAAGCCGTCCTGCCACAGCATGTCGACAATCCACTGATATCTCAACCTTGAAAGGAACAGCATCAATTATCAAAGTTTCAAACCTTAGTTATTGGCCATTTGCCCTTTGTTCAGATTATTTAGAATTAAATTGCCTTTGAAATTATGGGATTGATATTGAGTGGCAGCAGTCAGCGTCTTTAAAGTACCCAGCCACTGCTGCTTTAACAAAATGTGGCTATCTGGCATCAGACACGGAATATTTATTTATTTAACATTTCTTATATACCACCTTTCATGATATCAAGGTGGTTTACATTGAACAAACTGAAATTACACTGAACAGGGCATTATAACTTGGAGATAACTATTTTACAGGGAACATGGAATGGAGGGTTAAGTGGCTTGCCCAAGACCACAAGGAGCACCTTTGGGACTGGAAACCCCAGTCCTTTTGGCCCAATGTTGCTGTCCTCTTGTGGGATTTGAGCTGCCTAAGGTACCTTCATGGCCTAAGGTAACTTGCCCCAACCACTAGGCCACTCCTCCCTCCAATAGCTGGTTTTGCTGGCCAGAAGTCTTGCTATCCAGTTAGTATGTACTTTAGCTGAACTTCATCACTAACAAGGACTGCCCTGGCTCTGTCCCCAGGCTGCCCCAGATCTGGGAGGATATCAGGATCGCCAGGTTTATGCGGTATGAAAATTGCATTAACCTGTCTGGATAGCGACCCCAACGGTTTTAAAGCCTTTGTTCTCTACGTATATGGTTTTCATTAGGTCAACAAATTCATGGGATGGAGTTTGCCTGTACCAAGTCTCCAGTGTATGCAGATTTCTCCGTAAAACTTGACAGGTTAAGAAGTCGTCAGAACAGTTTGGGAAGTCCTGGTGTAGGAGGTGCCCTAATCATTCTGTGTCAGGGCTTAGGGCCTTTAACCCATTTTGGACCAGCGTATGTTTTACAGACATAAGGTTTCCATACTTACTACTCAACTGTTTACTAATTAATGGTTATAGATTCAATGGAACTATGTTTAGCTATTATCGTTATGTCAAAAAGCGTTATATACAGATTTTTTGTTTGAGATTTATTTAGTTTAATAGGTATTCGAAGTTTGCTGATTTTGACGGTACTGGTGGCTCAACATAAAAAGAGCACAAAAATAGTAAGTAGCTTATAATGCTGTAATAGCTACTATTTTGCAAATAAAAGCATTTGTAGACTTTAGAAAATAGGTTTAGATAACTATAAGTTACTTAGTGTCAGAGTTATTGGTGCGTATCGGCCTTGTATGTTTCTCATACGCTGGGCTAATATGTTGTCGAGACTAATTGCTGTCACGCGTTCGGTTCTAGGTGTTTCAATGGTATAATATTGACGCACTGCATCAGAAGGGTTTTCACGTGTATCATATTCCGACATCAGAATGGACCGTTGACAAACTATATTATACCATAATAAAGTGTTTTAAATGAAAACTGCAGTTTCAATGGTATCATACAGTATGTTTATGTCAATCAATATTGATACTGAATCATAACTTTTCTGATCACTTGGAAGACGGACATTAGACCAGTGTATGAAAAACATACACTATGTGAAACTTCTATTTTCTGTAAAGTTTTAATATTTTTTATTATTGCCGGTATTTCATAGTTGTTTGAGTGTAACAAATCTAATAAATCATCCAGAACAGAGAAAGAATATGCGAGCTGTCCAAAACGGGCTAACCAGCGACCCTAGAGAGCAGAAGCCAGAATATGCAGTGGAGCAAGTGGAAATATGGCGCCAAGGAAAGGTCAGGGATGGTTCAGCCTAGGGTGTGTTACACAAGGAGAGCAACAGACCTCGGGGGTATCTGCTTATCTGGCCTTCTCCCTGCTTCACAGCTGCCTCTGCAGTCCTACCACTTGGTTCCTAATCCAGTCTACTACTACTACTACTTATCATTTGTATAGCACAACAAGGCATGTGCAGAACTGTACCGAGACATGTACAAGACAATCTCTGCTCATAAGAGCTTACAATCTAGTCAAGACAGACAACACAACTGGGGATTGGAATATATCTAGGGGAATGGTAAGGAAACAGGAGACTAGAGGGATCAGGATCCAAAAGCAGTCTCAGTGCGTTTTTTAGCTTAGATTTGAACAGGGTCACAGATGGAGCCTGGCATACCAACTGTTAGTGGCTACCTTCCACTCAGGTTTGGAGCTGACACTCCTTTGGACACTCACCTAGTGACTCCAAAGTGTTGGGGAATTACCCGGGATAGCCTTCCTTTACTATACCCACCCCTCCCCCCTGAGACACACATACACATGTTAATAAGCATACCAAACCAATTATTGCAGTGCTCAATAAGAAATCTTTATTATAGAAACATGAGTTTAATATCTAATTGCGCCTAGCAAGCAGATAGCATCAGCTTACCTAATAAGAAAGAGAGAGGTCGGTACAGCCCACCTTCGTGATCTGTTCCTACAAACTCCCTCCCATACAGTTCTTCTCCTACTTCCTTCATAGGCCTTCCAGCACGTACACATACAAACATACATATATTCTTATCTCTATATTTCTTCACTAATTCCTTTGTAATTTTTCTTCCCAGACATCATGTCTGTATCATTTCTTTCTGCAAAATATGTTTCTTTCTTTTTAATCAATTAACTCACATCCTGTCACCTATGTGTTACATTTCAATCACCGCCTCCCCTGCATTCCTGCTTCCTTCAGTGCACGCTGTTCTTCAGTGTCTGAATCTGTCCTTGAAGGTCAAAGACAACGGCTGAACTTATTTACACAGTTTCTCGATTAACCCTTTTGCTGATGTTATAGCAAACAGATTGGTAGGCCCTTACACAACTCAGCTAGTTTGTTCCAGGCCTAAGGAGCAGCAGGGTAGAAAGATCGAAGTCTGGAGTTGGCACAGTCCTGCTATCATTAGAGCGCCATGCCTAGTACTGATAGAGACCGGCTTTTGAGGATTTACTTTAAGAAATGACAGACCTCCTTCAGGGATCTTTCTGTTAGAATTTGTCATGATTTATCTGGGAGACAAAAAGGATAAAGAAGTAATTTATTTTACTCAAGCCAAGAGTGCTGCAGTTAGCAGCTCTTTTCTTCTTAAAATTTCCTTGGAAATGATTAATCAAGTTGCAGTCTGTTATTTATGTGTTTTTGCACCATCTCAATTCCTGTCCTTTATTAACAGTAGGAGTGGAGGATTAGCTTAGTGGTTAGAGCAACTGCCTAGTACCCAGAAAATCAAGGGCTCAATTCCCACTGGTACTCCTTGTGACCTTAGGCAAGTCACTTTACCCTCCATGGCCTCAGAAGAAAAGGCTAGCAATCTACTTCCAGTGATATATTGCCAAGAAAACCCAGAGGTAGCTGGGTTGCTATGAGTCAACACTGACTTGATGGCACTAAAAAAAAAAAATTAACAGTAGGAGGACTTCAGTGAAGCATCTCCCTGAAGCTTTCCATGCAGGTGTCACTTGCCTTCTCTTTGGGTACCACTTATGCACCTTGACAATGGGAAATAAAACCTTGACTGTTATAAGGTGGTAAGCAGAAGTATAATACTGGGACTTACATCAAGGACTGTGCACTCTGTTATTATGTGCTAGAAATTGTATTGGGCTCTTTATTACAAAGACGGGGACTTTCTATGCCTTACTATTGCTTTTAGAAGTAGTGCTCGTCGCTGGGTTGTCATTGACTAATGTTTAATGATTATGTTGTTCCTTGCTTAGAATTTAATGATAGGAAGATGATGAAATCATTTTAAATAGGCAAGTTAAAAGGAAGAGGTGTATGGGAGATAGCATTAAGAACTCAGCAGGACTGGGGTTGACGGTCCCCTCTACTGCCACCTTTGACGGGAGATAGAATGTGGATCTATTGATAGGAGACCCTGTTTGCCACCCTTGGCCCTGGGGGAGGGGGGGTGGTGGTGGTGGTGCATGGCCCACCTGGGGGTCCATGGGGGCTACACCTGACTCAGACAGAGATATCCAAAGTGTTTCTGCAGAAACTACCTATCTTACAGTTTAACACTGCTTTGGACCTCTGGTATGGCCTTATTCAGCCATGGAAGGTGCTGTGGACCTGGTGCTGGGCGTCTCACCGCACACTCAGGGTGAGCACAGTACCCGCACAATGTGACGGTGTGTAGCTACTCTGTGCCAGTTAAACACACGGTCAGTACCCCCTACCAGGCCGAGGTGCTGTGGGGGTGCATTCCCCATCTTGTGTTTATCTGTGGACAGCTGATTTGCATGTGCAGTGCATCATGGGTATGGGTGTGCTAACCCTATCCTGGAGACCACAACAGACTGTGTGGTGATGTGCAGGCTCTCTGCAGCCAGCCTGGGGCTTGCCAGTAGCCCTGGAGCTGTAGCCCAATGGTTACTTCACTGCCTGTGAAGCCAGAGGTCATGGGTGCAAACCCACAGTGGGGTTATTTGATAGGGTTGTCCAATGCATTACCTTTTTTAATGTACATATTTTGATGCCAGCAAAAACACCCTCAGCGTACTGTACCCATAAGGTGCCTCTGAGGGTGCTTTATAGGGCGCCCTATAGGGCACCTTATGGTTCCCGTCCATATAAGGTGCACTATACATTATCCTGTGATGCAACTTATAGGGTGCCCTATAGGGGACATTTTAGGGTGCTGTGGCGGACAGTGCAATTTATAATGTGCCCTATGGAGTGCCTTATAGGGTGCCTTATACGGCACCTTCAATTACGGCACGTGAGGGCATGTTTGCTGGCAGCAATTAATAAATTAAAACTAAGGTGCTGCAGGGAAACATATGTACAATGCAATGCTGATGCCACAGCCAGCCTTACGTATTAGGCACACTGGGGAGCAAACTCATGACCCCTGTATCAGCAGTCAGTGCCTTAACCATTGTGCTCCACTGCTGCTCCTCCTTGCCTGTCAGCACACCTACTTATGCTTTTCATTCCTTAAACTGCACAGTGCTGCCATAACAAACAGTACTCTGACCTTGCGGTACCTCATATGGCACCAAGATGGCCGCGGTAGCGTTTCTCTGCGTCTTTCATGCCTAAGAGGAAGGGAAAGCTGAGGGCTGCTCCCTCTGCACCTCAGCTACCCAGTTCGGGACCTATGGACCGTTTTGTCAACATACCCCCGGAGAAAGTGCAGGAGATCAGAGCCGGCTTGGTCGCGCCGACTACAGAGGATCGGCTGCTTCCGTCGGATGTGGACACCTCCCTCTCTCCTGCGGTGAGGATTCCTCCACCGTGTCCCGCTGCCTTGGAGCAGGACACGGTGGACTAGAAAGGGGGGCTGTTACTTCTGGAGAGAAATCTGAAATTGTGAGTATATACTTCTGGGAATTTTTCTGAAAGGAATTTTTTTTCTTTTAAAGCTAATTAATCTGTGAACCCACTATTTTTTTGTTAAATCAATCAGGGCCTAGTAGCAACAGTTTAAGATTCAATTTAATACACAGAAGAGAACTTTCTGGTTACCTTTCATACCCAGTAGACAGCTGTAGTTTAAATTTCATAGTCACTCAGGGCCTAGCATCAGCAAAGTACTTTTAGTTTCAAATTAAAACACAGAAGAAAGCTTTCTGGTTAAATTTAGAATCCAGCAGAGAGCTTGTAGTTTAAATTTCTTAATAGGTTAGAGCCTAGTAGCAGCAAAGAGCTATAATTTAAATCAAATCAGAATATAGCTTACCTCAGCGGCACAGGACAAGGTACTGTGTAGCAGCCCTTTTTTAATAAGTGTTATATCCCTCCCTCCCTCCCCACACCCACCCTCCCCTGGGATAATCACAGCTTTATAGGTACTTGCACAACTTAAAAGACAGGAGGTGCTCTCAGGTGAAGCTCATTACCCAAATCAGTCATACACTAAGGACCTGAGATTAATTAAGCTTCAGGTGAACAAGGTATATTAAACTTCTTAGGTACAGTTTTAGTGGTATAAATATCCATAGCACCCTTTAGTACATAAAGAACTTAAAGATCTAAACACAAACTTAAAACTAAGATGCAGACAGCAGTCCAGCAGCGGGATGTGGGATTTCCAGTCTTTTGCATTGAGTGTCACATGTATGATTTTCTCCCAGCTGGTGAGAGGTCTTACGTGTGCACTAGGTGCAAGGAGCTCTCTGCTCTCAGGGAACGAGTCCGTTCTCTAGAGGCTAGAGTAGCAGACTTGGAAAACATAAGACAGACAGAGAGGTACATAGAGGAGACCTACAGGGATATAGTCCTGAAGTCCCATCTCCAGTCTGGCAGCATCCCTGTTGCCAGGGAGGAGAGAGGTCACGTGACAGGAGAGCATCACCCTGGTGTGGCAGGAAGTGATCCTGTAACTAGGACCTGTCCTCCAGGTGATGTAAACCCCTCTCGCACCGAGGAGGTTTCTCCAGGGCCAAGTGCCCATGAGGGAAGGGTTAGGACAGCAGTTATAGTTGGTGATTCGATCATTAGGCATGTAGATAGCTGGGTGGCTGGTGGACGTGAGGATCGCCTGGTAACATGCCTGCCTGGTGCGAAGGTAGAGGACCTCACACGCCACCTAGATAAGGTCTTAGATAGTGCTGGGGAGGAGTCTGCTGTCTTGGTACATGTCGGTACCAATGACATAGGAAAATGTGGTAGGGAGGTTCTGGAAGCTAAATTTAGGCTTTTAGGTAGGAAGTTGAAATCCAGAACTTCCAGGGTAGCGTTCTCCGAAATGCTTCCCGTTCCACACGCAGGACCCAAACGGCAGGCAGAGCTCCGGAGTCTGAATGCGTGGATGAGACAATGGTGCAGAGATGAGGGGTTCGGATTTGTTAGGAACTGGGGAACATTCTGGGGAAAGGAGGGGCTCTTCCGAAGGGATGGGCTTCACCTTAACCGGGATGGAACAAGGCTGCTGGCATTAACCTTTAAAAAGGAGATAGAGCAGCTTTTAAACTAGATAATAGGGGAAAGCCGACAGTCGCCCAAGAGCGCATGGTTCGGAAGAATGTATCCTTGAAGGATACTACAAAAAGCAGAGAGGTTCCAAAAAAGAGTAAAGTAGCCCAAATGCCCTCGAGTATGGAGCAGACAGAACTTAAAGATCCCAAATTACCCATGTCTACCAATAGCCAAATTAATATGAATAAAATACAGTCTCTAAAATGCTTGTATGCAAATGCTAGAAGTCTACAAAACAAGATGGGAGAGTTAGAATATATAGCACTAAACGAGAGGTTAGATATGATTGGAATATCAGAGACATGGTGGAAAGAGGACAACCAGTGGGACACTGTGATACCTGGGTACAAACTATATCGTAATGATAGAGCTGACCAAATTGGTGGAGTGGTTGCGCTCTATGTTAGAGAGGGCATTGAGTCAGAAAGGATTAAAGTTTTGCAAGAAACAAAATTTGCTGTAGAATCTCTATGGATTGAAATTCCATGTAAAAAGGGGAAGGCGATGGCAGTGGGGGTGTACTATCGTCCGCCTGGCCAGAATGAACAAATGGATGATGAAATGCTCAAAGAAATCAAGGAAGCTAGCAAAAGTTACAGTGCAGTAATAATAATGGGTGATTTCAATTACCCCGGCATCGACTGGGTCAGTGTCACAACAGGACATGCTAGGGAGATAAAGTTCCTAGATGAAATAAATGACTGCTTCTTGGAGCAGCTGGTTCATGAACCAACCAGAGGGGAAGCAATATTAGACCTAGTCCTTAGTGGAACACCAGATGTAGTGCAAGAGATAAGGGTGTTGGGGCCAAGTGGTCAAGTCAGGTTACTCTCCCTTGCCTCAGAAGAAAAGGCCGGGTAATCTACTTCCAGTAATACCTTGCTAAGAAAACCCAGAGGCAGCTGGGTTGCTAGGAGTCAGCACTGACTTAACAGCACTAAAAAAAAGGCTATGTAAAAATCTAGGCACAGGCATACGCACCAGTTCTAGGATTGGTGTAATTGATTATACCTAAATTTTCTGCATGTATCCCACCATTTATGCTCCTCTTTTATAAAGTACATTTTATAAAATAAACATGATAGACATTTAAAAACACACGTTAACTAGGCACAACTTTCTAAAATGACCCTCTCTATAAGCTGCAGACAGTGAAGGATATCTTTATGCAGGTGCATGGCAGTTTGTGTAGGGCCAAGGTTCACTGGCAGAGCTGCAGCACGGCACTGCAGGTGAGCACAGAGGTGCATTGGTACAGCTGCAGCAGGGGGCACTACAGGTGAGCACAGAGTTGCACTAGCAGAGCTGCAGCAGGAGGAAGCACTGCAGGTGAGTAGAGAGGTGCATTGGTAGAGCTGCAGCAAGAGGCACTGCAGGTGAGCACAGAGGTACACTGACAGAGCTGTAGCAAAAAGCCCTACAGGTGAGAACAGAGTTGCACAAGCAGCGCTGCAGCAGGAGGAAGCACTGCAGGTGAGCAGAGAGGTGAATTGGTAGAGCTGCAGCAAGAGGCACTGCAGGTGAACACAGAGGTGCACCAGCAGAGCTGCAGCAGAAGGAAGCACTACAGGGGAGCATAGAGATGTACTGGCAGAGCTGAAGCAGCAGGCACTGCAAGTGAGCACAGAGGTGCATTAGCAGAGCTGCAGCATGAGGCAATGTAGGTGAGCACACAGGTGCATTGGTAGAGCTGCAGCAGGAGGAAGCACTGATGGTGAGCACAGAAGTGCATTGGGAGAGCTGCAGCAGGGAGCTCTGCAGGTGAGCACAGAGGTGCATTGGCAGAGCTGCAGCAGGGGGCACTGCAGGTGAGTAGAGAGGTGCACTGGCAGAGCTGCAGCAGGGGGCACTGCAGGTGAGCACAGAGGTGCATTGGTAGAGCTGCAGCAAGGGGCACAGCAGGTGAGCACAGAGTTGCACAAGCAGTGCTGAAGTGGGAGGAAGCACTGCAGGTGAGAAGAGAGGCGCACTGGCATAGCTTTAGCATGAGGCACTGCATATGAGCACAGAGATGTGTTGGTAGAGGTGCAGCAAGAGGAAGCATTGCAGGTGAGCATAGAGGTGCATTGGGAGTGCTGCAGAAGGCGGCTCTGCAGGTGAGCACAGAGGTGCACTGAGAGAGCTGCAGCAGGAGGCACTGCAGGTGAGCAGAGAGGTGCACTGGTAGAGCTGCAGCAGGGAGCACTGCAGATGAGCAAAGAGGTGCACTGGCATAGCTGTAGCATGAGGTATTGCATATGAGCACAGAGATGCATAGGTAGAGGTGCAGCAAGAGGAAGCACTGCAGGTGAGCACAGAGGTGCATTGGGAGAGCTGCAGGAGGTGGCAATGCAGGTGAGCACAGAGGTGCACTGACAGAGCTGCAGCAGGAGGCACTGCAGGTGAGCATTGGGGTGCACTGGTAGAGCTGCAGCAGGGGGCACTGCAGTGAACACAGAGGTGCAATGGCATAGCTGCAGCATTCAGAACTGCAGGTGAGCACAGAGGTGCATTTGTATTTTATTTATTTATTTAACACTTATTTATATACCGCATCTTCCAGCGATCAGTTGCGGTGTACAATTAACAACAGTTAACAATGCAGAGCTTGTTTTACATGGAACAAAATAACCTTTTACATAGAACATCTTAACATGCACACATAGGTTTAAAAACTAAGCAGAATAATTCAACTAACACAGATTGTGTAACAATTTAAACAAAGTACTGACTCTACCGCATAGGCAGATCATATCAGTTGCAACTATATACAAGTAGGGTATCAGTGCATAGGAGTGGAATGTTCATTCGATTATGTTTTGTATGTCATCCCTTGAAGAAGGGAGTATACGCTTGATGTGGGGAGGTTCATGTTTAGCCTTTATCTAAGTTGAGTGGAATGTTTTCTATGGAATTATAGTGTTTAGTGAATAGATATGTTTTCAATTATATCTGAATTCTGTTATCTCTGTTAGTGATCGTAAGTCCTCTGGTAACGAGTTCCAAGTTGTTGGAGCTATGTGGGAAAATGCTCTATTATTTGTAATTTTGTGAGATCTTATATATTCTTTTGGAATCTTTAGTTTATTTGATTGTCCTTTTCTATGAGTGGACTTAGGTAGTTCTTTGCTTATTAAATTACATAGTGTCTTCGGGGCCATGTCGTTTAGGGCTTTGAATGTAGTTATTATTGTTTTGTAGGTTATCCTGCTTTGTATTGGTAACCAGTGCAGGGAAGCTAGTATTGGTGTAATGTGTTGGAGTGAATTTATCTTTAATATAATTCTAGCTGTTGCATTTTGTGCGAGTTGGATTCTTTTGATATTTTGTTTTGGAATGCCTATAAGTATTAAGTTAGCGAAATCGAAGTGGGGAGTAATGGTAGCCTGTGTTATATTGATAAAATCTTGCATAAATACCAGGGGGCGCAATTGTTTGAGGATTTTAAGTTTGAAGTAGATTTTCTTTAAGGTATTTCTAATGTGGGTTTCCATAGTAAGGTGTGTATCTAAAATGACTCCTAGATATCTTATTTCATTTTTTATTTTAATTTCTTGGTTTTGTAGTGTTATGTGGGTTGGGGGAATAAATGATTGGTTTTTTGTTACGATCAAGACTTCGGTTTTAGAGGTTGTAGAGGTTCAGCAGGTTGTAGAGGTTCAGCAGGTTGTAGAGGTTCAGCAGGAGAAAGCACTGCAGGTGAGCACAGAGGTGCATTGGTAGAGGGTGTAGCGGGGCACTGCAAGTGAGCACAGAGGTGTACTGACAGAGCTGCAGCAGGAGGCACTGCAGGTGAGCACAGAGGTGCATTGGTACAGCTGCAGCAGGGGGCACTGCAGGTGAGACTAGAGGTGCACTGTGTCATGAGGTGCAGAGATCAGAGCCCGCGGAGACAGGAGATTTTGATCAGAATAAAGCTAACTTTGACAGCTCAGAAATAAACATGGAGGAGGGTTGGCATAGAAACTGTACACAAACCAATTCACGTAGTGCTAGGGAACGCCCAAACCAAAAGCTACCTCGTGGCTCATTAAGAGATAGGGGACAGCTGATAGGGGGCGGAGCCCAAACAAATACCAAATGCAACACATTTAAAAATCCCTTACCTGAGAGAAGGGGCAGGGCAGCAAACACACAGAGAGCAGCAAACACAGAGAAGGCAGCAAATACGGAGGAGGCAGCAAACACGGAGAGAGCAGCAAGCACAGGAAGTCCCAGTCATAGGAGAAGCCTTGAGAGAGAAAGCTTCAACGAGGAAGGAAGCTTTGAGAGACATGCTGACCAGAGGAGACTGGTAGGACAGTGCTGCGCTGGGAAGCCCAAGGGAGACTGCCTGGAAGAGCAGTACATGGCTGACCATTGCACCAGAGAGCTCTGCTGTCGTGGAAGCAGAGATAATTGCTCTGAAGCCCAGTTAAGGCAATTCCAGCCTTACAGCTCAAGGTACCCAGCAAGAGAGGATTATTTTCCTGAGGCTAATTTGTTGCCCAAAAGAAAAGCTAAGCAAACATGAAGGGAGGAGTTTTTCCCCGTGCAAAGCTGTGTTCAAGGGAGAAAGCTTGAAAGAAACTTGTTGGAAGGTAGGAGTATTCTTCCTAATAGCAGGAAAGAAGAGTATAGCCAAATTCCCTGCACTTACCAGGAACTCTGTGACTCAGTTGAGAGAAACAGCAGCAATTACGGTAAATACCCATACTCCTCTAAGCTATTGGGGGAAGGAAATACCTTAGGCTATAGAGAGGAACCCGGCAGGCAAGGTAAAGGTTTCAGCCCACGGGAAACCAGTCAAGACATTGAACACATGCAGTGTGATTTTTATGAGGACCCGGACACTGAGGTATTTATGGATTGTACATATACTTTTTCTGACAGCATACAATCTTTGTGTTAAAGTGCTACAAGGGCTGTTTCACAGGAGAAAACAGACAAAAGGAGTTCTGGGAAAGAAACTGTTTTCTTTGCATTCTCATTTCTTTTAGCTGAAGATAAGCATTGCCTGAGTTCAAGTTAATTCTTTGTTTGTAGTTCCAGACGCATGGTCTTTGTGTTACCTTGTTTTCATGGTTTAAGAATCCAACCCTGGGAAGGGAAATAAATCCAATTTGACCTTATCACTCTGACTGCAACTACTTATTTCTACTGGCTGTGGAACTACACTACCCAGAAGGCTCTGCTAAGCCTCATTATAATATTCCACAGTTATCAAGGGACTTTACCTCACTCACTTTTCTTCATGCCCATGGCCTCTGGGAGGGTGAGCGGGCGACAACTGGTAGAGCTGCAACAGGAAGCACTGCAGGTGAGCACAGAGGTGCACTGGCAAAGCTGAAGCAGCAGGCACTGCAAGTGAGCACAGAGGTGCATTAGCAGAGCTGCAGCATGAGGTAATGTAGGTGAGCACAGAGGTGCATTGGCAGAGCTGCAGCAGGAGGAAGCACTGATGGTGAGCACAGAGGTGCATTGGGAGAGCTGCAGCAGGAAGCTCTGCAGGTGAGCACAGAGGTGCATTGGCAGAGCTGCAGCAGGGAGCACTGCAGGTGAGTAGAGAGGTGCACTGGCAGAGCTGCAGCAGGGGGCACTGCAGGTGAGCACAGAGGTGCATTGGTAGAGCTGCAGCAAGGGGCACAGCAGGTGAGCACAGAGTTGCACTAGCAGAGCTCCAGCAGGGGGCACTGCAGGTGAGCACAGAGGTGCATTGGTACAGCTGCAGCAGGGGGCACTGCATGTGAGCACAGAGTTGCACAAGCAGCGCTGCAGTGGGAGGAAGCACTGCAGGTGAGAAGAGAGGTGCACTGGCATAGCTGTAGCATGAGGCACTGCATATGAGCACAGAGATGTGTTGGTAGAGGTGCAGCAAGAGGAAGCATTGCAGGTGAGCACAGAGGTGCATTGGGAGTGCTGCAGCAGGCGACACTGCAGGTGAGCACAGAGGTGCACCAGCAGAGCTGCAGCAGGCGGCACTGCAGGTGAGCACAGAGATGCACTGAGAGAGCTGCAGCAGGAGGCACTGCAGGTGAGCAGAGAGGTGCACTGGTAGAGCTGCAGCAAGAGGCACTGCAGGAGAGCACAGATGTGCATTGGTTGAGCTGAAGCAGGAGGAGGCACTGCAGGTGAGCACAGAGGCACACTGATAGAGATGCAGCAGCAGGCACTGCAGGTGAGCACAGAGGTGCATTAGTAGAGCTGCAGAAGGGGCACTGCAGGTGAGCACAGAGCTGCATTGGTGGAGCTGCAGCAGAGAGCACTGCAGGTGAGCACAAAGGTGCATTGGTAGAGCTGCAGGAGGGGGAACTGCAGGTGACCATAGAGGTGCACTGGCATAGCTGCAGCAGGAGGCACTGCAGGTGAGCACAGAGGCAAACTGACAGAGATGCAGCAGGTGGCACTGCAGGTGAGCACAGAGGTGCATTGGTAGAGCTGCAGCAGGGGGCACTGCAGGTGAGCAAAGAGGTGCACTGACAGAGCTGTAGAAGGAGGCACTGCAAGTGAGTACAGAGGTGCATTGGGAGAGCTGCAGCAGGAGACACTGCAGGTGAGCAGAAAGGTGCATTGGTAGAGCTGCAGCAGGAGGAAGCACTGCAGGTGAGCACAGAGGCACACTGACAGAGATGCACCAGGTGGCACTGCAGGTGAGCACAGAGGTGCATTGGTAGAGCTGCAGCAGGAGACACTGCAGGTGAGCAGAAAGGTGCATTGGTAGAGCTGCAGCAGGAGGAAGCACTGCAGGTGAGCACAGATGTGCATTAGTAGAGCTGCAGCAAGAAGCACTGCAGGTGAGCACAGAGCTGCACTGGTGGAGCTGCAGCAAGGGGCACTGCAGGTGAGCGCAGAGGGGCATTGCTAGAGCCGCCGGAGGGGGCACTGCAGGTGAACATAGAGTTGCACTATCAGAGCTGCACCAGGGAGCACTGCAAGTGAGCAAAGAGGTGCACTGACAGAGCTGTAGCAGGAGGCACTGCAAGTGAGTACAGAGGTGCATTGGGAGAGTTGCAGCAGGAGACACTGCAGGTGAGCACAGAGGTGCATTGGTAGAGCTGCAGCAGGAGGAAGAACTGCAGGTGAGTACAGAGGTACACTGACAGAGCCACAGCATTAGGCACTGCAGGTGAGCACAAAGGTGCATTAGTAGAGCTTTAGCAGGAGGAAGCACTGCAGTTGAGCAGAGAGGTGCATTCATAGAGCTGCAGCAGGAGACACTGCAGGTGAGCACAGAGGTGCATTCATAGAGCTGCAGCAGGAGACACTGCAGGTGAGCACAGAGGTGCATTGGTAGAGCTTCAGTAAGGGACACTGCAAGTGAGCACAGAGGTGCATTGGTAGAGCTGCAGGATGGGGCACAGCTGGTGAACACAGAGTTGCACTAGCGGAACTGCACCAGGGGCCACTGCAGGGGAGCACAGAGGTGCACTAGCACAGCTGCAGCAGGAGGAAGCACTGCAGGTGAGCACAGAGGTGCACTGACAGAGCTACAGCAGTAGGCACTGCAGGTGAGCACAAAGGTGCATTAGCAAAGCTTTAGCAGGAGGAAGCACTGCAGTTGAGCAGAGAGGTGCATTCATAGAGCTGCAGCAGGAGGCACTGCAGGTGAGCACAGAGGTGCATTGGTTGAGCTTCTGTAAGGGACACTGCAAGTGAGCACAGAGGTACATTGGTAGAGCTGCAGCAGGAGGCACTGCAGGTGAGCACAGAGCTGCATTAGTAGAGCTGCAGCAAGGGACACTGCAGGTGAGCACAGAGGGACACTGCAAGTGAGCACAGAGGTCTGTTGGTGGAGCTGCAGCAGGGGGCACTGCAGGTGAGCACAGAGGTGCACTGGTAGAGCTGCAGGGCGAGGCACTGCTGGTGAACACAGAGTTGCACTAGCGGAGCTGCACCAGGGGCCACTGCAGGGGAGCACAGAGGTGCACTAGTACAGCTGCAGGAGGAAGCACTGCAGGTGAGCACAGAGGTGCACTGACAGAGCTGCAGCAGGAGGAACTGCATGTGAGTACAGAGGTGCATTGGGAGAGCTGCAGCAGGAGACACTGCAGGTGAGCACAGAGGTGCATTGGTAGAGCTGTAGCAGGAGGAAGCACTGCAAGTGAGCACAGAGGTGCACTGACAGAGCTGCAGCAGTAGGCACTGCAGATGAGCACAAAGGTGCAATGGTAGAGCTGCAGCAGGAGGAAGCACTGCAGTTGAGCAGAGAGGTGCATTCATAGAACTGCAGCAGGAGACACTGCAGGAGAGAAACAGAGGTGCATCGGTAGAGCTGCAGTAAGGGACACTGCAGTTGAGCACAGAGGTGCATTGGTATAGCTGTAGCAGGGGGCACTGCAGGTGAGCACAGAGGTGCATTAGTAGAGCTGCAGAAGGGGGCACTGCAGGTGAGCACGGAGGTGCATTGGTATAGCTGTAGCAGGGGGCACTGCAGGTGAGCACAGAGGTGCATTAGTAGAGCTGCAGAAGGGGGCACTGCAGGTGAGCACAGAGGTGCATTGGTAGAGCTGCAGCAAGGGGCACTGCAGGTGAACACAGAGTTGCACGAGCAGAGCTGCACCAGGGGACACTGCAGGTGAGCACGGAGGTGCATTGGTATAGCTGTAGCAGGGGGCACTGCAGGTGAGCACAGAGGTGCATTAGTAGAGCTGCAGAAGGGGGCACTGCAGGTGAGCACAGGGGTGCATTGGTAGAGCTGCAGCAAGGGGCACTGCAGGTGAACACAGAGTTGCACGAGCAGAGCTGCACCAGGGGACACTGCAGGTGAGCACAGACGTGCACTGACAGAGCTGCAGCAGGAGGAACTGCAGGTGAGCACAGAGGTGCCCTGGCAGAGCTGCAGCAGGGGTCACTGCAGGTGAGCACAGAGGTGCATTGGTAGAGCTGCAGCAAGGGGCACTGCAGGTGAGCACAGAGATGCACTGGCAGAGCTGCAGCAGGGGGCACTGCACGTGAGCACAGAGTTGCACTGGCAGAGCTGGAGCAGGGGGCACTACAGGTGAGCACAGAGATGCACTGGCAGAGCTGCATCAGGGGACACTGCAGGTAAGCACAGATGTGCACTGACAGAGCTGCATCAGGGGGCACTGCAGGTGAGCACTGAGGTGCCCTAGCAGAGATGCAGCAGGAGGCACTGCAGGTGAGCACAGAGGTGCACTAGCAGAGCTGCAGCAAGGGGCACAGCAGGTGAGCACAGAGTTGCACTAGATGAGCTGCAGCAGGAGGAAGCACTGCCAGTGAGCACAGAGGTGCACTAACAGAGCTGCAGCAGGGGGCACTGCAGGTGAGCACAGAGGTGCACTAGCTGAACTGCAGCAGGAGGAAGCACTGCAGGTGAGCAGAGTGGTGCATTGGTAGAGCTGCTGCAAGAGGCACTGCAAGTGAGCACAGAGGTGCACTGGCAGAGCTGCAGCAGAGGGCACTGCAGGTGAACACAAATGTGCATTGGCAGAGCTACAGGAGTAAGCACTGCAGGTGAGCCAGAGATGCACTGGCAGAGCTGCAGCAGGGGCACCGCAGGTGAGCACACAGGTATATTGGTAGAGCTGCAGCAAGGGGCACTGCAGGTGAGCACAGAGGTGCATTGGTAGAACTGTAGCTGGAGGAAGCACTGCAAGTGAGCACAGAGGTGCACTGACAGAGCTGCAGCAGTATGCACTGCAGATGAGCAGAGAGGTGCATTCATAGAACTGCAGCAGGAGACACTGCAGGAGAGAAACAGAGGTGCATCAGTAGAGCTGCAGTAAGGGACACTGCAAATGAGCACAGAGGTGCATTGGTAGAGCTGCAGGATGGGGCACAGCTGGTGAACACAGAGTTGCACTAGCGGAACTGCACCAGGGGCCACTGCATGGGAGCACAGAGGTGCACTAGCACAGCTGCAGCAGGAGGAAGCACTGCAGGTGAGCACAGAGGTGCACTGACAGAGCTACAGCAGTAGGCACTGCAGGTGAGCACAAAGGTGCATTAGCAGAGCTTTAGCAGGAGGAAGCACTGCAGTTGAGCAGAGAGGTGCATTCATAGAGCTGCAGCAGGAGGCACTGCAGGTGAGCACAGGGGTGCATTGGTCGAGCTTCTGTAAGGGACACTGCAAGTGAGCACAGAGGTGCATTGGTAGAGCTGCAGCAGGAGGCACTGCAGGTGAGCACAGAGCTGCATTAGTAGAGCTGCAGCAAGGGACACTGCAGGTGAGCACAGAGGGACACTGCAAGTGAGCACAGAGGTCTGTTGGTGGAGCTGCAGCAGGGGGCACTGCAGGTGAGCACAGAGGTGCACTGGTAGAGCTGCAGGGCGAGGCACTGCTGGTGAACACAGAGTTGCACTAGCGGAGCTGCACCAGGGGCCACTGCAGGGGAGCACAGAGGTGCACTGACAGAGCTGCAGCAGGAGGAACTGCATGTGAGTACAGAGGTGCATTGGGAGAGCTGCAGCAGGAGACACTGCAGGTGAGCACAGAGGTGCATTGGTAGAGCTGTAGCAGGAGGAAGCACTGCAAGTGAGCACAGAGGTGCACTGACAGAGCTGCAGCAGTAGGCACTGCAGATGAGCACAAAGGTGCAATAGTAGAGCTGCAGCAGGAGGAAGCACTGCAGTTGAGCAGAGAGGTGCATTCATAGAACTGCAGCAGGAGACACTGCAGGAGAGAAACAGAGGTGCATCGGTAGAGCTGCAGTAAGGGACACTGCAGGTGAGCACAGAGGTGCATTGGTATAGCTGTAGCAGGGGGCACTGCAGGTGAGCACAGAGGTGCATTAGTAGAGCTGCAGAAGGGGGCACTGCAGGTGAGCACGGAGGTGCATTGGTATAGCTGTAGCAGGGGGCACTGCAGGTGAGCACAGAGGTGCATTAGTA
This sequence comes from Ichthyophis bannanicus, assembly GCA_033557465.1. Classification (NCBI taxonomy): domain Eukaryota; kingdom Metazoa; phylum Chordata; class Amphibia; order Gymnophiona; family Ichthyophiidae; genus Ichthyophis; species Ichthyophis bannanicus. The sequence goes on from CM066047.1 coordinate 125,475,819, forward strand.
GAGCTGCAGAAGGGGGCACTGCAGGTGAACACAGAGTTGCACGAGCAGAGCTGCACCAGGGGACACTGCAGGTGAGCACAGACGTGCACTGACAGAGCTGCAGCAGGAGGAACTGCAGGTGAGCACAGAGGTGCCCTGGCAGAGCTGCAGCAGGGGTCACTGCAGGTGAGCACAGAGGTGCATTGGTAGAGCTGCAGCAAGGGGCACTGCAGGTGAACACAGAGTTGCACGAGCAGAGCTGCACCAGGGGAAACTGCAGGTGAGCACAGACGTGCACTGACAGAGCTGCAGCAGGAGGAACTGCAGGTGAGCACAGAGGTGCCCTGGCAGAGCTGCAGCAGGGGTCACTGCAGGTGAGCACAGAGGTGCATTGGTAGAGCTGCAGCAAGGGGCACTGCAGGTGAGCACAGAGATGCACTGGCAGAGCTGCAGCAGGGGGCACTGCACGTGAGCACAGAGTTGCACTGGCAGAGCTGCAGCAGGGGGCACTACAGGTGAGCACAGAGATGCACTGGCAGAGCTGCATCAGGGGACACTGCAGGTAAGCACAGATGTGCACTGACAGAGCTGCAGCAGGGGGCACTGCAGGTGAGCACTGAGGTGCCCTAGCAGAGCTGCAGCAGGAGGCACTGCAGGTGAGCACAGAGGTGCACTAGCAGAGCTGCAGCAAGGGGCACAGCAGGTGAGCACAGAGTTGCACTAGATGAGCTGCAGCAGGAGGAAGCACCGCCAGTGAGCACAGAGGTGCACTAACAGAGCTGCAGCAGGGGGCACTGCAGGTGAGCACAGAGGTGCACTAGCTGAACTGCAGCAGGAGGAAGCACTGCAGGTGAGCAGAGTGGTGCATTGGTAGAGCTGCTGCAAGAGGCACTGCAAGTGAGCACAGAGGTGCACTGGCAGAGCTGCAGCAGAGGGCACTGCAGGTGAACACAAATGTGCATTGGCAGAGCTACAGGAGTAAGCACTGCAGGTGAGCACAGAGGTGCATTGGTAGAGCTGCAGCAAGGGGGCACTGCAGGTGAGCCAGAGATGCACTGGCAGAGCTGCAGCAGGGGCACCGCAGGTGAGCACACAGGTATATTGGTAGAGCTGCAGCAAGGGGCACTGCAGGTGAGCACAGAGGTGCATTGGTAGAACTGTAGCTGGAGGAAGCACTGCAAGTGAGCACAGAGGTGCACTGACAGAGCTGCAGCAGTATGCACTGCAGATGAGCAGAGAGGTGCATTAATAGAACTGCAGCAGGAGACACTGCAGGAGAGAAACAGAGGTGCATCAGTAGAGCTGCAGTAAAGGACACTGCAAGTGAGCACAGAGGTGCATTGGTATAGCTGCAGCAGGGGGCACTGCAGGTGAGCACAGAGGTACATTGGTAGAGATGCAGAAGAGGGCACTGCAGCTGAGCACAGAGGTGAATTGGTAGAGCTGCAGCAAGGGGCACTGCAGGTGAACACAGAGTTGCACTAGCAGAGCTGCACCAGGGGGCACTGCAGGTGAGCACAGGCTTGCACTAGCTGAGCTGCAGCAGGGGGGAGCACTGCTGGTGAGCACAGAGGTGCACTGACAGAGCTGCAGCAGGAGGCACTGCAGGTGAGCACAGAGGTGCACTGGCAGAGCTTCAGCAGGGGTCACTGCAGGTGAGCACAGAGGTGATTAGCAGAGCTGCAGTTGTAAGCACTGCAGGTGAGCACAGAGGTGCATTGGTAGATCTGCATCAAGGGGCACTGCAGGTGAGCACAGGGATGCACTGGCAGAGCTGCAGCAAGGGGCACTGCACGTGAGCACAGAGGTGCACTGGCAGAGCTGCATCAGGGGACACTGCAGGTAAGCACAGATATGCACTGGCAGAGCTGCAGCAGGGGGCACTGCAGGTGAGCAGAGAGGTACACTGGCAGAGCTGAAGCAGTGGGCACTGCAGGTGAGCACAGAGGTGCACTAGCAGAGCTGCCACAGGAGGCACTGCAGGTGAGCACAGAGGTGCACTAGCAAAGCTGCAGCAAGGGGCACTGCAAGTGAGCACAAAGTTGCACTAGATGAGCTGCAGCAGGAGGAAGCACTGCCGGTGAGCACAGAGGTGCACTGATAGAGCTGCAGCAGAAGGCGCCAAAGGTGAGCACAGAGTTGCACTAGCTGAGCTGCAGCAGGAGGAAGCACTGTTGGTGAGCACTGACAGAGATGCAGCAGGAGGCACTGTGGATGAGCTCAGAGGTGCACTGAGAGAGCTGCAGCAAGAGGAAGCACTGCAGTTGAGCAGAGTGGTGCATTGGTAGAACTGCTGCAAGAGGCACTGCAAGTGAGCACAGAGGTGCACTGGCATAGCTCCAACAGGGGGCACTGCAGTTGAACACAAATGTGCATTGGCAGAGCTGCAGGAGTAAGCACTGCAGGTGAGCACAGAGGTGCATTGGTAGAGCTGCAGCAAGGGGGCACTGCAGGTGAGCCAGAGATGCACTGGCAGAGCTGCAGCAGGGGCACCGCAGGTGAGCACACAGGTGTATTGGTAGTGCTGCAGCAAGGGGCACTGCAGGTGAGCACAGAGGTGCACTGGCAGAGCTGCACCAGAGGACACTACAGGTAAGCACAGAGGTGCACTGGCAGACCTGCAGTAGGAGGCACTGCTGGTGAGCACAGAGGTGCAGTGCTTTGGTAGAGCTGCAGCAGGAGGCACTGCAGGTGAGCACAGAATTGCACTAGCAGAGCTGCAGCAGGAGGACTGCAGGTGAACACACAGTTGCACTAACAGAGCTGCAGCAGGGGACACTGCAGGTGAGCACAGAATTGCATTAGCAGAGCTGCAGCAGGTGGAAGAACTGCTGATGAGCAGAAAGGTGCATTCGTAGAGCTGCAGCAGGAGGAAGCACTGCAGGTGAGCAGAGAGGTGCATTTGTAGAGCTGCAGCAGGAGACACTGCAGGTGAGCACAGAGGTGCATTGGTAGAGGTACAGCAAAGGACACTGCAAGTGAACACAGAAGTGCATTGGTAGAGCTGCAGCAGGGGGCACTGCAGGTGAGTACAAAGGTGCATTGGTAGAGCTGCAGTAGTGGGCACTCCCATAGTGGGCACTCCAGTTGAGCACAGAGATGCATTGGTAGAGCTGCAGCAGGGGGCACTGCAGGTGAGCACAGAGTTGCATTGGTAGAGTTGCAGCAGGGGGCACTGCAGGTGAGCACAGAGTTGCATTGGTAGAGTTGCAGCAAGGGGCAATGCAGGTGAGTACAGAGGTGCATTGGTAGAGCTGCAATAGGAAGCACTGCAGGTGAGCAGAGAGGTGCACTGATAGAGCTGCAGCAGGAGGCACTGCAGGTGAGCACAGAGGTGCAATGGTAGAGCTCCAGCAAGGGGCATTGCAGGTGAGTAGAGAGGTACACTGGCAGAGCTGCAACAGGGGGCATTGCAGGAAAGCACAGAGGTGCACTGGCAGAGCTGCAGAAGGGGCACTGCAGGTGAGCACAGAGGTGCACTGGCAGCACTGCAGGAGAGTGCACTGCAGGTTTGCATAGAGATGCATTGGTAGAGCTGCAGAAAGGGGCACTGCAGGTGAGCACAGAGTTGCACTAGCAGAACTGCAGCTGGAGAAAGCACTGCAGGTGAGCACGGAGGTGCACTGACAGAGCTGAAGCAGGTGGAAGCACTGTAGGTGAGCAGAGAGGTGCATTGGTAGAGCTGCAGCAAGAGGCACTGCAGGTCAGCACAGAGGTGCACTAGCAGAGCTGCAGGAGGCACTGCAGGTCAGCACAGAGGTGCACTGGCAGAGCTGCAGCAGGAGGAAACATTGCAGGGGAGCAGAGAGGTGCATTGGTAGAGCTGCACCAAGAGGCACTGCAGGTGAGCACAGAGATGCATTGGCAGAGCTGCAGCAGGGTACACTGTAGGTAAGCACAGATGTGCATTGAGAGAGCTGCAGCAGGGGGCTCTGCAGGTGAGCACAGAGGTGCATTGGGAGAGCTGCAGCAGGTGGCACTGCAGGTGAGCACAGAGGTGCAATGGTAGAGCTCCAGCAAGGGGCATTGAAGGTGAGTAGAGAGGTGCACTGGCAGAGCTGCAACAGGGGGCACTGAAGGTGAGCACAGAGTTGCACTAGCAGAACTGCAGCTGGAGAAAGCACTGCAGGTGAGCACGGGGGTGCACTGACAGAGCTGAAGCAGGTGGAAGCACTGTAGGTGAGCAGAGAGGTGCATTGGTAGAGCTGCAGCAAGAGGCACTGCAGGTCAGCACAGAGGTGCACTAGCAGAGCTGCAGGAGGCACTGCAGGTCAGCACAGAGGTGCACTGGCAGAGCTGCAGCAGGAGGAAACATTGCAGGGGAGCAGAGAGGTGCATTGGTAGAGCTGCACCAAGAGGCACTGCAGATGAGCACAGAGATGCATTGGCAGAGCTGCAGCAGGGTACACTGTAGGTAAGCACAGATGTGCATTGAGAGAGCTGCAGCAGGGGGCTCTGCAGGTGAGCACAGAGGTGCATTGGGAGAGCTGCAGCAGGTGGCACTGCAGGTGAGCACAGAGGTGCAATGGTAGAGCTCCAGCAAGGGGCATTGAAGGTGAGTAGAGAGGTGCACTGGCAGAGCTGCAACAGGGGGCACTGAAGGTGAGCACAGAGGTGCACTGGCAGCACTGCAGGAGAGGGCACTGCAGGTTTGCATAGAAGTGGATTGGTAGAGCTGCAGCAAGGGGCACTGCAGGTGAGCACAGAGTTGCAGTAGCAGAACTGCAGCTGGAGAAAGCACTGCAGGTGAGCACAGAGGTACACTGACAGAGCTACTGCAGGTGAGCTCAGAGGTGCACTGACAGAGCTGCAGCAGGTGGATGCACTGTAGGTGAGCAGAGAGGTGCATTGGTAGAGCTGCAGCAAGAGGCACTGCAGGTCAGCATAGAGGTGCACTGGCAGAGCTGCAGCAAGAGGCACTGCAGGTGAGCACAGAGATGCACTGGCAGACCAGCAGGAGGAAACATTGCAGGGGAGCAGAGAGGTGCATTGGTAGAGCTGCACCAAGAGGCACTGCTGGTGAGCACAGAGGTGCACTGGCAGATCTGCCGCAAGGGACACTGCAGGTGAGCACAGGGATGCACTGGCAGAGCTGCCGCAAGGTACACTGTAGGTAAGCACAGAGGTGCATTGAGAGAGCTGCAGCAGGGGGCTCTGCAGGTGAGCACAGAGGTGCATTGGGAGAGCTGCAGCAGGCGGTACTGCAGGTGAGCACAGAGGTATATTGGGAGAGCTGCAGCAGGGGGCACTGCAGGTGAGCACAGAGGTGCTTTGGTAGAGCTGCAGCAGGGGGTACTGCAGGTGAGCACAGAGGTGCATTGAGAGAGCTGCAGCATGGGGTACTGCAGGTGAGCACAGAGGTGCATTGGGAGAGCTGCAGCAGAGGGTACTGCAGGTGAGCACAGAGGTGCATTGAAAGAGCTGCAGCAGGGGGCACGGCAGGTTAGTACAGAGGTGCACTGGCAGAGCTGCAGCAGGAGGAAACATTGCAGGAGAGCAGAGAGGTGCATTGGTAGAGCTGCACCAAGAGGCACTGCTGGTGAGCAGAGAGGTGCACTGGCAGAGCTGCCGCAAGGGGCACTGCAGGTGAGTACAGAGATGCATTGGCAGAGCTGCAGCAGGGTACACTGTAGGTAAGCACAGATGGAAACACACAGAGCAAGAGAGGTAATGACACAGGCGCTTTATTTGGAATCCCCAACGCGTTTCGGCAGGTTGCCTTCCTCAGGGGGTAACCTGCCAAAACGCGTTGGGGATTCCAAATAAAGCGCCTGTGTCATTACCTCTCTTGCTCTGTGTGTTTCCTGATTGGCCCTGCAAGAGCTGCTGCTCTCTCTCTATGCCTCACCTGGTGGTAAGCACAGATGTGCATTGAGAGAGCTGCAGCAGGGGGCTCTGCAGGTGAGCACAGAGGTGCATTGGGAGAGCTGCAGCAGGGGGTACTGCAGGTGAGCATAGAGGTGCATTGGGAGAGCTGCAGCAGGGGGCACTGCAGGGGAGCACAGAGATGCTTTGGTAGAGCTGCAGCAGGGGGTACTGCAGGTGAGCACAGAGGTGTATTTGGAGAGCTGCAGCAGGGGGCACTGCAGGTGAGCACAGAGGTGCATTGGGAGAGCTGCAACAGGGGGCACTGCAGGTGAGCACAGATGTGCATTGGGAGAGCTGCAGCAGGGGGTACTTCAGGTGAGCACAGGTGTATTGGGAGAGCTGCAGCCGGGGGCACTGCAGGTGAGCACAGAGGTGCATTGAGAGAGCTGCAGCAGGGGGCTCTGCAGGTGAGCACAGAGGTGCATTGGGAGAGCTTCAGCAGGGGGCTCTGCAGGTGAGCACAGGGGTGCTTTGGTAGAGCTGCAGCAAGGGGCACTGCAGGTGAGCACAGAGGTGCATTGGGAGAGCTGCAGCAGGGGGTACTGCAGGTGAGCACAGAGGTGCATTGAGAGCGCTGCAGCAGGGGGCACGGCAGGTTAGTACAGAGGTGCACTGGCAGAGCTGCAGCAGGAGGAAACATTGCAGAGGAGCAGAGAGGTGCATTGGTAGAGCTGCACCAAGAGGCACTGCTGGTGAGCAGAGAGGTGCACTGGCAGAGCTGCCGCAAAGGGCACTGCAGGTGAGCACAGAGATGCATTGGCAGAGCTGCAGCAGGGTACACTGTAGGTAAGCACAGATGTGCATTGAGAGAGCTGCAGCAGGGGGCTCTGCAGGTGAGCACAGAGGTGCATTGGGAGAGCTGCAGCAGGGGGTACTGCAGGTGAGCATAGGTGTATTGGGAGAGCTGCAGCAGGGGGCACTGCAGGTGAGCACAGAGGTGCATTGAGAGAGCTGCAGCAGGGGGCTCTGCAGGTGAGCACACAGGTGCATTGGGAGAGCTTCAGCAGGGGGCTCTGCAGGTGAGCACAGAGGTGCATTGGGAGAGCTTCAGCAGGGGGCTCTGCAGGTGAGCACAGAGGTGCTTTGGTAGAGCTGCAGCAAGGGGCACTGCAGTTGAGCACAGAGGTGCATTGGGAGAGCTTCAGCAGGGGGCTCTGCAGGTGAGCACAGAGGTGCTTTGGTAGAGCTGCAGCAAGGGGCACTGCAGGTGAGCACAGAGGTGCATTGGGAGAGCTGTTTCCTATCCATTTCTGTACTTTCAGAGTTGTGTATCAGTAGCTTGTCCTTGCCTATCTGCTTTTGGGTTTACAGAAATATTACAATAGGTTCTGTGAGCCATCCAGTTACTCATAAAACTGTGAATGGAAAGCCCTCAGCTGCTCCCTTTTTGGATTTACAGGACTGGGAGACAGGAATGTCCTCATAATATTTTAATTAAGCTCCACCTTTTAACCCTTGATCATGTTGACTAACTTACTATACATATTAGCGACTAGGTCTCAGATTTAGACTACTCACTGGATCTACTTATTGGATGCAGTGAAAAGTGTCTTTCATACATCAATGACCCATTCAATGTCACTGATACTATTCTTGTATCTTATTTTTTTAGATATTTCTTATTTTTTTATTTCTATTATTCACTCGATTATGCCTTAATCTTTGGTTATGCTTTACTCAAGCTGCCTGCTGTTAACGGACAGCAAATGTCTAATGATATGAAGAAAGCAACAGATGAAGGGAAATAATAACTGTGGAACTATTTAGCTTTACACTGAATTGTCCTTTAAATCGAGCATCTCAGAATCGCATATTCTTGAAACACAGATAGAAGCTGTAGTTCATAGTCAGTTCTTCAAACTATAGAGCCTTCAATCTTGCCATCCATGCTGTTTCATAAGCCGTAATCCATACAGCTATGGCAGCTTTAAACTTTCATGCTCCCGACGCATTTACTGGGCGCCGTAGCGTTTCACCTGTAGCGTTTCGTCAGGGGATTGCCTTAACAAAGATGAAAACATCAATCTCAGTAAATATATCTTATCCAAAAAATAGAAGTTAGTCATGCAGGCTTCCCGATGCATTACTCACGGCTCCCTTCGATGTGAATCCACCTCTCACAAAAACGCCGCGCATGCAGATTGACCCCCACCTCAGAATTTAAACCCAAGGGGGGGGGAGGGGGAGGAGATTGAATGAGACTAACTTGATCGTATTAACGAGAAGCTTGCTCTAACACGCTCCCCATTCAATAGAGGTATTAAGACCATTGGGACTTAAGGTGTTTAACCGAAAGATCCATTCTTGTTCCCGACATAGTAATGTTTGATCTCTAGACTTTCCTTTTTCTCCTCTGATAATATGGTCAATGCAGAAGCATTTTAATGCAGTGAACAGATGCTGTTCTTTTAGACAATGAGACACTATAGGAGCTTGTATTACTTTGCAATTTAGCCTGCTACGATGTTCTCTCATTCTGACACGAAATTCACGAACAGTTTTCCCAATATATAATGGCGGACATGGGCAAATAATGCCATAAACTACATAGGTAGAGTTGCATGTAGTCCAATGCCGAAGGGGATAAACTTTGTCTGCATGAGTGAACCGTTGTAACTCCAGTGTTATATCACAGATGGTGCATGTGTCACATTTATAGTGGCCAGGCGCCTCCGTTGAATGTTGTTGTGAAGGCGTACGCAAAACAGTAGGGCTGAGAATCTCCTTGAAGTTACTATGGCGTTGCCATACACACTGGATCGTCTGATTTTCTAACCCCGGAATTGTATGTAAGATATTACTGTGCTTCTTCAATATCCGCTGGATTTGATAACTGAATGGGGAATATTTCGTCACTAAATGTACCTTTCCTTCTAAAGTTGTCGATTTAGACGTAGGGTGAAATAGTAACTCCCGATTCAGATATAAAGCCCATTTGTACGCCTTTCCCACAATATGTTGAGGATACCCTCGAGATATGAATTTTTGCTGAAGTAACTTGGCTTGCTGTTTATAGTCAATCAGGCTGGAGCAGTTTCTGCGAAAACGCAAAAATTGAGAAAAAGGGAGACTATCCCGAAGGTCACGGGGGTGGGCACTAGTGTAGTGTAATAAACTATTGCGATCTGTAGGTTTCTGAAATACTGTGGTTCGCCATTGATTATTTTCTTTGAAAATGCGTACATCCAGATATGTAATGGTATATGAATCAGAAGTATGGGTAAACTGAATATGGGCATCACAATTGTTCAGCCAATGTACGAACTCTTGTAGAAGTTGATCAGTCCCTTGCCAGATCATGAACACATTGTCAATGTATCGGAGCCAGAGTTTTATATTGACCGAATAAGGTGAAGAAGGTGACAGCCACCGTTGTTCAAATTTTGTCATATATAAATTGGCTATCGAAGGGGCGCAAGTTGCGCCCATGGCAACCCCCGCTGTTTGTAAATAGATTACCTGCTCAAATGAAAAATAATTCTGAAATAACACCAGTTTTAATAAATCTGTAAGAAAATGAAGTTGGCTTTCAGTTAGGTCCCCTCTAGCATGTAAGGCTTCCACCACTATTTCAAAGGCTGCTCTCTGAGGTATACTTGTGTAGAGTGCTGACACATCTAAGGTGACTAAGGTGACTAATAGTATGTTGGAAACTTGAGCCCATTGGTTGTTGTTAGATAGGGTCAACAAAAAATGCGTGGTATCTTTCACGTAGGATGGAACACCTGGAATGAGAGGGCGTAGATAAGAATCTACGAATACCGAAAGCGGTTCTAAAACTGACCCCTTAGTCGATACGATGGGTCTCCCTGGGGGGTATGTGAGACTTTTGTGTATTTTAGGGACTAGGTACAGCTTTGCTATGCCTGGACTTTGTTCATTAAGAAATCGCCATTCTTTGCGGGAGATGATTTTTAATTCTCTTGCTTGTGACGTTAGATCCTTAATGATTTTTTGCAATGCTTGTGTAGGGTCCTCCTCTAATTTCTGATAGGTTTTGTTATCAGATAATTGCCTAAGCGCTTCCTGCACATATTGTTGACGATGTAACACTACCACACTTCCCCCTTTATCTGCCTGTTTTATGACCAGATCATCCCGGGATCGAAGTTCCATTAACGCTTTCATTTCTTCTCGTGAAAGAGTATTGCGTTTCCAGCTATTATGTTGATGAATAATTTGAGTGACATCTTTCAATACTACATCTTTATATACAGAAATTGCTGGGGGCAGTGGGCCAGGCTGGAGCCAATCAGATTTTAAAGGAAGCGCCACCCGATTTAAAGCTTGTGGCTGTTCAATGGGAACCATATTAGTAGCAAAAAAAGCTTTCAATGATAATTTTCGAATCAATTTTGAAAAATCAACCTGAAATTGAAATTCATCAAAAACTATAGACGGTACGTAGGACAGACCTTTTGCCAACAAATTTAATTGAGAATAAGGGAGGTCAGACCCTGAAATATTAATCACCGGTATGGAATTATCTACTGAATGTTTTGACGAGCTGATGTTCTCCGAGGCAGTGATTCCTTCTGCTCTTTCTGCTTCTTTTTCATCTTGTCTTTTCCTGCATCTAAAAAATCCTCCCGGGATCTTTTGCTGGAGTCAGAGGAGGCGGTTTCTAAAAATTCTACCTTTCAACGTCGGGTTGAAGATTGGGTCTTTCGTTTGGGATTTAACCAGGGTTACACGTAGCCTGTCGTGTAATCTTCATAATCACGCTGCAATTTTTTAGCTTTTCCCTTTTTGACCTCTTCCTTTGTCAAATCCATTTGACGTTGATGTTCTTTTAATGCTTCAGAAAATTTTTCTTCTGTAGACAAATCTTTTAGCTTAGTCATTAATTCATCTGCTTCTTGTTGTAGCGTGTCCACACTTTGCTTGGTTGTATCTGCTATAAGGACCATTAAGTCCAATGAGCACTTGTTAAGAATTGAAGTCCATTTATCCATAAAAACGGAATCTGATACATGCATTTTGGGTTCTTTATAGACCCTGAGGCCTCGGGGTATGTGTTGGCGTCGGATATATTCTATCATGGACAGGCGATGTAGATCCAGACATATGATCTTTTTCTGTAACTTCCCAAATTCTTCCCAAGTTGAATTACCTTCATTGGTAACTTCCCCTATAGTAAATGGGGTAGCTTCTTTACTTAGATTGTGTATGTAATCCTCAGCAAAACTTAAAGTGTGTTTCCAAATTAGGTGACTCTCCATGATTGTTGATAACAAAATAAATTGTCGACACTTTTCAGAGCTTATTGCTGTCCAGCTACACAATTCAAATTAAGCTCCACCTTTTAACCCTTGATCATGTTGACTAACTTACTATACGTATTAGCGACTAGGTCTCAGATTTAGACTACTCACTGGATCTACTTATTGGATGCAGTGAAAAGTGTCTTTCATACATCAATGACCCATTCAATGTCACTGATACTATTCTTGTATCTTATTTTTTTAGATATTTCTTATTTTTTTATTTCTATTATTCACTCGATTATGCCTTAATCTTTGGTTATGCTTTACTCAAGCTGCCTGCTGTTAACGGACCGCAAATGCCTAATGATATGAAGAAAGCAGCAGATGAAGGGAAATAATAACTGTGGAACTATTTAGCTTTACACTGAATTGTCCTTTAAATCGAGCATCTCAGAATCGCATATTCTTGAAATACAGATAGAAGCTGTAGTTCATAGTCAGTTCTTCAATCTGTGTTTCAAGAATATGCGATTCTGAGATGCTCGATTTAAAGGACAATTCAGTGTAAAGCTAAGTAGTTCCACAGTTATTATTTCCCTTCATCTGCTGCTTTCTTCATATCATTAGGCATTTGCGGTCCGTTAACAGCAGGCAGCTTGAGTAAAGCATAACCAAAGATTAAGGCATAATCGAGTGAATAATAGAAATAAAAAAATAAGAAATATCTAAAAAAATAAGATACAAGAATAGTATCAGCGACATTAAATGGGTCATTGATGTATGAAAGACACTTTTCACTGCATCCAATAAGTAGATCCAGTGAGTAGTCTAAATCTGAGACCTAGTCGCTAATACGTTGTCACAGGGCCTACCTTGGCAGTATACTGGACTGAGGTAGGTGGGACATAAAAACATTTAAGGTTGGGTTTGGACAATATCAAACAGGGCCCAGGGACTTTCAGCCCTGGTAGCGTCCTTTGGTACCAAAATCCCACAGAAAACAAAAGGTCCGAGTGGAGGGAAAACAAAAGGCATTTATTTCCCCATTCATGCAAAAGGGTTCATATGCTTGGACACAAAAACGTCAAACACAAATTTCTTGCTTCAGGTAAAAGAAAAAGAAAGCATTAAAGGAAAACTGTTATCTTCACAGTAAACATAGCAGGCAAACAAACAGTCTCAACTCCCAAGACCTAGCTTAGTTGCTTAGTAAGGACTCCAAGCTTCCTGTCTTACAGAAGCTACAATCCATCTCGGTGTCTGATGCAAATTCCACCTGCATCAGTTCCCCTTCTGAAGCCTCTGAGCCTAAGTCAGTATTTGTTGGTAAGTTGGAATAAGGCTTTTTAAATATCTTCTGCACAACCTCCCAATGCTCAGGGTTGAATACAGGGCGTCGGTCCTGCGCCCTCATATACTGGGAACTGTCTTCCTTTTGCAAGTGTTTTGTCTTTGCTTTCTGTAAAGCTTGGTCATTAACAAGTCTCTTAGTTGGTGCGTGTTTTCTCATAAGCATTCTCACAAGGATAATATTCCTGTGCTCCCTGTACTCCCCATACATCAGCAGTTTGTACCCTGCTTTTAGTTAAATATGGGTTACCTTTTCTTCTCGGCTTGTCTGCTCCAGGTGAGGTTTGAGGCCTGCTCCAGTTGGGATCCTGCCTGGCCTGAGCAACAGGCCTTGAGCTCTCCAACCATTCTTCTGTTGGCTTTAGACCACAGTCACAGCCACGCCTTTGTCTCTCTGTCAGGGATTACTGCTCCTTCTGGATATCTAGCCCATTCACTCGGATGTCCTGCCCAACCTGCTGGTTCTGCTGGTTCTCCTGGCAGTCCTCCTTTCCCAGGCCGTCTTGCCTGTGCCTTTCTCCAGGGCTGTCCTGTCTCCTCAGGATATCCTCCTTTCCAGGGTTGTCCTGCCAGTTCTCTTCCTGGCCGCTCTGCTCCTGATTCTGCTTCTCCTAACCCTGCTGGTTCCGCTCCTGGTTCTGCTGGATCTGGCCTCCAAGCTTCCAACTTCCCTTTAAAAGGCACTCCTCTCCTCCTTGATTGGAAGCTGGCTGGCATTACCTCATGACCTAGGAGGTGTGGTTCCTCTGTTCCTCGGAGGTCCCTCCTGCTCCCCCTATGTGGTTCCTCGCGATATTGCAGGTTGTGCTTGACTTTTCCTGCATTTAAAACATTTTCTTCCCCTCTCAGAGGGTCTGCAGCATCACAACGTATAGTAAGTTAGTCAACATGACCAAGGGTTAAAAGGTGGAGCTTAATTTGAATTGTGTAGCTGGACAGCAATAAGCTCTGAAAAGTGACGACAATTTATTTTCTCATAATATTTTAAGCATTCTTGGAAACCAAAAGCAAAAGACTTTAACAATGCGCTGTTTTTGTCTTGAATATATACTAAGAAGAAATGTTATTGTCTTAAAGGCTTATGGTATTGGACCAGGCAAGTGCAGTAAGTCAAGCTGCACAAAGGAGATTAAAGAGTTCTTGTTAGCCAGGATGAGCTAATGATAAGTCAGAGCCAGGAAAAGGTCCCAGTCACCCTGGGTATCCCACTGCTTCCTTTTCTGGGCCAGTCCTTCCCTGTGTTTCACCTCTTTTCCTTGCCAAAGGCCTTGCAGATTTGTTATAGGGCTTTTCTCCACTAATAAAGCCCATGATTTATTCACAAAAATCACCTTAGACATTGCCCTCAAAGTAATTGTTATATCATTATGCATAGCTGTCATTTTGTGTAGTCAAGTGGGGACATTCAACCAATACTCAAACACCTTAGTTAGCTAAGCAGCTGAATAAAGGATTAGACTAAGGGGATATATTAATCTTACGCTTTACTTACTAAAAGTCTGACTTTCAAAAAGATCTTTAACCATCAGCTACAAATGCCAAGACTTTGTCATAGTTATCAGCTGTATGTAAGTGGTGCAGTTGATGTGTAAGTCCACTTGGAAATAAGGTCAAGAAAACAATTAACCTATTGTGATACCTTCTTAATAAGAACGTGCATTGACTTAGCTTTTGACAGCTGGCGCTCCCTTCCTCAGGTCAAAACAGAATAAGCAAAGGTGACCTTGCCAGAAAGAAAATATAAGTGAATCATAGCATGCATTCCAAAGATAGTGAGAAGGGTAGGAGGCGGGGGTGCAGTACAGTGATCAGAAGGCGATAAGCCAGGGAAACGTAGGACTTGCTTTTCAACCACTTCTATATCATGGCATGCTTTCAAGTTTACTTGATGTTCAGGGCTCACTAAGCCAAATTCCATGCCAGCACAGAGTCAAAGAGAGCATTTCCAGTTCATTTCTTCTTTCTTTTCTTATCGGTAAGAACAATTGAATACTTGCAAACTCTTACGGCTATATTTCTGCTTGTGGTGAGAGTCTGCAACTGATTTTGAAAAAAACAACCAACTCCTCCTTTTCCGTGAACATGAAACGTAAGTCACCACATGCTACGTTATTATTTCTGTGGTATTGCAGAGTCAAACAAAACTAACCCACACAGAAAACTGCATTGCCTGTGATCCAGTAGGTTACCCTGCTCTAGCCCTTAAAGGGCTGACAATTTTCAATTCTTTGGTAGGAAACGCAGCAGCACACATACCACAGATGCAAACGTTCCAGCAGAGTTCACTTTCCAGTGGCAAAGATAAACGCAGCGATTTCAAAGTGAAATGATCCTTCCTGCCCTTGACATATCCCCATCGCCTTTCCCCTGTACATTAAATTATGCACATTGTGGAAGAACGGGTATACTTTACCCACTCTGAGGGCTTGCCATTTTCTTAAAGGAGGGAGGAGTGGCCTAGTGGTTGGGGCATGTTACCTCAGGCTGAAAGATCAGGGGTTCAAATCCCACTAGAGGACAGCAACCTTGGGCCGGAAGGACTGGGGTTTCTAGTCCCACAGGTGCTCCTTGTGGTCTTGGGAAAGCCACTTAACCCTCCATTGCCCATGTTCCCTGTAAGTATTAGCGTATGTGTCTCATATCCCCTTGTGTTAAATTTTTCCCCCAATTGTGTTGTGACCACTTTGATTGAAGGATAAGGTGGTATACAAAACTGTCTAAATAAAGCCTTTTTTATATGGTAAAAAGCTTTGAAACTGTCCTTTTATGTGCTGCACTGAAATGACTGTTTTGGTAGAGGGTTTTTTGCCAATATATTGACGTTTAAATAATGTGCTCAAATCACCTTGAGAGTTAACTAATCAATCAATAGTCTCTTTTTTTTTAGGTATCACAGAAAATCCAGTATTGTTGTTAACTGCTTAATTGTCTTACTTATTGTGACATATCAAGTCAATAAACTGGAGCGGAATTTCCCGTTGCTATTTCTATTACATGAGATCAGCATACAGTATAGTTCAACAGAATTTCTAAATCATGTGATGTGCATTAAC
Source organism: Ichthyophis bannanicus (assembly GCA_033557465.1). Classification (NCBI taxonomy): domain Eukaryota; kingdom Metazoa; phylum Chordata; class Amphibia; order Gymnophiona; family Ichthyophiidae; genus Ichthyophis; species Ichthyophis bannanicus. Next base: position 125,491,276 of record CM066047.1, read on the forward strand.
CAATCACAGTATCGCAGCTAGCATCTCTGATGGGTGGAGGGTAATTTTATAAACTCATGCACCACCACGTGCGTATTCTATGAGCGTGCATGTACTTTATAAAATTAAGGGCACCAGTTTCATTCTCATATTTCTGGACATTAAAGCAGCATTCGATTCCATCCCACATAATACAGCGACTACAATCCATTGGTTTATCAAACACCCCCTCTCCTGGTTTAAATCCTACCTGACAGACCCAAACTGCATGTCAGAATAGACCAGACAAATTCAATCCCATACACACAAACCCAAGGAGTCCCTCAAGGTTTGACCCTCTCAGCCTTATTATTCCATCTCTTCCTGCAACCATTATGTACCATAATTAAATTCTGCAACATCCTTGACCACATTTGTGCAGATGATGTAATGATTTACACACCTATAAACATAAAAAGTATCAATGTTACACCCATAACAAGCTGTTTTTCCAAACTCTGAAACTGGCTCAAAAGTCAGAACCTGAACATAAATCTCAAGAAGACCAAGGTTCATCACTAGAGACACTACCTTCATGCCACATCTATTGATGGACACATATCCATGTGAAACAAAACATATGGTACCTTGGAGGTACTCTGGACCAACACCTTACCTTCAAAGCACACATATGAACCATTCTAGGATGAGTGGCCTAGTGGTTAGGACACAGTACTTCAGGGCTGGGGGTTCAAGTCCCACCTGGGGACAGCAATCTCAGGCTGGAGGGATTGGGGTTTCTACTCCTTGTGGCATTGGGCAAGCCACTTAACGCTCCATTGCCTCAGGCACACATAGATTGTGAGCCCTTTGGAGACAAGGGAATGTATCCAGTTCCTGTTTGTAGTGATTACATATTGTAAACTGCTTTGATTGAAGAATAAGCCAGTAGAGAAAACTGGTTAAATAAAATTGCATACATTTTAGGCTAAAAACAATCAAAAATCTCAAGCTACTTCTATCTGAGCATGATTTCCATTCTGTCCTCCAAGCAACTATATTCCTCTACTTTGATTACTACAGTTAACCCAAGTTGACTTCCCTGTTCATTGTAAATGTTCTGTTTCAGTGTGAACCTTTTTGACCAAAGAATAAAGTGGTATAAAAAAGCTGTTAAATAAATAAAAACAAATAAATAAAAATAAAATAGGATATAACAACGCACCTCTACTAAATTGTAGCAGAGAGTACATGCCTGCACCTAGATTGGTCAGAACCACAGGTAAGTTATAATATTTTATGTGTGTAATTGTAGGCCCTGCCTATGATGCCCCAAACCCAGCCCCTGCACACGCCCAAGCTGAAGGCAGCATGATGGGACATACCTGCGCACTTACAGAATAACAACTGCCTAAGACATGTGTTTAAGCCCTTTAAATGGCCTGTAATTTTCCACGCGCCCTTTATGGAATCAGCTCCATAAAGTTGTTGTAGCCATTTTGGTAACAAAAACCTGGATTCCTTGCAGATCGTGATACTTTTTGTAAGATCCACATATGAATTACATGAGTCTTCAAGATCACATAAATCTGCAGATGTTATTCACACATTCTTAGAGGCTAATGTAGTATCTCTCTTGGACACATCTTTTAGACAGGAGGCTCACCTGATACCGAGGCTCAATCCCACAGACCTATTAAAACCCCTGATGTGGCTTCTCTGATGGGAGAGAGGATTCTCCGCTTCAAGGCCAAGAAAGGTGATTAGCCAGTTCAAGGAGACACTCGTTATTCCTTATCGTCACTCCAGTCCAGTCCCTTACTTCTGGGTTGCGCAACCCTTCCAGCAGCTTGGAGGCTGAGCCCAACCTTTTTGGGGATGGAGCGATATAAGTACCACTGGGACCACCCCCAGTATTGCTCAGCCTCCAAGCAGCTGGAGGGTTCTGTAAGCCTAGGGCTTACTGGAGTCCTGCCTTTTCCTAATTAATCGATTTTATTTAATTTTATTTAAATTTAATTTTAATCTTAATTTTAATTTCTTTATTTCTTACCTTAAGCTCTTGTCTGTGCCTTTAATTTTTCCTGCAGTCTGCCTCCTTTTCCCTCCCTCCCCCCCCTCCCTTCCTGACCGGGCCGGAGACCGGAGGGGACACCAGAGCTGCCTGCTGCAGGGGGAGGAAAGAGCCTCTCCTTCCCCTGCTGGAGTGATTAGCAGCATCCCCGAGGAGCAGCCCTGCCTCGCGCCGAAGCCCCGAAGGCGGCTGAGCGCTAGAGGCAGAGACGTGAGCGAGTCTCTGACGCCCCCCCCCGGGAGCAGCGGGGTGCAGTGGCGATCCCCGGGGCCGGCATTGGAAGCCTCTCTTCTCCGGAGGGAGCGCTAGCGGCGGCAACATTAGCGGTCAGTGGCACGATCCCTCCTCGCGGCGGGAGAAGCCGGGTCAACGAGGCAGCGAGCAGCAACGCACCCTCCGTTCCGGACTCCACGTGGCAGCAGCCTAACACGTGTTGAGCCAACGGAGTGGAGGAGCGTTGTCTTTCCCGAAAGTCATCAAACAGCAAGTATTCATCGTTGGCATTAATGCCCTGGCTTACCTTTATTTTATTGAATTTTATTGAATTTTTATGTTACTTTAAGTGATTTTAAACCCCTCATTGGGAAGCCTCCGTGGTTTCCAACGGCTAGGCCTTCTCTTGGCCCCGAATTTACTTACCTTACTGGGGGGAGGAGAAGGCACAGGGGTTATCTGCTCCACACCCTACAGCAATTTCCACCCTGGAGTGGGTCCTCTAATTATTTAATTTTAATTATTATTTAATTTTAATTTTAATTATTATTTAAATTTAATTTTATTCTTAATTTTAGTTCTGTTTTCGGGCCCTTCCCCCATACCGCCAATTGCTCGGACCTGCCACCCAAGCCCCACACTCAGAGACAACTGGAAAGCATGACTTCCAAGGCAAAGTGCCCATCCTGTGGCACACGGAGGGGCACCCCCACAGAGACGGGAATCTGCAGGGCGTGTGCGGCAGCATCTACCTCTGTAGAGCAGGAAATCAGTCTGGCCATGGCCCAAGTACCTCCGGTGCCTGGGGAATCCCTGGAAGCGGAAGGGGGGGTTCAGTTGCCTCCGACTACTAGCACTGAGGTCCTCGCTCCCCCTGTATCCCGGGCCACGCTGGAAGGAGGGGTCGGGGAGCTCTTCTCCCCAGACTTCGTCCTATTACTCCACCAAGCCTACTGCATGCGCAGGCAGGGGCTCGGACCAGGCGATTCAGGCCTACCAGCGGAAGCCAGGTTAGCCAAACCTAGGAGAGCAAGCGGTCAGGATTCAGGGATACCTTCCAAGCGCTCCAGGCTAATGAGTGAGGAAATTCTCCCTACCCCTTCTCAGGGCACCCCAGAGGAAGAGGGTTCCGAGAGGGATCTAGAGGAGGAAGACGAGGAGCTGGAAGAAGGGGAGATCCCGGAAGAAGACCATGCTCGCATTGTTAGAGTATTTCGCCGAGAGGAGCTCCCGGCCTTAATCAATGAGTCCCTAAAAGCCCTCAACGTGACCTCTGACTCCCCAACAGAGGACGAGACCTTAGAGGATCCCCTGATTCAGGCCATCAGAAGGTCCCAGAAGGTTTTCCCTGTCCACAGAGTGGTACGTCAAATGATCCAAGAGGAATGGGATCAACCGGAATCAGGCCTGAGGGGGATACGAACCATGTCTCGCCTCTACCCTCTCCCGGAGTCGGATAAAGAACTGCTGAAGTCCCCCAGGGTGGATGCTGCGGTTTCAGCAGTCACCAAGAAGACCACTATCCCGGTGGAGGGAGCCACGGCCCTAAGAGATGCTCAAGACAGGAAATTGGATACGCTCCTGAAACAGGCTTTTGACATCAGCGCTCTGGCCTTGCAGGCCTCCGTATCAGGAGCTTGGGTGGCTCGGGCCTGTTTAAGGTGGGCACAACAGATCCAGTCAACAGAGGGTTCAACGGACGAATCACAGGCCAACTCGGCTAAGGTGGAATCCGGAGCAGCCTATTTGGCTGATAGTCAGTACGATCTCATCAGAAGCCTAGCCAAGAACATGGCCTCGGTGGTGGCGGCCAGGCGCTATCTGTGGCTACGGAATTGGGCAGCAGATGCTTCCTCCAAGGCGCGCCTGAGCCGACTTCCTTTTAAGGGGAAACTGTTGTTTGGCGAAGATTTAGAAAAGCTAGTTAAGGACCTGGGGGAGTCAAAGGGAGGCAGGCTCCCAGAAGACAGACAAAAACAGGGGCGCTCTCTACCCCCGCTACGTACCCAACCTAGGGACCCACGGAGGTTTCGTCCAGCCAGGTCAGCCCCCTTTTCCAAGACCCGTTTCCCCTCCAGGGGACAAGGTTTCAGAGGGTTTCGGGGAGCCGGCCGAGGTTTTGGATCAACCCCCTCCTCCTCCTTCTCGGGTCCCAGAAAACAATGAGATGTTGGGGGCCCAGGAGGGAAGGCACCCGATAGGGGGCCGCCTGAGGCTCTTCCTTCCCGCCTGGTCCCGAGTCACGTCCGATCAGTGGGTCCTAGAAGTGATCAGAGAGGGCTACGCTCTCGAATTTGCAGAACAAATTCCCACGGCCTTTGTCCGCTCTCCCTGCGGCTCTTCTCCAAAGAGGGCGGCGGTGGAGGCAACTCTCGCACACCTACTAGCCCTCGGGGCTGTGATCCCCGTTCCACCAAGCCAGCGCGGATCGGGTCGATACTCAATTTATTTTGTGGTACCAAAGAAGGAAGGCTCCCTACGACCGATCCTGGACCTAAAACAGGTCAATCGCTGCCTCAGGGTACCCCACTTTCGAATGGAGACCCTACGTTCTGTCATAGCAGCCGTAAGGGAAGGGGAGTTCCTAACGTCCCTCGACCTGACGGAAGCCTACCTGCATATCCCAATCAGGAAGTCCCATCAACAGTTTCTGAGATTCGCGGTACCAGGAGGCCACTTTCAATTCCAGGCCCTCCCATTCGGCCTAGCTACGGCCCCCAGAACATTCACCAAGGTAATGGTGGTGGTGGCAGCCTTCCTTCGGAAGGAGGGAATATTAGTTCACCCTTACTTGGACGATTGGCTAATCCAGGCAAAGTCCGAAGAAGAAAGTCTCTCGACAACGGCCAGAGTAGTCCAGGTTTTAGAGGACTTGGGTTGGGTCATCAATCGTACAAAGAGCAGGCTGACTCCCTCCCAGGATCTCGAGTACCTCGGGGCAAGATTCGACACCAAAAGCAGCAGAGTTTTCTTGTCTCGGACAAGATCAAGGGATCTAAGGCTCCTGGTCTCACAGTTTCTATCCAGAAGGAGCCCCTCGGCGTGGCATTATCTTCAACTCCTGGGCACAATGGCGGCGGCAATAGAGGTAGTCCCATGGGCCAGGGCCCACATGCGCCCATTGCAGCGGTCACTGTTGCGTCGGTGGTCTCCCCAGAATCATCCTCTCTCTCGACAGTTACCGTGCGCTCCGCGCACCAAACAGGCACTCTACTGGTGGAGAAACCCAAGGAACCTGGATCGCGGGATGCCTCTCGAACCCCCTCAGTGGCTGCTGTTGACGACGGATGCCAGCCTATCCGGTTGGGGAGCACACTGCCAAGATCAGTTCATCCAGGGTCGCTGGTCACCCTTGGAATCGCAATGGCCCATCAACAGACTGGAATTGCGGGCCGTCACCCTGGCGCTCAAGGCATTCGAGTCTTTAGTACAAGGAAGAGCAATTCGTGTCCTCTCCGACAATGTCACCGTGGTGGCTTACATCAATCACCAGGGAGGCACCAGCAGTCCCGCTCTCGAGAAGGAGGCGGACACCCTCTTACAGTGGGCGGAAATCCATCTGCAGGCGCTATCAGCGCAGCACGTGGCAGGAACGGACAACGTCACGGCCGATTTCCTCAGCAGGTACAAGATAGACCACGGAGAGTGGGAACTGGAACAGGAGACCTTCAACCAAGTAGTAGCTCGGTGGGGAGTGCCAGTCATGGACCTCATGGCACGGTTCTCTTCAGCCAAGGTGGACAGATTCTTCAGTCGGCGGAGGGAAAGAATGTCCGAGGGCTTGGATGCCCTGTCCCAAAAGTGGCCTTCGGAGGGGATTCTCTATGTATTCCCGCCTTGGGCTCTGATCGGAAAAGTGCTCCAGCGGGTAGAGTCCCACCAGGGTTTGGTAATCCTCATAGCTCCGGACTGGCCCCGCCGACCCTGGTATGTGGATCTGGTGAGGATGATCGCCGACCAACCGTGGCGCCTTCCTTGCAAAAGGGACCTTCTAAGTCAAGGTCCGGTTCTGATGCCACACGTGGATCGGTTCTCGCTTACGGCCTGGCTATTGAAAGGGCACGGCTCCTGAAACGAGGTTACTCAGGGGCAGTAGTCTCGACTATGTTGCAGGCCAAGAAGCGTTCGACCTGTCTTTCCTACGTGAGAGTCTGGCGCATCTTCGAATCCTGGTGCGCGGAGCGCCGAAGGAAACCACTCTCGGTTTCTGTTCCGGAGGTCCTGGAATTCCTGCAGGCAGGGTTTGACAAGGGTCTGGCCCACAGTTCCTTAAGGGTCCAGCTGGCGGCCATCGCTTGCTACAGGGGCAAGGTCCGAGGCAAACCCCTAGGTACCCACGCGGACGTCGCAAGGTTCCTAAGGGCAGTTAGACGGCTACGACCGCAACGAAGGTCTATCATCCCCCCTTGGGATCTTAACCTGGTACTGAATGCCTTGATCGGGAATCCCTTTGAGCCACTAAAGAATGCCTCCCTAAAGGACCTAACCTTGAAGACGGTCTTCCTGATCGCCATCTGTTCAGCCAGAAGAATCTCGGAACTACAGGCTCTGTCCTCGCAACCCCCCTTCCTGTCCTTCCTCAAGGACAAAGTGGTTCTGCGCACGGTTCCATCCTTCTTGCCCAAAGTAACCTCTCCCTTCCACGTGAACCAGACAGTTACCCTCCCGGCCTTCGCATCGGAGGGGCGGGAAGTTAGAGACGACAAATTTCGCCTCCTAGACATTCGCCGAATCCTGAAGAGATACCTCTCCCGCACAGCGCCCTTCAGAAAATCCGAACGCCTGTTCATTCAGTTCGGGGGTCCGCACAAAGGGGAGGCGGCAGCCAAGGCCTCCATCTCTAGGTGGATCAGGGAAGCAATCGCCTCCGCCTATATCCTGAAGGGGAAACAAGTCCCCGTGGGCCTGCGGGCACACTCTACGAGGGCTCAGGCTACCTCCTGGGCAGAGTTCAGCCTAGTTCCCCCGCTGGATATATGTAGGGCGGCGACTTGGTCCTCCCTCCACACCTTCACCAAGCACTACAGATTGGACGTCCAGAGTGCAGCGGACGCTCAGTTCGGTCTGGCGGTTCTTCGTTCCGGTATGCCGGACCCCACCCAGGGTTGAACTGCTCTGGTACATCCCAGAAGTAAGGGACTGGACTGGAGTGACGATAAGGAAATGGTAATTAGGCCTTACCTGCTAATTGCTGTTCCTGAAGGAACGACAGTCCAGTCCCTGATCCCCCCCGGGTCCGGCCGAATTGAAGTTTGTTGTTTAGGCAGAAGGGCAGAAGCACCGGAACGAACACAGTCCAGGTGCGGCTAGCCCCGGCAAACCCCCTCCGCCCGGGGCCCTCCCTCTCATCCCTTCCTATGCCATTCCGAAAAAAAAAAAAAAAAAAAAAGTTGAATTTAGTGGTAGACAATGTTTCTTGAATTGTGTAGTCTGGATAGGTTGTTCCAAAAATTGGTTATGTCTGCTTTTTCATTCGAATACTGGAGTTAGGGGGTGGTCCCAGTGGTACTTATACCGCTCCATCCCCAAAAAGGTTGGGCTCAGCCTCCAAGCTGCTGGAAGGGTTGCGCAACCCAGAAGTAAGGGACTGGACTGTCGTTCCTTCAGGAACAGCAATTACCAGATAAGGCCTAATTACCATTTACCTTTCAAAAATTGTATTTACTGGGTAACGTTTCTTCAGTGCAAACAGCATCAATGATAACAGTTTAGTTGCAGCACTTTAGCAGCAGTAAACAGAATATCGGGCCCTGGGTTCGTAAAGCCTTTTTTCATCATAAGGACTCTTTATTCTTTGAGGATAATCAGGGTCTTTCCAAATGTTTCAGGAGTGACTCATGTTAAACACTTAAGGTGTCTGGAGCTCAGGCAGAAATTACCTGTAAAATCTTTCATTTCATTATGTGGGGCCAATTATTCTTTTTTTATCCTGAAGAATTAAAGAATTTTTTTGGAGTCAAAGGACCAGCCTGCAGGTTATTCGTAAATGCAAGGTGGGGGATTTTCTGAGCGCTTAACTCTTGGCCATATGTTTATTGATTTATTTACCTTTGTTTATATATGGCTTCATCTTAAAGTCAAAGTGCTTTACAAATGACTTGGCATACTTGCTTTTAGCTGGAGGCAAGTTTACCTTCTGGGTGTATTTTCCTTAATTTTTTATTTCTGTCTTTTGCCTTGATATTGGAGAGTTCAAGTACTAGAGACCAGTTATAATTGCCTGTACCTGTGTAATATTGTTTTTCCTTTTCCTTATGGTATCTTAGTTGTTTTTAACATTTGCTGTTGTTAAAAACTGAAATATTGATTAAAAATAAAATCTTTTAAAAAAAGAAAGAGAAAAGGACCCACCCAGGGTTCTACAAGGCTAACACAGAGAAACATAGCTACCAGCTTGTCATAGTTCAAAGCAGCCACCAAGAAAAACAAGTGGCCACGTGAAGGTACAAACCCAGTCACAAAACATGGTATAAAGGAAGGATGACTTTATTAAACTTCAAACACCATGCTGCCCAACACAGGCCGTGTTTCAAAATGAAGACTGGGCATCAAAATGGCAGATGAAATTTAATGTGGACAAGTGCAAGGTTATGCACCTAGGGAAGAACAACCCAAATTATGGTTACACGATGCAAGGTTCCACATTAGGAACCACCACCCAGGAAAAAGATTTAGGCGTCATTGTGGATACCATGTTAAAACCCTCGGCCCAGTGTGCAGCGGCGGCCAAGAGAGCAAATAGAATGCTAGGTATGATACGGAAAGGAATGGAAAATAGAACAAAAGATATTATAATGCCTCTATATCGTTCCATGGTGAGACCGCACCTTGAATATTGTGTGCAATTCTGGTCGCCGTATCTTAAAAAGGATATAGCGATTTTAGAAAAGGTTCAGAGAAGAGCCACCAAAATGGTAAAGGGGATGGAAGGATACTCCTATGAAGAAAGGCTAAAAAGGTTTGGGCACTTCCGGTTTGGCAAATGAGCTGATCGGACGGACACTGGTCAGCTCCGGGTAATCTACCCCTCAAAAACCTGCAATATTCTCCCACTATAGGTGGCAGCTCCTGTTAGACTTAATAGCTACGCTAAACTTCACAGCAGGCGTGCAGTGCGGCAAGGCTAGTGGCTCAATGGCGACAAAAACGACGAGGAAGGAGAAGCCTCGAATTCCGGAGGCTAAAATGGCGGAGAGTGCGCCTTGTAGCCCCGGCTCTGGTGGCTCCCAGGGGCTAGTGGCAGAGGTCTCTGCAGCAGTGGTACAAGCCCTTGCCGCACGATTCCAGGATCTGTCGGAGAGACTGCACACGGTTGACCAGCGGGTAGCCGACTTTGCGGGAAGAGTGGAGCAAGTGGAGACACGTGTGTCTGATTTAGAGGACACCCAGAACTCGCTACAAAATAAGGTGGAAAAACTGGAAAAGTTGGTCAAGCAATACGGCGAAAAGCTCGATGACCTGGAGAACAGGGGCCGGCGGAAAAATCTGAGATTCGTCGGGATTCCGGAGATTGTACTGGACGGCGCCCTATACGAATACTTACTTGACTGGATCGTTAAGTTGTTGGGCGACAAAAGATCCGAGGCCATAAAGTTGGAGCGAGTGCACAGATTGGGCCAGAAGAAGGAGCAGGCACAAAGACCACGTGCAGTCATCGCACGTTTCCTGGACTATAGACAGAAGGAAGAGGTGCTCAGAATGGCTCGGAGTCGTACCTGGGAGAGCTCTGCGGCGGAGCGAATACTGGTTTTCCAGGACTATTCGGCTTTGGTCAGCCAACAGAGACGGGCCTTCTCTACGGCGTGCACGCAGCTGAGGCAGAAGGGGGTGCGTTTCTCCCTCTTATACCCGGCTCGTCTCCGAGTGGATTTTCAGGGCCGGCCTCGATTTCTGTCTACCCCTGAAGCGGCCACGGCCTTCTTGGACACTATGAACAGCTCTGCCGGTACTAACCCTTGATAACACTTAGGATGGGTTGGCTGACCTACCGGTACTGCAGGGAGTAACCATGCAAAGGGGAGTTGGTTTTTTGGGGGTTTTGGAGAACCTGGGGACGGTTTATACACTTCTAAGCTATTGTATATTTCCCGCTCCTCTTCCCCCCCCCTCCCCTCCCCCCCGACTCCTTTTGAGGGTTTTTGAAATTGTATGGGAAACTGCTCCTGTGGGGTCGGGGGCCTAGATAGGTGTTCGAGAGGGTTGAACTCAAGTGTTAGGCTGCTATGCTGCTTAGTTAGACTCTACAGAGATAATGTTATTTTGTGTCCTTTCTATGGTAACAATGTTTTGTTGCTCACTTTCTTTACTATGTTTCTACTGCTGTTTCTACTGCTGTTTGAGGGTTACCCTTTGGGAGGTGGGGGGGGGAGGGGGAGGAGGTGAGCGGGCTGGATTAGGTGACAGCTATGTGGGGCTGGGAGCGGGAAGCCGTAGGTTGGAAGGGGGGAGTGGGGCCAGATAGGTTACAGCGGGTGGGTTAAACCTTTGGTCCAGTATGCCACTGTGGCAGTTTAGGCACGGGGCTGATAGTGCTTAGGGGACCAGTAAGTGCGGGAATTACCAGATAATGTTAATAACTGATATCTCGCAGGCCCCTGCTCACTCCCACTTCGTAGGGCAGCGGTAGCCACGGAGGGGGCAGTCTCTGGGGGTAGACTGGGAGGAGCTGAGCTGCCTATCCAGGGCGGAGAGCGCTATGCCCAAAATGCTGCTTACAGTGAACTGGAGCGGTGTTCTTCGATTACCCCCCCCCCCCCAGTCTTGAAAGACTTGATGGGAGGAGGAGGACACTATGAGGTGCCTGGGAATTGGAGGGGGTTGGTAGGCTGAACTGGGGAATGGAGTGGGTGAGAGGATACAGGTTGTGTTCAAACTATAGCGGGGACGATAAAGTTGGGTAGAGGGGTAGGCCCGATTGTCAAGGAAGGCTGTCCGACCATATGGACGGACTATTAGAAGGGGAGTGGGGAGGGGAGATGGGGGGGGGGTGGGGGGGGAGGAGAGCTGGGGGGGGAGGGGAGGAGAGGGGAATAGAGGTTTCTTTGGGGTTTCAAAGTAGGCAGCAGAACTTTAAACGACGGAATGACACGGACGGACCCCGGGCTGGGGGGGTCTTTCCCAAGCATGCGAGAATGTACCGTTGTAGGAACCTTGGCGATGCCCTGACGCTCTGAAAGTCATCTCTTGGAATGTCTGTGGATTAGGGTCTCCTATAAAGAGATATAAAATCTTACAAGCTCTGGCTAGGCATCAGTGTGACATCGCAATGCTCCAGGAAACACATCAGACAGCGGAGGAGCAGGCTAAACTTTGTAGGAACTGGGTGGGACAGGTGTGGGGATCTCCGGCTAAAGGGATTAAAGGGGGTGTAGCCATCCTGGTCCACAAACGGGTACGTTTTGTGGCAGATTCGATTAGATCGGATGAAGCAGGAAGGTACCTTCTGGTCTCAGGAATGTTAGAGGGGCGACCAGTGATTTTGGGAAACCTCTATGGCCCCTCAGTGTTTGATTTTGGTTTTTATAACAGGTTGGCTGCAGTTATTGAGCAACTCCCAGACTATCCCCTGATACTAGGGGGGGATTTCAATGGAGTACTAGATGTAGACTTGGATACGTCTAGGGGAGGGGGAGTGAGGGAAAGGGTATTACCATCTCAGCTGCTGCAGCGGTTTCGCAAGAGACTGGGGTTGATAGACCCTTGGCGCCTGTTACACCCCTCAGAAAAGGACTATACCCATCAGTCACGGGCTCATGGCACTAGCGCCCGTATCGATTATCTCTTATTCTCGGCAGCCCTGTTTGCTTCCATAGGAGATGCCCAGATTGGCCCCTTAGAAATCTCGGACCATACTCCGATATGGGTAGACTTGCACTGGGGCGACGTGTCCTCTCGCAACCGTCTCTGGCGATTCCCCTTGGAACTGTATCACGATTCCCAGTTCCACCATTTTATCCGCCAGCGGTGGCAGGAGTTCATGGATACTCATCAGGCTCATAAGGAGGACCCTGAGTTGATATGGGAGACGGCAAAAGTGGTTCTTAGGGGGGATATCATCGGGTTTGCGGCTAGGAAACGTCGAACGTTGAATGAGCGCATCATTGCCCTCGAGCGGCGGGTGACTAAGCTTCGGCGCGGGTGTGCACACACGAAGTCGCCCACACTCAAGAAACGACTATGGGAAGCCCAGGTGGATCTCAATGAGTTATTGCACCAACGGGCCAAGAAATCGGTTATGTACTATCGATATCGGTTGCACTGCTACGGGGATAAACCTGGGAAGCTGCTAGCACGCTGTCTACGAGGCCGGCGAGGTTCCTCCATGGTGGCAGCGCTTAGAGATGACGAGGGCAATGTGTATAAACAGAGCAAGGACATAGCGAGGGTCTTTCGTGGTTTTTTTCAATCCCTGTATAGAGCAGAGACAGGATCTGTGGAGACAATGTCTGCCTACCTTGCTGGGCTGGAATTGCCGCAGTTGACGGAGGAACAGAGGGAGGCACTGGATCAGCCTATCACGGTACAGGAGATACAGACGGCCATTTCGGTGGCCAGTTGTTACAAAGCGCCGGGGCCTGATGGATATGGTGCAGAGCTCTACAAACTTCTTAGTGACTCTATGAGTCCACTATTACAGGAGGTCTTTAGTGCACGGGCGGAGGGGGGGGCCTTCCGTTGGGGTCAGAACCATACACACATTACATTGATCCCAAAGCCGGGTAAGGACCCGATGTTGGCTGCCTCTTATCGCCCTATCTCCCTTCTCAACTTTGATTTAAAATTACTTGCGAAGGTCCTTGCCGTTCGACTGGCTGTAGTGTTGGGATCTTTAGTTCATGAAGCGCAGGTGGGCTTTGTTAAGGGGCGCTATGCGGTCCGGAACCTTAGAAAAATCCTGGCATCTTTAGAGTGGGTGCATACTCGACAGCAGGCCTCACTTCTTATCAGCTTCGATGCGGAGAAGGCCTTTGACAGGGTCAACTGGCACTATCTTTGGAATCTCTTGCCGTATTACGGTCTGGGCACTGCATTTTGTCAACTCATACAGAGCCTGTATGTCTCACCGACGGCCAGCATTTTGTGTAATGGGGTGCTTTCCGAGGGCTTTGAGCTAGAGAGGGGTACGCGACAGGGTTGTCCGCTCTCCCCCCTGTTATTCGTTCTCTCACTAGACCCCTTGATTCGGGCTATTGCGGGCTCGGGGGAGATAAGGGGAGTGCAGATTGGCCCGCACGAGTTCACCATCTCTGCTTATGCGGATGATCTGTTGGTTCACCTGACTAACCCGGTTGCTTCTCTACAATCTCTATTGGGGGAATTCACGAGATTCGGCACCTTTGCAGGCCTCCGCATTAATAAAGACAAGTCAGAGGCTTTGGATGTTTTAGGGCTTCTCCGAGACACATGGCGGGGGGGGTTTCCTCTTAGATGGGCGGGGGAGGCCTTCCTTTATCTGGGCATTGTGCTGCCTCGCAGGCCCCAGGCGCTTTATGGCTGTAACTTGGAGCGTTTTTTAACGCGACTGGCCTTACAATTAAAAACATGGGAACCTTTACCATTGTCGCTTTCCGGGAGAATAGCGGTGATACAAATGGTTATTCTACCACGACTTTTGTATTGGTTACAGACCCTACCTGTGTGGTTGTTAGGTCGCGACCTGCGTCGCCTAGAGACCCTTCTTAAAACATTCTTGTGGAAAGGGAAGAGGGCGCGCATACCTTGGGACCGGATGGTGGGGAAGTGGAGGGACGGGGGTATGGGGTTGCCGGATCTGAAGATGTATGCCCTAGCCTGTCAGGCTCGACACCTCGGGGATTGGTTGGGGAAAACTGAAGTTTATACGCCTAGGTCGCTAGAAGAATGTCTCGTAGCCCCATACACTCTACTGGGGGTTCTGCATGAGACGAAGTGTAAGCTACCGGGTGGTCTGCTGAGGAGCGCACTGGTCAACTCCGTCAAGCGCACTTGGCAGCGGCTCAACGGGTGGTGGGCTGAACCCTGGCAGGCCTCTAGTTGGTTGCCCTTGCAGGGGAATGACAAATTCTCCCCGGGGTCTGAGACGGTGACATTCCGGGATTGGGGGCTGCGGGGTATACAGAATGTGGGGCACCTGGTAGACCCAGGGGGAAAATGTAAATCTTTCCGGACACTGAGTCGGGAATACGACCTTCCCACCAGACACTGCTTTGCATATATGCAAGTCTCTCATTATATCTCTTCTCTGCCACGAGGAGCACTGCAAATTGAACGATCCGCACAAATATTAGAATTCTTTAGTTTAGGAGAAGATGAACCACCATCGATTTCTATCTTGAAGCATCGTCTGGAGCGGTTTAGGGCAATCCCCAACTACAGGGGGATCGAGATGGCTTGGGCAGTGGAGGTGGGGAAGGGCATTGCTCCAGGGATGGTTGAGGCGGCTCTGAAACGGATAAGCAGGGTGGCGCAGGGGTCTCGCTGGCGAGAAGTGCAATTTAAATGTGTGACCAGAGTTCATTTCTCTCCGCGGCGGGCGTTCCGTAGTCAATTGATGTCCGATGGCAGCTGTCCGCGTTGCTCGGAGCCTTTGGCCACTCTCCTACATATGTGGTGGGGATGTCGGAGTTTGCGTTCCTACTGGGCGAAGATATGCACCTTTGTGAGTGGGTTGCTGCAGCAGCAGCTGAGATGGAATGACCTTTTTGTAGTGTTAGATTTGATGGGATCTCCCTCCCCCGCCAAGAGTGGGGAGAGGCTATTAATGCGGAAGGCTTGTTTGGTGGGGAAGGGGCCGATACTCCGCTTATGGAGGGACCATCAACCGCCCACCTTTGCGGAGTGGCGGAACAATTTCCACCATCTGATGTTAACGGAGCGATGGCTGGCTAGGGGCAGCGCCAAGCGTTGGACAATGTTTATGCTAATATGGGAACCTTATATTCAACAACTCGGGGTCCATAGCCGTAATGCGATCCTCCAACTGGGGTCCTGATGTGTTTAGACTATGCTCAGGGCGATGGGAGTGAACAGAGACTGCTGCTGCTTGTTAGTATGAGACTTCTTGCAGGGTTCGGGGGGTGGGTGGGGGGCGGGGGGGGGGGTGGGAGGGTAGGTGAAGGCTGAGATAAAACCCACCGGTTGTATTTATGTATGTTGCTCCCGGGTGGGATAAGAGTACACCCACCTGGGTTGCATAAGTTCATTGGTTGTTTTACTATGTCTTGTTGGTGGAATTTAAATAAAGTATATAAAAAAAAAAAAAAAGGTTTGGGCTCTTTAACCTGGAAAAGAGACGGCTGAGGGGAGATATGATAGAAGTCTATAAATTAATGAACGGAGTGGAACGGGTAAACGTAGATCGATTGTTTACCTTATCAGAATATAGAAAGACTAGGGGACATGCAATGAAGCTACAGGGTAAACTATTTAAGACTAATAAAAGAAAATATTTTTTCACTCAACGTGTAATCAAACTCTGGAATTTGTTACCGGAGGATGTAGTAAAGGCTGTTAGTGTAGCTGGGTTTAAAAAAGGTTTGGACAAGTTCCTGGAGGAAAGGTCCATAAACCATTATTAAGAAGGGACCCAGGATATCAATGCTTGAACCAATACAAGCATTGTGGAACCTGTGTCCTTTGGGGAAACTGCTAGGTACGTATGACCTAGATTGGCCACTGTTGGAAACAGAATACTGGGCTTGATGGACCTTGATCTGACCCAGTATTGCATATCTTATGTTCTTATGTTCTAACTTCTTCAGGGGAAACTCTGGTGTAAATTGCAGACCTTTCTCCAGAAGTAGCAGTACCCTTCTGTAGTCCTTCAAGACCCTTCTTACAGTTAAATATGGTGGAGGATACATAATGTTATGGGGCTGTTTTGCTGCTTCAAGAACTGGAGGCTGGATGAATGGGTGCTGTGATGGAAACTTCAGTAAATTAC
This sequence comes from Ichthyophis bannanicus, assembly GCA_033557465.1. Taxonomy (NCBI): domain Eukaryota; kingdom Metazoa; phylum Chordata; class Amphibia; order Gymnophiona; family Ichthyophiidae; genus Ichthyophis; species Ichthyophis bannanicus. The sequence continues at coordinate 125,507,442 of CM066047.1, forward strand.
CATAAGGTGGTGTTTTCCTTCTTAAAACAATTCAGGGGCCAAAGGTCATCATATGAAATTAAAGCCTTTAGGTTCATTTGTCCTCCAAGTTCTGGTACTCGAAACCCTGAGATTTTCTTCTCCTCACCGGTTTCGAGTACCAGCCTCCAGTTCCTGAAGCAGCAAAACAGCCCCTAACATTATGTAACCTCCACCATATTTAACTGTAGGAAGGGTCTTGAAGGACTACAGAAGGGCAATTCTACTTCTGGAGAAAGGTCTGCAATTTACACCAGAGTTTCCCCTGAAGAAGTTTATTTCGAAACACAGCCTGTGTCGAGCAGCATGGTGTTTGAAGTTTAATAAAGTCATCCTTCCTTTATACCATAGTTCAAAGCAGCACATTTCCCACTTCTAAAGGGAGGAGTGACCTAGTGGTTGGGGCAAGGTACCTCAAGCCAGGTCAGGGGCTCAAATCCCACTAGAGGACAGCAACCTTGGGCCGGAAGGACTGGGGTTTCTAGTCCCAAAGGTGCTCCTTGTGGTCTTGGGCAAGCCACTTAACCCTCCATTGCCCATGTTCCCTGTAAAATAGTTATCTCCAAGTTATAATGCCCTGTTCAATGTAATTTCAGTTTGTTCAATGTAAACCACTTATCATGAAAGGTGGTATATAAGAAATGTTAAATAAATAAAGAGATTCCCTGTTGAGGTTCTCTGATAAATAATAGGATATCATCAGCAAATAAACATATTTTTAATTCCCGACACCCTACCCGAATTCCCCGAAAACCTGTGAAAGTCCAGATATACACTGCCAAGAGTTCAAATATCAAAATACAAAGTAAAGGAGACTGGGGCAGTCCTGTGTCATTCACCCTGAGTACAAAAGGCATATCTAATCTAGCATTGGGCTAGTATGCCCCTTTGTTACGACATCAAAAACCTATATTCCCAAACAACCTTATCACAGACTTTCTCTGCATCAAGACTGAGAATAATCCTTGATCAGTCATAAAGATGGCTATCAGTTTCCAGATGTTCTTGACCCCCATCAAACTCCATCTGATCTTCCCCAGTTATACACTGAACCACCACTCCCAGCTGATTGTTCAGTACCACTGCTAAAAAGTTCATAACAACATTTATCAAAGAAATGGAATAGGAACCCACTTCTGACTAATTCCAGCAGATTGCCAGCCCATTGCAAGAACATACATACATATATATATATATATATATATATATATATATATATATCACACAGGCAGTATATCACTGAAAACCCCATATTTTTATAAAACTCTGCCCTCAATATGTCTAGTCCTATTGCTTTGCTTCTCCCTAATTTCAAATATTTTAGAGCGGCATAAATTTCCACGTCAGTGAGAATGGCATTTAACTCTTCTACTTGCACAAAGGACAATGTGGGCTAATCAAGACCCCGACAGAAATCTACCAAAGCTTGCTCATCTATAGATTTTTTCCATACAAATATCAATAGTATTCTATGTACATTTATGAGCTGCCACATAGGTCTTTCTCTGCGTGTCCTTCACTAATCTTACGAGAAACCTTCCAACCTTGTTCCCATAGGAATAAAGCTAGAATTAATAGTATGGTATGATTTAGTGGCCTGTTGATGCAAGACATGTCCCAAGTCCACTTCATACTATCCAAATCTTGTTTTGCACTGAAATCACGCATCATTATTGTGCTGCTAAATCTGTTAGCTTCCCTAATTTCTGTTAACATTTCATCCTATGACCTCAAAGATTTCCTTCAAACTCCTGACCTTGACCCACAGAAGCACTGCACACAGGTTACCCAGAATATCTTTCTTCCCTTATCACACTGCATGCTCCTGCCCTGTTGCCCTGTACTATCTATGGAAACCATCTGCATGTCCTTCCCCCCTCACAAGCCAAATAAAAGTCCATCTGACAATTATCCATCTTTATTAAAGCTTTCTGCTATTGAACAATCTACTTCCCTACCTATGCCTAGAACACTCATATAGCCAGTTTAAAATTGGCCTAAAGATTCACCTCTTTGAAGAGGTCTTCAGAGTCATATGACGGGGACCATGGAGGAGATGGTCGCATCCTGGAGCTCTCTACTCTTCCTCTATTTCTCTCTCTTTTATCCTGACAAGCTGGAGTTTTTTCCTGAACTTTAATTATAGCAAATTGTAAACCACTTTGCTTGTTTCATGAAAGACTGTATATCAAGTAATAAATAAAACATACTCTTGCACAACCTTTACATTGATCAAGATGCAACAGTTCAAATGGAACAAGGAGAATGTCGGGGCCGCGGAGCCAGCGTGCGCATGGCCCAGTTTAACCGGGGGGGTGGCAAGGACGCGATCCCCTGGGGCCGCGGCGGCGCTGAGGCGAGGGGGCGGGCCGGAGCGGTTCTGGGCGCCCCATTGGCTCCCGCGGGCCGCCGGGAGGCGGGGGAGCCAATGGAGCTGAGGGGAGGCAGGAACAGCCTCAGAGGTGTGCGGGGACGCGGCGTGGCTCCGGCCTTTTCCAGGTCAGAGCCAGACGAGTCGGGTGCCCGCCCGCCCGCCCACCCTAGCGTTGGGGGTGGGGCTGAGGTTAAAGGGGTTGGGGTTGTTGCAGCTGGGGGGGTGGCAGGATCCCGGAGGTTTACGGGTTCCGGAGCCGGAGGCAAACGTTTGGGTGGGGGTGGGGTACCCCCGCCCAGACAACCCCTCAGGTTTTTGCTAGTAATATGGCGAAGCCGGACGAGGGAGGGCTAGGCTGTTTAGCCGGGGCCCGGACTCAGCAGAAGCGGAAGCGGCGTCACCTTGCTACTCACATGGCTGGTGAGGGCTCGTGCTCCGAAAAAGGGGGGGGGGGTAATGATATTGTGTTGGATTGTAGTTTGGTTATTGTTAAAGGTTAATAAAGCTGCGACCAGTTTAAGCCCATAAATGTGTGATGGTTTTATTGAAAGGAGTGCGGGGGTGCCTGGGAGAATTGGGGAGTGACGGGGTGAGAGGCGACGTGTCCGCCTTACCCGGTTAACAATGGTTTAAAATCAACGAAGATGTAAGACAAGGCTGCATACTTTCCCCCTATCTGTTGAATTTATATGCAGAACAAATCATCAGAGAAGCAGGACTGTATGAACACAACCGAGGTATGAAGATTGTGGAAGATCATTAACAACCTTTGCTATGCTGATGATATCACATTACTGGTTGAAAATGAAGATGATCTGAAACATTTGCTTCTCAAGATCAAGGAACATAGTCTTAAAATGGGCCTGCACCTTAATGTAAAGAAGACAAAGATTCTGACAACTGGCAAAATCAGTAAGTTCATTGTAGATGGAGAAGAAATTGATATAGTGGACAACTTTAATCTACTTGGATCAACTATCAATAAAGAAGCAACAAGCAGTCAAGAAAATCAAATGAAGCATTGCTCTTGGCAGAATGGCTATGAAGGACCTAGATAAAATTTTCAAGAGCAGAGATGTCGCTCTCCATACAAAGATTTGACTTGTTCAAGTCATGGTATTTTTAATAACATCATGGATGTGAAAGTTGGACAGTGAAAAAGATAGGAAGAAAATTGATGCTTTTGAATTATAGTACTGGTCATGAATACTATGTATACCATGGACTGTCCGAAGAACAAAACAGTCAATACTAGAGGAAATCAAACCTAAGCTCTCTTTAGAAGCTCAGATGACAAGACTTCGACTTTCATACTTTGGACATATCATGCAAAGAGAGAGATCATTGGAGAAAGACATCATGTTTGGCAAGGTAGAAGGACACCGTAAAAGAGGAAGGCCAGCAATGAGATGGATCGATGCAACAGCAACAGCTATGGGTGCCAGTCTGTCAACAATGAGCTGCCTGAGTGAACAGTTTAGGACAATTATCCAGAGGGTCACCATGAGTCGACACCGACTCGACAGCACTTAACAACGAGAACATAAACCATCTATCTGCTCATTCTGGCCCAATTCTCTTCTTCTTCACATATGGAATCCATAAAGTTCCATGACGCATTTTGTTTCCTGCAGAACTTTTATCCTATTTGACAATGCTCTCTTTAACATATAGCACCATAACGCCACCAATTTGATTTAGCCTACCATTATGATATATTTTTTACCCTGGTATCGCAGTGTCCTATTGATTATCCTCCTTCTAACAGGTCTCTGAGATGCTTATTATAATACATCTACCTCTTCATTCAGTGTTATATGTTTTAACTCTCCCATCTTATTTTTTAGGCTTCTATAATTCGTAGAGAGACATTTCAAGATATGATTTTTATTTGAATTTACAACACTCTTTGCTGTTAACAAGAATAATTTGCAAACCTTCATCTCTTTCTGCTCTTTATTTAAAAAGCATTAGGCCACTTTAGCCTTTACTGTAACCTCTCTAGTGGGATGACTTAACTTCTCTGTTTTGATAGTATCCCTAACTTCAAACCATGCACTTCTGAGCAACTGTCGGCTTTCCACCAACTTCTTGCTGCTCTATCTCCTTCTTAAATGTAGTGCCAGCAACCTGGTTCAACTCCAGATAAGGTGGAGCCCATCTTTTCAGAGTATGCCCCCCTTTCCCTAGAATGCAGTCCTGTTCCTAACAAATCTAAATCCCTCCTCCCTGCACAATCATCTCATCCATGCATTGAGACTCTGAAGCTCTGCCTGCCTCTTGTGTTCTGCACGTGGAACAGGAAGCTTTTTTGAGACTGCTACCCTGGAGGTCCTGGAGTTCAGCTTTCTACCTAAAAGCCTAAATTTGGCTTCTAGAACCTCCACCCTACACATTCCTATGTTTTTGGTACCAATTTCTATCAAGATGGCTGGCAATCTAAAATCCTATCTAGGGAGGAGGAAGTGACATCATCTATATAATGGTAGCCTGATGTCTTCATTCCATTGTTGGGCAGCAATAATTTAACAATTATAAGGTGTTAGGGAGTGGAGGAGTAGCCTAGTGGTTATAGCAACTGCCTAGTACCGAAAATCAAGAGTTTGATTCCCACTGGCACTCCTTGTGACCTTGGGCAAGTCTCTTTACCCTCCATTTCCTTGGAAGAAAAGGCCTAGCACTCTTTCAGTGATACATTGCCAAGAAAACTCAGAGGCAGCTGAGCAGGAGTCAGCACTGACTTGATGGCACTAAAAAAAAAGTGTTAAGAGTGGCTATTTTGATCCCTGGAGTTGGTGGATACACTCCTAATTTACCACTGATGATGGTGAAGAGTAAAGTAGGAGATCTGAAAACATTCTTTGAGTCAAACAGGAAAGGGCCGACATGTGGCACTGGGGCCGAGCGAGTGCAAAAGGTGGACAGCAAACTTCAGATTTCTCAAGCATCAGCAAGTCAAATGTGCACCTAGAACCAGTGACATTAGCAACGATGTGGACACTGTTGAGGGAACTAAATCATAACTCAATGGCTGAATTGAATTGGAGGGTGGAAGAGGTGAAGGAAATTGTGGCCACCATGCAAGCAGACATGGTGCAGCTTGGTAACCGCATGGAGGAGGCAGAACAGAAAGTAAATGCTCAAAAGTGTCACATCACATGGATAAGCTTGGTGTTATGTGTCAGGAACTTCAAATTAAATGGAAGACATCAAGAACCAAGTAAGGATGAATAACCTATGGATTCAGGGCATCCTCGAGATGGAGCAGTTTATGGATGTGGACACCGTGGCTTGGAGGTTGTTCTTGCAAGCTCTGCAAACTGCGGTGAAAGGAGGGAGCAAGCCTCCTGAGATTGAAATTGAGTGAGCTCATCTTGCCTTGGGCCTTCCCCAGGCTGGTCCTCCTTTGGACATAGTGCTTCATTTTCTAGTAAAGGATAAGATTTTGCATAGTGCAAGAGCACAAGGCCAAATGAAGTATGAGGGCCATAAAATTGAAATCTATGGTGACTGATCTTGACTGACTTTGCAGAAATACAGAGAGTGTCAGGAGATCACTCAGCAGTCTATATCTTTAAGGGTGGATTAGAAAGGCATTGAAGCACCATCTCTTCCTCCTATACTACCCCCAGACACCTTAATACCCTCATCTACAACTTAGACGACACTATTCAGCAAGCCCTACTACATAGCCAAATACGACTACGATTAGAGATGTGATGCCTATTTTGCCATACTGATGTACATAGTTAACCCCTTGTTTTCCAAGTTCAACTACCTTGTTACACCTGGTTATCCAAGTTCTATTTACCTTGTTCAATGTAAACACAAATCATATTCTGAGATGTGTAAGTTGTTAAATGGAAACCGCACTGATGCTGAATAGCGCGGTATAAAAGAGACTGTAAATAAATAAATAAATAAATAATGTATTTTTCTGTCTATAGAGTGGAATTGCTTGAGGTTTGGTACTTGGACTGAGGACCTGTCTTCACCTATTTTTCAGCAGGACACTGTGGTAACTGATGTTACACGGGGACTTTGGAAGTGTCAATAGTTAAGGCGAACTCTCTTTCTACTGAAAGGAGAGGCTTAATTACACTTGGGAGATGAATATGGAGGTCCTTTTGTTGGACATTTTGTTTTTATGGATGCTACCAGAGGGTTTTTTTCTTTCTCCTTCTTTCTTCTTCTTGTGTAATGTTTGAGGAATGTAATGGTTACACTGTTTAAAAAGGGTTCCCTATTTACCTGTTCTTACAAGGATTTGTAGTGGGGCATTAGGGTGTGTCAATTTTAGAGATGTCATAATTTTAAAAAGCACTAGTGAAAAAATGGAACAATTTCATGTGGCAAACCAACAACTAGCTTTAAATTTTGTGTTATGTGTTATTTACCTATCTGTACGCAAATTATGCAAAAATACAGAAATTACTTGAACTGAGGAGACAGTCGAAGATAATCGTGTATCAATCCTTTGAAGTGCAGACCAAATGTCTGAAAGAGTCACCTCCCGAGACAAGGGAGTAATCACTTCTTCAAACACAGCTGGAACCACTGGAGAGAGTACCGGAGCAACAACATGGGGAGACAAAACTGAAGGAGTAGAAGAATGTGGAAGGTGGGGAAAAGGAGGTGGCGTCCGAATTTCAGGGCTCAAAGAAGCCCCATCCGGAGATTGATTAACAGGTAACAGGGGGGTGATGTGTTTGTCCATGGGGCCAGTTACCTTACTTCCATGGCCTTCTCCAGATGTAGCCTTGACTGCCACCTTTGCCTTTCGCTTCCCCATCGACAACTACACTCAACCTTCCAACACTCCAAGAGCAACTCAGGAGCACTGAAGGAGCATGTCTAACCCCTTGTGACACGCCCCTTAGGACATGCCCACGCAGGCCGCGAACACGCAGCCGTGTGTAGTACCCGCTGGTCTTTGTAGGGCTCGGGGGGGTCCTCAGCACCTAGGACGGCCTCCCAATACCTGCAGCTGGTCCAGCAGGCATCCGGCTCCCACCTGCTACACTGCTCCACGGCAGTAGAAACACCCGCGGCAGCTCCCAGGAACAAAGATGATCTCTCCCAACGATAATCAACTACCGCTGGTCTTTGTAGGGCTCGGGGGGGTCCTCAGCACCTAGGACGGCCTCCCAATGCCTGGAGCTGGTCCAGCAAGCATCCGGCTCCCACCTGCTACACTGCTCCACGGCAGTAGAAACACCCGCGGCAGCTCCCAGGAACAAAGATGATCTCTCTCCCTCAGCCCTGAGTTCTAAACTTTAGACTCTTATAAGGTGGACTGCTGATAATCCCTTTGGAGAGGGACCAGTAACTTCCTATATACCCCATCACAAACCCATTTTGTTAAGTTCAATGGACTGGAACAGACAATAAGATTGGTGGTGAAATGGAATCCTGCAGTCTTCTTGGCAAACAATATCTTCAGCCTACTGACAACAGAGTCATCCAGCTGAAGAAGGATTAGGGATATCAAGCGTTTTGAATTCAGGATACTTGAGAGTTTAGAAGAAAGAAAAGTCAGATTAAAGACAAGTTCCAGGAATGGCATTTCAACAAACCACAAAAAGAATAGACAATGAACCATTAGTGACTAAGGTTTCTGGAAGCAGGACAAGAAAAGTGCAAATAACTAGAAATAAGCAGCAAAAATATGTTATTTATTTATTTATTTAGCAAGCATTTGTAGCCCGCTCCTTCCAGCGATCAGAAGCGGGTAGGATTACTATTGTGAAACTGCCGAATCAAGGCAGGTACAAATTTTGTTTACATACAGATTGTCAGAAAAGCACATCATACAGAGTTAACACTTATCATTTTTCAAATGTCAACAACTTTTTCCCAAGTGTTTAGTAAGAGGGGCTGCAGATCAGCCTTGAGGAGCATTTGACAGCTGTGTGCAAGGGGTCATAATACTGTAGAGGGAGTTCAGCAGAGCAGGACTGAGGTGCATTTGCACGGCTGCATGGGAGGGGCTCAGTACTGGAATAGGGAGTGCTACAGATCGGGACTGGGGTGCATTTGCACAGCTGCATGGGAGGGGCTCAGTACTGGAATAGGGAGTGCTACAGATCGGGACTGGGGTGCATTTGCACAGCTGCATGGGAGGGGCTCAGTACTGGAATACAGAGTGCTACAGATCGGGACTGGGATGCATTTGCACAGCTGCATGGGGCGAGGCTCAGTACTGGAATAGGGAGTGCTACAGATCGGGACTGGGGTGCATTTGCACGGCTGCATGGGACAGGGCTCAGTACTGGAATAGGGAGTGCTACAGTTCGGGACTGGGGTGCATTTGCACAGCTGCATGGGACGGGGCTCAGTACTGGAATAGGGAGTGCTACAGATCGGGACTGGGGTGCATTTGCACAGCTGCATGGGAGGGGCTCAGTACTGGAATAGGGAGTGCTACAGATCGGGACTGGGGTGCATTTGCACAGCTGCATGGGAAGGGCTCAGTACTGGAATACAGAGTGCTACAGATTGGGACTGGGGTGCATTTGCACAGCTGCATGGGACGGGGCTCAGTACTGGAATAGGGAGTGCTACAGATCGGGACTGGGGTGCATTTGCACAGCTGCATGGGAGGGGCTCAGTACTGGAATACGGAGTGCTACAGATCAGGACTGGGGTGCATTTGCACGGCTGCATGGGACGGGGCTCAGTACTGGAATACGGTGTGCTACAGATCGGGACTGAGGTGCATTTGCACAGCTGCATGGGACGGGACTCAGCACTGGAATACAGAGTGCTACAGATCAGGACTGGGGTGCATTTGCACAGCTGCATGGGACAGGGCTCAGTACTGGAATAGGGAGTGCTACAGATCAGGACTGGGGTGCATTTGCACGGCTGCATGGGACGGAGGGCTCAGTACTGGAATGCGGAGTGCTACAGATCGGGACTGGGGTGCATTTGCACAGCTGCATGGGAGGGGCTCAGTACTGGAATAGGGAGTGCTACAGATCAGGACTGGGGTACATTTGCACGGCTGCATGGGAGGGTCTCAGTACTGGAATAGGGAGTGCTACAGATCGGGACTGGGGTGCATTTGCACAGCTGCATGGGAGGGGCTCAGTACTGGAATAGGGAGTGTTACAGTTCGGGACTGGGGTGCATTTGCACAGCTGCATGGGAGGGGCTCAGTACTGGAATAGGGAGTGCTACAGATCGGGACTGGGGTGCATTTGCACAGCTGCATGGGAGGGGCTCAGTACTGGAATACGGAGTGCTACAGATCAGGACTGGGGTGCATTTGCACAGCTGCATGGGACAGGGCTGAGTACTGGAATAGGGAGTGCTACAGATCAGGACTGGGGTGCATTTGCACGGCTGCATGGGACGGGGGGCTCAGTACTGGAATGCGGAGTGCTACAGATCGGGACTGGGGTGCATTTGCACGGCTGCATGGGACGGGGCTCAGTACTGGAATAGGGAGTGCTACAGATCAGGACTGGGGTGCATTTGCACGGCTGCATGGGACGGGGGGCTCAGTACTGGAATACGGAGTGCTACAGATTGGGACTGGGGTGCATTTGCACGGCTGCATGGGACGGGGCTCAGTACTGGAATACGGAGTGCTACAGATCGGGACTGGGGTGCATTTGCACGGCTGCATGGGACGGGGCTCAGTACTGGAATACGGAGTGCTACAGATCGGGACTGAGGTGCATTTGCACAGCTGCATGGGAGGGGCTCAGTACTGGAATACGGAGTGCTACAGATCGGGACTGAGGTGCATTTGCACGGCTGCATGGGACGGGGCTCAGTACTGGAATACGGAGTGCTACAGATCGGGACTGAGGTGCTTTTGCACGGCTGCATGGGAGGGGCTCAGTACTGGAATACGGAGTGCTATAGATCGGGACTGGGGTGCATTTGCACAGCTGCATGGGAGGGGCTCAGTACTGGAATACGGAGTGCTACAGATCAGGACTGGGGTGCATTTGCACGGCTGCATGGGACGGGGCTCAGTACTGGAATACGGAGTGCTACAGATCGGGACTGAGGTGCATTTGCACAGCTGCATGGGACGGGACTCAGAACTGGAATACAGAGTGCTACAGATCAGGACTGGGGTGCATTTGCACAGCTGCATGGGACAGGGCTCAGTACTGGAATAGGGAGTGCTACAGATCAGGACTGGGGTGCATTTGCATGGCTGCATGGGACGGGGGGCTCAGTACTGGAATGCGGAGTGCTACAGATCGGGACTGGGGTGCATTTGCACGGCTCCATGGGACAGGGCTCAGTACTGGAATACGGAGTGCTACAGATCGGGACTGGGGTGCATTTGCACGGCTGCATGGGATGGGGCTCAGTACTGGAATACGGAGTGCTACAGATCGGGACTGAGGTGCATTTGCACAGCTGCATGGGAGGGGCTCAGTACTGGAATACGGAGTGCTACAGATCAGGACTGGGGTCCATTTGCGTGGCTGCATTGGAGGGGGAGCTAGGACCACTATGTGTGGGAAGAATTATTTTCAAAGACTTTTTGTGTGGGTAAACACATGTTTCCTCACATAAAATGGGCTTTTGAAAACTGAATATCCTCAGTGCAGGTAAGCATTGTGGCACTATTTTACAGCACAGCTATTTCTAGCTATGGGGAAGGGGGTGTCTTGCTTGATTTACACATACTGCCAGGCACAAATAGTAGATAGAAACTTAATGGGTGTGTTTGTCCTGACAGGTCAGATTGTGAACAGAAAACTCCCTTTTCTGCTTCCTTCCTACCACTGTTTACAAGGCTGAACAGTCTCCACTGGGTGGAGCTAATTATATCCCACTTCCAGCTTTGTGCTGCTCCTCTTAGAGTACATAACATCCCTTGAAGAAGTAAAAGCAATTAAAACGTTTCCCTCTCATTTAACTCTGTGCGCTGAAAATAAGAGCAGGAAACACCCCCTACCCCCCATCTGTGCATTTGCTGGAAATAGTCACAATGAATGAAAAAGAAAATCTCTCACATGACAGCCCCCTGCAAGGGAAACCTTTGCTTTTGAATGACAAATACTTTCACTATTTACTATGTGGAGTTTTTCACATATTCTTCAGAAGTGAAATGCTTCCATATTTACTGAATACCGGATCGTCTATGCCCCTCGCACTCAACACATCCAACTGCCCCGTCTTGACTTTATTCCATTCCCTTATGATCTTATTTCTCGGTCTTCTTTTATTTGTGGATAGCTGTATATTTATTCCTTGTGGATTTCACTTTATACAAATAAATGGTGTGCATCTTTTAATACAATCGTGCCCTCTGGCATAGGCTGTGGAATGGGCGCCATGGCCCCACTAATATTTTGCCCAACACAGCATCAGCAACTAGATAGCTTTGGGATGGGGCTGGGGATTGGTTTTCTCGGCCTCTGGCCTCTGGTTTAAACATTCTTCACCTCTCCATGCTGCAGTGTTGCATGGCGCCTTCCTGCGGTTCTGATGCGGATCCATCCATTCCTCAGCTGTCCATACTACACACACAGCAGCGTAACATCTCATGAGCAGTGGGACAGTGAGAATGATAATACTGAGAAGAACCTTCACGAACCTCTATCCTCAAAAATGAGATCGAAATTGGAAAAGATACAGAGAGAACCACCTAGAGACCTGTGGGAGGTGGTTCATCCTGGCTTTGCTGGCAGACTTGCATCCCAGGATGTACCACACGGGGCCAGGCACTGCCATTTTGCAAGATGGCCAACGCAGAGCGGGAGCACGTAGGCAGCACTCCCACTTAAGGTGAATTTGGAGCTTGCAGACCCCCAGGTAGGGGCCTCTAGACCACTAGGTTTTTTTTTAGTTAAGGTGGGGGGTGGAAAGGGAAAGGGGCCACTCAGCGGCGGCCCAAGGGGGGTGCGGGGCCATGTGCGGAGACTCAGTGCGGGGCCTCATTTGCATAAGTGGCCTTATTTGCATAAATATTTGCATAATGTTACCATACACTAACTTTTAGTAAACATGTCTCTTAATGAGTGTATGGATAAAGAAAGACTAAAAGATTTCTACATTACTATAATCCAGTGCCAACCGCCAGGCACATTAGGAACTACTACAAACGCTGCCCATTTAGAACCCATAGCAAACCCGCCATATCCTGACAGCACTACCAGGACTCACAAAGCACCATACCCTAACTATCAAAAGGCAACACTGCAAATATTAAACCAATACATTTCAGAGAATACTGGGGAAAGAGAACAAGTGGCAATGTCAAATAGGAATTACATAAACAGAATACCTCAGCTCAGTTACACATGCAGAACATAGACCATCACCAAACAAGGAATCACAATTTAGAAACAGGAAGGCAATAATTAAACTGGGAACCCCAAAAGCCAAACTTGGAATGTACAACAACACTGTAGAAATAAAACTATAAATTAATTTCCTCTTGTACCAAACAAAGCACAGATGTTAATGATGCACATTTCCCAGAGGTTTCATATTCCAGTTAATAAATTTAAAAAAAAAGAGAGATTTCTACCTTTTGTGCATTTTTTTTCAGTTGCAATTGCTCCAGCCACTTTCTTCTGGTTTCTTCATGTTTTCTGCTAACTGTCCATCGTCTGCTGTCCATTTGTTCTTTCTTCTAGTTTTTTTTTCCATTCTCTCTCTCTACATCTGCTTTAACATACTAATCTTTCTCCTTTTGCTCTTTCCTCATTCCTATTTCAGCCACACAAATTTTACCCCTCCATCCTCAATCCCCACTTACTCTCCCAATACCAGGCCAATTGTAGATTTTTCATCCCTCCCACACAAAATATTTTTCCCCTCTCCATTTTACTCTCCCAGCCCCATCCCATTCTAATCCTCCCCCAACATCAGTTCCCTTCTAGTTCCAGTCTCACCCAGCATCCATTCCCTTCTAGTCCCTGCATCAGCCCATTTCCAGTCCTAGCCCACCATCAACCCATTTCCAGTCCTAGCTCCCTCATCCATTTTCAGTCTGAGTCCCTTCATCAGCTCATTTCCAAGTCTAGCACCCCCATCAGCCCACTTCTAGTCATTTCCTAGCCCCATCATCAACCCATGTCAAATCATAGCTCCCCTCCACTCAGTCCAATTCCAGTCCAAGCCCCCCCATGAGCCTACTTTCAGTTCTAGCCCCTCCATGAATCCATTTCAATTCAAGCCCCCACCACAGCCCATTTCCAATATTAGCTCACCCCAACAGCCCATTTCCAGTCCTATCCTAGCTGCTCCATCAGCCCATTTTCAGTCCTAGCTCCCTTCCCTCACAGCCCATTTCCATTCCAAGCTCCCTCCCCATCAGCTATTTGCAGTTCAAGCCTCCCCTTCCACTCAGCCCATTTCCAGTCATAGCAACCCCCCAACCCATTACCAGTCCTAGCCCCCCATCAACCCACTTCCAGTCCTAACCCCCCATCACCCCATTTTCAGTTTAAGCCCCCCCTATAACCCATTACCAGTCCTAACCCCCCCCCCCCAATCAGCCCACTTCCAGTCTTAACCCCATCAGCCCACTTCCAGTCTTAACCCCATCAGCCCATTGCCAGTCCTAACCCCCCCCATCAGTCCATTGCCAGTCCTAACCCCCCCCCCATCAGCCCATTGCCAGTCCTACCCCCCCCCATCAGCCCACAGCCCATTACCAGTTCTAACCACATCAGCCCACCTCAAGTCCTAACCCCTCCCCATCAGCCCATTTCCTGTCCTAGCCCCCCCATAGCCCGTTATCAGTCCTAACCACCCCCCATAGCCCATTAGCAGTTCTAACCCCCCCATCACCCCATTTCCAGACAGCCCCCCATCAGTCCACAGCCCATTACCAGTCCTAACCCCCCCAGCCCATTAGCAGTCCAAACAGCCCCCCCCAGCCCATTAGCAGTTCAAACAGCCCCCCCAGCCCAGCCCAGCCCAGCCCAGCAGCAGTCCAAACAGCCCCCCCCCAGCCCATTAGCAGTCCAAAAACAAAAGCTGGCTCTGTGGCTGCTGCCGCTGCCGCCGCGGCAGAGTGCAGTGTCCCGCGGGGCCCCCTCTGCGCCGGCTGAGCCCTCTGCCCGGCTTACAGATTCGCGAAGGGAGAGTGTCTCTCCCTCGCGTCTCTGTTAAGCCCGCAGGGGCTAATGGGAAATTTCCCATCAACCCCTCGCGTCTAAAGGGGCTGATGGGAAATTTCCCATTAGCCCCTGCGGGCTTAACAGAGACGCGAGGGAGAGACACTCTCCCTTCGCGAATCTGAAAGCCGGGCAGAGGGCTCAGCCGGCGCAGAGGGGGCCCCGCGGGACACTGCACTCTGCCGCAGCGGCAGCGGCAGCAGCCACAGAGCCAGCTTTTTTTTTTTTAATGTAATTTTCAGAAAAGCAGAATGTTCTTTGCGCGGGGCCCCCTGAAACGCGGGGCCCTGTGCAAAAAACATTCTTGCTCAATGGACGGGCCGGCCCTGGGGCCACTAGACCACCAGGGATCACTTTCTTGTGCGACATGGCCCCCGACAGTATTTTGATGGCATCAGGGGCTTTTCCCAATGCCTGATCATCTGAGGAGGAGATGATCTAGGCATGGGGGAAAGCACCCAGTGCCATCAGAAAACTGGGGGAGGGGCAGCGTTAGAGGTTTACTTCTACTCAGACCCTGAAGTAAAAATGTTGGCGCTGTGGCTGGTTGCAAAATCTTCTGCATCTGTCTCTGCATCGGGCATAGCTATGACTTGCATTCCAGCCTGGCTGATTATAATAGATTTAAATAATTCAAGTTCATTTAAATACGTGTTGCGCTAGTTGTGCATTAGTTTTTCTGCCAGTGTTTACATCTGTTTCGTGCATTTGCAGGATCGTTAAAAGTGCTTAAACGTGGTATTAGGGGCCCGTAAAGCCCGTGCTAGCTTTCTGCACTGGCCTGATAATGCTATCTGGGCACATTATCATGCATTGCTGATACCTTGAGAGAAGGGCTGGAGAAGCCTGTCAAACCTGACCTGCAGTAGCTTAAGAATGCCAAAAGTGGCTTTGCAATTCCTTGTGAGTCGTTTGCTTAAAAGCCGGGCTGTGAAACGAAAGTTACAGTCTTGAGCAGGCCATGTGATTTCCCCGAAAGGAAGTGTCGGACTTGCCAGCGCAGCCTCCTCCTCTGGCACCGTGCCCTACTCCCTCTGCCTGGGTGCTGATGCAATAGAGAGCAGATGCTTGGGTGGCACGGCACAGCCATTGGCCCCCAGGGGCTTTCCCCTTCCGAAACATGCCTTCCTCGGCATGTGGTCCCTTCTGGTTGGCTGATCACTGAGCCCTTTGAAACCTGAATCCCAAACATGAGTGACGTTATCAGTGAGCAGAGTATAAAAGGCAGCAGTCAGCTCCACATCCCTTGATATAATTTTCCATCTGTAATAAGGCAGCAGCGAGCACATCTCTCGACCATCAGCAGAAAGGTAACATTTGCACTGATCCCTTTTACTGGCATTTGCAAAACCTCTGCAGCACGACAAGAAAGGTAAAGGAACGGAAGAGTTCAGGATGTCAGGGTCAGACAAAGAAGGAGAGGACTAAAAGTCCACAAGTGATGTGATGGCTTATAGTAAGGACTGGCCGGCTTATCTCAGATGACATGAATCATCTGGTAGCCCAAAATGAATTGTAAGAGCTTAGATCTGTTCCTAGGAAAGAAGCAGAAAAGTGGATTCAGTCTTTATGATTAGTTTTAGGGCTGCACATTGTAGCTCTTCTTCTCCCTGCCACCTATCCCTCTTATTTTGCTTTCAGGAAGCTTTGTGAGTTTGGACCAGTGCATTTTCCCTAGCAAAAAAAAAAAATGCCGGTACTCATATGCAGAGTTCTTTCATTAATACATATGGACCATGAGTTAGTTTTATCAGGCAATGAAAAAGGTGCTGGTGCTCTGTACCACTGGGTACCCCCCCCGCTCCTCTCCCCCCCCCCCCCCAAAAAGCCACCCTGGTTACAAACAAATGCTCACTCTATCCTGAGCAAGGAAGGGAGTGTTAGCTTCTCAAAGGTAGTCACAAAAGTGTATTTAGTTCACCTGATAAGAAGGTATGGCTTTATATTTCTGAGGCTTTTATTGTCTTTATTAAGCTTTATTTCTGTGCATTCAAGTGGATTAAGACAGCAAGCAGAGAGCCTGCAACTAGCAGCAGCCTCTTCCTGTGCACGCTCTCCAACCCAGCGGCAGCCTGCAGAAATTCTGCACTACTTCTTAGAAGCAAGAGGAAGGGGGAGGGAAAATGCAAAGAAAGCTTCGAACAAACTGCAGAGAAACTTTTGCATTTTAATCCTAAATGATGGTCTATTTTTTTGCCTCAAATTACTCCCAAGAAATCAGCAGGAAACTTAGTCAATGATTTTATGCATGAGGTTTCAAAAAGAAATATACCAATGAATCTTAGAAGGCCTCCATAATAACAAATTAAATAGCTTTTAAAAAGTTGATTGAACAAAAACATTGGGGTAATTTTGTAAACCATTCTCACATGTAAAACTGCATTTTACTTGCATAAATGGGCTCTTATAAAATGACATCATGCTTAGAAGCACACATGTGTAGTAGTAGTAGTAGTCGTGGTACCTGTCAAGTAGCCATGCACAGGGGCAGAGTTTGGGCGATGGCACAATTTACGCACGTATTTTATAAAACATGCATTTATGTATTTATTTAACAGGTTTCTTTTATACCATTTTATCATTTAGTCAAAGCGGTTTACATTGTAACTTAAATTTGGTAATGTACATGGGAGGATAGCTGGTTTAAAGTTGAATATGGCTAAATCCGAAGCATTAGATGTTAATGGGGGGTTACAAAATGATTGGGGTGAAGAGTTTCCTTTACGCTGGGCAAAGAATAAATTTAAGTATTTAGGAATATGGTTACCTAAAGATCCACATCATCTGTATAGGCAAAATGTTAGGCTGCTACTACGAGACACGCAGAATAAGTTGCAAGATTGGACATCATTGCCTCTATCCTTAGGCGGTAGAGTGGCTGCCTATAAAATGATAGTCTTTCCTAGAATTTTATATGTTTTGCAGCTCATTCCGTTGCAGTTATTGAGGCAAGATGTTCAAAAAATGGAAAGATTATTACAGAACCTTTTTTGGAGAGGGAAAAAACCTAGACTCAGAATTAATCGATGGGCCGTGGGAAAAGGGTGGTATGGGGTTACCTCGAATAGAACAATATAATCTAGGATGTCTACTTTGACATGTTAGAGATTGGATAGGAGGGACATCGGTATATACCTCATATGATTTTGAGTCCGCGTTAGTTGCCCCTTATTCACTTCGGTCTGTGTTACATGTGACGAAAGTGAAGTTGCCAAAAGATTTTAGAAATAATATTTTATGGCAAGGGGTTCGCTGGAGTTGGCAGATGCTCTGTGGAAAATTGGGCCTTCCAAGTGAAGTGTCAGGATATTTGCCATTGCAAGGTAATTTAGCCTTTCAGCCAAGTACAATGTCTAATTTTTTCAAAAGGATGGGAGAAAAAAGGTCTACAACAGATGTGGCAAGTAATCAATGGAGAGGGCGCACTTAAACCTTTCTTGGAATTAAAAAAACGCTATGGATTGCCACAGGGGCATTTTCATGCATACTTGCAATTAAAGTATTATTTGATTTCAATGAAAGATGGGAGACGAGGATTGAGACAGGAATATTTTGGAAAGTTAGAGAAATGGTTTGCGATAAAGGACAAAGAAAGAATATCGGTCGCTGATTATAGTAAAGCCTTGAATAACCTAACACAAGTCAAGAGCTATAGACATTTGAGTTTACAATGGGGGAGGGATCTCAGAGTTAATCTTGAAGCGTTTGAATGGGAAAAAGCCATCGGGCGAATCCCTAAAATAATTATAGGGGCAAAATTACATGATAAGCAATTCAAAATACTAGAGCGTGCTTATATCTCACCATACAGAGCATGGAAGGCGGGTTTTGCACAGCACGGTGATTGTCCATGGTGTGGAATGGAGCGGGCGCATTTGGGGCATATGTTCTGGACATGTGGACGAGTAAGGAAGTTCTGGAATGGAATTCAAAAATTTCTAATGGGCATATTAGGGCAGACTTTGAAATTAACCTCGGGGTTCGCTGTTTTGGATGCTCCTCTTCAGGGACTTTTATCGTCAGGGAATCGATTATTAGTAAGAAAGTGTTGTCTGCTTGCTAAGCATTGTATCCTTCGGAAATGGAGAGAATCTGGAGGTCCAGAATACTGGGAATGGAGGAATGTTTTACATCAACTGGTATTATGGGAGGGAGAGGCGTCTAGAAAGCATGTTCGTAGAAGAGCATGTTTTTTGATGACTTGGTCTCCATATCTTGAAAGGGTGTCAGCCAGGGCAAGAAATGATATTTTAACAGTTTAAGTTGGCTTAATTAGGACTAGAACACAAAAGGGAAGGGGGGTTGATGGTGAGGGTGGGGGTTGGAGGGGGGTGGAGGTGAGGAATGGGGGGAGGAGGGAAGGGTGGTGGTGGACAAAGGGGGGGGGGAGAGAAAGTAAGAAATATTCCCTGTAGTGGGCTAGAATATTATTGTTTACTATGTTTCAATATGTTTGCTACTTACAATGTTTTAATATGTATGCTGTTTATAATGAATAAAAAAAGATTTAAACATAAACAGGGACATTGATAACATGGATTTTTCTGAGGCAATGGAGGGTTAAGTGACTTACCCAAGGCCACAGGTAGTGCTATTGCTTTCAAGAAGGCATAGGGCCCAATATTCTAAAGGCATTTATACGGTTTACTGACCTGTAAACCGTGTAAACACCACTGAACGGGATATTCAATGGCACTAACACGGTTAGTACCTCTGAATATCCCGAACTAATGCTGCTATATGCCCCGATGCTAACTGCTTAGCATCGGGTGTTTTGGGGCATGTCATGGGTGGCAACAGTCATTAACCGGGTAGTGGCAATATTACACCACTACCCGATTAACGATCTGCGGGTAAACTAGAGAAAGCAAAAGCTGGCCTAGTTTTACGCGCAGGAGTTAACCGGGTAGCAATGCGGCATCGGAGGTTGTATGGTGACCCTGGATATTCAAAGCTGGGGCCACATATGACTCCGGAGCTGAATATCCGGGGTTAGAGGTTGGCGGTGATGGCTATGCACTGTAACGGCACATAGCCATCCCAATTGAATATTGGGCCCGGAATGTCCAGTCTAGGCAGAATGGCTGCAGGATCTGTACTAATATTATAAAATGTGCCCCTTGAGTCTCCAGCATTCCTAGCTTGAGTTTGTACTAGAGTCTCTGGCATTATCACATACGCTCTGCTGGAGTCTGGCATTTTCAGACTGAAAGGCTAAATGATAAGGGGGTGGAAGATGGATCCTATGGGTAAGAGTCCTCAAGCGGATGGGCCAATGAAGCCATTTTTGCATGCCGATTTTCACATTTTTTTTACATTAATGAGTAGCTTTGCATGATTTTGCATTGTAACGGCTCATTAGTGCAAAATTTACATAAACATTTGTGCAAATTTACTACGGTGAAGTGTACTTTTATGAAGTTTACTTTGCAAAACTGCACTTTGTACAAACAAATAGCACAAAATGCCTGCATTTTGCTGTTTTTGCACATTCCTAGGCATTTTGTGTTATTTTTCATGCAAAGTGAAGTCCACTTCACACTTTAGTACATAGAGCATTTACCCTCTATTGCCTCAGGCCCTCATTTACTAAGCTTCATTAATAGTTTAATGTGTTTTAATTCAAGTTAAGTGCATAGATAGCAATAGGTCCCACTGAGAATAATGGGGCTTGTGTTATTTAATGTGCATTTCTCCTTGGACAAGCAGGATGTGTCAGCCACACCTGGTGACGTCCTCCAGGCGGCGCCACAGATGGAAGTGCTCTCCAGAGCTCAGAAACCTTCTGAGCATGTGTGAGTGGTCCCACCTCCCCGGCCCGCCCCTAGCTAGGCCAGTCTTTTTTCTTCCACCTTGCCTCAAGAAGGATTTTCCAGCTCTCCAAACTTTCATCATTCTACAGAATGCCCAAACCAGGATTTAAAAAGTGCCCACGATGTGGCAGGAAAATGAACACTGACACTCACGATTGCTGTGTCTGATGTCCTGGAGCTAACCACAGAGTGGAGGACTATTTCAACTGCTCCAGGATGTCTCCCAGGGCGCGAAAATCCAGGAGCCACGCTCTCAAGGACTTCCTGGCCTCCATGGGTGAACCGGCGCTGACTACACAGGCCCCAGAGAGCAGTCATCTTCCTCCCGGATCTCCTGCATCTGACCTGCCTGGGTCTGTGCTACTGGCACGGTATGTGCCCTGCAGGGCCTACATCCACAGCCGCCCAGCGGGATCGAAGAACTCTTCACCGAAGCAATCGGCCTCCAAGTCTGCCCGGACGCCTGCTGCAGCCCCAGAGGTGTCCTCAAGGTACTCTGAGCCTCCTCGTGGTTCCCCTGCACGGTGTGCATGGTGGCCCAGCTCCCAAGATGGCGCCAGCAACGTGCTCCCTTCAAGCTCCACCCACCCATCACTGATTGGCCCGGCTCTGGAAATACCCAGCGAATCGGCTCCTGTCTCCCACCGCGCTGACATCACAGCTCCTCAATCGGCACAGGGAATCCCCCTCGCGTGCCCTAAATCATCGCGCCGACAAAACACATTGTGCCGATGGAAACCCATAACGGCGCAGAGAGGACAGCCGCAAGAGAGATTGCAGCAATGGCAGCAGCGCTGGCAGCCACAGGGGGAGAGATCGCAGTACCGAGCACTGGCAGGAACGCAACAGGCACAAGCGGAGGCACCATGTTAGCACTAGTGAGGGGAGCAGTGCAGACAGATCACTCTCCAGGCATTACAAGAGGAGAAGACACAGGCAAGGCTCCAGATCCAGCTCCTCTAACTCCTTATCCCCCAAAGATCACAGGAGGTGGGGCTCATTGGAGGCAGGTACCTCTGCAACAATCCTGCAACTCCTCATGTGCCTGGTCAATCAGACCGTTCCCTCCCACTCCCACCAGGACTGCTCGCCCTCCAATGCTGCTTGCCTGTCCCCACCTGTCCTGGCAAGCTCTCCGCAGACACCTACCCAGACCCCCACCCAGACACGGACACCTTCTCCTTCCCAGGATTTTCCTTTCCGGTGGAGCAATGAAGAAAAGGCAGGGTCAGCACCCCTTGGGCTTCTCAGCCTCTAAGGACATGCTTAGCGACAAACACCCTGAGGATGACTCCGGGGAACAACAGCGACAAAACCCCCCCCCCGAGGACCTCACCTACCCCAAATTTCTAAGGAAGGTGATGGCAACGCTGAACCTCACCCCAGATGATACGTCGGGCGAGCGGGAACCTGAAGTCCTAAAGTACTAAAATGCTCCTAAGCCCGCTCTGGCCTTGCCCATCCACCAGAAGCTGCATGACAATCAACTGGTGCTGTGGCAGACTCCGGCCTCAGGCCATGCCTGCTCCAGAAAATTGGACACTAAATACCAAATCCATCCGACATCAGGCTTCAGCAAAACACAGCTTCCACACCAATCTATTGTCGTGTCATCTGCCTTAAAAAGAGTCAAATCTTCGCACACCCATGCCAACCACCCACCAGGTCGAGACCCTAAATTTACGGACAATGTGGGGAAGAAATTCTATCAAGAAGCAATGCTCAGTGCCAGAATAGCTGCGCATCAATTCCAACACATCCTTTTCCAGGATGTGATGATGGCGAACCTCCAAGGTCACTTAGCTGCCCTTCCAAAGGATTCACAGCTGGCAGCTTCCGCCACCCTGCAGGACCTTGTTGAATGCAGCAAACACCTGGTGAGCACGGCCTTTGACTCCTTCGACACAGCCATCAGAACCGCCGGCACAGCTATCTCGGCCAGGCAATGGGCATGGCTGTGGGCCTCTGGACTAAGGGAAGACACACATGACAGGATCGCAGATGCCCCTTGCACAGGAGAGTCCCTCTTCGGAGACAAGGTCGCCAACACAGTGAACGACCTTAAGGAGCATTGCACCACTCTGCAAATGCTGGCAGCTGAAGGACTCGAATGTCACTCCAGTGTACAAAAAGGGGGGTACTATCGAAAGCCCTACTATCCATCTAAAAGGTACAACAACAACCGTAAGTGGCAAGCTCCCTGGTACAAGCAGCCCTACAACTTCTCTACCTTACAGAGACAGCACTAGAGGGGGCGCAAGCAGAAAAAGCAGAACACTTCACAGTCTGGGAAGAACACCGCCTCCTTTTGACAAGTGGGCAGAGATGGCCTCACTGCCTGGATGTCTCACCGCCCTTCCAGTAGGGGGTCTCCTGTCTACTTTCCTATCTGCCTGGGAAGCCATCACTTCGGACAAATGGGTGCTCCAGATCATCAGAGTGGGCTACCGCATACGCTTCTTCTCTCCACCTTGCCAGCGCACCCAGCCTACCAATGAGACCCCCCCTCCCCCCCACCTTGTACTTCTGATGTCAGACCTGCTCCTGCACCTCCTCACCTCTCAGGCAATAAAAAGGTACCCACCAGCGACATCAACACTGGATTTTACTCCAGGTACTTTCTCATCCCCAAGAAATCCGGGGGAATATGCCTCATCCTGGACCTTCCAAACTGAACAGATTCATCACAAAGGAAAAGTTCAGGATGTACTCCCTCAGCTCCATTCTACCACTCATCAGGGCTGGGGACTGGCCTGCCACACTGGATCTGCAGGAGGCATACTCCCCTTTCCCGATCCACAAAACGCACAGGAAATTCCTACGCTTCAAAGCGCTGGGGCAGTACTATCAGTACCGGGTGCTTCCCTTTGGCCTATCCCCGGCACCGAGAGTCTTCACAAAGTGTGTAGCTGTTGCCACAGCACACCTCCACAAACAAGGCATCACCGTCTTTCCCTACCTGGACAACTGGCTCCTCTCGGCACCCTCAACTCCCATGCTGCGGGCAGCAGTACGAACAGCGACACACCTGCTATCCACGCTGGGATTCCTCCTGAACAGAGAGACCTTTGGGACGAATTTTGGATGGGTGCGAAGGGAGGCCCGGTTGTGATGGAGCAGGGTGTACGGAGGGTGGGCCATGAGGGTCTGCAGTTCGCTGATTCTCCTGGCCGAAGTGATGGCGATCAGGAAGAGAGTCTTCCATGACATAAACTTCATTTACGCCGTTTGCAGCGGCTTGAAGGGTCCCTGTGTTAGCTGTTGCCGGATGACGTTGAGGTCCCAGACCAGTACCTGAAGCTGGATCGGGGGCCGGAGGTTCGTCAGGCCTCTCATGAACTGAGTTACGATGGGCAATGTAGCAATGGAACCTGTGCCGGCACCGTTCCGGTGCTCGTGCAGGGATGCTATAGCTGCGAGGTGGACTCTGATCAATTGAGGTTTCAGACCAAGCTCGAAGAGGGAGGTGAGGTATTGCAGGACCATAGGCACAGGTGGGAGACTGGGTTCAGCCCCTGGGCTGCACACCAAATGTTGAAGCGTTTCCACTTGAGGCCATATGATTTGCATGTGGACCCATTCTGGGTGAGCAGGTCCGGTCTCAGGGGCAGCCGTACTGGAGGCTCCTGAGCGAGGCGAAGCAGTAGGGAGAACAACATCTGTTGCGGCCAGTAGGGGGCAATCAGTATAACGTGTGCCTTGTCCGTGATGATCCGCTGTATCGTTGCTGTGATCAGGGGGGTGGGGGGGAAAGGCATATGTCAGTGATCCCCCCCCAGGGCACGTCAAACGCATCTGTGTCCAGCCTCCTGTGCGACGGGCGCTTCGAGCAGAACAGGGGACACTTTGAACATAAGAACATAAGACATGCCATACTGGGTCAGACCGAGGTCCATCAAGCCCAGCATCCTGTTTCCAACAGTGGCCAATCTAGGTTATACGTACCTAGCAATATCCCCAAAAGACAGGTTCCACAATGCTTGTACTGGGTCAAGCATTGATATCCTGGGTCCCTTTTTAATAGTGGTTTATGGACCTTTCCTCCAAGAACTTGTCCAAACCTTTTTTAAACCCAGCTATACTAACAGCCCTTACTACATCCTCCGGTAACAGATTCCAGAGTTTGATTACACGTTGAGTGAAAAAATATTTTCTCTTATTTGTCTTAAATAGTTTACCCTGTAGCTTCATTACATGTCCCCTAGTCTTTCTATACTCTGATAGCATAAACAATTGATCCACGTTTATCCGTTCCACTCCATTCATTAATTTATAGACCTCTATCATATCTCCCCTCAGCCGTCTCTTCTCCAGGCTAAAGAGCCCTAACCTTCTTAGCCTCTCTTCATAGGAGTAGCCTTCCATCCCCTTCACCAATTTGGTGGCTCTTCTCTGTACTTTTTCTAATAACGCTATGTCCTTTTTAAGATACGGTGACCAGAATTGCACACAATATTCAAGGTGCGGTCGTACCATGGAGCGATACAGAGGCATTATAATATCCTTTGTTTTGTTCTCCATCCCTTTCCTTATGATACCTAGCATTCTATTTGCTTTCTTGGCCGCCGCTGCACACTGGGCGGAGGGTTTTAACATGTCATCCACAATGACTCCTAAATCTTTTTCCTGGGTGGTGGTTTCTAATGTGGAGCCTTGCATTGTGTAACTATAGTGTGGGTTGTTCTTTCCTAGGTGCATAACTTTGCACTTGTCCACATTAAATTTCATCTGCCATTTGGATGCCCAGTCTTCCAATTTATCCAGATCCTCCTGCAGTTTTCCACAATCCTCTTGGGTTTTAACAACTTTAAACAGTTTTGTGTCATCTGCAAATTTGATAACCTCACTAGTTATTCCCTTTTCCAGGTCATTTATGAATATGTCAAAAAGCAGCGGACCCAGTACAGATCCCTGGGGTACTCCACTATTCAC
Organism: Ichthyophis bannanicus; assembly: GCA_033557465.1. Classification (NCBI taxonomy): domain Eukaryota; kingdom Metazoa; phylum Chordata; class Amphibia; order Gymnophiona; family Ichthyophiidae; genus Ichthyophis; species Ichthyophis bannanicus. The sequence continues at coordinate 125,532,683 of CM066047.1, forward strand.
CTTTTTCCATTGGGAATATTGGCCATTTAGCCCTACCCTCTGCTTTCTATCTTTTAACCAGTTCCCGATCCACAATAGTACACTGCCTCCTATCCCATGACTTTTTAGCTTCGCCAAAAGTCTCTGATGGGGGACTTTGTCAAAAGCTTTCTGAAAGTCCAGATACACTATATCAACCGACTCACCTTTGTCTACCTGTTTATGCACACCTTCAAAAAAACATCAGATTAGTAAGACAAGATCTTCCTTGTCTAAAGCCATGTTGGCTGTCTCCCATTAGGCCATGACTATCTACATGCTGCGTAATTTTGTTCTTTATGATGGTTTCTACCATTTTCCCTGGTACTGACGTCAGGCTCACCAGTCTGTAATTTCCTGGGTCACCCCTGGAACCCTTTTTAAAAATTGGTGTTACGTTGGCGACCCTCCAATCTTCAGGTATTACAGATGATTTTAATGAAAGTTCACAGATTACCAATAGCAGGTCTGCAATCTCATATTTCAGTTCTTTCAACACTCTGGGATGTATACCATCCGGTCCAGGTGATTTGCTACTATTCAGTTTATCAAATAGTTGTAATATATCTTCCCGGTGTAGCGATATTTCTCTCAATTCCTCTGCAGTATCACCTTTAAATACCACTTCAGTCTTGGGTAACATCCCTACATCTTCCTCAGTAAAGACCGAAGCAAAGAATTAATTCAGTCTCTCTGCTATAGCCTTGCTCAGTCTGCTCAGTCATGAAGAGGTCTAGGTGGGGAGTCCCCCGTCATCCGAAGATGGTGTCCGCGACCTCAGGGTGCAGGGACCACTTGTGGGATTCTAGCTGTCTGCTCAGTTTGTCTGCTAGGGTGTTCTGTTCCTGGAGAGGTAGGCGGCCTGCAGAACGCAGTTGTTGGCCAGCACAAGGGACCAGGTTGCGAGGGACTCCTTGCAGATGGAGCGGGAACCCGTGCCCCCTTGCTTATTGATGTAAAACATGGCCACCTGGTTGTCTTTCTGGACAAGAATGGACTTCCCCGCTAGCTGTCTCAGGAAGGTCTGTAACGCATATCTGATGGCCCTGAGCTCGAGCAGGATGATGTGGAGGGACTGCTCTTTCATGGACCAGGTGTCCTGGGTGTTGAGGTGCAATAGGTGAGCTTCCCAGCCTGTGGAGGACGTGTCCGTGGTCAGCACAAGGTGATGTTTGCGTGGCTGGAGGTCCTTGCCCATTGCGAGGTTGTCCGGGTCGGTCCACCAGCGTAGACACTTCATGACCCGGGCGTCCATGGGAGAGCTGCCTCCAGTGTGTGGAAAGATGCCACTGAAGGCTGCGCATATGAAGTCTTGCTAGCGGGAGAACTGAAGTTGTCACTGCCTTGTGGCCTAGGAGGCGTAGAATGGAACGTGCAGTGGTTCGTCTGGATGCTGACATCTCTTTGGCCAGGGACGTGATCGCCGATATCTGTTGCCTCAGGAGGAAGGCCTTCAAGACACAGGTATTGATGACGGCCCCGATGAATTCTATGTTCTGGACTCAGTTCATGAGAGGCCTGACGAACGTCCGGCCCCCGATCCAGCCACCGGTACTGGCCTGAGACACCAACGTCGTCCTGCAGCAGCTAATGCAGGGACCCTTCGAGCCACTGCAAATGGCAGAAATGAAGTTTATGTCATGGAAGACTCTCTTCCTGATTGCCATCACATCGGCCAGGAGAATCAGCGAACTGCAGGTCTGAAACCTGAAATCTCATTCGATCAGAGTCCACCTCGCAGCTATAGCATCCCTGCATGAGCACCGGAACGGTGCCGGCACAGGTTCCATTGCTACATTGCCCATCGTAACTCAGTTCATGAGAGGCCTGACGAACCTCCGGCCCCCGATCCAGCTTCCGGTACTGGCCTGGGATCTCAACGTCGTCCTGCAACAGCTAACACAGGGACCCTTTGAGCCACTGCAAACGGTGGAAATGAAGTTTATGTCATGGAAGACTCTCTTCCTAATCACCATCACATCGGCCAGGAGAATCAGCGAACTGCAGGCCCTCGTGGCCCACCCTCCGTACATCCAACTCCATCACAACCGGGCCTCCCTTTGCACCCATCCAAAATTCGTCCCAAAGGTGGCCTCGGCATTCCATGTCAACCAATCCATCGAACTGCCTACCTTTTTTCCACCGCCCCACTCATACCCAGAGGAGCAGAGGCTACATACCCTCAACTGTGTCAGAGCCCTGTGTGCATATATTGACAGGACATCCATCATAAGACACGGTGCACAGCTCTTCGGGTCCTTCGACCCCCAACAGACCAGGAAGACCCGTCACAAAACGCACGCTATCTCATCAGATCTCGGTCTGCGTCGTGTACTGCCACCACAAGGCGGGCGCTCATCCAGGTGACAGGATTGGAGCGCACCTGCTACGGGCTCTGACCACCTCCCTCACTAACCTGCAAGAGGTTCCTGTCAGTGACATCTGCAAAGCCACTACTTGGTCCTCACGGCTCACTTTCCAAAAACATTAATGCCTTGAACTCAAGGCACAGACCTACAGTTCCTTCGGTCGAGCTGTCCTATCTGCGGCCACCACTACTGCTGTGAACGGCCTCCAAGCTGATGCGGCCGGCTGGTCTTAACGCTCATTCAGCTAACTGTTGGTGCCGTAGACACAGCCTTAGCCTCTATACCTATGGTGCTATTGCATTACTGATTGTCTGTAATCCTCTGCACACTCCTTTCACCCTGCTGCACCAAGGCCATGCGGTCCTCAGGCTGGGTGTAGTATGTCACACGACTCTGGTCGTTAGGACCTGCATATCATGTACCTTTCTGCACTGTATAACATTATTGCACTGTACCTTATTACACTATATTCCTCGTTGCACTATGTTTCACTACTTGGATGGTTATGTTGCACCTTTGTTGTTTTGCACTGCTCACTCAATAAATGCCTTGCACCTACTCCCATGCTATGTCAGTTTATACTATCACCTGCCTCCCTTATCCACCTCAGCACGCACAAGGCGGAGCTGGGGAGGCACCAGGTGTGGCTGACACATCCTGCTTGTCCAAGGAGAAAGCAAGATTATTTACCTGTAACAGGTGTTCTCCATGGACAGCAGGATAAGTCAGCCTCACAAACCCACCCATCTCCCCTGTATGAGGTCGGCCAGCTCACGCCCTAGCCAGAATGGCATAGCTAGTTACTCACTGGCCTGGCTAGGGGGGGGGGGCAGGGAGGTGGGACCACTCACACATGCTCAGAAGGTTTCTGAGCTCTGGAGAGCACTTCCATCTGTGGCGCCGCCCAGAGGACGTCACCAGGTGTGGCTGACTTATCCTGCTGTCCACGGAGAACCCCGTTACAGGTAAGTAACCTCGCTTTTTAAGGTAGCTTTGTAAATGAGGGTCTTAGATTGTAAACCCATTAGAAACAAGGAAATACCTACTGCACCAAAAAAATGTGAAATAAATACAAGTGGAGAAAACATGCAGAGCATGGTTCATGGAATTCTTTTCAATCCCAGTGTGTGTGTTTACATGTGTGCTTTCATACGTGCACACACCATTCTGTTTGTATCAGCATCGCTTGTGAATGTGGGTGTGGGTGTGTATGTGTTCGCATGCATGTATTTATCTCTGGTTTGTATGTTTATTATCTTTGTGTATGTGTGTGTGTGTATCTCTATTTTGTTTGTGTGTGTCTGTTTAAATGTATCTTCATATGTTGATTTATCTGTGCAAGTTTGTATGAATATGCACTTGTTTGCATGTGATTGCATATGTGCTTGTATGTGTGTCTGTGCATTCTTACATGTGTATATGAATGTTTGTATGTATGTATCTGTGTATGTCTGTGATTGAGCGAGGAGATAAGAGGGGAGGGCTGTTAATCAGTGATTTTATGCATGAGGTTTCAAAAAGCAGATATACCAATGAATCTTAACTGTTATTCTGAGAAGGCCTGCATAATAACAAATTAAACCATATGCTGCAACTATGGGAACTGCTTTTTCTAGAGAAATGCATTGAAGAATGGGGGGGGGAGGGGCTTCACGTCTCTTTCATCTCCCATGCAGCAACTAAACTCGTACAACACAGGAAATTCCCCCAGGTCACCACCTCCCTTCTTGTGAGTAGAGCAGCATTCAGTGCTCCACCCCCTTGGCCTTCTCGTTGGTTGGACCCTACCTAGTCTCTGCTGCTAGTTACATTGGAAGCAGGCAGGGCAGGCGGGGGGGTGGGGGGGGGAGAATCAGGGACCAGTGCAAAGATGGAAGGCGCTCTAGTTGTGTGCCCGCCCAGCCTCCCTGCTCCCATTGCTACCACTGCCGCCCCTTTCTGGGCCTGCAGTGGTTCAGAAACTGCGTCACAGCATTTACCTCAGCTTGCCGGCACTGCATCATATCTGTGCTCTCTATTATCTGTTTCTTCCACCCCCGTCCAATGCTGACTTCCAGTTTATGCAAACTGGAGTCTGCCCCAGAGTGGGGCAGAAGAGACAGATAGTAGGGAGTATGTTCCTAACTCATCAGTTCCATAATCTAGCTCTGCCCATAGCAATAAATACTAGCTGGCAGTAAAATTCAGTCAGTAGCTTTCACAATAGAAACAATAGCAAATATATATATATATATATATACAGGGTGGCCCAAAAAAAGTGAGAACATCTCGTAGCATATAAGTTATTTAAAATTTCAAAAAGACAGATGTAAATGATTGACAAATTTAAAAAAAAAATTTAAATTTTTTTAAATTGTCGGAAATTGTCGAAATAAACACGATATATAGCTAAAAAAGGTAAATAAGTAAACTATTTAAGCTTTTAATTTACGAGATGTTCTCACTTTATTTGGGGAATCCTGTATATATAAAGAATTTAAAATAGTACATCACAGCTAGGGAATTATTTCTAATCCCTGTATCTGTGTGGCATTCGTTTGTTTGTGTAGTGTGTATATGTGTGTTTGTATCTCTGTTACATGCTGTGTGTGTGCTGTGCACATGTTGCGTCTGGTGAGATAGCTGAGAGTGGTAAGGTATTTATGAAGGAAATTTGTGGGTTGGTGACAGTTTTGGGGGGGTTTGGGAGAGTAGGGGTACTTTTCAGGATGGTGGGGCAGGAGTTTCAGCAATTTTAGAGGGTGGGACATTTGCTTGAGGGGATATTTGGAAAGTGGGGCAGTTACAAAGGGGACATTATTGGTGGATGGAGCAGTTTGTAGGGTAGTGGGGCAATTGGGGAGAAATTTTGGGGGTGGGGCAATTGCGGGGCAGTCGTTTTTGGGAGTGGAGGCAGTTGGTGGGGTGGTGAGGCATATGTGTAGCATTTGGTGAGGTGATTGGGCAGTTGCTGGGGCAGTTTTTGGGATGAGGTATTTTGTGTGGTGGTGTGGCAACTGCGATAGTGGTGGGGCAGTTTGAGGGGGTGGTAGGGCAGTTGCGAGAGAGTTTTTCAGGGGTGTGGTAGTTTGCAAGGTGTGGGGCAGTTGTAAACGATTGCTTATTGGGGTGGGACAATTTGCGATGAGACAGGACAATAACAGGGGTATAGTTTTTGTGGGTGAGGTAGTTTACAGAGTGGTGAGGCAACATAAATGATAGTCATCAGTGCTCTCTGACAGCAGCCGAGCTTGTTGCATTTCTACATATCTAGTGATACATGATAAAGCGTGATGACAAATTGATGATGGATAGCAAAAATTAACGTTAAGTACTGGAAAGGAATCGACTAAGTACAAGGAGTACAACCTGTTTCATGAAAAGGAAAGTTATAGAACAAAGGACATGGTATCAGGCTCCAAAGTGAAAGACAGAGGAAATATGAAGTTTTTCAGAAAAAAACAATTGATGCATAACTGGGGTGGGGGTGGAGTTTAAAAGGGCATGGCACAAGCAAGAAGTAAAGGTCTAGGAGAAAGCACAATCTACTGGCATCATACTGGACTGATTGAGAATGAATGACATTGTCTCAAGTGGTTAATATGGAAGGTTAAAGTCCTAGTAGATACATAGACACCCACATGCTAGGCTTTATCTGTCAGGTGCAGTGGTGGAACTAATTAGCAGAGGATGCATGTTTGGACCTGAACCATGCTAGAATTACAGCCCTTAGTGGGTAGATATAGGAAGACAGGATGCAAGCAGTGACATTCCAAGTCTATTTGGAACCCAGAGTGAATGCCCCCCTGTGGCAACACTCTCCCCCTCCCCCCATCCCACCCCCCGCTGTGACGATGCCCACGCCTCCTCGAGGCTAACAAGGCAGAGGTGAACATGGCAAACATATCTTTACATCTATGCTGGCTTGCCACACTGCTCCTTATCCAGGTCTGTCAGCTGTTTGCTTCCAGGCCAAAGTCTCTCAGTGTGCCTGTTAGAGCGAGAATTCAGCCGGGAGGGAACAGCCACTGGGCTTGGAATGGAAGGAGTGCAGCAAGCCAGCCAGTAAAGAAGTTAAGGTATGTTTGCCAAGCACATCTCTGCCATATGGGCCCGGAATTTCGGCATTCCCTCCTGGCTGGCACCTGGAGAGGACCACACCCACTGCCTCGCCCTTGTTATGCCACTGGATGCAGGAGGAAACTAAGGGGATCTTGTATGCTTCTCTCCCCAAGCTGCTGGAGATACCATAGAGAAGGGCAAAAGATACTGCTCTGGATACTATTCCTATTACTCCTCTGAGCATGCCTACATTGCGTAAAGAGAGATCTTGCAGGTGGTTTCACTCAGTTGCTGGCAGCTGGGATGTGTCCTTTAGACATGTAAAAGGGAAGGCAGTAGCAGTGGGGATGTACTCCATCTTCCTGACCAAAATGAACAGATAGATGATGAAATGCTAAAAGAAATCAGGGAAGCTAACAAAAGTTGCAGCGCACTAATGGGTGATTTCAGTTACCTTGGTACTGATTTGGGTTGATGTTACATCAGGATATGCTAGGGAGATAAAGTGTTTAGATGAAATAAATAATTGCTTCATGGAGCAGCTGCTTCATGTACGAACAGGAGGGGAAGCTATTTTAGACCTAGTCCTTAATGGAGCAGAGGATCTGCTGCAAGTGATAATGGTGTTGGACCACTTGTCAATAATGATCATAACATGTTCACATTTGATTTGACAAATGGAGGGAGGACAGCATGGAAATCCATGGCACTAACACTCAACTATCAAAAGAGAGAATATGATAAAATGAGGAAAATGGTTAAGAAACAACTAAAAGGAGCAGCTGCAAAGGTTAAAAGTTTGCATCAAGCATGGGTGTTGTTTAAAAATACTATCTTGGAAGCCCAGATCAGATGTATTCCATGCTTTAAGGAAGATGGAAGGAAAGCCAAAAGACTGTTGGCATGGTCTAAAGGTGATATCAGAGAGGATGTTATAGCCAAAAAAACATCTTTTAGGAAATGGAAAAAGGAGCCAAATGATGAAAACAGAAAACAACATAAGAATTGACTAGTTAGATGCAAGGCATTGATAAAGCAGACAAAGAGAGAATTTGAAAAGAAGCTTGCTGTGGAAGCAAAAACATGTAATAAAATATTTTTTCAAGTACATTCATAGCAAAAAACCAGTGAGAGAGTCAGTTGGACCATTAGATGATAAAGGAGTAAAAGAGGCGCTAAGGGAGGACAAGGCCATAGCAGAGACTGAATGAATTCTTTGCTTCAGTTTTTACTGAAGATGTAGGAAAGTTACCCATGCCTGAAATGGTATTTAAAAGTGATGTATTGGAGGAACGAATTACATCTCAATAAACTGGAAAGATGTCATACCACTATTTGATAAACTAAAGAGTAGCAAATCACCTCGAATGGATGGTATACATCCAAGAGTGCTGAGAGAACTGAAATATGAGACTTCAGACCCTACTATTAGTAATCTGAGAACCATCATTAAAATCATCTGTAATACCTGAAGATTGGAGAGTGGCCAAAGTAACCCCAATTTTTAAAAAGCGTTCCAGGGGTAATCCAGGAAACCATAGACCGGTGAGTCTCACGTCAGTACTAGGCACAATGGTAGACACAATTACAAAAAACAAAATTACTGAACATGTAAATATGGATTTAGCCAAGGAAAGTCTTGTCTCGTCTCATAAATCTGATATATTTTTTGAAGGTGTGAATAAATAGGTAGATAAAGGTGAGCCGATCGATATAGTGTATCTGGATTTTCAGAAGGCCTTTGACAAGGTACCTCATAAGAGACTCTTGGCAAAGTTAAAAAGTCATGGGATTGGAGGCAGAGTACTGTTGTACCATTCTAATTGCAAGCTCTGTTATCTGTTACTTGTTCAATGTAAACCTGTTCTATACATTAAATTGTTATACTGTAAACCGCACTGACTTAAAATAGTGCAGTATATAAAACCAAATAAAATAAATAAAAAAATATTGTGAATTAGTAACTGGTTAAAAACTAGAAAACAGAGAGTAGGGCTAAATAGCCAATTTTCTCGATGGAGAAACATAGAAACATGACAGCCAAAGAAGATCATATGGCCCTTCTAGTCTGCCTTTCCATAACAACTACAGTAGTCTCCTTTTTTCCTGTGGAGATTCTCTGTGTTTGTCCCATGCTTTCTTTAATTCAGATACTGTCCTCATCTCTACTATCTCCACTGGGAGACTATTCTGCGCATTTACCACTCTTTCCGTAAAGAAATATTTCTGCATCTTACTCCTGAGTCTATCCCCTTTCACCCTCATCCTATGTCCCCTCTATGCAGAGCTTGAATTCATGCCATGGAGATATTTAAATGTCTCTATCATATCTCCTCTATCCCGCCTTTCCTCTAACATAAACATATTAAGATCTTTAAGTCAGTCCTCATATGCTTTATAACAAAGACACTAACCATTTTAGTAGCCACGCTCTGCACAGACTCCATCCTGTTTATATCCTTTTGAAGGTGCAGTCTCCAGAACTGCACACAATACTCCAAATGAGGACATACCAGAGACTTATACAGAGATAAGTGAATAGTGCAGTATCCCAGGGATTTGTGCTGGACCCGCTGCTTTTTAACATATTCTTAAATGACCTGGAAATGGGAATAATGAGTGAGATGATCAGATTTGCAGATGACACAAAATTATTCAAAGTTGTTAAAACATAAAAAGACTGTGAAAACTTGCAAGCAAACCGTGATAAATTGGAAGACTGGAATTTCAAATGGCGGATGAAATTTAATGTGGACAAGTGTAAAGTTATGCACTTAGGAAAGAACAACCCATACTATGGTTACATGATGCAAGGCTCCACATTAGGAACCACCACCCAGGAGAAGGATTTAGGTGTCATTGTGGAGCAGGGCCGTACCGTGCCAGAATCGCTCTCTGTGTGACTTGCCCATTGGGTGCGCAGCACCCCTCCTCCCCATACCTCTGTCCAATGCTGCCTGCTCCTGCCCTGCTGCTGCTGCCCTCTGTTTTCTCCATGGTGGCGCAGGCGGCAGGGCAAGAGCAGGCAGTGCTGGACAGAGGTATGGGAGGGGGGTGGCACATGCCCAATGTGCAAGTCGCGGCGACAGCAGCAGCAAATCTGATCCCTCCCTCAGGATAGAGCAGGGAGGGTGCAGACCTGCAGAAAGACCTGCAAAAAGGCATAGGGGGCGCATTTCGGCTGCCTGCTGTTTCCCTGCCGCTGCTGAGAGAACAAAAGTGGCAGCAGCAGGGCAACAGAAGGCAGCCAAAACGTGCCCTCTAAGCCTTTGCGCCCTGTGCAGCTGCACCGCTCGCACAGGGCTAGGTACCGTACTGTCGTGGATAATACATTGAAACCCTCCATCCAGTGGGCAGCGGAGGCCAAGAAAGCAAATAGAATGCTAGGTATCATAAGGAAAGGAATGGAGAATAAAACAAAGGATGACATCATAATGCCTCTGTATCGTTCCATGGTGCGAATGCACCTTGAATATTGTGTACAATTCTGGTCGTCATATCTTAAAAAGGATAGAGCTGAATTAGAAAAGCTACAGAGAACAGCCACCAAAATCGTGAAGGGGATGGAAGGATACTCCTATGAGGAAAGGCTTAAAAGGTTAGGGCTCTTCAACTTGGAAAAGATACCGCTGAGGGGAGATCTGTTAGAGTCTGTAGAAAAATGAATGGAGTAAAATTGTAGCAGCAGAGAATACACAACCCAATAATACCAGGAGTCAGTTCAGAAGGTCCAAATCATTTATTTGTGCACAAGACTCAAGCAAAGTCAATTTCAAAATGGCTGAGCCCTGTTCTCTGGCAATACAACAACTTTTATAGACTTTTGCTCTATTCTAGGTATAGAAAAACATTTCATTGGTCCCGGTAACCTCCCATACCTCTTCTATTGGTCCCGGTACTGATATGATTATCCAATTATGTTCTTTGAGTGGGCTCAGCACCTGCTCACCCCCCTTCTAGTCCCAATTACAATGGTCAGTTCACCAACTTGTTACTTTCCTACTTTCAAGGCTATTGGGCTAGTTAATACGTGCAGGGAAGCAGGGCTCTGTAACCTTTCTGTCAGCAGTTTTAATTAAATCCCTTACAGCTGTACTTTTCTTATCAGTGACTTTTAAACATATTTTTCTGTATTTTTCCAGGTTTCAATTCTACTTGTCTAAGCTAATTCAATACTTTACTGAGTTCTAATTCTACAATAGCAGCATGTTGGGGGATGTGCAATTCCTATGGGCCTCTTCACAGGCTTCATTTACAGGTCAAGCCAGCCAGGCCTGTCTGATTAGTTCAATTAGCATGGAGCATAGGCCTTCGCCTACCACATTCCCCCCTTTGATTATTCTCACCCGCAAGTGAGAAAGGGTGAGAAGCAAATCACATAATACTAAATAAAGATATCACTCTGTGGTATAGGGTAGTAGTTTCACATAGCTGGTAGCTTTGTAGCTGCCTTACGCTCTACAGTGTCATTAATAACTGAAGTTATCATCCGCAAGCAAAATGACAAGAAACAAGGGAGCAACAAGCAGATAGTCAAAGTCCATAGTTTGGCAAGAGTGGGAAAAAGAACTAAAAGAATTAGAAGGTTCAGGAGCATTTATGCCGGACCACCAAGATGTCTTCTTTGTTGTGCTGTTGTAAAACCTCTGATTTAGACAGTCCAGCTGTCCGATCTTCATAGCAAATTGTGGTCCGGTGCGAACAAAACACAAACTGTCAACAATGGGGTGGGCCAATACCCACTCACTAGTAGTATTATGTAAATCAGTCTGGTCATAGGGGATGGAATAATTCAGTTCTTGAGAACAAACAGTCATAAATGTGGAGACTAGATGCTACTGCTTCGGCAAGTTCAAGAAACAAGTTCTGGGAGGCATGAAGAACCTTCAGCCCAGTTCGCGTGGTACTTATACAGGCTGCACAGGGTGGTAAAGCAAAAGTCATTTCAAAGCACTCCAAGGCTGCTGCCAAAATAAAGCAATAATAAGAATTCATAATGGGCATAGTCTCTGGAAAATTGGTAGAACTGTTGGCATTCACAATAGATAACAAATGTAGAGTTGATTGTAGATCCTCAAGCTTCTGCCGTACGTAGACCTACCAGCTTTGTGGCAGGAGTAGGGCTATAGATCCCAAAGTATCACTGTCCTCTGGGATGTCTCAGGTTCTTAAAATATCATAGTACAGTCTCTCAGGCTATTATTGCCTTGAGGAGATCAGAGTATTTGAACACAGTTTCTTAGAAGACTCAATTTCGTAACACAACACAGTCTATTTCTGATGATTGCAGCTTTCTCCAGATGCGAGGCTTACCTTCAGATAAACAGATAGTCTTAAAATAGTGCAGTTTCTGAGGGACCAATGAGTCTTAGGTCCGTGGCTGTTGTCATAGGGTGAGGCGCAATGGAGTCTCAGGATGCTGTACAGTAGTCCAGTGATCAGGTTCAAAAGCAGTTGCTGGCTTTACTCGACTATAATGGATCCAAGGTTCGAATTCTGCGACTTTTACTGCAGTTGGAGTTGACAGGATGACAACATAGGGTCTCTTCCAATGCAGGGCTAACGGTATCCTTCTCCACTCTTTGATCCACACCGAGACTCCAGGCTTGAAAGGATGCAGGGGTTCAGGCAAATTGATGGGTGATCGATTTTGTACCCAGGTATGAAGACTCTGCAAAACAGAACTTAAAACTAATAGTTCATGCCTAATAATTTCAGATCCTATCTGTCTCACATCTCATTTTATTCCCTATAAATAGGCTACAGATTCTCAGAATCTCAAAAAGGGGAAACTCCTAAAGACTTAGCAGGGGCTAAGTATATCCTAAGAAGGGCTATAGGAAGAACCTGGGGCCACTTCAGGTAAACCTCTTGGCAAAGTTTGGACAACTGAGATTTCAAGGTTCTATTCATACATTCTGCTTTTCCTAAAGTTTTGAAAGCTGTAGATAGTATGCATCAGATATTGTCAATATCTTGGGGCCATACTTAATGGACTTGCTTCCTAAGGTTATCCACCCTCATTATTTGTACGGGGTCCCATGTGCATGCAAGGTTGTAAGGGCATACTTGGAATCTGGGTACACATTTAGACAGAGCCCTTTTCCTATTGTTAGTGCTCTAGTGAGGGCTATCAGTTTCAGGTTTCTGTGATCAATTTTCTGGGGCCAGGGCTGAGGACTCAACTACCAAATCAGGGGTCACTACTGCATATCTGGCACAACAATATCCATAGTTTCTGAACAGTCATGATCAGGGGTTCAAGACCAACTAATAACAGTGTAGCAGGATTCAGAGCTTGATTGACCTTCAATTGTATCTGGGGATTTTCACACAGCATACTCTGATACCTCAACATTTGTGAATTAGCTATAAGTTTCCTTTGTGTTTCATTATGGTTAGAACAGAGTGTGGTACAGTAACTTGAAGATTCTGTCTCAAAGTGATCTTGTTAGTTTTGCTCACTAGGAAGGCTGTAGCTGTAACAGCTTCTCAAATAAGGTCCAAGAGATTGAGTCAACACTCCTAGAACATTTCCTTGTGACTCATGAACATAGAGACTGAAAGGTTTTCTGGACATCTGGTAGACCCAGAATTGGTGACAACATCAGAGTGTTTTTTCAAAGATCAAAAGGCTGCATCCTGTTCAAGTCCCCATTCTAATGGAGACTTTTCCATTCCTTTGATAGCTTGATACAACGGTTTTGCTAGCAGCGCAAAATTGGGGATCCATATACCACATACTTTGTGGCACCCAAGAAGGCTCTCACTTGCCTCCTGGTGGTTGGAGTAGGAATACTGCATACAGCTGCTTTGCGTTCTGGTAAGGGTCCCAGGCGTCAAATTCCGCTGGACAATTGGAATCCTAGGTATTTAACTTGTTTGGCATAATTGCACCTTAGCTCTTGAGACTTTGTATCCAGCCTCATTAAAAAGGTGCAAGAGTTCACTGGTGGCTTGTAGACATTCACTTTCTGAGTTGGTGGCTATGAGCAAGTTGTCCACATACTAGAGAAGAACCCTTTCTCCTGGGTTCACATAGTAGCTGGAAAGATCTTGATTCAGGGTAGCACTGAAGAGAGTAGGTGAATTCTTGAATCTTGAGGTAATCTTGTCCAGGTGATTTGGCCCCGCCTTCCTGTAGTGGGGTCTTGGGCTAAGCGTATGCAGAAAAAGGCATCTTTTAAGTCCAGAATGGTGAAATGTGTGTAGCGTCAGCAGGGATCAGTCCCAAGAGAATATAAGGATTTTGGTACCACTGGGTGTATAGTTTCTGCTGCATCATTCATTCTTCTTAGATCCTGCACTGGGTGGTAATCACCTGTCCCAGGCTTCTTAACAGGAAGAAGGGGAGTGTTCCAAGGTGACTGACATTCCTTTGAAAAAGTCCATACTTCAATAGTTTCATTAAATGGCAGTGGATTCCTGCAATGGCTGGTCAGGGAAGAGGATACTGCTTCACATGCACTGGTTCCGCTTCTGGCTTAAGGGTGACAATGACAGGGGCTATGTTCTTTGCTAGGCCAGGTGCATTATCTTTTGCCCATACTCCAGGTGGGGCTATAAGGTTGGTAGGTATACAGGAACTAGCTGGCTTGATTGGAGATGCACTATAGAACTGCTACTCTTCTTCTCGGGGAACAGTCAGCACCATTAATCCAGCAGGCTCTGGGTTCACAGTCATTTGCATTTCTCTCTCTTCAGCAAAAGATATCTGTGCCTGAAGCTTTGCAAGTAGATCTCGGCTCCAAAAAGTGGAATAGGGCACTCAGGCATATGCAGGAACTGGTGCATTATTTTCTGTCCCCCTTGTTCACTCATGCCGTTCTGCAAAAAAGGCTTTGTGGCCTTAGCCCCAGTAGCTCTGATAATGGTGGTGCATCTAGAAAAACACAGGGGCTACTGGCTTTAGTATTCTACTCCTGTACCCCCTATAAAGTCCATATATTGGTCCCCTATTCTTCAGACTGACTCCTGGGGACCCAGGGAAACTGGAGAGTCCGGTCTGGCCTAGTCTTCATCCATGCTGTAGCCCTCTCAGGCTGCCACTTACTCTATAGCTGCTTCACTCTCGTGCTGAAACACTGTGCTTGGTTTTATTCTGTCTATGACTCTGCAATCAAGTACTCCCTCCTCCCCTCCTGGGGTGGAGTCAAGATACAGGCATTCACTTCTCTAATGTCCTTCTTTTTCTACAATGGGCGTACTGACTCGCACCCAGTTTTTACTTCCTCTGCTCCTTCGATATCACATTCAACAATTCACATACTTTCTGTTCAACTCTTCCAGTAACTATTATGCCCGCAAATCCATCCAGTTTCATTTCTATTTATATCTCTCTGGGACTGACTGACAGAAATGCAAATTCTTCTGGGCTGCTGGATTGCATGGGGTATATAGTGAAGGCTGCCTGCGCTATTTAGATTGGGTCCGCAAAGCTGGACCTAGTGCAATGGGATTAGGATTACGTGACCCTCTCTCTTACTGGTAGTTATACATTTGAAGGCATACAGCAATCAGGCTGAACTAGCAAATAAATCCCTACTTGTGCCGGGGCTTCTCTTCTCCTGCTGCGGAGGTGACTTGTGACATTTGCAGGGAGGTATCTCCCCTCCCCCCCCCCTTTTTTTTTTTTTTTTTTACTTCTCTGCTGTGGGCACATTAGTTCACGCCTACCGGGGGGTGACATCATCGGTGGACTGGGCTCCATCCCCCCCTTAAGCACTCTGAACGGAGCTACTTACAGAGAGAGAAACTGATGGGACAGGATATCTAGAGATTCTGGGGCAAAATATGGTGAACTAAGGAAATATGGAGCAACTAGCAGAAAACCACTCCCTTTCACATAGCATTCCTAATTGGGACAGAGACATTTGATTACCATAGTCTTTAGTAAATCCCTTACTGAAATTCTTGATCATACTTGAAAAGACACTTATTAAAAAACCTTATTACCGTAAACATAAGCTTAGATTGAGCACAGACATACAATTTAGATACAGTTCTTAAAATATCTTATAGAGAGAACTATAGCTATCTGTTACGTATGACTAAATCTTACAGTTCAGAAAGCAGATATTCAAGAGACATGAAACGGATACTTTTCCATGGCTGTGGTGGATATCTAAAATGCATATACACCCTCTTTTTGTTTTATTTTGTTTTGTTTTGTTTTTTAAACAATAAATATGTCTTCTATCAGGTGCTTGCCACAGTAAATCAGGAAATAACGTCTTGGAATTTAAAAAAAACAAAGTACACACAAAATTCAAATACAGAAAACCAAATGAATTTATCTTGAATTGTAAAGGTCGTCATTAGTCACTAGTACAGATTTCAAAGATAAAATCCTAACACAATTTTCTTATTCACTCAGAATTTAAACCATTCATTCTCAGGTTGCAATCTGGTACACTTCCAACCCAGAATGCTGCACCATCCCCCAAGGTTCTTAACCTCTACTTTTGAGGGTCAAAGGAAAAACACTTTATTTTCTCTCTCTTGTCTGTGTCCGTTAGTTTTTTTGAAACGACAGATTATAAATTCATCTCCTATCACACTTTGATTGAATGAATCCTTTATTTTAAACAAGCAAGAAACTTTTCAATCGGGAGCTGCTTCCTGTCTCATTCTTCCTGCTTGCTGGGAAACAACTTAACTGTTCACACACACACACAGAGACATGCCAGCAGAAAAAAAAAAAATAAACACTTTCCTAAACAATTAACATAGAAATACACCCTTATACATAATACTTTATAAGGTATTCGCTATAATATATAAGATCCCCTCTTATTCAACAAGCATATTCAATCAAAACCAGATATTGCAGAAACAAAATTTCAATCATTTTTTTAAGTTGCAAGCTGGCTTAAGATGCTTCATTGTCCTGTAGATCAAAGGAAAAAAACAAAAGCAGTTTCCTGAATTTTTCTATCAGTTCCTATTTAAACCATTACTAAAGATTTGTTCGCACTTGGTCGCCCAAGTACAGGAATTCGAATAAGAACTTAACCCTTTCCAGGCTAAGCCCCAAAACTATCGGGCCCACAATCCTGACTAAACATTCTTATTAAATGATATATAATACATGACCATAGCAGAAGGAACATCACTATTAAAACAAAGTGAATAAGAACAGGTATAATTGTCCTAAAATAAGCTCTAATTCGTCCAGCAGCAGAACGTTGAAAACATGCCATCATAGGGTTAAAAAGGCATCTCTGCTCAGACACGCCCCTTGTCAGTCTCACACTTACTGTAGGAAAAGCTGACTGAGACATGTTCTGGATTTTTCAGTGAGTCAAGCGGTAAATTATCATACATTACCCAACAGAATATAATCGTACATTATACTAGAAGGGGAACTCGTGATTTTAACAGATAACAAAAATCAGATACACAGTTAGGACGGACAATACACCAAACGCTTCCTCCGTTTCGTGACCTAGACGCAGTCGCCCGGCTAGGAACTGCGCTAGTCCAGAGTCCACTCTCGCTTGGTCCGTGCTGCCAAACCTCTCATTCACACTTCATTCACACAATCATGCTAGCAACGTATCCCAGGATGCAATTCAATTCTGTCTATTCTGACTAGTCTTTTACAAGTTCCAAATACAAGAAGACGGGGGTTTGAGAGGTGATCAAGCTCTCTTACCAAGTTCCAAGTTCCAAGTTCAAGCAAGATTCAAATGGCCATGCAAGATTCAAGTGGCAGTACTGCTCTTTCTTATCTGTCTAGACACATGCTAAAATCAAAACTCTACTCACCGGATCCGGTCCTCAAAGTTCCCAAGCAAGCGCATGAGTTGGACCTCGGACTCCCCTCACTCGGGTTCGAGGCGTTGGCTCCAGCCGGGCTCGGCACCCACCGAGGTCCGACCAGCTCCCTCCGATACAAGGGACCGGTGGCGCCAGAGAGCAAAGTCCCGTCGGAAGGGCGCGATCCCGGCAGGACCAAGCCTGTAGAGGCGGAAAGTCGTGGTATATTGCCCTATATACCCTCTAATACCACACCTTCCCGGTCCAACGCACCAAGAATATGTAGCAGCAGAGAATACACAACCCAATAATACCAGGAGTCAGTTCAGAAGGTCCAAATCATTTATTTGTGCACAAGACTCAAGCAAAGTCAATTTCAAAATGGCTGAGCCCTGTTCTCTGGCAATACAACAACTTTTATAGACTTTTGCTCTATTCTAGGTATAGAAAAACATTTCATTGGTCCCGGTAACCTCCCGTACCTCCCGTACCTCTTCTATTGGTCCCGGTACTGATATGATTATCCAATTATGTTCTTTGAGTGGGCTAAGCACCTGCCCACCCCCCTTCTAGTCCCAATTACAATGGTCAGTTCACCAACTTGTTACTTTCCTACTTTCAAGGCTATTGGGCTAGTTAATACGTGCAGGGAAGCAGGGCTCTGTAACCTTTCTGTCAGCAGTTTTAATTAAATCCCTTACAGCTGTACTTTTCTTATCAGTGACTTTTAAACATATTTTTCTGTATTTTTCCAGGTTTCAATTCTACTTGTCTAAGCTAATTCAATACTTTACTGAGTTCTAATTCTACAATAGCAGCATGTTGGGGGATGTGCAATTCCTATGGGCCTCTTCAAAGGCTTCATTTACAGGTCAAGCCAGCCAGGCCTGTCTGATTAGTTCAATAAGCATGGAGCATAGGCCTTCGCCTACCACAAAATGTGTAAACAAACATCGGTTGCTTATTCCTTCATAAAATGGAAAGACTAGAGGACATGCAGTGAAGCTATAATGTAGCCCATTTAAGACTAATCTTAGAAAATATTTTTTCACGCAATGCATAATCAAACTCGAATTCATTAAAAGAGGATGTAGTAAAAGCTGTTAGTGTAGCTGGGTTTAAAAGAGATTTGGACAAGTTCTTAGAGGAAAAGGCCATAAAGCATTATTAGACGAGGACCCCTGCGATAAGCAGCATGGAATCTGTGTACCTTTCTGGAAACCTGACTAGAACTTGTAACCTGGATTGGCCGCTGTTGGAAAGAGGATACTGGGCTTGATGGACCCTTAGCCTGACCCAGTATGGCATATCTTATGTTCTTACAATGTGCACATAATGCCTGGGCAGACTGGATGCACTATTTGGTCTTTTTGTGCTATCATCTGCTACCGTTACCGTGGGGGTTATTTTAGAAGCATCATCATGGTTAATAACATCATTTACACAAGTAGATTTGCATATGGCTCATGGTTTAAGTTGACTTGATATACCACCTTTATAATCAGAAGCCATTTCAGAACATGGGCTTTTTAAATGTGGGGATACTGTCACCACGCCCCCTGCTGGTAGCTTGTTGAAGGGACAAGGTGGACATTTTAATTATTTTTGTAGAAGTAGGAAACCTTTTTGGACCAGAGGGATCATGGTCCTTGTAGTCCTTCTTCTTAAAGAAATGAGTTGTGTACGCCTTGTGTAGGGTCAAACAAAAGGCTTTTATTCCCCTTTAGCACTAAGGTTCACTAAGAAACCAAAAAGTAGAATTTACCTTATTTTCAGGTTTATGCCAAAGTAATTACAGAGCAAGAAAACTGTTATGAGAGCTTCACAGTTCCTTGTAAAAATACAAAGGGTTTTCAACACTGTAGTAAAACAAATAAACAAGCTCTTCTTTAGCTCAACACAGGCAAAAGATATTGCTAAAGCATGTTCTGGTAATTACAGCTCCGGGAGAGACTCTAGGCTTTCAGCAATACACATCAAACAGTCCATTTGTTCTTCAGGCATCAACGGCTCTGGTTCCCCAAGCTCAATCTGCATGGGTTCCAGCTCAGCCGTGCTTTCTTCTTCACCTGAGCTTTCCCTGGCTGAAATAGTTTGCAGTTCAGAAGTTCTCTTCCCTAGTTTCCAGCCTGGCAGTTCTGGGTTTTGCAAACAAGTGGTATGTCTTGTTCCTATGCTTCTTTGTAGTGGTTTCCAAAACTTCTGCCAGCTTTCTTTCCTCTCAGTATTGCTATCTGAGTTATAAGTCTTTCTAGGACCTGGCTTCTTTGTGAGAAATAAAGTATCACTGTACCTTGGCTCCTTGAAGTCTGTGCCACTGGTATTCCCCCTACCAGGCACCCTCCTTCTGATACCGTCTTCTCTGAAGACTGTTTCTTGGAGTTCTCTGGGCTGGGCTTGTCCTTCCTGGAGCTTAGCTCTGCCACGTAAGGATTCCAAATTCCTCTGCCTTGCAGTATAGGAGGTTCCTCCATCAGGTCCTTTCTTCCCAGTATCCTTGGGTTCTGTTCCAGATCCTTTCTCAGAGCTTCTCTCTATGCGTAGGCCTCTCTCTAGGCATGGCTCTCTCTTTAGGCGTGGCTTTCCCCCTTGCCGGAGCTCTCTCTCTAGCCGTGGCTCTCTCTGCTTCCTTCCTGCAGAGCTCTGCTTATAAAGCCATTTTTCCCTTGAGTTTTCTGACCCTCTCCTCAGGTGCACCTGATTACCTTCTGCTTCATCAGTATCTGGGTGTGTCAGCTCAGCATCTGCAGGCTCGTGCCTGCCCCCTCTAGCTGTACTGCTAGGTAATTGCACCCTCTGCAAGTCAGTTGCTTTATGAAAAACAGCGTTTTTTTCTAAGTTCATAGCTTCAGCTCTATCACAATACTTATAACATTTTAATTTCCTGAAGGTATGTTGAGGGTGGGGAGAAGGAGTGGTTTGGGTATGCCTACAATATAGAAATGGATTCCCCATTTTACAAGAACAATCCATGTGGCATTTACAGCTCCTCCAAGGCATAAATATCTGCCTGCTGAAAAGGACAACTGTCAGTACAGAGGTCTTCCTCCCTTGATCACCACCCCAACCTCAATCCCTTCCCTGGCGACCTGCTAACAGGCAATACCCCCAACACATCTAGTCCCTACGACCCCCACCAAAGTATCCAACCCTCCCCCACCCCCCACCCCCAGGCCCTCTCAGCAGGACACTCCACTCAGGGCCGGCCTCATAGCACCCTGGGCAAACCTTAAGCCTTATGGACCCTCTGGGTGTCAATATCTACTGTTTAACTTTAATGCCCTGCTCTTTGCTGCCACATCCAGAGGTTTCCACCCTAGGCTACCACCTGGTTTGCCTACTGGTTAAGAACATAAAGACATAAGATATGCCATACTGGGTCAAACCAAGGTCCATCAAGCCCAGTATCCTGTTTCCAACAGTGGCCAATCTAGGTCATACGTACCTAGCAGTTTCCCCAAAAGACACAGGTTCCACAATGCTTGTACTGGGTCAAGCATTGATATCCTGGGTCCCTTCTTAATAATGGTTTATGGACCTTTCCTCCAGGAACTTGTCCAAACCTTTTTTAAACCCAGCTACACTAACAGCCTTTATTACATCCTCCGGTAACAAATTCCAGAGTTTGATTACACGTTGAGTGAAAAAATATTTTCTTTTATTAGTCTTAAATGGTTTACCCTGTAGCTTCATTGCATGTCCCCTAGTCTTTCTATATTCTGATAACGTAAACAATCGATCTACGTTTACCCGTTCCACTCCGTTCATTAATTTATAGACTTCTATCATATCTCCCCTCAGCCGTCTCTTTTCCAGGTTAAAGAGCCCTAACCTGTTTAGCCTTTCTTCATAGGAGTATCCTTCCATCCCCTTTACCATTTTGGTGGCTCTTCTCTGAACCCTTTCTAATAATGCTATATCCTTTTTAAGATACAGCGACCAGAATTGCACACAACATTCAAGGTGCGGTCTCACCATAGAACAATATAGAGGCATTATAATATCTTTTGTTTTATTTTCCATTCCTTTCCTTATGATACCTAGCATTCTATTTGCTCTCTTGGGCCGAGGGTTTTAACATGTTATCCACAATGACACCTAAACCTTTTTCCTGGGTGGTGGTTCCTAATGTGGAACCTTGCTTCGTGTAACCATAATTTGGGTTGTTCTTCCCTAGGTGCAAAGCTTTGCACTTGTCCACATTAAATTTCATCTGCCATTTTGATGCCCAGTCTTCCAATTTATCAAGATCCTCTTGAAATTTTCCACTATCCTCTTGGGTTTTAACAACTTTAAATAGTTTTGTGTCATTTGCAAATTTGATAACCTCACTCGTTATTCCCTTTTCCAGGTCATTTATGAATATGTCAAAAAGCAGCGGACCCAGCACAGATCCCTGGGGTACACCACTATTCACCTTTCTCCACTGGGAAAAACTGGCCATTTAGCCCTACCCTCTGCTTTCTATTTTTTAACCAGTTCCTGATCCACAATAGTACACTGCCTCATATCCCATGACTCTTTAGTTTTGCCAAAAGTCTCTGATGAGGGACCTTGTCAAAGGCTTTCTGAAAGTCCAGATACACTATATCAACCGACTCACTTTTGTCCACCTGTTTATTCACACCTTCAAAAAAACAAAACAGATTAGTAAGACAAGATCTGCCTTGTCTAAAGCCATGTCGGCTGTCTCCCATTAGGCCATGACTATCTACATGCTGAGTAATTTTGTTCTTTATGATGGTTTCTACCATTTTCCCCGGTACTGACATCAGGCTCACTGGTCTGTAGTTTCCCGGATTACTCCTGGAACCCTTTTTAAAAATTGGCTTTACATTTGTGATCCTCCAATCTTCAGGTATTACAGATGATTTTAATGAAAGTTCACAGATTACTAATAGCAGGTCTGCAATCTCATATTTCAGTTCTTTCAACACCCTTGGATGTATACCATCCGGCCCAGGTGATTTGCTACTCTTCAGTTTATCTAATAGTTGTAATACATCTTCCCGATGTATCGATATTTCCTTCAACTCTTCCGCACCTTTAAATACCACTTCAGTCATGGGTAACATCCCTACATCTTCCTCAGTAAAGACCGAAGCGAAGAATTCATTCAGTCTCTCCGCTATCGCCTTGTCGCCTCTTAGTGTCTCTTTAACCCCTCTATCATCTAATGGACCAACTGACTCTCTCACAGGTTTTTTACTATGAATGTACTTGAAAAAGTCTTTATTTCGTGTTTTTGCTTCCGCAGCAAGCTTCTTCTCAAATTCTCCCTTTGCCTGCCTTATCAATGCCTCGCATTTGACTTGCCAGTGCTTGTGCTGTTTCCAGGTTTTGTCGTATGGCTCTTTTTTTCCATTTCCTAAAAGATGCTTTTTTGGCAACAACAGCCTCTCTGACCTCACCTTTAAACCATACTGGCAGTTTTTTGGACTTCCTTCCACTTTTCTTAAAGCGTGGAATACAGCTGGTCTGGGATTCCAAGATAGTATTTTTCAACAACACCCAAGCTTGATGTAAGTCTTTAACCTTTGCAACTGCTCCTTTTAGTTTTTTCTTAACTATTTTCCTAATTTTATCATAGTCTCCCTTTCGAAAGTTAAAAGGTAGTACTGTGGATTTCCTTACTATCCCTCCTCCACTAATTAAATCAAATGCGATCATGCTATGATTACTATTGCCAAGTGGCCCCAACACCCTTATCTCTTGCACTAGATCTGGTGTTCCACTAAGGACTAGGTCTAATATGGCTTCCCCTCTGGTCGCTTCATGAACCAGCTGCTCCAAGAAGCAGTCATTTATTTCATCTAGGAACTTTATCTCCCTAGCATGTCCTGCTGTGACACTGACCCAGTCGATACAGGGGTAATTGAAATCACCCATTATTATTACTGCGCTGTAACTTTTGTTAGCTTCCTTGATTTCTTTGAGCATTTGATCATCCATTTGTTCATTCTGGCCAGGTGGTCGATAGTATACCCCCCCCCCCCAACTGCCATCGCTTTCCCCTTTTTACATGGAATTTCAATTCATAGAGATTCTACAGCAAATTTTGTTTCCTGCAAAACTTTAATCCTTTCTGACTTAATGCCCTCTCTAACTTAGAGTGCAATCCCTTCACCAGTTTGATCGGCTCTGTCATTATTATATAGTTTGTACCCAGGTATGACAGTGTACCACTGGTTGTGCTCCTTCCACCATGTTTCTGATATTCCAATCATATCTAACCTCTCATTTAGTGCTATATATTATAACTCTCCCATCTTATTTTTTAGACTTCTAGCATTTGCATACAAGCATTTTAGAGACTGTATTTTATTCATATTAATCTGGCTATTGGTAGGCAGGGGTAATTTGGGATCTTTAAGCTCTGTCTGCTCCATACTCGAGGGTATTTGGGCTACTTTACTCTTTTTGGAACCTCTCTGCTTTTGGCAGTATCCTTAAAGGATACACTCTTCAGAACCATGCGCTCTTGGGCGACTGTCGGCTTTCCCCTATTATCTAGTTTAAAAGCTGCTCTATCTCCTTTTTAAAGGTTAATGCCAGCAGCCTGGTTCCATCTCGGTTAAGGTGAAGCCCATCCCTTCGGAAGAGTTCCTCCTTTCCCCAGAATGTTCCCCAGTTCCTAACAAATCCAAAACCCTCATCTCTGCACCATTGTCTCATCCACGCAGGGAGACTACGGAGCTCTGCCTGCCTTTTGGATCCGGTGCATGGAATGGGAAGCATTTTGGAGAACGCTACCCTGGAAGTTCTGGATTTCAACTTCCTACCTAAAAGCCCAAATTTAGCCTCCAGAACCTCCCTACCACATTTTCCTATGTCATTGGTACTGACATGTACCAAGACAGCAGACTCCTCCCCAGCACTATCTAAGACCTTATCTAGATGGCCCGTGAGGTCCGCTACCTTCGCACCAGGCGATCCTCATGTCCACCAGCCACTCAGCTATCTACATGCCTAATGATCGAATCACCAACTATAATGGCTGTCCTAATCCTTCCCTCATGGGCACATGGCCCTGGAGAAATTTCCTCAGTGCAAGAGGGTTTTACATCATCTGGAGGACAGATCCTAGTTACAGGATCACTTCCTGCCACAGCAGGGTGATGCTCTCCTGTCACGTGATCTCTCTCCTCCATGGCAACAGGGATGCTGCTAGACTGGAGGTGGGACTTCAGGACTATATCCCTGTAGGTCTCGTCTATGTACCTCTCATGTCTTCCAAGCCTGCTACTCTAGCCTCTAGAGAACGGACTCATTCCCTGAGAGCAAAGAGCTCCTTGCATGTAGTGCACACGTAAGACCTCTCACCAACTGGGAGAAAATCATACATGTGACACTCAATGCAAAAGACTGGAAAGCCCCCATCTTTCTGCTGGACTGCTGTCTGCATCTTAGTTTTAAGCTTGTGTTTAGATCTTTAAGTTCTTTACTTACTAAGGGTTGCTATGGATATTTATACTAATAAAACTGTACCTAATACGCTTAATATATCTTGTTCACCTGAAGCTAAATTAATCTCAGGTCCTTAGTGTATGACTGATTTGGATAACGAGCTTCACCTGAGAGCACCTCCTTTCCTTTAAGACGTGTAAGTACCTATAAAGCTACGATTATCACAGGGATGGGTGGGTGTTGGGGAGGGAGGGAAATAACACTTATTAAAAGAGGGCTGCTACACAGTACCCTGTCCTGTACTGCTGAGGTAAGCTGTGACCAACTTTCTGGGTGATTAACAGTCCTTGCTTGGATAGAAGGAGTCTTTTAAAATGGCTTTTTGACCCGCCACCCAGTGTTAACACCTATTGAAAACGTTTTACAGGTCTTTTACCCCCTAGGTAGAAGGCCTCTTTGTAAAGGTCTCTAGAAGACTGACCCTGTTTTGCCTTTTATGCTAAGTTATATTCTGATTTGATTTAAATTACAGTTCTTTGCTGCTGCTAAGCTCTGACTTATTATGAAATTTAAACTGCAAACTCTCTGCTGGGTTCTAAATTTAACCAGAAAGCTCTCTTCTGTGTTTTAAATTTAAACTAAAAGTACTTTGCTAATACTAGCCCCCGAGTGAGTATTAAATGTAATCTACAAGCTCTCTGCTGGGTTCCAAATTTAACCAGAAAGCTCTCTTCTGTGTTTTAAATTTAAACTAAAAGTACTTTGCTGATAATAAGCCCTAAGTGACTATTAAATTTAAACTACAAGCTCTCTGCTGGGTATGAAATGTAACCAGAAAGTTCTCTTCTGTGTTTTAAATTTAAACTTAAACTGCTGCTACTAGGCCCTGACTGGTTTAACAAAAAACACTGGGTTCACAGATTAATTCGCTTTAATACAAAGAAGTCCTTTCAGAAAATTCCCAGAAGTATATACTCACAATTGCAGATCTCTCTCCAGAAGTAGCAGTCCCTTTTTCTAATCCTTTAAGACTGAGGATCACAGAGCTCTGGTTGAGCTATTTATGCTTGTGCTGCTGAGGAAAGCCGTGACCAACTTCCTGGGTGATTACCAGTCCTTGCTTGGATAGAAGGAGTCTTTCAAAATGGCCTTTTGACCTGCCACCTGGTGTTAACACCTATTGAAAACATTTTACAGGTCTCTTGCCCCCTAGGTAGAAGGCCTCTTTGTAAAGGTCTCTAGAAGACATTTTGTTGCTCAAAGAGTACTGACCCTGTTTTGCCTTTTATGCTGTTATATTCTTATTTGATTTAAATTACAGCTCTTTGCTGCTGCTAGGCTCTGACTTATTATGAAATTTAAACTACAAACTCTCTGCTGGGTTCTAAATTTAACCAGAAAGCTCTCTTCTGTGTTTTAAATTTAAACTAAAAGTACTTTGCTGATACTAGGCTCCGAGTGAGTATTAAATGTAAACTACAAGCTCTCTGCTGGGTTCCAAATTTAACCAGAAAGCTCTCTTCTGTGTTTTAAATTTAAACTAAAAGTACTTTGCTGATACTAGGCCCTGAGTGACTATTACATTTAAACTACAAGCTCTCTGCTGGGTATGAAATGTAACCAGAAAGTTCTCTTCTGTGTTTTAAATTTAAACTTAAACTGCTGCTACTAGGCCCTGACTGATTTAACAAAAGCACTGATTAATTAGCTTTAATAGAAAGAAGTCCTTTCAGAAAATTCCCAGAAGTATATACTCAGAATTGCAGTTGTGGCTCCAGCTTCTCAATCCCTATCCCTGGCCTTACCAGAGACCCATGGTGTCTAGATGGAGCAGGAGCAATCCCCATTATCTCTTGCTCTTAAGCCACTGGGTTCCAAAATGTCACTGATGACCCCTAGCAATGATTTTACGGTACTGCGGTAGTACCATAAGATTAAGTGCATGTAATAAATAAAATATAAATAAATTACCGCTAGGGGTCATTGGCACCATTTAAGAACATATTGCAAAACCATAGGTATCTAAGTGGAAATGTTCTGGGATTTTCTTCTGTAGGATAGGTCGGGGCTTACTGGATTTTCCATCTGAAGCCTGAAAATGATGAGAAATGATCAGTCAGGATGTGATGTCTGAGATCTCACAGAGCTAGGCCCAGCACAGAGTAAAGACTGAAGGTATCTTTCTCATACGCCCCATTGTTTCTTACATCTCTTCTCCGATGAACATCTCAAAACTTGATTTAAAATGCTGCTTGGTTGCTTTCCCCCTCAGACAGCTTCTTCTTATAGACTTAGAGGCCTCACTCCTTGCAAACCTCAACCCCCATGTCTTGTCTGTATTTGGTATTAATCTGTCTGTCTGTCTGTCTTTACTAGATCTTAAGCTTGAAGAGCAAAGTCTGTCTATGATGTGTGTCTGTAAAGTGTTGCATATGCCTAATAGCTCTACAAAGAACAATAGAACAACTTGCCTATGCTGGCTAAGTGGGCGTTAGTTTCCCAGAAGCTATAACTCATATTCTGAAAATGCTTGCTGGAGGTGTTTGTAATCAGCAGTCAAAAACTGACAGGGATTTTTTCTCATTCCATAAAGGAGAACACCTATGAAGTAGGTCGATCCTGACCACAGCCGGAGCCTCGCAGCACCATGACAGGGAACGACAGGTGAGCTGCTTTCAGGAGCATGAACCAAATATTACATCATTATACAGGTAGTCCCACTCCACCCAGCAATTGACCCTATCTTCACAGCTACAGACTGCAAGTCTCTTGGGAATTTGCTATACTGGCTGCTTGAATCCCACCTGCAGATGACTAGCTGACACCTTCCCCCATATTGTGGACTCTGAATGCACCTGCATTACAAGTCACATCTGGGAACAAAATTCAGGTCTATGCAAGGGTTAAGTTTAAGATTTTATCAACCATTTCTGAAATTTTAATGACAGGGTAACTAGCTTATTTGTGTGTGAAACTTGATTGTTAAGTTCCATTAAGATCTTTACGGTCCTCTAGGAAGTACTGTTGTATATTCCAACAGGTGTAAGGGTGACATATCAAGAAAGAGAAATAAACGTCTTCTCTTTATGCCTCTAAAATATGGAGACTGAGACTGGATCTGTGGACGCTGACTGTCGTAGCGCTATAGAAGCCAGCACAGGAGCAGGCATGCAGGATTCTCCAGCCCCTCTGCTGCAGAAGATCAATCGGGGCCCCAAATCCACCAATGATCACAGCCACAGGACTTTAAAACAAAGACGCGCTTAGGCGCGCCCACACCTGGCGGACCTGTGCCTGAGCGCCTCTCCAGAGGGCCCTTTGATGTGACCCTTAGGTGGGGACCACAGCGGGGACCAACAGTGACAGCGGCAGTGAAGAGCAAGCCACCCGCAATGCTAGCACAACATAAACCTTGACCAGGTCACTCTCTATAAACCGAAACAATGAACTGCACCGAACAATGAACCATAACAGGCGGAATCACATAGACCTACATGCACAATACAATCTCCAGACAAAAGCATCAACATCAATAGCAACCAGAAGATAAACCTAAGAAATGCTCACCATTTACCTGTCAGCATACATGACATAGGAGTCATGGCTTTTTCCCCAGACCCTGGATTCCATGCAGCTGTGGACTCTGGTGATTTCAGTCTCCAAAGGTAATAGGACAGTTTACAAGATGAGATTAACTCTGACCCCCTGGTGATTTCAGTCTCCAAGGCCTGTCTGAAGCCCCTCCTTGCTAAATCAAGAATGGCAGACCTCAAAGGGAATGGCTAGAAACAATAGCAGACCTCAAGGGGAATGGCTAGAAACAATAGCAGACCTCAAGGGGAAGTGCTGGAGAGGATTCAATTCACTATAAAGGACAGAAACACTTCCTCTCTCTCTCTCTCTTCCACTATTCATCGGAAATGAAGGACAGGAGGCTCTGATAATCAATTCCCTTCACCCCTCCCCCTCTCTCTCTCTTGCCATGAGGCTCTGACCCACATGTTCTGGCCTCTCTCTCTCTCACACTTCACACATGCACATGCACACACAGATTCATTGATGCACACTGAAACAGCTCTGTAACAATCACTATATACCTCTGTTCAATACCTATGTAATAAGCCTATTTCTACATAAAAACCTTTCTCCAAGCCACACCTGTTTGGTTGTTTTATTACAAACCCTACTGCCTCTGTGAAGTGAAATGAACCCAGGACCTACAGGAGAATAACTTGACTAAATCTTACATCTTTATGGGGGCTCGTCTCTCGGATTTCACAGCAGACCTCCAGTTGGGTAAAAGTGTAAGATGTGGTCAAGTTACACCCACACCAAGCACTGATCTATCAGACATAATAAAACATATATCAGAGAGCGCCATCTCCACAAAAGAGAAATTAATTCTCGGAGACTTCAACCTCCCCTCACTACAAGATAAACATGCCGAAGCCTTCATCAACGCTATGGAAGCAATGAACTTAACACAGATTATACATAACCCAACTCACGAAAAAGGGAACACACTTGACCTAATATTCCTGAACTCCCACAGCATCTCTACATCGACGAACCCAAAAATCACATGCGTGCCCTGGTCTGACCACCATCTCATCAACATCACCCATATATACAAATACAAAAAAAACAAAGAGAACAACCAACAAAAGAGAAGATTCAAACCTTTCAACAAGGAGGTCTTCCTAGCACAAACACTACCCAAACTCCAGTCAAACTCCTCAAACCTTGATGACCTAATCAACAACTGGAACACTACAATCGCTTCTGCATCCTGTGCAACAACTACCAACACCAAAACAAAAACTACTGTAGCAAAAGCAAAATGGTATACCCTAACCCTACGGAAACTAAAGACTCAACTCAGAAGAACTGAAAGAAAATGGAGAAAAACCAAAAAAGAAGCAGACAAAACAAAATACGTAAGCAAACTTTACTCATACCACACTGAAACTGATAAAGCAAAAAGAGCCTACCATTCAAAAATCATACATACCGCACTAAACAAACCACGTGAACTCTTCGAGATAGTCAAGAAACTAACAAAAGCACCCAGCCACCCCGATCAGCTACCAAACATCCCACCTGAACTACTAGCACGCCAATACAAGCAGCTCCAGCCACCAACTGCCCCACAACAGAACACAACACCAACAACCTACCATATCACCAAAACAACAGAATGGTGCACATTTGAAACGATCACAAAGGAACAAATAGAGTCTACCATCTCCTGCCTAAACACCACCACCTCTCCACTAGACCCCTGCCCTGCTGAATAGATAAAGAAATCCAAAGAAGACATAAGCACACCCCTAACCCACATTATCAATGAATCCTTCAAGCAAGGACATATACCGGACATTCTCAAGACCTCTATCATCCGTCCGACCATAAAAAAAACCAACTTGGACCCACTCGACCCAGACTCCTACAGACCAATAGCAAGCCTCCCATTCACCACCAAAATTATGGAGAAGATCATTCAACAGCAACTCCAGGATCACCTAGACACCAACAAAATACTAGACCCGCAACAACACGGATTTCACCCGTACCATGGAGTGGAAACCCTCATGACGACCCTACTGAATACCCTCACCAAAGGCACACAGGCCAAACACTGGATAGGCCATGCTCTTCCTAGACATATCAGCAGCCTTCGACACCATCTCCCACAGCATTCTCCTACACAGACTCCAGGAAATAGGAATTAAAGACACCGTACTACAATGGTTCCGCTCCTACTTGACAAACAGACAACAACTGATCCGCACAAGCACAGCAACCTCCCCCCCCCTTCCAACAACATCAAGGAGTACCACAAGGATCCACACTATCCGCCATGTTTTTCAATATATATCTACAACCACTCTGCGCAATAATACAAAAGCATAACATCAACTACCATATATATGCAGATGACATAATGCTCTATGCACCAATCACAACCACCAACCCAACAAATAACCAATTATCAGACTGCTTTATAGAGATCTCCGACTGGCTGCAAAGAAACAATCTTGCCATCAACATCAAAAAAACTGAAGCCCTCATAGTAACAAATGAACCAAACTTTAGCCCTCCACCACACCTCACACTGGGAACCACCCAAATAAAGACTCAATCCCAAATAAAATATCTAGGAATCACTATAGACCAAGCACTCACGTTTACTCCACAGATAAAAAAGGCTGCAAAGACAATATTCCACAAAGCAAAAACATTACAACGGCTCAGACCACTCATTACTCCACAGGACTTCAGAACTGTCATACAGGCTATGATGCTCCCCCACCTGGACTACTGCAATATAATCTATCACGGACTTCCTGAAACCCACACCAACCCCCTACAGACGGCTCTGAATACCTCCGCAAGGATCATCCAAAAAGCAAGAAAGCACGACCACATCACCCCAATCCTGAGGGACCTACACATACTTCCACTTGAAGCGAGGATCAAATACAAAGCTGCCCTGCTTATACACAAAGCCCTCCATCAATCACAGACCTCCCACCTCTGCTCCCTACTACCCCAGCCCACCCACAACAGACCAACCCGACAAACCACCAGCAACGTCCTTACCATCCCCTATGAACAAACAAAATATAATCAACGAACCTGCAACAAAGCCTTGCACCCTCCCTTTGGAACTCATTACTGAGTCAAATCAGAAACACTACCATCCTATCCGAGTTCAGGAGACAACTAAAAACCATCCTCTTTCAAGAATACCTGGGACCAGAAACAGACAACCTCCACAGACATCCCACAATCCCCCAATAAAATCCCCAATATACCCTAGAAGAGACCTATATCTGTCGCCTAAGTCTTTACTACCTGTTTGAATCGTCAATGTTGGCCCCCTGGTGATGGCTCCCCCCCTTTACACACTGATTGATGTACACCCCTCCCCCTTTAGTGTTAACCCACTTTGACCCGTTGAAAAGCGATATACAAATGCAGTTAAATAAATAAATCATGCCCACAAGCCTCCATTCATCCTACACTGGAAAAAAAAAACCCTGAACACATCAGACCAAGCTTCATATAGACCCATCGCAAGCCTGCTCTTTGCAGTAAAAATCATAGAGAAAATGGTGCAGCACCAACTACAAGAACACATTGGCAGACACAATCTCCTAGATCCCCAGCAGCACAGCTTCCAACCACAACACGGAGTGGAAACATTATTAACTACATTATTAAAACACTCACCAAAGGAATACAGCGAGCCAACCAATCTTCCTAGACATTTCATTGGCCTTTGACATCGTGAATCACCAAGTACTACTACAACGCCTTCGCACAATTGGAATACAGGGAACTGTCCTATCTCACTGACAGATATCAACAGATAAAGATTGGAAACAACTCTTCAACCCCATACAAGCAAACCAAAGGTGTCCTGCAGGGATCTACCCTCAGTACTATACTCTCCAACCTATACCTGTGACCCCTCTGCTCAGTCATAAGGACACACAAATTATACCTCCACGTTTACGCCAAAGACATTATGATTTACAGACCAATCAACACATGCCAACCAGAAATAACAGCCCACCAAAAATGCTTCACCGAAGTACTACTACTACTACTACTACTGAGCATTTGTATAGCGCTATAAGATGTACGCAGCACTGCACAGACATGAAAGAGACAGTCCCTGTTCATCAGAGCTTACAATCTAGTAAAGACAGACAACACAAGGGAAACACAAGGAGATCAGGGAGTCAAGATCCAAAAGCAGCAGCGAAGAGGTGAGTTTTCAGCCTGGATTTGAAAAGGGTCAGAGAAGGCACCTGACATACAGACTCAGGTAGTTTGCTCCAGGCGTAAGGTGCAGCAAGGAGAAAGGAGCAATGTTTGGAGTTAGCAATAGAAGAGAAGGGCACAGATAGAAGCAATTTGCCAGAAGAGCGGAGTTCCTCAGGGGGGTGTAGGGGGAGATAAGGGAGGAAAGGTAATGAGAAGCTGCAGAATGAATTCACTTATAGGTCAGCAGGAGAAGTTTGAACTGGATGCGGAAACAGATAGAGAGCCAATTAAGTGACTTGAGGGGTAATATGAGCATGGTGAGGCTGGCGGAAGATTAGCCATGCAGCAGAGTGTTGAACAGATTGAAGGGGAAAGAGATGATTCAAAGGGAGACCAGCAAGGAGTAGGTTACAATAGTCCTGACGGGAGGTGATTAAGGGGTGAATGAGTGTCTTAGTAGTGTGTTCAGAAACGAATGGGCAGATTTTGTTGATGTTATAGAGAAAGAAACGGCAGGTCTTAACTATCAGATGGATGTGTGTGGAGAAGGAGAGAGAGGAGTCAAAGACAACCCCAAGGTTGCGAGCCGGGGAAACAGGCAGGAGTATAGAATTATCCACAGAGACTGAGAAAGGAGGAAGAGGAGAGGAGGTTTTAGGGGGAAAAATAAGAAACTCAGTTTTGGCCATCTTCAATTTCAAGCGGCAGTGAGACATCCAAGCAGCAATGTCAGAAAGGCAGGCAGAGATCCGGGTTTGGATTGCTGGAGAGATTTCAGGTGTAGAGAGGTAGATCTGGGAGTCATTAGCATAAAGATGGTACTGAAAGCCATGGGAAGAGATGAGCACACCAAGGGACTGGGTATATAGAGAGAAAAGAAGTGGACCTAAGACAGATCCTTGGGGTACACCAACTGAGAGCGGGATAGCAGCAGAGGAGGAGCCACCAGAACTAACACTGCCAGAGTGATGGGAGAGATAAGAGAAGAACCAGGATAGTACAAAGCCCTTAAAACCAAGTGAGGATGGGGGTATCAAGGAGAAGGTTGTGGCCAACAGTTTCAAAAGCAGCAGAGAGGTCAAGAAGGATGAGGACAGAGTAAAGGCCCTTGGATTTTGCCAGGAACAAGTCACTGGAGATTTTGGCAAGAGCTGTTTCAGTAAAGTGTAAAGGACAAAAGCCAGATTGTAAAGGATCCAGGAGGGCTTGAGAGGAGAGAAAGTCAAGGCAATGGTGGTGAACCACACATTCAAGTAGTTTAGAAACAAGATGGGTCGATAATTAGAAGGATAGATAGGATCAAGTGAGGGTTTCTTAAGGAGAGGTGTAACTACAGCATGCTTGAAGGCTGCAGGTACAGTTGCAGTGGAGAGAGATAGGTTGAGAATATGAGAGATGGAAGGGACAACAGTGGAGGAGATGGGGCTTAGGAGATGGGTAGGGATAGGATCAGAGGAGCAGGTGGTGAGTTTGGAGGAAGAAAGAAGGTGTGCCGTTTCCTCTTCAGAGATCACAGAAAAGGAAGAGAGGGTAGCAGAGGTAGAGGGGGAAAGTTGGGAGTGAAGAGGGGGAGGAAGGGAAGGAGGGGAAGGAGGGAAAGGAGCTGATTTTGTGGGGAATTGGAGGATGATCTTGTAGATTTTGTTGTGGAAATAGTCAGCCAGGGTTTGGGCAGAAAGGGAGGGAGGGGTCGGAGGCGGAGGCACCTTGAGGAGGGAGCTGAGAGTAGTGAAGAGACGGCGAGGGTCAGAGGCAAGAGAGTTAGTCAGATGGACATAATAGTCTTGTTTGGCAAATGCTATGGCTGACTGGAAAGAGACAAGCATGAATTTAAAATGTAGAAAGTCTGCAAGAGAGCAGGATTTGAGCCAAGCACGCTCAGCTGAATGGGCACAGGAACGTAGATAGCGGGTAGTGGATGAAAGCCAGGGCTGGGGTGCAGTATGCCTCACAGGAAGTGGCATGGATGGAGAGAGAGCACCCAGAGCAGAGGCGAGTGCAGCATTATAGGAAGCTACTACCTCATCAACAGACTCAGATGACATAGTGGAGGAAAGAGATGATGAAACAGTGGAGGAGAGAACCAAAGGGTCAATAGCATGAAGATTTCTAAAGAGGTTGGAAGAGACAGGACGAGGTTGAGGCAGTGGGTGATGAAGAGTAAAGCTTAGGTGATGGTCAGATAAGGGAAGAACTGAGGTACAGAAGTTTAAGAGTAAGGAATTAGAGAAAAATACAAGGTCAAGGCAGTGGCCATGCTGGTGAGTGAGGACAGTAAATTAAAGCTGGAGTTCGAATGAGGAGGTGAGGGTAAGGAGCTTTAAAGCATAAGGATCAATAACAAAATGGCTAACAGAAAACAACTTCTAAATAAACTATAACAAGACAGAGGCCCTTTACGTAACAAGAGACACTGCATTTGCCCCAACCCCACAATAAAACTGATCACCACCACAATTAGAACCAAAATTGAGGTGAAATATCTAGGAATCACCATCGACAAACACCTGACCTTCAAAATGCACATAGACAAAACCACCCAAACAATTTACTTCAAGGTGAAGACACTCCAGGGCCTCTGACCACGCCTTGAACCAGAAGACTTTTGTACAGTATTCCAAGCATCAACAATACCCCATCTGGACTGCTGCAATGCCATCTTCCAAAGGCTACTGCATTCCACACTCCTACCACTTCAGACAGCTTTCCACTCAACAGCAAGAATCCTACAAGTTGCAACGAGAAAAGATCATATCACCCCAATACTCAAATAGTTTCCCTGGCTCCCCTTGCAGAGTCGTATAACATACAAAAGCATCATGCTCACTCACAAAGCAATTCATTCAGACCGCCCACACACCTAAGATCACTCATAGAGCCTTCACAACCGCACAGAGCTAGGCAGACCTTGCAATGAATACCCTCAACATCCCCCATACCAGAGCCAAATCAAATCCATAGCCCATGTTCCCTGTAAAATAGTTATCTCCAAGTTATAATGCCCTGCTCAATGTAATTTCAGTTTGTTCAATGTAAACCGCACTGATGCAGAATAGCGCGGTATATAAGAGAATGTAAATAAATAAATAAATCAACAGGCATGCAAAAGAGCCTTCAAGCTCTACGCACCTTCCATATGGAACAGACTGCCAGACCAGCTCAGGAACACTGCAGACCTCAAGACTTTCCACAAAAGGTTAAAGACACATCTCTTTACCGAACACTTCCACACCAGTGAATAACCCCCCACCAGACGAACAATGCACATCCACCTTGCACTAATTGTGTATATAAAGAAACCTGTATATAGTTAAGAGTCAACGCTCTTTGATTGCATGCTGTACATAGTTTATACCAATGTTTCAATGTAAGTTACATCTTCAGTTCTATGTAAACTGCCTTGACCCAGAGAAAGGCGGTATAATTGTGGGGCAGTGCTGGCAATGAGGCTGAACTCCAGTTGCTGGGTAGATTCGTGAGGGGATACTGCACTTTACAAAATTCCATGGATATCTCTACAGTTATCCACTTATCTTGATCATGAATTGTTGTTTATATTTTAGGGTCTGTGGAAGTGTCCTTAGTAGCAGAATTAGCATTTTAAGACTCTGCTTAATATGGGGCTACAGATACACTGTGAAAGTTACCCATTCCTGAAAGGATTAAGGGCTTCAATCTCACATATTCAAAATCCTTCCTAGATAAATTACCAGTATAGAAACATAGAAACATATAAAAATGATGACAGAAAAAGACCACATGGCCTATCTCGTCTGTCCTTCCATATCAACAACTACAACAGTCCCCTTTTTACCTTTAGAGATCCTCTGTGTTTGTCCCATGCTTTTTTGAATTCAGATACTGTCCTCATCTCTACCACCTCCACTGGTAGACTATTCCACGGATCCACCACTCTTTCCGTAAAGAAATATTTCTGCATATCACTCCTGAATCTATCCCCTTTCACCCTCATCCCATGACCCCTCATAGCAGAACTTGCTTTCAGTCGAAAGAGGCTCTCTCCCTGAACATTTATGCCACGGAGAAATTTAATCGTCTCAATCATATCACCTCTATCCCACCTTTCCTCTAAGTTGTACATATTAAGATCCTTAAGTCTGTCCTCATATGCTTTATAACGAAGACCACTAACCATTTTAGTAGCCACCCTCTGTACTGACTCCATACTGTTTATATTCTTTTGAAGGTGCGGTCTCCAGAATTGCACACAGTATTCCAAATGAGGTCATAACAAAGACTTATACAGAGGCACTATCACGTCCTTTCTTCTGTTGGCCATGCCTCTCCCTATGCACTCAAGCATCCTTCTAGCTTTCGCCATTGCCTTTTCTACCTGTTTAGTTACTTTAAGATCATCAGACACAACCACGCCTAGGTCCCGCTCTTCTTTAATGGACAAAAGTACTTCACCCCCTATACTATATTGCTCCCTTGGATTGCTGCAGCCCAAATGCATGACCTTGCATTTTTTAACATTAAATCCCAGCTGCCAAATTCTAGACCATTCTTCAAGCTTAACTAGATCCCTCCTCATATTATCTACACCTTCCTGGGTGTCTACTCTATTGCAGATTTTGGTATCATCCGCAAAGAGGCAACCCATACCCGACAGCCCTTCCGCTATATCACTAACAAAGATGTTAAAAAGTATGATAAGTGAGGAAGTAAAAAATGCTGAAAAATACCAAATATTGGCACCATTTTTCAGCACACAATATAGGGAAGGCCAAAGAACAACCTCATTTTAGTACTAAGCAGCACTTAATGGAACAAGGCTATTCTCTGTGGAGAGTCCCCAGGCCCTGCGGTCCATGATGTTGAGATTTGCATGATAGCTACTCGCTGGCGTTCTACACATGCAGCTTTCTGTGCTAGTGTTAAGATAAAAAGCTACAAATCACGTGTGGTCAGTTTTTGTTCTGGTATTGTCCTAGAGGTGGATAGTGTGAGCTGGCATTTTCTGAAAATGTAATTAAATAATTTCCTTGTGTGGTGCTGCAGTAGCAGAGACTATGTAGGATCTCTACTGTTTGTTTCCAGGCTCTGGCCTGCCAGAGCAGGTGATCACTGACAACGTTGACCAATTTACATCTAGGGTTACCAACCAGCTGGTATTCAGCTGATCGAGCCGTTTTTTACATGGCCAGGCTGCCAGAGATCTAAGACCAGCCATTGAAAAGCCGGTGTTTTGCTCTGTCCGTGGGAACGGGAGTGGCCAAAGCAGAGAACTGGCTTTTCATCTCCTGGAGTCCTTGCCCTGCCGCCCCCCCCCCCCCCCCGGCGCAGCCTTACCCTCTCCTCTGCTCCAGCTGCGGCCTCTGCTTCTTACAAAACCAAAGTTGCAATAGCGCTAATAATTTAAAATCAAAATGAAACTGGTGTGGAGCCTTTTGGCCCTATGGAACCCCTGCTGCTGCATCCCACCCCTCTAGCATAAGTTTCTTTTGAGGACGGGACACAGAAGAAAGGATTCCATAGGGCCGGAAGGCTCTGCACCAGTTTTGGTATGATTTTAAATTATCGCTATTGTAGCCATGGCTTTGCAAGATGCAGGAGCCGCGGCTGCCAAGGGAAGGAGGTGGCAGGAAGGGAGCTGACACGGGGGAGGGTCTGGAAGGAAGCTGAAACGGGGAAGGGGGAAGGAGGTAGCAGGAAGGGAGCTGACATGGGGGGAAGATGGGGGCTGGAAGGGAGCTGAAAGAAGGGGGAAGGTGGGGGCTAGAAAGGAGCTGACAGTGGGGTGAAGAAGGTGTTTGGAAGGGAGCTGACATGGAGGGAAGGTGGTGTCTGGAAGGGAGCAGAGGGGTGAACAAGGTGGCTGGAAGGGAGCTGACATGGGGGGTAAGTGGGGGCAGGAAGGGAGCTACCATTGAAGCTATGTGCCCCAAGAGGCACAGCATGAGATGGGCTTATGCCATCACATGACCCTGCACTTTGGTCACCAGAGACGCAAGCTGCTGAGCCCTGTCTAGAAGGATGAAGGCCCTGCCCTGTGTAGTTTTGAGGGGGGG
The DNA here is from genome assembly GCA_033557465.1 of Ichthyophis bannanicus. NCBI lineage: Eukaryota > Metazoa > Chordata > Amphibia > Gymnophiona > Ichthyophiidae > Ichthyophis > Ichthyophis bannanicus. The sequence continues at coordinate 125,571,087 of CM066047.1, forward strand.
CTCCTATGAACTCCAGGCATTGCGTGGGCTGCAGATGGGGTAATTAATGACAAACCACAGACCTTGCAACAACAAGAGGTTGCAGCAGCCCTGCTAATGGACCTTCTCCAGCGAGCCTCCCCTTATCAACCAATCATCCAGATAGGGGAACATGAAGATGCCTTACAGTCAGAGATAGGTGACGACCACCGCTAGGCACTTGGTGAACACTTTTGGAGCGACTGAGAGACCAAAGGGCAGAACCCTGTACTGATAGTGGCACCCGCCTACGGCAAAACAGAGGAACTGATGGTGCCTGGGGTGAATCAAGATGTGGGTATAGGCATCTCTTAGATCCAAGGAGCATAGCTAATCTCACTGCTAAACTAGGTAGGGAAGCAACATTGCAAGGGATACCATTTTGAACTTCTCTCTGACCAGAAAGCAGTTGAGGTCACACAGATCTAAGATGGGACGCAACCCTTCTGACTTTTTGGGGACAAGGAAGTAGCGGGAGTAGAAACCTTTGCCCCGGAGATGTTGGAGGCTCCACAGCCCAGTCCCTTAGGAGGGTCCCGAGCTTCCTCTGCAGGAGGTCTCAGTGAAGAGAAGTCATGAGGCGCTCCCCTTGAAAGAACAGAGGAGTATCTGCTCGAAGTAGAGGATATAACCCTCCCGCACTACCTACAGAATCCAGGTATTGGTAGTGACGCCTGGCTAGTTGCGGGCAAAACTAACCAGATGCCCCCCCCCCTCCCATGTGCCTCAGTTCTTGACCCTCGGGAGGGAGGGAATATGCTCAGGGAGTCAAAAAGCCACCCCCCCCCCAAGTTTCCATGGGGATGCTGTCTGGGGCTCGGGGGCCTTAGTCTTATGAAGGCTGTGACTCTGGCCCTTGGCCTGCTAACCTTGTTGGGGAGCTTGGTAGGCTGAAAACCGCAGGTAAGTTCCGTAAGTCTTTTTCTTCTTCGGGTAGGACTTCTAAGAACATAAGATATGCCATACTGGGTCAGACCAAGGTCCATCAAGCCCAGTATCCTGTTTCCAACAGTGGCCAATCTAGGTCATACGTACCTAGCACTTTCCCCAAGAGACACAGGTTCCGCAATGCTTGTACTGGGTCAAGCATTGATATCCTGGGTCCCTTCTTAATAACGGTTTATGGACCTTCCTCCAGAAACTTGTCCAAACCTTTTTTAAACCCAGCTACACTAACAGCCTTTACTACATCCTCCGGTAACAAATTCCAGAGTTTGATTACACGTTGAGTGAAGAAATATTTTCTTTTATTAGTTTTAAATAGTTTACCCTGTAGCTTCATTGCATGTCCCCTAGTCTTTCTATATTCTGAAAACGTAAACAATCGATCTACGTTTACCTGTTCCACTCCGTTCATTAATTTATAGACTTCTATCATATCTCCCCTCAGCCATCTCTTTTCCAGGTTAAAGAGCCCTAACCTTTTTAGCCTTTCTTCATAGGAGTATCCTTCCAACCCCTTTACCATTTTGGTGGCTCTTCTCTGAACCTTTTCTAATAACGCTATATCCTTTTTAAGATAAGGTGACCAGAATTGCACACAATATTCAAGGTGCGGTCTCACCATGGAACGATATAGAGGCATTATAATATCTTTTGTTTTATTTTCCATTCCTTTCCTTATCATACCTAGCATTCTATTTGCTCTCTTGGCTGCCGCTGCACACTGGGCCAAGGGTTTTAACATGCTATCCACAATGACGCCTAAATCTTTTTCCTGGGTGGTGGTTCCTATTGTGGAACCTTGCATCGTGTAACCATAGTTTGGGTTGTTCTTCCCTAGGTGCATAACTTTGCACTTGTCCACATTAAATTTCATCTGCCATTTTGATGCCTAGTCTTCCAATTTATCAAGATCCTCTTGCAATTTTCCACAATCCTCTTGGGTTTTAACAACTTTAAATAGTTTTGTGTCATCTGCAAATTTGATAACCTCACTCGTTATTCCACTTTCCAGGTTATTTATGAATATGTCAAAAAGCAGCGGACCCAGCACAGATCCCTGGGGTACACCACTATTCACTTTTCTCCATTGGGAAAATTGGCCATTTAACCCAACCCTCTGCTTTCTATCTTTTAACCAGTTCTTGATCCACAGTAGTACACTGCCTCCTATCCTATGACTCTTTAGTTTTGCCAAATGTCTCTGATGAGGGACCTTGTCAAAGGCTTTCTGAAAGTCCAGATACACTATATCAACCGACTCACCTTTGTCCACCTGTTTATTCACACTTTCAAAAAAACATAATAGATTAGTAAGACAAGATCTTCCTTGTCTAAAACCATGGTGGCTGTCTCCCATTAGGACATGACTATCTACATGCTGAGTAATTTTATTCTTTATGATGGTTTCTACCATTTTTCCCAGTACTGACGTGAGGCTCACCGGTCTGTAGTTTCCCGGATCACCCCTGGAACCCTTTTTAAAAATTGGCGTTACATTGGCGATCCTCCAATCTTCAGGTATTACAGATGATTTTAATGAAAATTCACAGATTACTAAGAGCAGGTCTGCAATCTCATATTTCAGTTCTTTCAACACCCTTGGATGTATACCATCCGGCCCAGGTGATTTGCTACTCTTCAGTTTATCTAATTGTTGTAATACATCTTCCCGATGTATCGATATTTCCTTCAATTCTTCCGCACCTTTAAATACCACTTCAGTCATGGGTAACATCCCTACATCTTCCTCAGTAAAGACCGAAGCAAAGAATTCATTTAGTCTCTCCGCTATCGCCTTGTCGCCTCTTAGTGCACTTTTAACTCCTCTATCATCTACTGGACCAACTGACTCTCTCACAGGTTTTTTGCTACGAATGTACTTGAAAAAATCTTTTTTCACGTTTTTGCTTCCACAGCAAGCTTCTTCTCAAATTCTCCCTTTGCCTGCTTTATCAATGCCTTGCATTTGACTTGCCAGTGCTTGTGCTGTTTCCAGGTTTCGTCGTTTGGCTCTTTTTTCCATTTCCTGAAAGATGCTTTTTTGGCAACAACAGCCTCTCTGACCTCCCCTTTAAACCATGCTGGCAGTTTTTTGGACTTCCTTCCACTTTTCTTAAAGCGTGGAATACAGCTGGTCTGGGCTTCCAAGATAGTATTTTTCAACAACACCCAAGCTTGATGTAAGTCTTTAACCTTGTAACTGCTCCTTTTAGTTTTTTCTTAACTATTTTCCTCATTTTATCATAGTCTCCCTTTCAAAAGTTAAAAGGTAGTACTGTGGATTTCCTTTTCCCCAAAGCCTTCCACTGGGAAGGGTCAGCAGTCTTCTGAGACAGCCTTGTTCTGGTCATATATTCAGACTCCAACTCTGTAGCCTTGTCCATCATGGGCTTGCCAAAGAGGTTGTCCCCTCGGCATGGAACATCGACCAACTTGTCCTGAACCCATTGCTTTAGGTCTGAGGACTGTAACCAGGCCAAGCAGCAGGCACCAATGCCCATAGCAGCTACCCAAGCCATAGACTCAAAGCTGTCATAGGCTGCCTGAATCATAAACTTGGAGCAGTCCTTGACTGAGGAGACCAGGGTCCGGAACCTCACCAGAGGTTCATCAGTCAGGCCAGCTGGGAACCCAGCAAGCTCCTTTGCCGGGTCCATCAGGTACAAGCCCATGTACAACTGGTAAGCATGGATGCAGGCTATGAGCATTGAGCCCTAATAGCACTTCCTACCAAACCCATCCATGGTGTGGACCAAGGAGTGTGTCTTCTGACTTTTGATCTGATACATGGCCAAATCCACCACTATGGAATTGTGTGGCAGCAGTGGCTTTTCAAACACGGGGTCCTTACAGACTCAATACTGTGAATCAAGTCGCTTGCTCACAATAGGCACCATCACTAGGGCATCCCACATCCTGAAGAAGAGGAGCTCTAGTATGGGCAGGACAGGCACAGTCAGTGCCTCCTTTGGAGGGGTATTGTACTGGAGAATTTCAAGGTCCTCGGCACCAGGCTCATCCTCCGGCTAAGCCACAAAGGATAGGCCCTTGGAAATCTCCTACACAAAATCGACGAACACAAGGTCCTTGGGTGGGGACCGCCTCCACCGTTGTAGTGGGAAGGGATCCAATGGGACATACCCTATACAGCCGGGTATCGGGCAATTCGTCCATGGTCTCCCGCTCTGAGTTGGAATCGGAGAGTGCCTCGATGGCTTGACGGGCATCGGCCCAATGCCCCGTTAGAGGCATCAAGGGAGATAGAGGAGCCCGACATCCCGATGCTGAGGCACTCAGCAGCAAGACCCGAGGTCTCATGGGTGAAGAGGAATGCCGTGGCTCAGCTCAGAGCTCATGTTTCTCGAGCACTGGCTGGACATTCTCCAAGGAAACCCTCGAGGAGGAGGGTCCCAATGTCAGTACCACCAACCCAGAGGCACTAGGCATCGGATCGTGCTGTGACTCCAGGAAGGCAGAAAAGCTGTGTTCCAGGGCCACCATTCTGGCCTCCAGGCCAGGTGGCATCGCAGCCACCGGCTTGAGGACTGATGGAATCGGGCCTGGAGCCGACTTCCCTGATGGGGAATCACTAATGGTGATGAGTTCATCCTCCCACTGGGGAAGCTTCAGGGGCCACTCCCAGCCATCACCCTTATGCTGAGGGCTTCAGTGCTGGTGGCCAGAGATCTTACCCCTGGCTCTAGCATTGGTCCTCGATGCCAACTCGGGCAGAGTCCGCACCTTACAGGGAAGATCCAAAGAGGACGATCCCCAATCTGAGGCTCCTTGACCCCAGGGCTTGGAACGAGTTCAGCCACGTGATGAGTCATCAGATGTGGCCGCCGAGGGCAGCGATTCCATGCTCGATGTCGGGGCTTAAATTGAGGACTTCTGGCCAAAGATCATCCTTGCCTCGGCTTCATGTTTTTTCTTGGGTCCATTCTTCTTTCCTTCTTATTTTTCTCATTGTGTGTGTTTTTCCTTGCATCCACACTGACTAGGATGTTCAAGTTTGATCTTGCAGGAGCCTTTTTCCCCATTATGTCTTCGGTCAGTAGCTTCAAGCAGTTTGGCAAGTGCTCCTGTACCATGTCCATGACGGACTGCCATAGCTGCTGCCTTTGATGCCTCAGTGCTTTTCACAACTCTTCCAACTCTTGCTTGACATCTGCAGGCAGAGCGGGCAGGTGGAGTCATCGTGATCAGCACCAAGGCATCAAAGGGGGAAAATGGCTCCTGCAAGATCAAACTCAAACATCCCAGTCAGTGTAGGTGCGAGGAAAAACCCACACACCAAGAAAAATAAGAAGGAAAAAAGAATGGACCCAAGAAAAGACACGACGCCGAGGCAAGGATGATCTCGGGTGAAGGGAAGGTGATCAAATGTAAATCGGTAAAAAGGGTGAAAAAGCACCAAGAAAAAGATAGAAAAAAAAATCTACTTTTTACCGAGTGAACAGACAGGACATCTGCTGGGAACCGCGGAAAAATGAAGACTGAGGTAAGATGGCACCCTTGGGCAGTAAGGTGACCACGCATGCATGGTGTAACTCCCAAAGGCTTTCTGTGAAAGCTGGAGAGTGATTACCGAACGGGCTCCATCGGTTCCAACGTCACCCTTATGTGAGGACTGACTTCCTGTTTGTTCCCAGGGAGCAGTAGACAACCAGAAGTAATAGCATTCCTAGGGACTCTCAGGAGAGATCTATCAAAGGCCAATGCAGAATAGGAATCCTTGAGATTTATGATGTCAAGGAACCAATAAGAGAAGTCAGATTATCAGAGAACAAATAAGAGGAAGTACCAGAGCTGGTGCTACCCATTAGGCAAACTAGGCGGTTGCTTAGAGCACAAACATTTCCAGGATAGCCCACTGCTGTCCTTCTCTGGGTCCTGCAGTGGCAGCAATGCCATTAAACCAGAAACATGGCATTTACTCAAATCCTCCGATGCTGCTCTGAGGGAGTGATCCCATGCAAATGGGACGTCTGCGTCGGAGGGAGAGGAAGCAGCTGGTCAATACAAACACCAACAGCAACGCAGTGTCGGAGGCTTTGGGTAAGCATTGCATTACCAATTTAGATCCCAGAAAGCCAGAGATGGAGAGCAGCAGGACTGAAACGCACATAGCGTGCACCAGCCCTGGCAAGTACGTTATCAGGGAGCATCATCAAGGCCTGATTTGCAATGGCTTAAAAGAGTGGATGGAAGCCATGGCTCCCTTCTTACATGAAGAAGCTGTCCTGGGGAGGGCGGGGGTTAGCGCATGACAGCGGGACTTATGGGAAGTAATGTTCTAAACATCTTCTGTGCACAAAATGCTGATTTACATGCATAAGGGGCCTTATAAAATTAAGCCACACCTAAAAGTATCTGCAATACATTTAGGAGCGTACTTGTAAAGTAGACGTGCTCATGGGAGCAGTCATGATTTATATGTGCACTGTACAGGCTAACATTTACACCTGCTCCTGTATAAACATCCAACCTTCCATGTAGACATGATTTCTGCAGGATTTGTGCTAGTATTTTATAAAGATATATAGACAGCTATGTTTCTTTATATCATAGACAAAAAATAGGCAAGTTCTCCACCTCCAAACCTAGGCTGTATAAAATAACCCTCATGGCATGTGATGGACCCATTGTAAATGCATAGTATAATACAGGGTGGCCCAAAAAAAAGTGAGAACATCTTGTAAATTAAAAGTTTAAATAGTTTACTTATTTACCTTTTTTAGCTATATAACGTCTTTATTTTGACAATTTCCGGTCGACATCTTTTTTTTTTAATTTGTCAGTCGTTTACATCTGTCTTTTTGAATTTTTAAATAATTTATATGCTATGAGATATTCTCACTTTTTTGGGCCACCCTGTATATGTACTGTATAATTCCAAAGTACTTACATTCCCAGCCCAACTGAGTTTACATTATTTATGATATGGCCCACCAATGCTAACTGTTTGATCTTTTCATTTTTCACATCAAACTTGCTTGTAATAAAGGCAGATTGAGAAATACACATGAAGAATGTTAGGCTTTACTTCCTGCTGGTAACATCTTGATGGTCTCTGGTTTCAGAGGACAATCACGGCAACTCTTCAAACCCTGGTTGATTGAACAGATTAACAGCAAGAAATATGAAGGGTTATACTGGGTAGATGACAGACATACCATGTTTCGTATTCCATGGAAACATCTGTCCAGAAAGGACTCCAATCCGAAGGACTATGAAATCTTCAAGGTAAACCAAGATTCTATTTTATTTTCTGCTCCAAATTTTAGACTGCCCTGATATACATGGGAATGGATACGTCTAACGCTTTATTTTTTGAGGAGGTATCAAAAGGTTTCTCACTGCTGGGGAAGAGCATTGATCTATGAAAGCATAGATCTGTTAAACCAGGAAACCAGCAGTTACTTCCTGAATCGGGCAGAGTACAGTTTCATGTTTTTTCGTACAGGCATAAAATATGAATAGGGTACCTAACTGGGCACTCTGTGAACCTAGGGCCCGATATTGAGTTGGGCAGGCTATGCGCCCCGGCGGCGCATAGCCAGCCTGCTGACCCCCATAACCTGGATTCGGTGCGAAAGTGAAAATCCGGGTTAGCCTGGACTCACCGGCAGCCACAGAGGCTACACGGGTAGCAGCGATTTTCGAGGCTACCCTCATAGCTTCTGCATCTTAAAGATAGGAATCTTGCTTATCCTTAAGGCACAGAGGGTTACGCGACTAGCATCGAAAATCGCTGTAGCAGCAGATAAGCATGCAATAAATAAATCCAGGAGTCTTTTCAAGGATCCAAGCCAGTTTAATGTGCACATGGCTCAAGCAATAAGCAATTTCAAAATGGCTGAGCAATGGCTTCTAGTAAAACAACAACTTTTATAGCTTTCTTGTCCATTCTAAGCATAGGCAAACTTTTCATTGGTCCCAGTACCCCTCTCACCCATCTATTGGTCCCGGTACTGATATGGCTACCCAATCGGGACTCTGGTCTGGGCCCAGCACCTGGTTGCCCCCCTTCTAGTCCCAATTACAATGGTCAGTGTCTCTAACTTGTTACTTCTCTCCTCCAAGGTCGCTGAGCTTGTTAAAACATATGGGAAGCAGGGCACTGTAACCTTGCTTTTTTGCAGAGTTAATTAATTCCATAGAAGCTGTGCTCTCTTATCAGTACCAATTAGAGCTGTTTTCTGTCTTTTATAAGTTTCGTTTCTGCTTAGCTATGTTCAGTTAAACTGAGTTAAGTTTCAATTCTATGGTGTCATCATTCAGGGGGGTTTTCATTCCTCTGGGCCTAACTACAGGCTTCAGTTACAGGTCAAGCTGCTCAGGCCTGTCTGCTTAGTTCAATTAGCATGGATCATAGGCCGTCGCCTACCACATTCCCCCCTTTGATTATTCTCACCCGCATGTTAATAAGGTGTGAGAATCAAATCACATAATACTAGGTAAAGGTATCACTCTGTGGTATAGGGTAGTAAGTTCACATAGCTAATATCTTTGTAGCTGTCTTACGCTCTACAGTGTTATTAATAACTGAAGTTATCATTTGCAAGCAAAATGGCAAGAAACAAGGGAGCAACAGGCAGATAGTCAAAGTCCATAGTTTGGCAAGAGTGGGAAAAAGAACTAAAGGATTAGAAGGTTCGGTTGCATCTTTGTTGTGCTGTCGTAAAGCTTCTGATTTAGACAGACCAGCTGTCCATCCTTCGTAGTAGATTGTGGTCCAGTCCGAACAAAACACAAACTGTCAACAATGGGGTGGGCCAATACCCACTCACTAGTAGTATTATGTAAATCAGTCTGATTGTATAGGATAGAATAGTTCAGTTCTTGCGTCTCCCAGGGCCACTGATCTCCCATCTTAGTTCCTCCACAATAGAAACAGTCAGAAGTGTGGAGACTAGATGCTATTGCTCCAGTAAGTTCAAGAAACAAGTTCTGGTGGTGGTATGAGGAATTGCAACGGTGGCTTGCATAGCCTTGTAGAAAGTCAAGATCTAGAACAACTTTTGGATTGGAGAGTATACCAATGCAAGTATAGGAAGAATGATAAAACAAGGTCTGAGTGACCTTCGGTCCAGTTCATGTTGTACTTATACAGGCTGCCCAGGGAGATAAGGCAAAAGTCATTTCAAAGCACTCCAAGGCTGCTATCACGATGAAACAGTAGAGAATCATGATGAAAGTTCTCTGAAGAATTAGTGCAAGTCTTTGAAAAAACCAGTGCAATCTGTTGATCATTCTTGACCACGAAGTCTTCTTCTTCTTTACTGTACGTTGACCTGTTTTGCTCTCAGTAGCATGCAACAGGTGTAGCGTTGATTGTAGATCCTCAAGCTTCTGCCGTACGTAGACCTACCAGCTTTTTGGCAGGAGTAGGGCTGTAGATTCCAAAGTATCACTGTCCTCTGGGATGTCTCAATTTCTTAAAATATCATAGCATAGTCTCTTAGGCTATTATTGCTTTCTTAGAGCAGTTCACTCTTTAGGAGATCAAAACAGTCTTTTCAGAGTATTTAAACACAGTCTCTTAGAAGATTCAATTTCTTAACACAACACAGTCTCTTTCTGATGATTGCAGGTTTTTTTTTTTCAGATGCGAGGCTTACCTTCAGATAAACAAACAGTCTTGAAATAGTGCAGTTTCTGAGGGACCAATAAGTCTTAGGTCCGTGGTTGTTGTTGTAGGGTGAGGTGCAATGGAGTCTCAGGATGCTGTACAGTAGTCCAGTGATCAGGTTCAAGAGCAGCTGCTGGCTTCACTTGATTATGATGGGTCAAGGATCAAATTCTGCGACTTTTACTGCAGTTGGAGTTGACAGGATGACGACATAGGGTCCTCTCCAATGCAGGGCTAACAGTATCTTTCTCCACTCTTTGATCCACACCGAGACTCCAGGCTTGAAAGGATGCAGGGGTGCAGGCAAATTGATGAGTAATCGATTTTGTACTCAGGTATGAAGACTCCTGCAAAACAGAACTTAAAACCAATAGTTCATGTCTAATAATTTCAGATCCTATCTGTCTCATATCTCCTTTTATTTCCTATACAATAGGCAGGGGTTGCGCATACAGAATTTCAAAAGGGAAACTCCTAAAGACTTAGCAGGGGCTAAGTATATCCTAAGAAGGGCTATAGGAAGAACCTAGGGCCACTTCAGGTAAACCTCTTGGCAAAGTTTAGACAACTGAGATTTCAGGGTTCTATTCATACATTCTACTTTTCCTAAATTCTGAGATCTATAGGCAGTATGTATCTATTAATATCAATATCTTGGGGCTATACTTAATGGACTTGCTTCCTAAGGTTATCCACCCTCATTCTTTGTACAGGGCCCCATATGCATGCAAGGTTGTAAGGGTATACTTGAAATCTGGGTACACATTTAGACAGGGCTCTTTTCCTATTGTTAGTGCTCTAGTGAGGACTATCAGTTCAGCTTTCTGTGGTGAAGTTTCTGGGGCCAGGGCTGAGGACTCAACTACCAAATCAGGGGTCACCACTGCATATCTAGCACAACAATGTCCATTGATGATGAAACTGCCTTCAGCCACAAAGAAAGTCTGTTCAGGGTTCTCCAGAGGGACATCAGTCAAATCCAGGTGGCTTGAGAATACAGTGTCCATAATTTCTAAACAGTCATGATCAGGGGATCAAGACCAACTGATAACAACATAGCAGGATTGAAAGCTTGACTGACCCTTCAGTTGTATCTGGGGTTTTCACACAACATACTCTAATATTTCAACATTCATAGATTTGTTAGCTAGTAATTTCCTTTGTGAAGGGATTTTTCTTTTAGTTTTTGCTTACTAGGAAGGCTGTAGCTGTAACAGCTTCTCAAATAAGGTCCAAGAGATTGAGTCAACACTCCCAGAACATTTCCTTGCGACTCATGAACATAGAGACTGCAAGGTTTTCTGGACATCGGGTAGACCCAGAACTGGTGATAACATCAGAGCGGTTTTCAAAGATCAAAAGACTGCATTCCTATTCAAGTCCCCATTCCAATGGAGACTTTTTCATTCCTTTGGTAGCTTGATACAATGTGATACAATGGTTTTGCTAGCAGCGCAAAATTGGGGATCCATATACAACAGTACCCTGTGGCACCCAAGAAGGCTCTCACTTGCCTCCTGGTGGTTGGAGTAGGAATACTGCATACAGCTGCTTTGCGTTCTGGTAAGGGTTCCAGGCGTCGAATTCCGCTGGACAACTGGAATCCTAGGTATTTAACTTGTTTGACATAATTATGCTTTGGCTCTTGAGACTTTGTATCCAGCCTCATTAAAAAGGTGCAAGAGTTCACTGGTGGCTGGTGGACATTCACTTTCTGAGTTGGTGGTTATGAGCAAGTTGTCCACATATTGAAGTAGAATTTTTTTCTTTTTTTTTTTTTCTTGAGTTTCTGGATAACTTGTCAAATCTTTTGCTGAGTGAGGCGAGTTCTTGAATTCTTGAGGTAATCTTGTCCAGATGAGTTGGCCCCGCCTCCTTGTAGTGGGGTCTTGGGCTAAGCGTATACAGAAAAAGGCATCTTTTTAAGTCCAGAATGATGAAATGTATAGCTTCAGCAGAGATCAGTTCCAAGAGAATATAAGGATTTTGGTACCACTGGTTGTATAGTTTCAGCTGCATCATTCATTCTTTCTTAGATCCTGCACTGGGCGGTAATCACCTGTCCCAGGCTTCTTGACTGGCTTGAGGGTGACAATGGCAGGGGCTATGTTCTTCGCTAGGCCAGGTGGATTATCTTCTGCCCATCATCCAGGTGGGGCTATGAGGTTGGTAAGTATACAGCTTGTTGCTTTGGATGCAGGTGAATAGAACCGCCATTCTTCTTCTTGGGGACAGTTAACACCATCAGGCCAGCAGATTTTGAGTTTCATTTTTTTCTTCCTTCAACAGAGGATATCTGTGCTTGAAGCTTTGCAAGCAGGTCTCGGCCCAAAAATGGAATAGGGCATTCAGGCATATACAGGAACTGGTACATTATTATTATTATTTTTTTTTTTCTAGTTCACACATGTGGTTCTGCAGAAAAGGCTTTGCGAGAAAAACACAGGGGCTACTGGCTTTAGTATTCTGCTCCTGTATCCCCCATAAAAGTCCATATATTGGTCCCCTATTTTTCAGACTGACTCCTGGGGACCCAGGGAAACTGGAGAGTCCGGTCTGGCCTAGTCTTCATCCATGCTGTAGCCCTCTTCGGCTGCCACTCACGCTATAGCTGCTTCACTCTCGTGCTGAAACACTGTGCTTGGTTTATTGTTTTATGACTTTGCAATCAAGTACTCCCTCGGGAGTCAAGATACGGGCATTCACTTCTCTAATGTCCTTCTTTTTCTATAATGGGCGTACTCACACCCAGTTTTTCACTTCCTCTGTTCCTTCGATTAGGATAATCTCCTCACATCATTCAACTAAAATATCATTCACTTTCTCTGTTACATTTATTTTCACAATTCACACACCCTCTGATTAACTTTCATTTAACCATTATGCCCGCAAATTCATCCAGTTCTTTGCAATTTCCGTTCATTAGTTCAATCAAGTCCTAAAACTTCTCAGTGTATAATGCAGTTTTTTTCAGTTCTAAACAAGTCTGGTCAGCTGACTTTCACTTCTAGTCCGGAGGGGGTGGACATTCCCCTGTTGCAGAGGTGGCTAGCAAACTACTTGGGAATCTGTAGTCCCCCCCCGCCCCTCTCCTGGATTCTGTTTCTCCTAGCAATGCTCTATCCAGGAGGTTGATTTTTTTTTTTTTTTTTTTTTTTAAGGATCCACTTCTCTGCTGTGGGCACATTAGTTCACGCCCACCGGGGGGGGGGGGGGGGGTTGACATCATCGGTGGAGTGGGCTCCATCCCCCCCTTAAGCACTCTGAACTGAACTACTTACAGAGAGAGAGAGAGAGAGACGAGACAGGATATCTAGAAATTCTGGGGCAAAATCCTGATTGGGACAGAGACATTTCATAATCTTCAGTAAATCCCTTACTGAAATTCTTGATCATACTTGAAAAGACACTTATTATTTCTGTAAACATAGGGCAGGCAGGAAACACTTAGATTGAGCACATACATCCATTATGCTTCTTATAGAGAGAACTATAGCTATCTGTCAGCATGTCTCTGCAAAAGAAATTATTTTTTAGTTCAGGAAGCAAATATTTAAAAGACATTCCGGATATTTTTCATAAAATACAGTACACCTTTCCTTCTTTTTTTTAAATACAGAAAAGCTAACTGATTTGTTCATTAGTAACCAGCACAGAGGGGAAGCATGCATTCAAATGACTTATACTCATTCATAAAAAGATAAACTTTGTTTTTTAAAACTTTTGGTTAAACAGAGCTAGTGAAACCAGAGAAAAAACTAATTATAAATTCATCACGCTTCGATTAAATGAAGAGACTTTTCAAATCGGGAGTCCCTTTTCATTCCTAAATCTCCTGCAGTCTCCAGCTGTCTCTCCAGAACCTTTTTTTTTTTTTTTCTGCAGGCTATGTAGAAGCCACACCCCTCTGCTCGCGGGGAAACAATTGAACTGTGCTCATAAAAAGAGACTTCTCATTCACATGGACAGAGATGCCAGAAAAAAACAATTTAAATCAATGTTAAGTAGTGATCTAATTACTTTGTAGATCAAAGGAAAAACAAAAACAGTTCTTTATCATTTCCTATTTAAACTGTTTCAGTGCTTACTGAAAATTTGAACATACAGCCGACAGAAATTCCTCTCACTTGGTCCGCAACCCATAAGGGATTAATACAAACTTAATCCTTTTCAGGCTAAACCCAAAAACTATCGGGACCCACAATCCTGACTAAACATTCTTATTAAATGATAAATAAATGATATATATTACATAACCACAGCAGAAGGAACAAAAACATATTAAATAAAACAGGTACAATTTGCCTGAAATAAGCACAAACTACCAGCATTGAGGTTTAAGCCTGCACAAGATTAGAAAGACGACACTAGACATTCTTTCCTTCAGACACGCCCCCTGTCAGTTTTTCACACTGCAGTAGAAAAACTAACTGGGTCAGACCAGCTTTTTGATTTCTAAAAATGACTGTAGGTGTTTTGGGTCTTCATTCTGCTCTATTAATACAATTTCTTAATCAGTGAACTGTCACAAATTACTCAACAGAATAATCTCACATATATAACAAAAGGGAAACTCGCAGTTTCAACAGATAGCAAAAATCAAATACACAGGACGGACAATACACCAAACGCTTCATCCGTTTCGCGACCTAGACGCAGTCACCCGACTAGGAACTGCGCTAGTCCAGAGTCCACTCTGCTTGGTCCGTGCTGCCAGACCTTTCATTCACACTTCATTCACACAATCATGCTAGCAACGTATCTTAGAATGCATTCCTTTCTATCTATTCTGACTAGTCTTTTTCCCAATTACAAAAAGGATGAGGGTTTCACCCGGCGAATTCCCATGCGGGGTTACTCGGCCCTTCCTTGAGAGCTCTCTTACCAATTCCCAATATCTCGAGATTACAAATTCCAAGTTCCACTGGCAGTACTGCTCTTTCTATTTCTGTCTAGACATACCAAAAACCCAGTCCTGTCTGCTCTGACCAGGCTGAATCATGATTCTCTAAGTTTTCAAACTGCAGTTCTAACTCATCTGTCTAGACAGGTTTTCAAAACTATACTTACCAGATCTGGTTCCCAAGCTTCTGAGTTGGATCCTGGACTCCCCGGGTCGGAAGTGTTAGCCAGCTGGACTCAGTGCCTGCCGAGGCCAGGCAGAACTCCCTCCGATACAAGAGGATCGGTGGGCCCAGGGAGATTCCCCTGCGTCGGATTGGCATGGTTCCAACTGGACCAAACCTCAAGGCGAATTACGTGGATTTATTCACTTGAACACTATCCACCACTCGCACTTCTCGGCCAACGCACCAAGAATGTAGCAGCAGATAAGCATGCAATAAATAAATCCAGGAGTCTTTTCAAGGATCCAAGCCAGTTTAATGTGCACATGGCTCAAGCAATAAGCAATTTCAAAATGGCTGAGCAATGGCTTCTAGTAAAACAACAACTTTTATAGCTTTCTTGTCCATTCTAAGCATAGGCAAACTTTTCATTGGTCCCAGTACCCCTCTCACCCATCTATTGGTCCCGGTACTGATATGGCTACCCAATCGGGACTCTGGTCTGGGCCCAGCACCTGGTTGCCCCCCTTCTAGTCCCAATTACAATGGTCAGTGTCTCTAACTTGTTACTTCTCTCCTCCAAGGTCGCTGAGCTTGTTAAAACATATGGGAAGCAGGGCACTGTAACCTTGCTTTTTTGCAGAGTTAATTAATTCCATAGAAGCTGTGCTCTCTTATCAGTACCAATTAGAGCTGTTTTCTGTCTTTTATAAGTTTCGTTTCTGCTTAGCTATGTTCAGTTAAACTGAGTTAAGTTTCAATTCTATGGTGTCATCATTCAGGGGGGTTTTCATTCCTCTGGGCCTAACTACAGGCTTCAGTTACAGGTCAAGCTGCTCAGGCCTGTCTGCTTAGTTCAATTAGCATGGATCATAGGCCGTCGCCTACCACATCGCTGCTACCCATATAGCCTCTTCCTCCGCCCCCGCTCTGTCCCAGAATGCCCCTAACATACCCCAATGCTATGCAGATAGCATCGGGATGCGTTAGGGACTTAGCCGGGATTTTCGAAGGGCAGTACCCATGTAGGTGCCCTTCGAAAATCCCAGTTAAGGCCTTTACTAAGGATGTTATCCGTGTAAAGGCCTTTGAATATTGGGCCCCTACATTTTAGCCTGCACAAAGTTAGCTAAAAGTACTCACATACATGTGCACCATCTAAATAGTCCTACGGAAGAAGTTTGAAAAGAGGGAGCAGGGCTGTGAGTTTAATTTGCGTGCTTATAGTGGTAGTGTTTCATTGGTGACATATTTCACAAAAGGGTATTTTCTTGTCGTGAGAAGATAAATTAGAGTTTCTCTAATGAAACAGCAATCAGCAGTTTGTATTCCAACCCAGGCATATTCTTTAATTTATAGACCTTCATCCCAATCAAGAGTGGAGGAGTAGCCTAGTGGTTAGAGCAATTGCTTAGTACCCAGAAGAACAAGGGTTCAATTCCCACTGGTACTCCTTGTGACCTTGGGCAAGTCACTTTACCCTCCATTGCCTCAGAAAAAAAGGCTAGCAATCTACTTCCAGTGATACATTGTCAAGAAAACCCAGAGGTAGTTGGGTTGCTATGAGTCAATACTGACCTGATGGCACTAAAAAAAAAAAAATCCCCATTAAAAGATTAGGAAAATTTTTCACAACAAAAGTCAATTGGACATTTACTATCTATCCACAAGTGACTTTAGCAACAGAATAATTTAAGTCCTTTCGCAGGTCATTGACAAACTAAAATAAAATACACCAAATAAATTTAAAGGACTATAAATAGTATTAAATGAGCTGCCTGACTGAAGACCGAACACAATTTAGAACAACTATCCAGAGGGTTGCCATGAGTCGACACAGACTCGACAGCACTTAACAACAACAAAATAGTATTAAATATCCCACACTCCCAAACAACTTTATAAGACTTTTTTTGAAACTCATTTATATATAAATAGTCAATTTGAGATTCCAAGTTTAAACTTGTTGAGCAATGGAGACAGAAAATGAAAAAGCTTAATTAGGACAAAGAAAATTTTAGTTCCATTAGACATCTTCAAATTAAGAAGCTTCTCCATAAAGTGCACAAGGGCTAAAAAGGGGAGGTGAAGTATATTACAGTCAACTAAGAAAAAGTGCCTGGCGTGATCCTAAAAGATAGACAGATTCCATCCTGCTTATTCCAGGGTAAGCAGTGGATTTCCCTCAGTTCCCTTTAATAATGGCTTATGGACTTTTGCTCCAGGAATTTCTCCAAATCTCTTTTAAATTCAGTCTTGCTAACAGCTTTTACTGCATTCTCTGACAATGAATTCCAGAGTTTGGGTGTCTTGCTGGGTGGGGCTGGTGGGGTTTATTTGTATGTTTTATTTGTTATATACCGCCTCAAATGCTATATGCATATGGTGATTAAATGTTTTAAAATAAATATAATCAATTACACTTTGAGTGAAAAAATATCTTCACTGATTAGTCTTAAATGCACCACTTTGTAGCTTCATTGCTTGTCCCCTACTCTTTATACATTTTGAAGGAGAAAACAGCCAATTCACTCCACCTCCTCTTCAAGCTGAAGAGCCTTTCCTTAGAGGGGTATCCTTCCATTTCCTTTATCATTTTGATCACCCTTCTGTATACCTTTTCCAATTCCACCATATATTTAGATGCGGTGGCGAGAAAGGCACGCAATTTTCAAGGTGTGGTCACACCATGCAATGATACAGAGGCAATATAATATCTTTTGTTTTATTCTCCATTCCTTTCCTTATGATTCCTAGCATTCTATTTGCTTTCTTGGCTGCTGCTGCTGCAAACTGAGCAGATGATATGAAGGTATTATTCACGATGACACCTAGATCCTTCTCTTGGGTGGTGACTCCTAATGTGGAACCCTACATCGTGTAACCATAGTTTGGGTTGTTCTTCCCTAAGTGCATAACTTTGCACTTATCCACATTAAATTTCATCTGCCATTTGGATGGCATTTGGATGGCCAATCTCCCAATTTCTCAAGGTTCTCTTGCAATTTTTCACAGCCTTCTTCTGATTTAACAACTTTAAATAATTTTGCATCATATGTAAATTTCATCACCTCACTCGTAATTCAAATTTACAGGTCATTTATAAATATGTTAAAAAATAGAGGGCCCAGCATACTGTAGATCCCTGAGGTACTCCACTATTTACCTTTGAGAAAATGGACCATTTAGCCCTAATCTCTATCAGGGGCGGCACAAGGGGGGTGCAGGGCCATGTGCGGAGATTCACTGCAGGGCCTCATTTGCATAAGGGCCTTCATTTGCATAAATATTTGCATAATATGATTTTAGTAAACATGCCTCTTAATGAGTGTCTGGATAAAAAAAGACTAATAGATTTCTAAATTACTATATTCCAGTGCCAACCGCCAGGCCCATTAGGAAGTATTATAAACACTGACCATTGAGAACCCATAGCAAACCCACCGTATTATAACAGCACTACCAGGACTCACAAAGCACCAAACTGGGGGGAGTGGCTCAGTGGTTGGGACAGGTTACCTCAGGCCGGAGGGCCGGGGGTTCAATTCCCGCATGGGAACAAGCAACCTCAGGCCAGAGGGACGGGGGTCTCTAGTCCCATGGCACTCCTTGTGGCCTTGGGCAAGCCACTTAACCCTCCATTGCCTCAGGTACACTTAGATTGTGAGCCCTTCGGGCACAAGGGAATAAAAATAAAGTACCTGTTAGTATATACATGTAAACCGCTCTGATGTGTAAGTAAAGGGCAGTATATCAAATGCCTTAACCATAACCATAACCCTACCTATAAAAAGGCAACACTGCAGATATTAAACCAATACATCTCAGAGAATACCAATACATCTCACTGGGGGAAAGAGAAAAAGTGGGACTGTCAAATAGAAGCTACATGAACAGAATACCTCAGCTCGGTTATACATGCAGAACATAGACCGTCACCACACAAAGAACTAGAAATCACAATTTAGAAATAGGAAGATAATAATTAAATTGGGAACCCTAAAAGCCAAACATGAAATGTACAGCAACACTGGAGAAATAAAACTATAAATTAATTTCCTCTTGCACTAAACAAAAATGCAAAGATGTTACCGATACACTTTTTTTTTTTTTTTTTTTTACTTTCACTTTCTCAGTAGATGCCAAAGGCATACCTGAGAAGCGCTTTTTGGGCTTTCAACTACTGGCTCTTGTTACAATGTCCTGACTGCCATTGGAATATATATGCAATTGTATCTTAATTGGCTGACTGCCGAAACTTGACCAAGTCGGGTCTGTACCTTTGAAGGTTTTACGAAATAAAAGGTTTCTTTGTTTTAAAGAGGTGTGGCCGTATCCTCCCTGTGCTGTTCTAGTGACTTCTATGATTTCTGTGGAGGGTTGTTTCTCCTCTTCTTTCCTTGGTGCTCTGAGCGATACACATTTCCCAGATTTGACATATTCCAGTTAATAAATTCAAAATAAAAAGTATTTTTCTACCTTTTGTTTGGGCATTTTATTTTTCAGCTACAATTGCTCCAGTGACTTTCTTCTGGTTTCTTCGTGTCTTCTGTGAACTGTCCATTTGTCCTTTCTTCTCTCTTCTAGATTTTTTCCATTCTCTATATCTGCATATAGTAACATAGTAAATGACGGCAGATAAAGACTAGTGTGGTCCCCATCTAGTCTGCCCAGCAATATGGCAGGAGTAGGTGCACCCCTTCCCATGTCTTTTAGGGAGTAGGTGCACCCCTACCCATGTCTTTGCTTAGTGGTGCACCCACCAGGAGCAGGTGTACCCCTCCCCATGTCTTCACCCCTCCCCATATCTTTGTTTCTTTGTTTAGGGGTGAACCCACCGCTCCTCCCCCCATCGCTCCATGTAGGACACCCCTATTTGTTGAGAAATTAGATGGTTCCGTTTATTTTGATGTAGGACACCCCTATTTGTTGAGAAAATAGATGGTCTAGTTTATTTTGATTTAATCTTGTTGCTGTAAAGTGATCCACTGTGGCTATCCCAGGCCACTTTGAATTCCGTCACTGTGTTTGCCCCCACCACCTCCATCGGGAGGGCATTCCAAGCATCCACCACCCTTTCAGTAAAAAAGTATTTCCTGACATTGCCTTTCAATTTACCACCTTGCAGCTTCATGTCATGCCCTCTAGTTTTATAGCTTCCCCGTCTCTGGAAGAGGTTTGTTTGTTCATTATTTCTCTTTAAGTATTTAAAGGTCTTTATTTAAAGGTTTTTCCCCTTTTGCTCTTTCCCCCATTTCTTTCTTTATTCCTTTATCATCCACTCAATTTTCACCCTTCCATTCTCAATCTCCACTTACTCTCCCAATACCCGGCCAATCATAGATTTTTCTTCCCTCCCACACAAAATATATTTTCCCCTCTCCATCCTCATTCCCCATCCCCTTCTAGTCCTCCCCCAAAATCAGCTCCCTTCTTATTCTAGATCCACCCAGCATCCGCTCCCTTCTAGTCCCATTCTCCCATGCCCCAACATCAGCCCATTTCCAGTCCTAGCCCCTCCAGTCCTAGCCCCTGGAGTGGAGGAGTGGCCTAGTGGTTGGGGCAAGGTACTTCGGGCCGGAAGGTCGGGGGTTCAAATCCCACTAGAGGACAGCAACCTTGGGCCGGAAGGACTGGGGTTTCTAGTCCCACAGGTGCTCCTTGTGGTCTTGGGCAAGCCACTTAACCCTCCATAGCCCATGTTCCCTGTAAAATAGTTCTCTGTGTGCTGTGCTTTCCTGTCTAATCAATGTGTTTATACCTCAAAAATTTCCTGTCATGATTTGACAATTTCCAATCTGTAATCAAACCGCTGCTGATCGCTGGAAGTAGCGGTATACAAATGTATACTAAATAAATAAATAAATAAATATGCTCCTTTCCAGTCCCATTCCAGCCCCCCATCAGTCCATTTCCAGCCCTATTCCAGCTCCCATCAGCCCACTTCCAGTCCTATACCAGCCCCCATTAGCCAATTTCCAGTCCTATTCCAGCCCATCAGCCTATTTGCAAACCAAGCTCCCCCCATTAGCCCATTTCCAGTCTTAGCCCTTCTCATCAGCCCATTTCCAGGCCTATTCCAGCCCCCCATCAGCCCATTTGCAGTCCAAGTTCCCCCATCATCCAATTTCCAATCCTAGCCCCCTATCAGCCCATTTCTAGTCCTATTCCAGCCCCCATCAGCCCATTTCCAATCTTAGCCCCCCCATCAGCCCATTTCCAGTCCAAGCTCCCCATCAGCCATTTCTAGTCCTATTCCAGCTCCCCATCAACCCATTTGCAGTCCAAGCAGCCCCCATAAGCCCATTTCCAGTCTAAGCTCCCCCCATCAGCAGATTTCCAGTCCCAGCTTACCCTCCCATCACAACCCATTTCTAGTCCTAGCCCCCCATCATAGCCCATTTCCAGTCCTAGCCCCCATCACAGTCCATTTCCAGTCCCAGCTTACCCTCCCATCATAGCCCATTTCCAGTCCAAACTTCTCCATCACAAACCATTTCCAGTCCTATTCCAGCCCCCATCAGCCCATTTCCAGTCCAAGTTCCCCCTCATCAGCCCATTTCCAGTCCTATTCCAGCTCCCCATCAGCCCATTTCCAATCACAGCCTCCCCCATTAGTCATTTCCAGTCCAAGCTTCCCCCCATCAGCCCATTTCATAGTAACATAGTAGATGACGGCAGATAAAGGGAGGAGTGGCCTAGTGGTTGGGGCAAGGTACTTCAGGCCGGAAGGTCGGGGGTTCAAATCCCACTAGAGGACAGCAACCTTGGGCCGGAAGGACTGGGGTTTCTAGTCCCACAGGTGCTCCTTGTGGTCTTGGGCAAGCCACTTAACCCTCCATAGCCCATGTTCCCTGTAAAATAGTTATCTCCAAGTTATAATGCCCTGTTCAATGTAATTTCAGTTTGTTCAATGTAAACCGCACTGATGCAGAATAGCGTAGTATATAAGAGAATGTAATAAAATAATAATAAATAAATAAATAAAATAAAGATCAGCATGGTCCATCTAGTCTGCCCAGGAAGATGGCAAGAGTAGGTGCAGGCCACACCTCTCCATGTCTTTGTTTGGGGTGAACCCACCTCTCCATGTAGGACACCCCTATTTGTTGAGACGTTAGATGGTTCAGAAGTTATATGTTTCAGTTTATTTTGTTTTTATCCCGTTGCTGTAAAGGGATCCACTGTGTTTGTCCCATGACGTTTTGAATTCCGTCAGCATGTTTGCCCCCACCGTTTCCATCGGGAGGGCATTCCAAGCATCCACCACCCTTTCAGTGAAAAAAATATTTCCTGACATTGCCTTTCAATTTACCACTTTGCAGCTTCATGTTATGCCCTCTAGTTTTACAGCTTCCCCGTCTTTGGAAGAGGTTTGTTTGTTCATCATTTCTCTTTAAGTATTTAAAGGTCTGAATCACATCTCCCCTGTCTCTCCTCTCCTCCAAAGTGTACATATTTAGGTCTTCAAGTCTCTTCTCATAAGGCTTCTGACGCAGGTTCCAAATCATTTTGGTCGCCTTCCTCTGAACAGTTTCCAGTCTTTTTACATCTTTTGCAAGATACGGTCTCCAAAACTGAACACAGTATTCCAAGTGAGGCCTCATCAGTGACTTGTACAGTGGCATAAGTACCTCTTCCTTTCTGCTGGTAATCCCTCTTTCCAGTCCTAGCCCCCTCCCCCATCACAGTCCCCCCATCACAGCCCATTTTCAGTCCCAGCTTACCCTCCCATCACAGCTCATTTCCAGTCCAAACTTCCCCATCACAAACCATTTCCAGTCCTATTTCAGCCCCCATCAGCCCATTTCCAGTCCAAGCTCCCCCTCATCAGCCCATTTCCAATCCTAGCCCCCCCATCAGTCATTTCCAGTCCAAGTTTCCCCCATCAGCCCATTTGCAGTCTTAGCCCCCCCTCCAATCACAGCTCATTTCCAGTCCCAGTTTACCCTCCCCATCACAGCCCATTTCCAGGCCTAGCCCCCCCCAATCACAGCCCATTTCCAGTCCAAGCTTCATCAGAGTGAACCGGAAAAGCTTGCGCGAGACCCCGGCTCCCTCTGCACAGCCACCAGCGTGAAGTGTGTTTTCTGTCACGTTGGCGACTGTTTCAGTGAAACACGCTGAATGCCGGGAAAGGTTAAAGGTAATTTCCCAGCATTCGCACACTTCACAGAAACAGCCGCCAGCGTGAGGGAAAACACTCTTCACGCTGGTGGCTGTGCAGAGGGAGCCGGGGCCTTGTGCGGGCTTCCCCGGCTCCCTCTGAAGCCGTCCATCTGTGCAATATAAGATTTTGCACAGGGTTCACATAACTAGAGAACAGGGGGTGCAAATGAAACTATGGGAGAGTCTGGAATGCTTGAGATGCCGAGTAGTTAAGGGGACATTGGTACATACCTTTTTAGAGTGTGACTGTCTCCGCCTGTATTGACAGACGGTTCTAGACCATCTATAGAGAGTAATTGGGACCCAAGTGGAGTGGACCTACACTGCGCTATTTTTGGGAGATGAAGCCCCCCTGAGGGCATGAGATTTGAGGGCGGAGGAAAGAAGATTCGCAAGGGCAGTCTTAATGGTTGCCTGGAAAATCATTCTGACTCCCTGGATAGTGCCAGAAGCTCCCTAGAGTAAACAATGGACTAACAGCATGTAGAAAATGGGGGAGTGGGAAAGAATAGCCAAGAGGCTGGAGGCATCAGCGGTCGGAGAAGATACTGGGACCTTTGGGAGACCTTTGCTGAGGGTCTTAAAGATAGTACCTAAGGGGTAGACTAGCTTGGAAGTGTGTGCGGGCTGGGGGGAAGGAGGAAGGAGTGGCGGGTGGAAGAAGTGGGGGCTGTAAAGGGGAAAAGGAAAAGGGAATCCTGGGGAACCCTTTCGTTATTAGTGTGGACATGTTTTGGACATATTGTTTGAGCTGCTGATTCCGTGATGTTTTGCTGTTTGTTTTTATACTGGAGAGTGCAGAGTTCTGTTCGCTGCTGTACACTGGACAACCTGTGCTTCCGCAATAAAGAGATTTACAAAAAAAAAATGAAACAGAAAAACCAGAAGGAAAATTCCTTCCAAAACTTGGGGCCTCTATATCAAAAACTCCAGCATATTACTAAAGCTGCTTGTCCAAAAGAAATTTCTCCAGCTGAGATGGATCAAAAACAGAATAATTATTACTTTGCTAGTCACTTAACCCTCCATTGCCTCGGAAGAAAGGCCTGGCAATCTACTTCCGGTGACACTGCCAAGAAAACCCAGGAGCTTCTGGGTCGCCAGGAGTCAGGACTGACTCGAAGGCGTACATTACATTTAGGTCACCATCCTCTTGCAGGGAAAATGCAAAAAGAAGGTAGCAGCCACTTCCCCCCCCCCCCCTACCTTGGACTTCAAAGCCAAGAACTGCTTTCAACAAAGCTGAGTGTTTCTCAAAATGCCTGGAACACATTAAGCTTCTGCTCACAAAATAAGACATTTTTAAGAAAAGCTTCAAGACTTTGACCTTCTCAGTTTCAGAACTAAATGTAACTAAAAGGGTGGCCCTCTTGGATATGATATCTTGGGAATACTCCAGAAAGTTAGTCGTATCTTGACTTTCATTAGGCAATAAAACATCCACATCCTCCAGACCAGGTTTAACAACCCGAAGTTTGGTAGGTAATAGTAACAGGCCTAAACTAAGACATCATCTGACAACATCAAAACCTCAGTGATACATTTCTTCAAAAGAATTTCAGGAGATGGGTTATGGGGAAATTTAAGAAATTTAAATTCTGAGCTTGGGAAAAATTTCCCAGAGCTTATACCTGCAATGTTTGCAGTTGGCCATCCAATCTCTAATGAATCTTGCCAATATCATGTAACCTATTCTCCACCTCCTGTAATTATTGAACAAGGATAACCGGTTATAACTATGTATTACAGATAACCAGTTCTCCTTAGATGCCGCCCTCGCTCCACTCCCGGAACTCCCTGATGCTAGTTATGTTAATGCCTCTGAATATCCTTGTGAGCAGCATTTAGGCGGGTTGCAGGTCTGCAACCCACCTAAATGCCTTTGAATATCGACCCCTTTGAAATTTTAAATATAAACACTTATTTCTCCCCTTTCACTTCTTCCCCTTCCCCTTCCCCTTCCCCCAACTCCTGCCCAAGTTATATCCCCAGAAGCATGTCTTTTTCATTGTGGATATAAGTGTGTGTGTTGTGAAACTACATACCTTCTTTTGTTGTTGTTGTTAAGTGCCGTCGAGTCAGTGTCGACTCATGGCGATCCTCTGGATAGTTGTCCTAAACTGTGTTTGGTCTTCAGTCAGGCGACTCATTGATGACAGAGTGGCCCCCATAGCTGCTGTTATTGTATCAATCCATCTCATTGCTGGCCTTCCTCTTTTGCGTTGACCTTCTACCTTATCAAGCATGATGTCTTTCTCTAATGATCTCTCTCTTCGCATGATGTGTCCAAAGTATGAAAGTAGGTTAAAGTTGTGCACTATTTTGATTTCTTTTCCATCAATGATGAACTTATTGATTTTGCCAGTTGTCAGGATCTTTGTCTTCTTTACATTAAGGTACAGGCCCATTTTAAGACTATATTCCTTGATCTTGAGAGGCAAATGTTTCAGATCATCTTCACTTTCAGTCAGTAATGTGGTATCATCAGCATAGCGAAGGTTGTTGATGAGTCTCCCACCACTCTTCACACCTTGTTTGCCTTCAAACAGTCCTGCTTCTCTGATGATTTGTTCTGTATATAAATTAAACAGGTAGGTGGAAAGTATGCAACCTTGTCATACACCTTTGCTGATTTTAAACCAACCATTCTTTTTTTCTTTGTTCCATTCAAACTGTTGCTTCTTGAGTTGTGCAAGAGAACTTTAAGATGTTCTGGTATACCCATGCTTCTTAATGTGGCCCAGAGTTTCTCATGGTTTACACGGTCAAAAGCCTTGCTGTAGTCAATAAAACACATATAGATATCCTTTTAGTATTCTTTACTCTTTTCAAGGATATATCTCACATCCGCAATGATGTCTCTCGTTCCTCGTCCCTGTCTGCACTTCAGGCAGTTCTTGTTCAGGTATGGTTGTAGCCTCTGCTGGGATAATCTTGAGTAGAATCTTGCTAGCATGTGGGATCAGAGCAATTGTGCAATAATTTCCACAGTCAGTTGGATCACCTTTCTTTAATATTGGTATAAACATAGATCTTTTCCAGTCAGTTGGCCATGATGTTGTCGTCCAAATTTCCTGGCAGAGCCTTGTAAGTATGGTAACAGCTGCATCAGATGGCTGTAATACTTCAATGGGAATTCCATCAATGCCCGATGCTTTGTTATTTGATAAGGCTTTCAATGCTGCTTCAACTTCTTCTTTCACCACCAATGGTTTCTGATCATAAGGTACAGATTGAAATGGCTATTGGTCCACTTGATCTTATCATATGACTCTGTATATTCTTTCCACCCTTTTCTTGATCTTCTCAGCATCATTCAACATGGATCCTTGAGCATCTTGTAACATTCCACTTCGGGGCTGGAATTTTTTTCTTTAACTCTCATAGTTTTAGAAAAGTCAATCTTCTTCTTCTAATATTTCTGCTTCTATTTCTTTGCATGCATCATTATAATACTTCTCCTTGTCTTGTCTTCCTGCATGTTGGAAAACTCTGTTGATTTCTGTGATTGCATCTCTTTCTCCTCTGGCTTTAGCTTCTCTGCGTTTCTGGGCAATTTTCAGAGTTTTCTTCGGTCATCCATTTTAGCCGTTTTTGCTTTTTTACCTTTTGTAGAGACTTCTCACTTTCTTCCAACCCAACCTTCTTGATGTCATTCCATAACAATTCTGGAGTTCTGTCATTTGTATCTAAAGCAGCAAATTAATTTTGCAAGCAGTCTTTAAATTCCAGTGGTATATTCTCAAGGTCACATTTTGCTTATTCATGAACAGCTTGCTCTTTTTCAACTCTAGCTTGAGTTTGCATACTAGCAGTTGGTGATCTGTAACACAGTCAGCTCCGGGTTTGTCTTTGTTGATGTTATAGAGCTTTTCCATCATTGACTTCCATAGATGTAGTCAATTAGATTTTTGTACAGTCCATTGGGTAAAGTCCATGTGTACAGTAATCGTTTGTGTTGCTGGAAGAAGGTGTTTGAGATTAAAAGATCATTGGTCTTGCAGAATTCTATCAGTCTTTCTCCAGCTTCATTTCTGTTGCCGTTCATATTTTCCAACCACTTTGCCTTCTTCTTTGTTGCCAATTTTTGCATTCCAGTCACCCATGACTATCAGGATATCCTGTTTGCATGTTCTGTCAATTTCAGCTTGTACTTGTTCATAGAACTCATCAACTTCGTCCTCTTCTGCAGCTTTTGTTGGGGCATATACTTGAATTATTGTTGTGTTGGTGGGCATTCCTCGTAGACGAATAGAAATTAAGCATTCACTGATTGCATTGTATTTCATTACAGTTCTTGCAAGTTTCTTCTTAATTATAAATGCAACACCATTTCTTCTTTGTCTTTCATTTCCAGCATAGTAGACCATGTGTGATCATCAGATGCAAAGTGCCCGATGCCAGTCCATTTCAGTTCGCTGACACCCAACAGATTAAGTTGTACATGTTCCATTTCATTCTTGACCACCTCCAACTTCCCTTGGTTCATGCTTCGTACGTTCCATGTCCCAATATGTAAGACATCTTTGCAGCTTCTGACTCTCATTTTATGTGCAGCTACATCAGCAGTCAGACATCCCGAGGGCTTTGATCCAACCACATCATAAATGCTGGCTTTAATCTGAAAAGTCTTCATATCCTTCCAAATAGCCAGATGAGTATCTTTCAACCTGAGGGTCTCATCTTCCAGCACTATAATGCAATTTGTTTTGCTGCGACTATCGATTGGGCTTCCTTGGCAAGATATGGAAGTAGATTGCCAGGCCTTTCTTCCATGCAGTTTAATTCTAGTGTTGTTGCCTTTATCACAGAATGGTGATCCTCCGCCGCCAACACTGTCCATTTCTTCTGCAGCCCCGATCAGTGGTTTGTCTTGGTCTGATACTTCACTGAGACCTGTCCATCATGGGAGACCCTGCCAGTAGTTAAGCTACTGATAGCTGTGCCCTCAGCATCACTGATGCACATGAGCTCACACAGTACAACAAGCTGCAAACCATTTAAGCAGATTCCACCATTCCATGTATATGAACCACATTTTTACCTACGCGGTTGCTGACTAAGCCTTTGAAAATTGACCTCATATGAATTAGGAACACTATGGAGTGTTATTTCTGAGGATCCTGTCTGCAGATATGAAAATTTAAAAGAGTAGGAATGTCAAAAAGGGGATAGAGTAAATGAAATATGACTTTAAAAACTGAAAAAATGGTCAAAGGAAGGTATAGCAACTATGCTTTAATCCAAAACACATGCAATATAGAAAATAACAGCAGGAAAACACCATCCAAGCCATTTGGTATTCCCAATTATTCTACCCATCATAAAAACATAAGAAATGCCATAAAGGGGCAGGTCTGGGCCGTCAGAATGTCCACAATATGGACGAGGCCACATCGTACCCGATTCTGCACCAAAGGAGCTAGACATTCCCATGGGTGCATGATCAGGCACATAAACGGCCTGGCATGCCCCTAATCCTGTCGTGGGAGACATCCATCCGCAGTCGTTCAGCCCACACTATGCTTCTGCTGGTGTGCCGGTACCGCGGCATCCCATCGCCATAGCACCGGGATGCCCAGCAGGAGCGCTGAAAGCACTACTCACCAGCACAAGTCTTTTCCCCGCCGCCCGACCCTGGGAAAGGCCTGCCAGGGCTAAGATCAGGCAGCGGGGCCTCACCTCCCAAGGCTCCATATCCTGGGGGGAGCTGCCGGGCCATACCTCAGGAGTGCCCTGTGCTTATTCCACCCCCAAGGCACATAGCCCCTCCCTCAACTCGCCTCTGTTCTGTCCCCTCCCATCCCCATCCAGAGCTCCCCACACAGAGACCCTGTATGCGCAGGGAACCTTGTTTGGAGCATACAGTCCGTGCAAATAGCGGGGCTGCACGTCCTCCAGTCATTATTGTTGGCGATTCAGTCTTTAGACATTAGCCTTTCCTCATAGGAGTATCCTTCCATCCCTTTTACCAATTTGGTGGCTCTTCTCTTTATCTTTCTAATTCTGGTATATATTTTTTAAGATATCTAACCGATTCCAATTTGTACAAATAGATCAATCCCCTTCCCTACCATTCCCACAAGAGCAGGGTATTCCACAGGGATCTGCTCTCTCTGCTTTACTTTTTAACCTTTACCTTCAACCTATCTGCACCATTTTCAAACACCACAATATAAACTACTTCATTTACGCGGATGACATCATGTTGTTCACCCTATGTGACACAGATAATCCCAATTATGACAAAATAGCAACCTGTCTCTCCGAAGCTATTAACTTCAAAAAAACAGAAGCGCTTTTTGTTTCCAGAAACCCAAATTTCATCCCCCCGTCTGTTGTTAATCTGATGAACATCACTCTTCAAATCCGAAGTAAAATATCTAGGAGTTATCCTTGACAAAACACTAAGCATGACACCTCGTATAAAACAGACTGCTAAAACTATATTCTTTAAACTTAGGACCATTCAGCAACTCAGACCCCTCATTGACATTGGTGATTTCAGAACGGTTGCCCGGACACTTATAATGCCACACCTAGATTTCTGCAACAGTTTATTTCAAGGTACATCTAAGAAAAACCTTCACATACTACAAATGGCCCAAAATGTTACTGCTCAGATTATTTTCAAAGCCAAGCTATCCAACCACATCTCTCCAATTCTATACGCTCTCCACTGGCTACTTGTTGCCAGTAGGATTCAATATAAAACATTAGTCACTATATTCAAGCTCATTAACGAAATAGCACCTTCTCATCTAGCAACCCTAATCCAGACCCCCACAGAAAACAGAATGAGAAGAAGGGTGAACCTTAACATGCTTCTAATCCCTGACTCTGTAAGAAAAACGAATCAGGTAACAAGCAATACTGCCTTCTCTTATTATGCACCCAGTCAATGGAACAAACTACCATGCAACCTAAGAGAGATTAAAGACCTTCTAACCTTCAGGAAGGAACTTAAAACATACCTATTCACCCAGCACTATCACAACTTACAGCTCACCCCCGAGTAGATGTCACAAGAGTACACAAATCACCTAACACAAGTTTACCCTACCTAACTCATGTCCCACTCTCCCTTGCCCTTCCCCACTGGTAACCCCGCTATACTCCTTCCACTGAACTATAGACAGTCCTGTTCTGGCTGTTGTAAATAGTTAATATGTTTATTATCGATGTGCATATTTGTCCTACCCTCTGTAAACAATGAATATGTGCTCAATCTATGTAAAATAGTTATTATGTGCTCAAAAATGTTCTCTGTAATTGATGTTTACCATGTTCTCTGTAAACCGCCCCTGATCTCTGGAAGGGGCGGTATAGAAAAGCGCACAAATAAATAAATAAATGGCGGCCAGAATGGCACACAACATTCAAAGTGTGGTCGCTACTACTATTACTACTTACCATTTGTATGGCGCTACATGGCGTGTGCTGCACTGTACAGAGACATTTAAGAGTTGGTCTCTGATCATAAGAGCTTTTAGTCTAATCAAGATAGACGACACAAGTGGGGACTAGGATATATCTAGGGAAATGGAAGGAAACACATAGGAAGTGAACAGCAGACTAGGGGGATTGGGATCCAAAAGTAGTCTCAAAGAAGAGAGTTTTTAGACTGGATTTGAACAGGGCCACAGAAGGAGCCTGACGTACTGGCTCAAGTAGTTTGTTCCAGGCATAAGGAGCAGCAAGATCGAAGTCTGGAGATGGCAGTGGAAGGGCACAGAAGGGATCTGCCAGAAGATCGGAGTTCCCAAGGAGGGCTATAGGGAGAGCTAAGAGAGGAAAGGTAGGCAGGAACAGCCAATTGAAGGCACTTATAAGTCAGTAGTAGAAGTTTGAACTGCATGTGGAAATGGATGTTAGCTAATGAAGTGACCTGAGAAGAGGGGTGACATGAGAATAGCGACACTAGCAGGAGATTAGCGGTGTGGCTACGTGGGTAGATGTGACTCAGAGGAAGACCAGCGAAGAGGAGGTTATAATAGTCTAGACGGGAGGTGACAAGAGAATGGACAAGGGTCTTAATAGTGTATTCAGAAAGGAAGAGACAAATTTTTCCAGTGTTATAGAGAAAGAAGTGACAGGTTTTAGCTATCTGTTGGATGTGTGTGGAGAAGGAGAGGGAGGAATCAAAGATGATTCCAAGGTTGCGAGCCGAAGGAACAGGGAGGAGTAGAGTGTTATCCACAGAAATAGAGAAAGGAGGAAGTGGGAATATGGGCTTAGTGGAAAAGACAAGGAGCTCATTTTTGGCCATGTTCCATTTCAGATGGTGGTAAGACATCCAGGCACTAATGTCAGATAAGCAGACAGAGATCCAGTCCTGGATACCTGAAGAAATTTCAGGTGCAGAGAGGTAGATATGGGAGTCATCAGTGTAAAGATGGTACTGAAAACCGTGGGAGGAGAGGAGTGGACCAGTGTGTAGTTTCCTGGATCACCCCTTGAACCCTTTTAAAAAATTGGTCCTACACTGGCCATTCTCCAATCTTCAGGTACTACAGATGAATTTAATGATAATTCACAGATTACTAATAGTAGGTCTCCAATCTCATATTTCATTTTTTTCAACATCCTGGGATGTATACCATCGATTCCAGGTTATTTGCTACTCTTCAGTTTATCTAATAGTTGTAATACATCTTATTTATTTATTTATTTATTTATTTAACATTTTTATATACCGCGCTATTTATTATCAGCGCGGTTTACATAGAACTACAAAACATCAGATAAGATACATATATCTGTTTTTACATGGAACAGGAAGAAAAACTTGGAAAACCGGGGTAATTATAACAAAGGATAATAAACATTGAACTATATACATATGATAGTAATATTACATGAAAAGGCATCTTGTTAGATGTATCGATATTTCCTTCAATTCTTCCGCACCTTTAAATACCACTTCAGTCCCTACATCTTCCTTAATAAAGACCGAAGCAAACAATTCATTCAGTCTCTCCGCTATCGCCTTGTCGCCTCTTAGTGCCCCTTTAACCCTCTCTATCATCTAATGGTTGAACTGATTCTCTAATAGGGAGGAGTGGACTAGTGGTTAGGACACAGTACCTCAGGCCAGAGAGCCAGGGGTTTAAGTCCTATCTGGGGACAGCAATCTCAGGCTGGAGGGACTGGGGTTTCTAGTCCTATAAGGCACTCCTTGTGGCCTTGGGCAAGTCACTTAACCCTCTGTTGCCTCAGGTACACATACATTGTAAGCCCTTTGGGGACAAGAGAATGTATCCAGTACCTGTTTGTAGTGATTATATAATATAAACCACCTTGATTGAAGGATAAAGAAGTATAGGGTTAAATAAATTAGGTATTTTTGCTTCCATGGCAAGCTTCTTTTCAAATTTTCCCTTTGTCTACCTTATCAATGCCTTGCATCTAACTTGCCAGTTCTTATGTTGTTTCCTGTTTTCTTCATTTAGCTCCTTGCTCCATTTCCTGGTCAATGCTTTTTTTGGCTACAACAGCATCTCTAACCTCATCTTTAAACCATGCTGGCAGTCGACTGGCCTTCCTTGAAGAATGGAATACATCTGGTCTGGGCTTCCAAGATAGTATTTTTAAACCGTGCCCATGCTTGATGTAAACCTTTAACCTTAGCAGCTGCTCCTTTTAGTTTTTTCTCAATTATTTTCCTCATTTTTTCATACTTTACCCTTTGAAAGTTAAAAGCTAGTGATGTAGATTTCCTTGCTGTCCTTCCTCCATTTATTAAATCAAATTCAATCATGTTATGATCACTATTTCCAAGTGGCCCCAGGGCCGGCCCGTCCATTAA
Source organism: Ichthyophis bannanicus (assembly GCA_033557465.1). Lineage (NCBI taxonomy): Eukaryota > Metazoa > Chordata > Amphibia > Gymnophiona > Ichthyophiidae > Ichthyophis > Ichthyophis bannanicus. The sequence goes on from CM066047.1 coordinate 125,603,728, forward strand.
GTGAGAATGTTTTTTGCACAGGGCCCCGCGTTTCAGGGGGCCCCGCGCAAAAAACATTCTGATCTAAAAGTAAAATTTAAAAAAAAAAAAAAGCTGTCTGCTGCCTCTGCCGGGGCCGCCACGGCAGAATCGAGTGTGCCGCGGGGCCCCCCCTACCCAGCAGAGCCTGCCCTCCCCTGTATCACCTCTCTCTTTGCAGCTGCAGTCACAAGCGCCGGCTTTCAGAGTGCGAGGGGAGAATTTCTCCCTCGCTGCTCTGTTAAGCCCGCGGGGGCTGATGGGAAGTTCCCATCAGCCCCGCGGACTTAACAGAGCCGCGAAAGGGAAACTAGTTCCTTCGCACTCTGAAAGCCGGCACGTGTGACTGCAGCTGCAAAGAGAGAGGTGATACAGGGGAGGGCAGGCTCTGCTGGCAGGGGCGGCCCCGCGGCACACTCGATTCTGCTGTGGCGGCCCCGGCAGCGGCAGCAGACAGCTTTTTTTTAAAAAACATTTCCCTCGGCTCGGCGGGGCTGGGCTGGGCTGGGGGGGTTAGGAGTGGTGATGGGCTGGGGGGGTTAGGAGTGGTGATGGGCTATGGGGGGCTGGGGGGGTTAGTAGTGGTGATGGGCTATGGGGGAGCTAAGTCTGTATATGGGCTGATGGGATTAGGACTGGAAGTGGGTTGATGGGGGGTTAGGACTGGTAATGGGCTATGGGGGGGCTTAAACTAAAAATTGGGTGATGGGGGATTAGGACTGGAAATGGGCTGGTGGGATTAGGACTGGGAGTGGGCTGATGGGGAGGTTAGGACTGGTATTGGGGTATGGGGGGGCTTAAACTGAAAATTGGGTGATGGGGGATTAGGACTGGAAATGGGCTGGTGGGATTAGGACTGGGAGTGGGCTATGGGTTGCTAGGACTGGAAATGGGCTGGGGGGGTTGCTAGGACTGGAAATGGGCTGGGGGGATTAAGACTGGAGGTGGGCTGATGGGGTTAGGAGTGGTAATGGCTGTGGGCTGTTGGGTGGGGTTAGGACTGGTAATGGGCTATGGGGGGCTAGGACAGGAAATGGGCTGATGGGGAGGGGTTAGGACTTGAGGTGGGCTGTTGGGTGGGGTTAGGACTGGTAATGGGCTATAGGGGGCTAGGACTGGAAATGGGCTGATGGGGGGGTTAAGACTGGAGGTGGGCTGATGGGGTTAGGACTGGTAATGGGCTGTGGGCTGTTGGGGGGGTTAGAACTGGTAATGGGCTATGGGGGGGTTAAGACGTAATGGGCTGTTGGCTGATGGGGGCTGTCTGGCAATGGGCTATGGGGGGCTGACTGGAAATGGGTTGATGGGGTTAGGACTGGAAGTGGGCTGATGGGGGGTTAGGACTGGTAATGGGTTATAGGGGGGGCTTAAACTGAAAATGGGGTGATGGGGGGTTAGGACTGGAAGTGGGTTGATGGGGGGGCTAGGACTGGTATTGGGTTGGGGGGTTGCTAGGACTGGAAATGGGCTGATGGGGGGCTAGGACTGGAAATGGGCTGATGCAGGGACTAGAAGGGAATGGATGCTGGGTGAGGCTGGAACTAGAAGGGAGCTGATGTTGGGGGAGGATTAGAATGGGATGGGGCTGGGAGAGTAAAATGGAGAGGGGAAAATATTTTGTGTGGGAGGGATAAAAAATCTACAATTGGCCGGGTATTGGGAGAGTAAGTGGGGATTGAGGATGGAGGGGTAAAATTTGAGTGGATGAAATAGGAATGAGGAAAGAGCAAAAGGAGGAGAAAGATTAGTATGTTAAAGCAGATGTAGAGAGAGAATGGAAAAAAACTAGAAGAGAGAAGAAAGGACAAATGGACAGCAGATGATGGAGAGTTAGCAGAAGACACGAAGAAACCAGAAGAAAGTGGCTGGAGCAATTGCAGCTGAAAAAAAATGCACAAAAGGTAGAAAAATATCTCTTTATTTTGAATTTATTAATTGGAATATGTCAGCTCTGGTAAATGTGCATCATTAACGTCTGCGCTTTGTTTAGTACAAGAGCAAATTAATGTATAGTTTTATTTCTACAGTGTTGTACATTCCAAGTTTGGCTTTTGGGATTCCCAGTTTAATTATTGTTTTCCTGTTTCTAAATTGTGATTCCTTGTTTGGCGATGGTCTATGTTCTGCATGTGTAACTGAGCTGAGGTATTCTGTTTATGTAATTCCTATTTGACATTGCCACTTGTTCTCTTTCCCCAGTAGGTCATGTATTGTTGCTCTCTGAAATGTATTGGTTTAATATTTGCATGTTTCCTTTTGATAGGTAGGGTATGGTGCTTTGTGAGTCCTAGTAGTGCTGTTAGGATACGGCGGGTTTGCTATGGGCTCTAAATGGGCAGTGTTTGTAGTAGTTCCTAATGCGTCTGGTGGTTGGCACTGGATTATAGTAATGTAGAAATCTTTTTTAGTCTTTCTTTATCCATACACTCATTAAGAGGCATGTTTACTAAAAATTAGTATATGGTAACATTATGCAAATATTTATGCAAATGAGGCCCCTTATGCAAATGAGGCCCCGCACCGAGTCTCCGCACATGGCCCCACACCCCCCTTGGGCCGCCCCTGCCCATCAGCCCCCGCGGGCTTAACAGAGCAGCGAGGGAGAAACTCTCCCCTCGCGCTCTGAAAGCCGGCGCGTGAGACTGCAGGCAGCTGTACGAGAGAGTGGATACAGGGGAGGGCAGGCTCTGCTGGGCAGGGGGGGCCCCGCGGCACACTCGATTCTGCCGCGGCGGCCCCGGCAGCGGGAGAAGACAGCTTTTTTTTTTTTTTTTAAATTTGACTTTAGGATCAGAATGTTTTTTGCGCGGGGCCCCCTGAAACGCGGGGCCCTGTGCAAAAAACATTCTCCCTCAATAGACGGGCCGGCCCTGCTGATGGGAAGTTCCCATCAGCCCCCGCGGGCTTAACAGAGCCGCGAAAGGGAAACTAGTCCCTTCGCGCTCTGAAAGCCGGCGCGTGAGACTGCAGGCAGCTGTACGAGAGAGCGGATACAGGGGAGGGCAGGCTCTGCTTGGCAGGGGGGGCCCCGCGGCACACTTGATTCTGCCGCCGCGGCCCCAGCAGTGGGAGAAGACAGCTTTTTGAAAAAAAAAATTTTGGCTGGGCTGGGCTGAGGTGAGCTGAGCTGGGCTGGGCTGGGGGGGGTAAGGAGTGCTGATGGGCTGGAGGGTTAGGAGTGCTGATGGGCTATGGGGGGCTATGGGGGGCTGGGGGGTTTAGGAGTGCTGATGGGCTGGGGGGGTTAGGAGTGCTGATGGGCTATGGGGGGCTGGGGGGGGGTTAGGAGTGCTGATGGGCTATGGGGGTCTATGGGTGGCTGGGGGGGTGGGGGTTAGGAGTGCTGATGGATGGGCTGGGGGGGTTAGGATTGCTGATGGGCTATGGGGGGCTATGGGGGGCTGGGGGGGTTAGAAGTGCTGATGGGCTGGGGGGGGTTAGGAGTGCTGATGGGCTAGGGGGGCTATGGGGGGGTTAGGAGTGCTGATGGGCTGGGGGGGTTAGGAGTGCTGATGGGCTATGGGGGGGCTGGGGGGGTTAGGAGTGGTGATGGGCTATGGGGAGGCTGGGGGGGTTAGGAGTGGTGATGGCTATGGGTTAGGAGTGGTGATGGGCTATGGGGGGCTGGGGGGGTTAGGAGTGGTGATGGGCTATGGGGGGCTGGGGGGGTTAGGAGTGGTGATGGGCTATGGGGGAGCTAAGTCTTTATATGGGCTGATGGATTAGGACTGGAAGTGGGTTGATGGGGGGGTTAGGACTGCTAATGGGCTATGGGGGGCTTAAACTAAAAAATTGGGTGATGAGGGATTCGGATTGGAAAGGGGCTGGTGGGATTAGGACTGGGAGTGGGCTGATGGGGAGGTTAGGACTGGTAATGGGGTATGGGGGGCTTAAACTGAAAATTGGGTGATGGGGATTAGGATGAAATGGGCTGATGGGGGGGTTAACACTGGAGGTGGGCTGATGGGGTTAGGACTGGTAATGGGCTGTGGGCTGATGGGGGGTTAGGACTGGTAATGGGCTATGGGGGGGTTAGGACTGATAATGGGCTATGGGGGGGCTAGGACAGGAAATGGGCTGATGGTGAGGGGTTAGGACTTGAGGTGGGCTGATGGGGTTAGGACTGGTAATGGGCTGTGGGCTGATGGGGGGGGTTAGGACTGGCAATGGGCTATGGGGGGCTGACTGGAAATGGGTTGATGGGGTTAGGACTGGAAGTGGGTTGATGGGGGGGCTAGGACTGGTATTGGGTTGGGGGGTTGCTAGGACTGGAAATGGGCTGATGGGGGGCTAGGACTGGAAATGGGCTGATGCAGGGACTAGAAGGGAATGGATGCTGGGTGAGGCTGGAACTAGAAGGGAGCTGATGTAGGGTGAGTATTAGAATGGGATTTGTAATTGAGAGTAAAATGGAGAGGGGAAAAATATTATGTGTGGGAGGGATAAAAAATCTACAATTGGACGGGTATTGGGAGAGTAAGTGGGGATTGAGGATGGAGGGGTAAAATTTGAGTGGATGAAATAGGAATGAGGAAAGAGCAAAAGGAGAAAGATTAGTATGTTAAAGCAGATGTAGAGAGAGAGAATGGAAAAAAAAAACTAGAAGAGAGTAGAAAGGACAAATGGACAGCAGATGATGGAGAGTTAGCAGAAGACATGAAGAAACCAGAAGAAAGTGGCTGGAGCAATTGCAACTGAAAAAAAAATGCACAAAAGGTAGAAAGATATCTCTTTATTTTGAATTTATTAACTGGAATATGAAAGCTCTGGGAAATGTGCTTCATTAACGTCTGCGCTCTGTTTGATACAAGAGGAAATTAATTTATAGTTTTATTTCTACAGTGTTGTTGTACATTCCAAATTTGGCTTTTGGGGTTCCCAGTTTAATTATTGCCTTCCTGTTTCTAAATTGTGATTCCTTGTTTGGTGATGGTCTATGTTCTGCATGTGTAACTGAGCTGAGATATTCTGTTTATGTAATTCCTATTTGACATTGCCACTTGTTCTCTTTCCCCAGTAGGTCATGTATTGTTGTTCTCTGAAATGTATTGGTTTAATATTTGCAGTGTTGCCTTTGATAGGTAGGGTATGGTGCTTTGTGAGTCCTGGTAGTGCTGTTAGGATACGGCGGGTTTGCTATTGGTTCTAAATGGGCAGTGTTTGTAGTAGGTCCTAATGTGCCTGGCGGTTGGCACTGGATTATAGTAATGTAGAATTATAGTAATGTAGAAATCTTTTAGTCTGTCTTTATCCATACACTCATTAAGAGACATGTTTACTAAAAGTTACTGTATGTTAGCATTATGCAAATATTTATGCAAATAAGGCCACTTATGCAAATGAGGCCCCGCACCGAGTCTCCGCACATGGCCCCGCACCCCCCTTGGGGTGCCCTGATACAGGTTCCCTAGGGAAGAAACTGGTTCACTTGTGCACATTGCCATCCAGTGTTGTCATTATTACTATATATGTATATTGCTTGTGGCTTTTCAACCTTCTGGGATGCACAGTCGGAGTGCACATTCGCTGTGCACTAGTAAGGATCATCGCTGTCCAATATTTTTGTTTAATATTTACTTACTGTCTTTGTGTCAGTTTTTGTGGATGCCTGAGATTTCTTATAGATTGTATACTGATGATATCATGCTATTTCTCCCCTGAGTGGGTGATGTTTCTGCAGGCGTGGCAATGCTGATGGATGCACTATTGAGTTTGAAACGTTTTTTTAGGCTCTTATGCATTGGACCTTAATATTAAAAACATTGAATTTATGTTTCTCTCTCGTCTCCCTGCTGTATCCTTCCCTTCACAGGCAGTTAATTGATAATTGTGTAATTCCAGTAGGTTCTTAAGTATGCTATCTGGGTGTTGTGCTTGACTCGGCATTAACATTTAACCCTACATATTCAGGATTTATCAAGGAGAGCTCTTTTTAAGCTTCATTTGCTGCAGAAATTGAAGACATTTTTGGATCCATGCGATTTGATTCAAAATTCAGTTGCGCATTTACTGCAAAATGTTCCATTATGTCATCATATTACTCCTTGTTTGGTGCAACTTCATGGCTCCCAGTCTGGTGGTGTGTTAAATTTAAGGTATTATTGTTGGTTTTTAAGGTGTTATAATTGGGAGTGTTTTTGCCTGTACATTTTCCATTGCAGTTTAGGGTGGCTACATGTATTTTATGCTCTCAGGAGCAAGCTATGTTGTTGATTCGGGTTCCAGTAGTGTTTCAGGTGCTAGAGCTGTTGACTGGATTTTTTTTCTTTGACGGTACCCATTTTGTGGTATCAGTTATCTTCATCTGTATGTTTGGAGACTGCTTTGTTAGATTTTAGGAAGAAATTAAAGTGGTTAATTTTTACGCGTGTATTCTTAATTGGAGTTTTATTTGCTGATTATTTTTTTTATTATATATTTATTTATTTGGTTTTATACCACACTATTCATCAGCACGGTTTACAATAGAACAAGTTATTACATGGAACAGTTTACATTGAACATGTGAACAAGATATAATACAGTTAACAAATTTACATTAATAAATCATACAACAGTAGCAGTAAGAATGGTGAACTACTTACAGTATGACAGAATCTTGAATATGATACTGACAGACCAGGCTTTAAGTTACGTGGGCTAAAGCAAGATGGAATAGGTGTGTTTTGATTGCTTTGCGAAAGGTGGCCAAATCTGAAATGAGACAAATGTACTTTGAAGTTGTACATTACATGATGATGTTTGTTGGGGTTTTATGTGGTAATTGTATATGATATGTTAATTTTATATTATATTGTAAATGTGATACTGTAATCCACCGAGAATGTACAGAATGGCAGAGTATAAGTTTGCATAAATAAATAAAGATGAGTGCAACTTCTGCCCATGCTAGCAGCACCTTGTGCTTGCAGTGCGCTATTAGCGCAGCTGAGCCAGCCACATGCACCTGTTCGTGCCAGCTCACCGCCCTAACCCTATCTCTTCAGGTAGCATGGCGTTAGCGCGGTTGCTTCTGTCCATGTGCTGAAAACGCACGTTAACCCAGCGTTAAACCCTGCAGTCCCTTCTACCATGCTTTAGTAAAAATGCCCCTAGGTTCTGTAATAATCTAAATGATAAGCAGTGATGCTTCATCGCATGCATTAACATATTTTTTATACACTGGGGTCTTGTTACTAACATGGTAGTGCACATTAATAAATCTAGCCTATATGTCCTAGGTGTCTTCAATTTGGGCTTGTTTGGGGATTCATTTGGGCGCCTAAAAATAAGCATGCATGCAAATTGTTTGTGTTTGCATATACCTACAAACGTCTGAATGCATGATTGATTTTCACATGCAAAAAAAAGCTTAACCTGCATAGTAAGCATGCAATACAATGAATACAGATCAAAATTCGGTTATTTTTGTTTGAAACAAAGGCTCTTTTGGCTCTGCACATTCCTATTTAACTCAACCTACAGAAGAAAACTCATGCAATTTTATAAGAGTCATTTTGCACATGTAAAGCATGCTTTCTACATGAAAAATAAAATTACCCCCAAAGGGACTGTGGTAGCAAGAGGAGGAAGATTTCTCTCTGCCTCAGCACCGAGAAGCTGCTTACCTGCTTTGCCATCAGTTTGGGCACATTTACTTGCCAGCCTGTGAGTTCTGTATGTCTATTGATATATTTGTTTTATCACTCTTAGTGTGCTATTTATTTATTTGTACTTTCTGTAAGTTTGTTCAGTTTTCTCCATTCGTATCTGTCTCCTACATATCCTCATAAATGTCTGCAACTTTCTAATTTCTGTCTGTTAAGGCCAAACTAACATTTAATCCATTACCTATTTCTTCTCGGTCCTGATGTTTTATCCAGCATTTTCCATTTTCCTGCCCCCTTGCTGTAATCTCTCTGAGTGACTAACCCCTCCCCCCCACCTCCTGAGACTTTGCTAAACCCTCTCTTCCTGTTTTGTTTCACATGCCTGCAAATTTCTCTCTGCCTCGGCACCGAGAAGTTGCTTACCTGCTTTGCTGCCAGTTTGGGCATATTTAACTGTGTGTTTATTGATAAATTAATTTTATCGTTGTTAGTGTGCTCTTTATTTATCTGCACATTCTGTAAGTTTGTTTAGTTTTTTCCATTCGTACCCGTCTCCTCCACACTATGGTGAGCCACTCGACTGCTTCATTCAACCCCATTGGTTGTAGCATGTTGAGGGAAAAAAAATCCACTTTTGTTTGAGGCGAGCTAAACGTTTCTCAAGTTCACCATTATACAAGTTTTGAATGCTGTCAATGACTGGCCATTGCCAATGCTCCCATTCCTGTCCATTATCCAAACAGTGTTGCACTATTGGAGCTGTGACAACAGCATTGGGCAGTCGGGAAAGATGTTCAATGAGACGTCTTTACTTTCTGACAGGTATGTCCTATATACATTTTTTGACATGGACATATGATCAAATACATCACCCATGCAGACTGACAAGTAATCCTCAATTTCAATGAATAGACTCGCTTCGTATATGGGTTTGTTCATGTCTGGGTGGGGTATGTGTTCGTACACATCACGCAATGACCACATGGGGTATGTTCACCTTTACTATCTGCTATGGTCACCTGCCGGAGAATATCAGAATGAACCAGAGTATCTCTTAAATTACACATCCTAGTGAATGCAATGCAAGGACCCTTTTGAAACACTGCATGTAGGGACAACACATGCCAATGCTTAAAAATACTTGTGGCAATAAGCTGAGCCTTATCGGAATATCACAAAACACACCTGTTTCTCCATTTTTTCCAGTCCGTGTTTATGAAGGAGTAGAGAGCAATTAGCAAACCTCAATCGCAGATAGGCTTTACATATAACGTTCTGCTGAGTATCCACATTGCAATAAGCGTTCTATTAAGAGTTTTTCTTGACAGTGGAACTCCAAATCCCTTGAGCAAATATGAATATGTAAAGACACATTCCTGATTGGCCAATGCTGTTGTCACAGCTCCAATAATGCAACACTATTTGGATAATGGACAGGAATGGGAACGTTTGCAATGGCCAGTCATTGACAGCATTCAAGACTTGTGTAATGGTGAACTTGAGAAACATTTAGCCTGCCTTGAACATAAGTGGATTTTTCCCTCAACACGCTACAACCAATGGGGTTGAATGACGCAGTAGAGTGGCTCACCATAGTGTGATCCTATTGGTTAGGTTTGCTCATGTGCCTCCTGCCTCCTATGTTTAAATAGCCACTATTGTTGGTTTCTTCTTTTTGGCTCGAAAATTAGCTAGCTGTGGGTGACATGTCCTGAAGCAGCCCGAAAATAAGCAGGCAAAACTCAAGTTGACCAATTTATCACACAGCTTTTGAGTTCTTTCACCTGTTTTCAGCTAAGTGGGTTTTTCTTTTCATTAAATGCATTTTAAAATGGTAAAAAATTCACATGCTGTTGGAGAGAAGCAATGATTGAGAATGGGCAGTGCTCAATAAGCGCTCTCTGGATTAGGCTATTTGAATTGTGTGTAGCCACCAGCTTGCCCTGAGCCCAGTGACTGAGGTTCCCTCTCAATCTACCCAGTTGAAATCCCAGGTGTTTAGAGACATTTGTAAATTCTCTTCTGTCCCTTTGTGGAAAATATTTTTTCCTTTATTTTAAGAGAATTTCCTTAAATTAACTTTTGCAAGTTTCCCTGGTGTGTTTCTTTCTCTGTAACATTAACAAAATCCGCCCATTTCTTTCTGAACACACTACTAAGACACTTATCCACTCTTTAGTCACCTCCTATCTAAAACTATTGTAACCTACTCCTTGCAGGTCTCCCTCTGAATCATCTCTCTCCCCTTCAATCTGTTCAACATTTTGCTGCGCAGCTAATCTTCTGCCAGCCTCGTCATGCTCATATTACCCCTCTTCTCAAGTCCCTTCATTGGCTTCCTATCCGTTTCCGCATCCAGGTCAAACTTCTCCTGCTGTCCTATAAATACAATCATTCTGCTGCTCCTCATTACCTTTCCACTCTTATCTCTCCCTACATCCCTCCTCGGGAACTTTGCTCTTCTGGCAAATCGCTTATATCTGTGCCTTTCTCTTCTTTTGCTAACTCCAGACTTCTCTCCTTTCACCTTGCTGCTCCTTATGCCTGGAACAAACTACCCGAGTCTGTATGTGAGGCGCCTTCTCGGGCCCTTTTCAAATCCAGGCTGAAAACTCGCCTCTTCGCTATCGCATTCGTATCTTGACCCACCTGATCTCCTTTGTGTTTCCTTACCATTCCCCCTAGATGTAGCCTGTGTCTACAACTACCGTGTTGTCTGTCTTGACTAGACTGTAAGCTCTGAAGAGCAGGGACCATTTTTTAAATGTATCTGTGCAGTGCTGTGTACGTCTTGTAGTGCTATAGAAATGTTCAGTAGTAGTAGTAGAGGAAATCACAGATCAAGTAGGGCCTGTAACAGTACTGTAGACATTGCACAAATGGGCAGCTTAGGTGAACCAAGTGATCCTTTCTGCCCACATCTTCTGTGTTTCTGTGAATCTGGTAACAGTGTGGTGCTGAAACACTTCAGATATTTCTATGGTAACTCCATGAAGTCTTTTGATTTCTGTGGCATCACTATGGGACCGATATTCAGAACTCTTAGCTGGTCTAGTTAGTGCTGCTGAATATCTCCACAGACCACACTGGTACTATCCGGTTAGTGCAGGAGCAGTCCATGGGCAGAGGGAGGGCGGTGTCAGCTCTATCTGGATAGTGGTGATTTATCCAGATAACTTAAGGCCTAAGTTGCTATCTGGATAAGTGCTACCTGGAAATTGCCATTGTCCAAATAGGTTTGCACCTATTCAGATGGCAGCGATTGGTCCAGATATTCGGCGGCAGTCACTATCAGGAGACTGCAGGTAGCATCGCAGTCACCGGACAGCCCATTCAATACTGGCTTCTTGAAAAGTGGCCTCAATGATTTAGCATATTATACTAAAATGGTTTTTCCCTAGATTTTACAGGCTGTGAAACTGTAATATAATGTTTGAAAAAGATAGCTAACTAGAAACAAAGGAGCCCTTTTACTAAAGGGCGCTAGGGTGTTGCACAAAAAGCAGTGAAACCATGGCGCATTAGGTGCAACACCACTGCGTTAATTGTCGGGGGTGTGGAAAGTATTTCCCCAGCAGTTAATGAGGATCCCTGTCTCTTAGCGCACACCACATTAACGCAGGTGCACTTAACTCCCCCTACTGATGTGGCATCAGGTGATCCACTCTAATGCACTTAGTGCAGAGTGGGAACCTGGTGCAACCCTAACGCGGGTTAGACAGTTAGCACAGGAAGCGTACTGGGCTGTCATGGCCCTTCACTAGTTGGCAACACGTGTCCCAGTGTGCATTCAGCGCACACCAGAACACATCTTGTTAGCTAACGCCCTTTAGTAAAAGACCCCCAAAGTCAGATATTCACAAAAGTGCAACAAAAGTTTGAAAATGCTTGTGACTTATCTCTTCTTTTCTGCTTGAATCACAGGCTTGGGCCATTGAAGGAGGAAAGTGCAGCGACCAGTGTGAAGATCCCACCATATGGAAGACCAACTTCCGATGTGCATTAAATAGTATCACCGTGAATAAAAAAAATGTGTTTACAGAAGTGGCGAACAAATCATCGGACCTGCATGATCCTCATAAGGTGTATCGGATCAACTATCTGCAGGGCTCAGCTGCTGCCTCCTCTCATTTTTTTGAAAGTAAGAATACCAAGGAACTAATTTAATCTAATTTAATTTCTAAGCTTGTATCCCATATAGCCAGCTAGTCAGTCCAAGAAAGATAACAATCAATACAAAAAACAAATAAACTTTTCAGGTATCATAACAAATAAAAATACATGAAAACTGAGCTCAACAAATCCCAGGCAGCAGGTCATCACAGTGACCAGAAGTTTGCATCTGGCACCTGGGATTTACAACCTCCTTCCCCACCCCCTAAATATCTCGATTAACAGACCCCTACTGTCTTTCCGTGGGAGAACAGATCCCCGCAGACAGAACAGCGGGGGAAGGTCCCGATCACGGCTTGAAAGGCAGCAATCTGCCCACAGGGATCTGATCCCCACAGGCAGAAGAGGAGAGAACCACGATCGCAGCAAAGACCCCTACTATGTACCCACTAGAGATCAGACCCCCAGGGGCAGGCAGAACTGTAGGGGAAGGCCGCGATTGGCTTGCAAGGAGCAGTCTGCCTGAAGGAATCCTATCTCCCGTGAGCAGAAGAGGGCAGCCTGTAGATGGACTCTGCAAAAAAAAAAAAAAGATGGGGTTGTAAGGCAAAAAAAAAGTAAAGGGGCAGTAGCTTACATAATAAAGGAAGGAGAATGGGGGGAATGGATGGTAGGGATGGGAGTGCTGGGGGGGAGAAAAAGGGGCAAAGAAAAAAAGGGAGGAGTGAATGAGAAGGAGTTGAAGAGGGAAGGGAAGAGTACAAGGTGTTTGAGGGCAAAAGAATACAATCTGCATATGCCAAAAGTGCATTCCCCTCCTTTCGGAACACGTACAAGAACCCAACCCCACATTACAGACACCCCCCCCCCTCCCCACTCCTTTATAAAGAAAATGATATCTCGCTTAGGACAGAGACACACACACCACACCTCTGCATGACCGACACACACATATGCACCTCACTTCTGCATCCCAACCTCTGCACAACACAAACATACTCTGCAGCACACATACACACACATTCCCACAACTCTGCATTCCACCCAAAGACATTCACCACTACGTCGCATGCACAGACAGGCAAACCAGCGTTGCACTACACATACACATATACGAGGCTTGCTGCCTCTATGTTTCTGTCTAAAGATGCCTCATTCAGCACCTGCTACCATAACAAGACATATTTTATCATCTCTCTTCAAACTCTTCCACTTTCCTCAGACTTTCCCCAGTGACTGTGGCCACTTCACACCCCACCTTGCCTCCATTCGCCAATGACATTCCTCCATTCCGGGGTGTGAAGGGGCCACAGTCACTGGGGAAAGTCTGGGGAAAGTGGAAGAGTTTGAAGAAGCATGGAAGTGTCATTGAAACCTGGGCATTTCATTGGCTATCTGTTTCCACCAATCTGCTGGTAGGGGAACTCAATTCATTTGTCTGGACTGGTCTAGAAGGACTCAAGGAAAGGACATTATCTGGTAAGTAAAATGTCACCTTATAATAACTTCTGTGCTCTGTGTGTGTTATTAAATAGATCTAATGATTTGTGAAAGTGAATGATAAGTCTTTGCAGGGTGAGTGCATGTAGATAGTACAGGCTATGGTAGCAAAGGTATGTGTTGTACATAGTTATGTAATTGTACATAGTTCGAGTTAATATGTATTTAGTTTCCCCGTTTTCTCCCCCATGTTCAATTCCCTGTTATTTGTAAACTCAATGTTATTTGTATACATTGCAGTATTCTTGTTCGATGTACACCGCGCTGATTTTAATAGCGCGGTATAGAAGAAAATGTTAAATAAATAAAAATAAATAAAAATGTGAGGTGAATGTATGATTGTAGAGGATGGGAGAGGCTGGAAAGTTAGTGGGTGTGCTGGAATGCTTGCCAAGTAGGTAGGGACTGTCAAAAGAGCTTTTTGAAAGAAATACCATAATTTGATGCATTAAGTTTGGTCCTGTGTCTTTAAAAGGACAAAAAAAACATTCCAAATACATTTCCCATAGCTTTTATAATTTTGTTTCAATGGCATGAGAGTAAAAGGAAAAACAGTGAAGTGAGTTGGCTCCCAGGATTTTCCATGGGAAGAAGAGCGAAATAAAATTACAGTTTAGCTACCATAGGAAATACTGGCAAGCAGGTGAAGGTGCGGGAAGGAAACAGAGGTCATTTATGTTGCTCCAAATCTCTAGGTGGATGACTAACCCTGTGTGTGCAGGGCTATTGCCTGATAGCAGAAAGCATGGATGGCCTTTTCTCTCTCATATGCTCCTTTTATTCAGGACTTTCCAAATAACTTTTGGAGAATTTTAAAGCACAATGAATAACCCCTTAACTACAATAGATGTTTTCAAAAACCCAATATCCAGGTGCTGTTTAGCTCATGGAGACTCAAACCTCTGAGTAAATTGAGCCCACTGTATTCCACCCCCCCCCCCCCCCCAAGAGTGAATTACATACGTATTGAACTTTTACTATGGCTTTAATATCTCCTACCACTTCATTCAAGGGCAGAGGAAGAGGAAGAAGAGGGTGGAGAGGAAAGGAAGATAGACTGTGGAGAGGAGGCATGAAGGATGAGAAACTTTGAAAATCTCATTATTTGCTGATAAGACCCCTTAAGAGCTAGAGGTAAAGCTGGAGATCTAGAAGGGTCTACGATATTGCAGTCGGCAGGAAAAATGGGCCTTGTGATCTTTATCTGCTGTCATAACTGTAGAGTAAAATAGATTAACAAAATAGCATTGTCATTAATATGTATGATGGTCTCGTTTCAGATCACAATGGCGTAAACAGTGAGGAGGATGATAATGTAAGACTTCGCATCAGCCCGGACACTGCACCGACTGTTAATTTTACACAGCCGGTCTACCTATTGAAGCAGGTATTGAAATCATCAGTGTGCAAACTGTGTGTCGGTGGTGCCTTTGAGGAGGACATACTTAGCCAGGGCAGCTGCAAGGATACTGAGGGCTCTAGGCTTTGTTTCATTTGCTTCATTAATCCCCTTTGTCCAGAGGTTTTGATAATTAAATTCAACAATTAGGATCATTGAAACACCTCCCTTAAACCTGTAAAAATGTATTATTGGACATCACACTTTTAAATATTAAACTTTTCTGTGAATGCATATGTATGCCTGCTCTTCCTGCAGGTAAAGAAATGTGCTGAGGCCTCTTTGAATTTGTCTGGCTGACCGGTCTATTGTTTCACTTTGACTGCTGCTACCCTAGGCAACTGCCTAGTTGTGTCTGATGGTTGTACAAGCCCTGACTTTACCCTCTGGTTCTTGATCTGTCCAAATGTTGTTTGCCGGAAAAGGCTTCAGGACTAGAAACATAGAAACATGATGACAGAAAAAGACCACATGGCTTATCTAGTCTGTACTTCCATATCAACCACTACAACAGTCCCCTTTTTTCCTTTACAGATCTTCTGTGTTCGTCCCATATTTCTTTGAATTCAGACTGTCCTCATCTCTATCATCTCCACTGGGAGACTATTCCACGGATCCACCACTCTTTCCGTAAAGAAATATTTCCGCATATCACTCCTGAATCTATCTCCCTTCACCCTCATCCCATGTCCCCTCGTAGCAGAACTTGCTTTCAATTGAAAGAGGCTCTCTCCCTGAACATTTATGCCACAGAGGTATTTAAACATCTCAATCATATCACCTCTATCCCGCATTTCCCCTAATGTGTACATATTAAGATCCTTAAGTCTGTCCTCATATGCTTATAATGAAGACCACTAACCATTTCAGTAGCCACCCTCTGTACAGACTCCATCCTGTTTATATCCTTTTTGAAGGTTTGGTCTCCAGAATTGCACACTATACTCCAAATGAGGTCACACCAAACACAGAGGCATTATCACCTCCTTTTTTCTGCTAGCCATTCCTCTCCCTATGCACCCAAGCATCCTTCTAGATTTTGCCATCGCCTTTTCTACCTGCTTAGCTACTTTAAGATCATCAGGCAAAATCACGCCTAGGTCCCACTCTTCTTTAGTTGACAAAAGTACTTCACCCCCTATACTATATTGCTCCTTTGGATTGCTGCAGCCCAAATGCATGACCTTGCATTTTTTAACATTAAATCTCAGCTGCCAAATTCCAGACTATTCTTCAAGCTTAGCTAGATCCCTCCTCATGTTATCTACACCTTCCTGGGGGTCTACTCTATTGCAGATTTTGGTATCATCTGCAAAGAGACAAACCTTACCCAACAGTCCTTCTGCTATATCACTAACAAAGATGTTAAAAAGAATCTCTGGTCACAACAGCAGCATGTGAGTTTCGCCTCTATGCCAAGCTGTAACTTCCAAGTGGTGCTTTGAAGGGTTAGGATTTGTTCATTTATATATTCAATTTTTCTCCTCCCATTTCAGCTTCCCTCATCATCAGAATCTGCTCGACACTCTCCCACTGTTGATATAATGAGAGATTGAAACGGAAACATCAACAGATGTTTCTCCCTGCTATCTTATGCTATTTGAATCCTGATATCCTGTTCGTTTCCCTTTTATCAGGTCTGTGGCATTTTTCTTTGTCGAGTCTAACATAAGTACACCTGTGATTTGATCAGTGGGTCTAGACTCCCCTCCTGGATGTCCAAGGAAAACAAATTCCGTGAATGGATTTGTAAAAGAGATTTTACTGCATGTATGAAAACTGTACCATGTGTTTGGTATCTGTTAATAATTTTTATTATAATGAAAATGATAATAGAAGCATCCAGAGTGGCCATACAGTACAAGAACAAAAGCCCTAATCATACCTTGGATAGTAAAAACAAGGACAGAGATGTCCCAGAGCCATTTTAGAAGCCCACCTTGAAGATGTCCAAGATGGAATGGGGGGCATGGTGTAGGTGTGACTTGGACATCCTCGCCTGATTTCAGACACGTCCTGGACATCCTAAGCCACATCAAAAGTTATACCTGCTCCAGACACAAATAGGTATCTGAAAAGTGCCCATTTTGTCAGGGAAATGTCTGGAGAAGGAGCTACATTCATTTTTTTTAAATGCCATCAAGTCAATGCTGACTCCTGGCAATCCAGTAGCCCCTGGATTTTAACATAGTAACATAGTAAATGACGGCAGATAAAGACCAGCACGGTCCATCCAGTCTGCCCAGCATGACGGAAAGAGTAGGTGCACCCGCCACTCCACCACCCCTCAACCTATCCCTGTTTAGGGGTGAACCCACCACTCCATGTAGGACACCCCTATTTGTTGAGAAATCAGATGGTTCAGTTTATTTTGATTTTATCCTGTTGCTGTAAAGGGATCCACTGTGTCTGTCCCATGCCATTTTGAATTCTGTCACTGTGTTTGCCCCACCACTTCCATCGGAGGGCATTCCAAGCATCCACCACCCTTTCTGTGATAAAGTATTTTCTGACATTGCCTTTCAATTTACCACCTCGCAGCTTCATGTTGTGCCCTCTAGTTGTACAGCTTCCCCGTCGTTGGCAGAGGTTTGTTTGTTCGTTGTTTCCCTTCAAGTATTTAAAGGTCTGAATCATATCTCCCCTGTCCCTCCTCTCCTCCAAAGTGTACATATTTAGGTCTTCAAGTCTCCTCTCATAAGGCTTCTGACGCAGGCTCCAAATCATTTTGGTCGCCTTCCTCTGAACAATTTCCAGTCTCTTTACATCCTTTGCAAGATATGGTCTTCAAAACTGAACACAGTATTCCAAGTGAGGCCTCACCAGTGACTTGTACAGTGGCATAAGTACCTCTTCCTTTCTGCTGGTGATTCCTCTTTGTATGCAGCCCAACATCCTCCTGGCTTTTGCCACCACCTTGTCGCACTGTTTTGCCACCTTGAGATCTTCAGAAATAATCACACCAAGGTCTTTCTCCTGATCCGTGCTTACTAACCACTCGCCCCCTATCACGTACATTTCCCTTGGATTTCTGCTACCCAAGTGCATGACTCTGCACTTCTTTGCATTAAATCTTAATTGCCAAGCATTAGATCATTCTTCCAGCTTTTGTAGATCTTTCCTCATGTTAACCACTCCCTCGGGGGAGTCAACTCTGTTGCAAATTTTCGTGTCACCTGCAAAAAGACATACTTTTCCATTCAGTCCTTCAGCAATATCATTCACAAATACATTGAACAGTGCCGGGCCCAGGACCGACCCCTGGGGCACCCCGCCAATCACCTTCCCTTCATCTGAGTGAGCTCCATTTACCATCACCCTCTGTCGTCTGTCAGTCAACCAATTTCTGATCCAATTTACCATCTTAGGATCCATCCCCAAGTTACTGAGTTTATTGATAAGCCTCCTATGAGGAACAGTATCAAAGGCTTTGCTGAAATCCAGGTAGATGACATCCATCGCATGTCCCTGACCTAGCTCCCTGGTCACCCGGTCAAAGAACTCAATCAGATTTGTTTGGCAACATCGTCCTTCGGTATAACCATATTGCCTTGGGTCTTGCAACCTGTTGGTTTTGAGAAAGTTCACTATTCGCTCTTTCAGGAGTGCCTCCATTACTTTTCCCACCACTGAGGTAAGGCTCACGGGCCTGTAGTTTGACACTTCTTCCCTGTCACCACTTTTGTGTAGAGGTACGACATCAGCCATTCTCCAGTCCTGAGGTACCTCTCCTGTTTCCAAGGATCTGTTGAAAACATCCTTTAACGGCCCTGCATGAACCTCTCTGAGCTCTTTCAGAATCCTGGGATGTATCCTATCTGGTCCCTTTCAGTTTTGCAAGTTCTGTGAATGGTGTGGTATCTACTTCATTCCCATTTTTATAATATTTTGGAGTCACACAGGTGGTCCTTCTCCAGGACATTCTTTAATAAAAACAGAGCAGAAGTATTCATTTAGCAATTTCACTTTTTCAATGTCACTTTCCACCAGTCCGTTCACAGCACTTCTGAGTCCTGCAATTCCACCTCTGATCTTCTTCCTTTCCCAAATATACCTGAATGTTTTGTCGCCACACTTAACATCATTAGCCATCTTTTCCTCTGCCTTTGATTTTGCTATCCTTATTTCTCTCTTTGTCTCTTTGAGTTTGATCCTGTATTCATGTCTGTGTTCCTCTGTTTGCGAGCTATTGAATCTTGCGAAAGTTGTGTTTTTTGCCTTTATTTGAGCAGCCACTTCCTTGGAAAACCAAATGGGTTTTCTTCTCCTCTTGTTTTTGTATACTTTTGTTACATATTTATTTGTTGCCCCTTTTATTGCCTTTAGTTTAGCCCATAGCAATTCCACTTCCCTAATCTCCTTCCACCCTGTCAGCTCCTCCTTTAGGTACTCGGCCATTTTATTGAAGTCTAGGACTTTGTGCTTGCTATGATTGGCTTGTACCTTGGCTTTTATCTCAAACCACACCGTGTGATGATCGCTGCTGCTCACAGTGGCACTCACGCAGACATTCGACACGCTATCACCGTTGGTGAGCACTAAATCCAGTGTTGAGCTTTCCCTGGTTGGTTCCATCACCATTTGTCTAAGTAACGCATCTTGGGAGTATCCACGATTTTTTTGCTGCTTTCCAGATTTGCAGAAGGAGTAATCCAATCCGCATCAGGTAGATTAAAGTCTCCCAATATGATTGCTTCCCCTTTTGTGGCTATCTTGGCGATATCTATAATCAATTCGTTATCTCTCTCTTCAATATGTGTTGGAGGTCTGTAGACTACAGTAGTATGGATGACAGTGCCATCTCCTCTTTCCAACACAATCCAGAGTGCTTCTTCTTTTCCCCATGCCCCCTGCATTACAGCAGCTTTAATATTGCTTTTGACATACAAGGCTACTCCTCCTCCTCTTCCATTTTCTCTGTCTCTTCTGAATAGAATATAGCCAGGTATGACTATATCCCAATCATGTGATTCGTTTAGCCATGTTTCTGTAATGGCTACAATGTCCAAATCCGTTTCCAACATTAGGTCTTCTAGGTCTGGAACTTTGTTGGCTAAGCTTCGAGCATTTGTGCTCATTGCTTTCCAGCATTTACCTGGCTTGTGTGTATTTAGCATTGATTTTGTTCTGCCTACATCTTCCCACTTGTTTTTGATGTGTGGTTTAAAAGTGTGGCTGTTTCTGATTTTAATCTGCTTTTGCAGGGGGGTGACGTCCAGAGCTTGACCTTCTACATCCATCACCCCCTTTTTCTAGTTTAAATGCATATCCACATATTGCTTGAATATTTCACTTAGGATTCTTTTCCCTGCGACAGAGAGATGTAGTCCATCTGCACAGTATAGTCTCTTTATGTTCCATCTGTTCCCCCAGTTGCCAATAAATCTGAATCCTTCTTGTTTGCACCAGGTCTGGAGCCATGTATTAAAGCTGTTAATGCGATGCAGCCTTTTTGCCCCCTTACCAAGCACAGGTAGAACCTCTGAGAATGCAACAGTGTTAACAATGGGCTTGAGTTTCTCTCCCAGAGATTGGAAGTCCTTTTGGACTATAGAGGCACTGTTTCTAGCCAGGTCATTTGTGCCCAAGTGGATGACAATATCAAGTTTGGAGTGTTCACGTTCTGTGCTAAGTACTTCAACAATGTGGTTTGTGTTCTTGCTGGCTGAAGAGCCTGGGAGACACCTGACTATCTTCTCTCCTTTGAACTGTGTTCCCAAGTTGATGCCACTGATGATGGAATCTCCAAGTAGTAGTAGTTTGCTGTTTGGTGAGGTTTTCTTCATATTTGGTCCTTTAGCAGGAGATTGGGCATCGTCTGTCTCATTTAAGGGCCCTTCAGTTTCTTTGGATTTGGCATCTTCATTCGCCAAGGCAGAGAAGGCATTATGCAGGGATATCTCCTGATGCATAGGATGCCTCTGTGTCACAGGTTGCAATCTACCAGAACCCACTGTGATCCATTGGTTCCTGGGGTGTTTCATTCTTTGTGGGAGCAGTGGTGGACTTTGTTCAGTTTGTATCTTAGAAGATGTGCGCTTCATTGCAGCCAGTTCCTCCCTCAGTTCCTCATCCTCATTAGCCAAGGCAGAGAAGGCATTATGCAGGGATCTCTTTTGATGCATATGATGTCTGTGTGTTACAGGTCTCAATCTACCAGAACCCACTGTGATCCACTTGTTCCTGGGGTGTTTGATGCTTTGTGGGAGCGGTGGTGGATATTGTTCAGTTTTTATCCTAGAAGAGGTGCACTTCATTGCAGCCAGTTCCTCCCTCAGTAGGGTCACCTCCTTATGCATGGCAGCTAGGTCTTCCCTTAGTATATTCAGTTCTTTATGCATGGCAGCTGACCTGAGGCACATAGGACAAGCTCTGAGGTTCCAAATGATTTGTCTTGGAATGAAAGTACTGCAGTTATTGCACTGAATAGATGACATGCTGAATAAACAGTCCTAGAAGGAGAAGAGGAAGAAGAAAAAAGGAGGAAGAAGATGTGGGCTCTAACCCAAGTTAAAGGGATAGATGACAATGTATGCGAGTACTATATAGGCAATGCAGCCCCTGGGGTGGGTGGGGCGAGGGGTAGGGTGGGTGGGAACCTAAGTGCCAGTAGACTGTTCCTGAACTGGGGGCACCCACAGATATCTGCTCCAAGGCTACCCAGAAAAGTAGTAAGTCAAATTATCCCCAAGCTTAATTTATAAGCACAGTTAATCTTAAATCAGCAATCCCAAAAAAATAGACAGTTAAACTCTGAAACCAGCAGAGATGAGAAAGAAAATTAGAGTCTTAGCTTTGTGAAAGATCCACAGCTCCTGCAGCCGGTCTCAGACCCGTAGGTGTGGTCACAGGCCAGGTGTGAGATGAGAGCAAAGAACTTTCTTCTTCCCCCTCCTTGAAGAAGCAAGCTTTCTCCAAAGATTTAAACCTTTGTTATCTGGATACTCAGGTCCCAGTAGGCTGAATATCCCCAAGCTTAATTTATAAGCACAGTTAATCTTAATATCAGCTATTCCCACAAAACAGACAGTTAAACTCTGAAACCAGCAGAGATGAGAAAGAAAATTAGAGTCTTAGTGTCCTTGGTGGACTAGAAATAGATCCAGGCCTTTTCTTTCAAGGCAGTGGAGAGTAAAGCAACTCGCCCAAGGTCACAAGGAGTGCCAGTGGGAATTAAACCCAGATCTTCCTGGGTGTTAGACTGTTGTTCTAACCACTAGGCTACTCCTCCACTTCATTCCTTGAATTCATAATTTGACAATGAACACTGACGGGAAATGTGGCTTGTGTTTTCATTTTGCTACGTTGCTGGATGTCTCTGCATGCAACTTTGCCTGAGATGGACGTCCCTGCCCCACGATTTCATAGTGGGGATATTGATAAGGCTGCCTTGCAAGCGTCCATGTCAGAGGCATCTGTGGGCCTTATATTCAGCGACGGTGGTTAGCACTGCTAACGTGGCTAGCTATGATTGCTGACGACTAGCCCCGGATATTCAATGTCAGGGCCATATCCGGCCACCAGCATTGAAGATCTGAGGTAGCTGCAGAACCTGGAAGTTAACCGGGCAGCAGCGATATTGAGCCACTTCCCACTTAGTTTCCGTGTGTAAAGTTAGGCCAGTCTTTGCCGCGCCAGACTTTACCCACAGGTCGCTAACTGGGCAGCGGCTCAATATCGCTGCTGCCTGGTTAGCAATGGGTGCCACCTCCGCTCCGCTCTAGAATGCAAATGACACGCCCCGAGGCTAACCACATAGCATCGGGACATGTATCGATGGCACCCTTTTATATCCTGTAAACGTCTTTGGATACCCCTCCCCCCCCCCCCCCCATGTTTCTAAAATCAGGCCGAAACATAGACATTCCCAGTGTTTTTCTGCACGTTCTGTCCTGGATGTCCCAAATTGCACTTGAATGCCCTTTCTAAAATGTCATGTCACATGGGCTGTTCGATCAGTACTTTATTGTAATCACAGCAATGGTTCCTTTTACAGCAGCTTAAGGTTAATAGAGGAGACCGCTCATACATTCATACAGTTATACCCAGAATCTTCAGCGCAGGCTACCTTTCAGCGATATTGCATTCTATTTATGTTCCATGATTTAGTTCACCAGCCAGGTAGGCACTGTGGGTCAGGGAAAAAGAGGAGTGGTTCCCATTTTACAGAACAGGAAAAATCCAGGTCATGTTTATCATAAATACACATGCATCAGTGGTACAATGTTCAGACATTCATAGCAATGTCCAATACTTACAAAAATATTGATTCTCTGGTGGCACAATACATTAGAATTATAAATGCAAAAACCATAAAGCCAAAAAAGACAGAAGAGGAGAAAAACAAGGAAATTAGAAAGAAAATCATTAAAATAAACATATGTGAAAAATAAGATCAATAGACAAATAAAGGTGGAAGAGTGTGTCTTTATGGATATACTAGAGTTGGGCATCAGTTACAAATTTTAATTGAAATTAATTGTGTGAAATTAATCACATGGTGTTTGCAGTCACAGAAAAATTGAATCCCGTTAAGAAATTCCTAAGCTACTATATAAAAGATACATTAGGAGAAACAGTAATTATTGAATGTTAAATAGTGTTATAATTTATAAATAATGCCAAATTCAACGTATTTATAATTGGAAATTGCAATTTTATTAGCACGTTTTGAATTGTATAACAACCTTGGGCCGGAAGGACTGGGGTTTCTAGTCCCACAGGTGCTCCTTGTGGTCTTGGGCAAGCCACTTAACCCTCCATAGCCCATGTTCCCTGTAAAATAGTTATCTCCAAGTTATAATGCCCTGTTTAATGTAATTTCAGTTTGTTCAATGTAAACCGCGCTGATGCAGAATAGCGCGGTATATAAGAGAATGTAAATAAATAAATAAATAAATATTTCTTAAGTTCAACTAATTAAGAGTTGGTTAGCGTTTTCTGGCATGCCGCTCTGTGTTTGCAGTCTGGACTCCTCTTCCCCCACTCTTATTCTTGGGGATTTTAACATCCATGTCGATAACCCCTCTGATCCTTATGCTTTAAAGCCTTACCTCCTTGTTTGACCTCCAATTTTGTTCCACTGCCCCCACTCACCAGCATGGCCACTGCCTGGACCTGATATTTTTCTCTAGTTCCTTACCCTCGAACGTCCGTAACTCAGTTCTTCCCTTATTTGACCATCACCTTTTAAGCTTTAATCTTCAACTCCCGCCGCCTCAGCCTCGTCCTGTCTCCTCCAACCTATTTAGAAACCTTCATGCTATTGATCCCTTGACTTCCACCATTTCCCCATCTCTTTCTTCCACTAAGTCATCCAAGTCTGTCGACGAGGCAGTAACTTCCTGTAATGCTGCAATCTCCTCAGCTCTGGATGCTCTAGCTCCACCCACCCCACGTCCTTTGAGACGTTCTGCACCCCAGCCCTGGCTTTCATCCACTACCCGCTATCTACATTCCTGTGCCCGTTCTGCTGAGCGTGCTTTGCTCAAATCCCACTCCCCTGAAGATTTTCTTCACTTCAAATTCATGCTTGTCTCTTTCCAGTCAGCCATAGCTCTTGCCAAACAAGACTACTATGTCCATCTGACTAACTCTCTTGCCTTTGATCCTCGCCATCTCTTTACTACTCTCCGCTCTCTCCTTAAAGTGCCTCCGTCTCTGATCCCTCCCTCCCTCCCTTTGTGCCCAAACCCTGGCTGACTATTTCATTGACAAAATCCACAAGATCACCCTCCAATTCCCCACAAACTCAGCTAATTCCCCTCCTCCCCCTCTCCACAACCAACTTCCTCCCCCCCCCTTCCCTTGCTATCCTCTCTTCCTTTCCTGTCATCTCTGAAGATGAAACGGCACACCTTCTTTCTTCCTCCAAACTCACCACCTGCTCCTCTGACCCTATCCCCACCTGTCTCCTAAGCCCCATCTCCTCCACCGTTGTCTCTTCCATCTCTCATATTCTCAACCTTTCGCTCTCCACTGCAACTGTCCCTGCAGACTTCAAGCATGCTGTGGTCACACCTCAAGAAACCCCTCTCTTGATCCTACCTGTCCTTCTAATTATTGACCCATCTCTCTCCTTCCCTTCATTTCTAATCTACTTGAACATGCGGTTCATCGCTGCTGTCTCGACTTCCTCTCCTCTCATGTCCTCCTGGATCCCTTACCGTCTAGCTTTCGTTCTTTACATTCTACTAAAACGGCTCTTGTCAAAGTCTCCAGTGATTTGTTCCTGGCTAAATCCAATGGCCTGTACTCTGTCCTCATCCTTCTTGACCTCTCTGCTGCTTTTGACACCGTTGACCACAACCTTCTCCTCGATACCCTGTCCTCGCTTGGCTTTAAGGGCTCTGTACTATCCTGGTTCTCCTCCTATCTCTCCCATCGCTCCTGTGTGTGTTCGGGTGGCTCCTCCTCCTCCGCTACCCCGCTCCCAGTTGGTGTACCCCAAGGATCTGTCTTGGGTCCGCTCCTTTTCTCTCTCTATATCCAATCCCTTGGTGCACTTATCTCTTCCCATGACTTTCAATACCGTCTGTATGCTGATGACTCCCAGATCTACCTCTCCATGCCAGAACTCTCTCCGGCAATCCAGACCTGAATCTCTGCCTGCCTCTCTAGACATTGCTGCCTGGATGACTCACTGCTGCTTGAAATTGAACATGTCCAAGATTGAACTTCTTATCTTTCCCCCTAAAATCCCCCCTCCTCTTCCTCCTTTCTCAGTCTCTGTGAATAGCTTTGTACTCCTTTCTGTTTCCTTGGCCCGCAATCTGGGGGTTGTCTTTGACTCCTCCCTCTCTTTCTCCACACATATCCATCTCGTAGCTAAGACCTGCTGTTCCTTTCTCTATAACATTAGCAAAATCCGCCCTTTCCTTTCTGAACACACTACTAAAACTCTTATCCACTCCTTGATCACCTCCCGTCTTGACTACTGTAACCTACTCTTTGCTGGTCTCCCTTTGAATCATCTCTCTCCCCTTCAATCTGTTCAACACTCTGCTGCGCGGCTAATCTTCCGCCAGCCTTGTCATGCCCATATTACTCCTCTTCTCAAGTCACTTTACTGGCTCCCTATCCGCTTCCACATCCAGTTCAAACTTCTCCTGCTGACCTATAAATGCACTCACTCTGCGGCTCTTCAGTACCTTTCTTCTTTTATCTCTCCTTACAATCCCCCTCGAGAACTCCGCTCTTCTAGCCAACTGCTTCTATCTGTGCCTTTCTCTCCTACCGCCCAGACTTCGCTCCTTTCACCTTGCTGCACCTTTCGCCTGGAACAAACTACCTCTGTCTATACGCCAGGCACCTTCTCTAACCCTCTTCAAATCCAGGTTGAAAGCTCACCTCTTTGCTTCTGCTTTTGGATCTTGACTCATCTGATCTCCTTGTCCTTCCCTTTGTTTTACCCTGGCTTACACCTTCTGTGTTTTGTCTTGATTAGATTGTAAGCTCTGAAGAGCAGGGATTGTCTCTTACATGTCTGTGCAGTGCTGCGTACGACTGGTAGCGCTATACAAATGCTCAGTAGTAGTAGTAGTAGTAGAAAGCAAATGTTGTTCTTGCAGGTGTACCTTGCTTTCATCCATTCATTCCATTGATTTATGATTTAAATGCCATTATATTCCACAATAGTGTCTAATACCACTTATACAGATAAGACACAGTATTCTAGAGTCCAGTAGTTCCAGCAAGAAGGTTTGTTTCTGCTGCTGCTTTTTCTGTTCTTCGCTCTCACTGCAGCTACGTCTGCTATCCCTACACATTAGGGCTGGAGGCCTATTCCTTCCGCCCCGCCTCTCCGGGCTTTCTCTCCAGAAATTCCTCTATTCTTATTCCCTGTCTTCCCTCTCCTGTGTCCCCTCTTTCCCCCCAATCACTCTTATTCTTCCAAATTTCCCTTTTGAATTGCCGTTCTCTTTGGTCTAAGACCCTCCTGATCCATGACCTCATCTTCCACCACTCCCTTGATTTCCTCCTTTTGACGGAAACGTGGTTGAAAGATGGCAAGGAGCCTCTGCTCAACCGCTGCCTCCCTCCCGGCTATTCCTCTCTTTCAACCTCTTGTCGGGGTAGGAGCAGTGGGGGGGGTTGCAGCAATCTACCGCTCCTCGCTTCCCATTCAGGAGTTGTCATCCTCTGAACTTCGCTAGCCAGAATCCCTTCTTCTCCACTTTGGGACCTCACCCCCTTTACACCTGCTCCTTATCTACGCTCCTCCTTCCCTGCTGCCCCACTTGTGGGATTCACTCCTGGCCACCCTATCTGAGGCCTCCCTTCACTTTCAGCATATTCTGATCTTGGGAGACTTCAGTGTTCACCCAGACTCCCTGTCCACCCTCCATGATTCCACCTTCCTCTCACTTCTTACTGATCTTTCCCTTCAGCAACATGTTTTGTTTCCCACGCACTCAGCCGGCCATATCCTAGATCTCATAATCACCCACTCGGCCTCTTCCTTCGCTCCTACCTCCCTCTCTGCGCTGCCTGTCCCTTGGTCCAACCACTCCTGTCTGGTTTTTCCTTACCCGCCCCCTCTCTCTCCCTCCCTTCCTCTGCATCTCAGAATCCTTCTCCCGCGTTCCCCCCCCCCCCCAGGCCCGCTGTATCACTCCCAATACTCTCCTTCAGTTCCCTTCCTCTGACACCCTTTTTCCCATAGATTTTCATACTTTCCCTGTTGAGCTTCAGGCTCAGTCCTGGAACTCAATCCTCTCATCTGCCCTTGATGAGATTGCTCCCATCCGACCTATTCCCCCTTCCCATCGTAAACGTCGCCATCCTTGGTACCATGCCGGTCTCCTTCTCCATCGCTCCTATCTGCGTCGCACTGAGTGCCGCTGGTGCAAGCGCCTGTCTCAGGACTCTTTTGAACTTTTTCATCACTGCCATCGTCGCTACTGCCTTCTCCTACATTCTGCCAAGCAAGACTATTTTTCCAACCTCATCTCCTCCTCTGCTAATTCTTCACGCTAGCTTTATTCTGTTTTCCATTCTCTCTCTGCTTCCCATTCCCACGCCTCCTCCCCCCTTCCCCTGTTACCCCAGATTCTGCTCTTCTGGCATTGCACTTTGCTTCTAAAGTGCATTCTCTTTGGCTCCTCTTTCCTTCCAGTCCTTCCCTTCTCTCTCCCCCTCCTGCAGACCCTCTCTCTCCTCTTTCCCCATCCACCCATGTGCCCCCCCCCCCGCTCTCCCACCTTTGGTCCTCATTTCAGCCCATTATACTCCCCATTTTGTCCAAGGCCCCACCTCCACCCACAAGACCTTCTATATGTCCAACCCTATACCCTCCCATTGGCTCTCGGAGCCCTCCCTTGCTCTCTTGCCTCAGATTCTTACCATCTTTAATTCAAACCTTCTGTCTGGTACCTTCCCCATTTTGTGGAAGCACGCTTTAATCCGCCCAGTTCTAAAAAAGGCCTCCCTGGACTCCTCCTCACTTGCCAACTGGCGCCCCATTTCCAGTCTTCCGTTCCTCTCAAAGCTTTTGGAAAAAATAGTCTTTATCCAGCTCTCCTCCCACCTTAACATAGTAACATAGTAGTTGACGGCAGATAAAGACCAGCATGGTCCATCCAGTCTGCCCAGCAAGATGGCAAGAGTAGGTGCACCTGTCGCTCCGCGCAGGCCACCCCTCCCCATATCCTTGTTCAGGGGTAAACCCACCACTCCATGTAGGACACCCCTATTTGTTGAGACGTTATATGGTTCAGAAGTTAGATGGTACCGTTTATTTTGTTTTTATCCTATTTCTGTAAAGGGATCCTCTGTGTTTGTCCCATGCCTTTTTGAATTCCGTCACCGTGTTCGTCCCTACCACTTCCATCGGGAGGGCATTCCAAGCATCCACCACCCTTTCAGTGAAAAAATATTTCCTGACATTGCCTTTCAATTTACCCCTTGCAGTTTCATGTTATGCCCTCTAGTTTTACAGGTTCCCCGTCTTTGGAAGAGGTTTGTTTGTTCATCATTTCTCTTTAAGTATTTAAAGGTCTGAATCATATCTCCCCTGTCCCTCCTTTCCTCCACCTTGATGCCTCTTTTGCCCTCCATCCCCGACAGTCCGGTTTCCGTCACCGTCATAGCACAGAATCTATCCTCCTTTATCTCCTCAATGAGTTGCATGTTGCATGGGATCGTGGTTCTTTCTCAATTGCTGTCTCCCTGGATCTGTCTGCCGCCTTTGATCTAGTTGATCACCGCATGCTTCTGACACGTCTTCGTAACTGTTGCTAGCCACGGCACTTCAGTTGCTACCCTTTTTGGGGCAGGCCCTCCTACTTGGATTCCAACCTGGATTCTTAAGCTTTATCTGACCCTTCTAACAGGAAGGAAAAACAAGACACATACACAGAAAATCAATTATAATAATTCCAGAGCTATAGAAGGAAGACCGTCAAAGGGAGCAAATCATGGCTCCTCTCCAACTATCTTCAAAGATCTTCTGCCAGAGATCTGCCTTTTATTAAGAAGTATCAGCTGACAGTTAATTTTTGATTAACATCGGATGATATTATTCATGTTACAGAATCATAGGTCTGAAATACAATCTGCTTACAGGGTTAATTTTCTGCTGATGCTTTGCAAAATTATATTAGAAAAAATAGAAGTCAAAGGCTGTG
The DNA here is from genome assembly GCA_033557465.1 of Ichthyophis bannanicus. Taxonomy (NCBI): domain Eukaryota; kingdom Metazoa; phylum Chordata; class Amphibia; order Gymnophiona; family Ichthyophiidae; genus Ichthyophis; species Ichthyophis bannanicus. Next base: position 125,632,974 of record CM066047.1, read on the forward strand.
ATTATAATTACCAGGTGACAGTAGGTGTCGCTGTGATTCTTTCATATTACAAAAGCTGATTAGTTACACTATAAATTCTCTCTAAATTTTAAGTAATTTCATAAGCTTTATTTGATTTCCAGTTATATGTTGACCTAAGGTCTCTGAATCTCGGAAAGTTCATGCTGACCTTAGTTAGCTAATTTTCAGCCTATCATCTATCACAAAAAAGAGGTAGCCCCTATCTGGAAAGCAGAAACTACCATTTGCACAAGTGACTATGTACACAACATTATTTGCTAATCTCTGTTGTAACAAACTGTCAGCACTTTTTCACAAAGAAAGAAAACCAGGCAGAAGCTCTATCTAAAAATGTATGTTTCAATTAAGCCAGTTTGATTATAATAGACATGTTTCTTTTTACCTAAGCAATGGTATATGGCTATAGCATATTCACAGCCCTGTTTCTTCATTATTCTCTGCACTTGAGTCACTCTGTGTCTACATCCAGGTTCCCATAGACAGATTCATCACTGTCTACTTCCAGGTCCAAATTGCCATAAACAGGATGATCCATACGTGTATAGGTTACCTTATCACCCAGAAGCTCATCAGTTTCTGCTATAGTTTCCAATCTTGTTCTAGGGCCTGGGTCAGTTCTTCCTTTTCCACAGTCCTCCCTTTGGTTCTGCTCAGAATCACATCCCTCATGGAAAGGCAGTTCTCGGAGCAAATCCCCAGAACTGGGAACACTTCGTAACCTAAGGACTGCAATTGTGTTTGTGGTCTTAGCCATATATGAAGTACAATATTTCATAAAACAGGCAAGGCCTATCCCTAGAAGCAGGAGAGCTACTAGGAAACCAAAGAGGACTGTCAGTAAGGCCTTTAAGGGACCTGACAGGCCACCCCACATATTTTCAAACCAGGGCCATGCAGAATCAGAAGTACCTTCAATATTATCTTTGGAGAAATGAGTTTCTTTTCTTACCTGATCTAAGATACCAGTTACCACCTTGCTCTGGGCGTCAACGAGCGTACAGCAGTGCTCGTGTATGATCCCACTAACTCCGCCTTCCTTGGCTAATAAATAATCCAAGGCCATACGATTTTGGGCGGAGTAAGCCGTTAGTTTGTCTACAGTACCTTGCATGACTGTGAGGGCATCAGTCAAATCCTGAACTGTTACTTCTATCAGGGCATATATTCGCAATAGTTGTTCACCATAATGTGCTGTAGGACGTATGGCACCAAAAGTACTGAGCCAAACTGTTCCAGTGAAGGTGCTTACTTCTTGTTGGGTAAGCATAGTAGTATCATCTAGCAATTTACGTGCTGCACTTATATCTGCACTGTGGTCATCTGCAGCTCTGCGAGGACGATTAGGGACATCCCAAGTAAAGATTCATAAGGGACAAGTTTCCATGGCAGGTCAAGGATAGCTATGTAACAATTGCCAGACCAATCAGCAGGCAACCGAACATAAGCTAAGGTTTCACACACAAAATAATGACCTATCAAGGCAAGAAGTCCATCAGGCCAAATTTTGTAATCTTTAGGTTCTGTAAGCAGATCTTCAGTCCCAGGCCAAATATCCCTTAACCATGGGTGATAGGGATATAGATAGTTATCAACATAGCCATATCCTAAACCATCTTTGCTTTTCTCCAATCTATACTTTCCATATATTGGTAGCCCATGCTGGTCATAATACTGTAATTCATACTGGTCCAGATGAGTTTTAGGATCAGTAAGAACGTTAACAACCCTCAGATTAGAATGGGCTCGTATAGAACTCATTGTGGGATTGTCCATTACCAAATGCACATGATTGTTAGTCATAATGGTCTGACAACTAGATAGAGGGGTTTCCCCCACAGGATAAACCCCCTTTCACTGGAAACAAATAGGAGGGTTGGTAACTGGCTGAGGACTGATAATTCTTGGAGCAGAGGTTGCCACGTCTGGCCATGTTTCAGTAAGATTGAATAAGGTTTCATTCACAGACAACTCCTTTAATTCTTGCAGAGAAATAGGTCGAGGTCTGGGCAAAAACCCAAACTGCATAGCTGCTGGGTGAGGTAAGCACACAGCACAATTGGAAATGTTAAAACGCTGAATTAAGGAAAAAATGTGAGAATGAAACACATTATAAAAAACACCATGTTTTGCCCAAGGAGCATGTGGATCATACACAGGAACTGTATGATCAGGAATTGTATGATCATGAACCAATGAGGGCGCAGGGGTTGGGGCCAGGGCTCGAAGCAATTCGTCTACTATTGCCTGTTGAGCAAGCCCTATCTTTGGTGTACTCATCTCTAATATCCTTTTCACCAAAGCCTCCACACCCCCTACTCTTGGGAGAGAAACCCCACACACCAGATTAAAAAACACAAAAACAGTGCCAATACCACTGAAAGCATACATATCAGCCAATGCTGTGAGGACAAGTCCGAAGTGGGTTGTAGCTGTCCAACAACTTCACACCCACTTTCTTGGTTGAGCGAAGTTAAAATCAGAGGGAGCGATTCCAGTTTAATCTCAAATTCCTCTGGTTCCGGCCTAGGCTGTACACAGGGAAGTCTTCTTATCCAGGGCGTGGTGCTTTCTTGCACTGATCCAAATGTATCCAGGTTTTCCGTCCTTTCACTTTCAACGCTGAATATCCCACCAGCAACACTTGGAATGGTCCCAGAAACCTTGCTGCCAGAGCAGACTTTGGCGCCGGATCCTTGATGAGCACCCAATCTCCAGGTTCCACGTCTGGAGGTGGTCGCGATGCCTGAGCACTCTGCTCTGTAAGCATCAGGAGATGCTCCCCAAGACAACCCTTCCTGCTTTTCGGTGAAGTCTGCTGAATCCTGATGGGAACGCATCAAGTCCAATGATAATGAAGCAGAAGTGGAAGCTGCAGGTGAACGAAGAGTTAATAACAAATGCGACGGAGCTGCAGGCTCTGCTGCTGCAGCTTTAGCAGCTTGGTCCACAAACTGATTGCCTTGTGACACTACAGAACCAGTAAGATCATGTCCTTTACATTTTAACACAGTCACCTGAGCTGGTTTAAGCACTGCAGTAAGCAAACGTTCTATGTAGCGGGCATGTTTGATAGGCTTATGAGCAGCTGTCAAAAATCCACGTTGTGCCCAGATATTTATTTATTTATTTACATTCTCTTATATACCGCACTATTCTGCATCAGTGCGGTTTACATTGAACAAACTGAAATTACATTGAACAGGGCATTATAACTTGGAGATAACTATTTTACAGGGAACATGGGCTATGGAGGGTTAAGTGGCTTGCCCAAGACCACAAGGAGCACCTGTGGGACTAGAAACCCCAGTACTTCCAGCCCAAGGTTGCTGTCCTCTAGTGGGATTTGAACCCCCGACCTTCCGGCCTGAAGTACCTTGCCCCAACCATTAGGCCACTCCTTACCAAAATCCCAAAAAACCCCAAGTGCATAAGCGCTGTCAGTATGGATATTTACAACCAAATATGCAGGCATTTCCAGGGCCCGAATGAGAGCAAATACGAGCCAACTGGGCACTGGCAAATGGCAAGGCTTCAGACTCTATTACAGAATTAACAGTGGTAACAACATAACCAACAAGTAAATCCCCTTGCTCACTGCGAAAAGCAGAGCCATCAGTAAATAGAATCCAGTCAGGACTGGGCAGAGGGACAGAGGAAAGATCAGGCCTAGCCTTTGAATAAGCCGTTACAGAGGAAAGACAATCATGAGCAGGGCCGGCCCGTCCATTGAGCAAGAATGTTTTTTGCACAGGGCCCCACGCAAAAAACATTCTGATCTAAAAGTAAAATTTAAAAAAAAAAAAAAAAGCTGTCTGCTGCCGCTGCCGGGGCCGCCGTGGCAGAATCGAGTGTGCCGCGGGGCCCCCCCTGCCCAGCAGAGCCTGCCCTCCCCTGTATCACCTCTCTCTTTACAGCTGCAGTCACACGCGCCGGCTTTCAGACTGCAGCTCTAAAGAGAGAAGTGATACAGGGGAGGGCAGGCTCTGCTGGCAGGGGGGGCCCCGCGGCACACTCAATTCTGCCGCCGAGGCCCCGGCAGCGGCAGCAGACAGCTTTTTTTTAAAAACATTTTCCCTCGGCTAGGCTGGGCTGGGCTGGGTTGGGTTAGGAGTGGTGATGGGCTGGGGGGGGGTTAGGAGTGGTGATGGGCTGGGGGGGGTTGGGAGTGGTGATGGGCTATGGAGGGGTTGGGGGGGTTAGGAATGGTGATGGGCTATGGGGGAGCTAAGTCTGTATATGGGCTGATGGGATTAGGACTGGAAGTGGGTTGATGGGGGGTTAGGACTGGTAATGGGCTATGGGGGGGGCTTAAACTAATAATTGGGTGATGGGGGATTAGGACTGGAAATGGGCTGGTGGGTTTGGGACGGGGAGTGGCCTATGGGTGGCGACGACTTGTAAAGTGTTGGGGGGTTTATAGGACTGGAAATGGGCTGGGGGGATTAAGACTGGAGGTGGGCTGGTGGGCTTAGGACTGGGAGTGGGCTGCTGGGGAGGTTAGGACTGGTAATGGGCTGTTGGGGGGGGTTAGGACTGGTAATGGGCTATGGGGGGCTAGGACAGGAAATGGGCTGATGGGGAGGGGTTAGGACTTGAGGTGGGCTGTTGGGTAGGGTTAGGACTGGTAATGGGCTATGGGGGGCTAGAACTGGAAATGGGCTGATGGGGGGGTTAAAACACGAGGTGGGCTGATGGGGTTAGGACTGGTAATGGGCTGTGGGCTATTGTGGGGGGTTAGGACTGGTAATGGGCTATGGGGGGCTAGGACTGGAAATGGGCTGATGGGGGGCTTAACATAGGAGGAGGGTTGATGGGGTTAGGACTGGTAATGGGCTGTGGGCTGATGGGGGGTTAGGACTGGTAATGGGCTATGGGGGGCTAGGACAGGAAATGGGCTGATGGGGAGGGGTTAGGACGAGGTGGGCTGATGGGGTTAGGACTGGTAATGGGCTGTGGGCTGTTGGGGGGGTTAGAACTGGTAATGGGCTGTGGGGGGTTAAGACTGGTAATTGGCTGTTGGCTGATGGGGGCTGGTAATGGGCTATGGGGGGTTAGGACTGATAATGGGCTATGGGGGGGCTAGGACAGGAAATGGGCTGATGGGGAGGGGTTAGGACTTGAGGTGGGCTGATGGGGTTAGGACTGGTAATGGGCTGTGGGCTGATGGGGGGGTTAGGACTGGCAATGGGCTATGGGGGGCTGACTGGAAATGGGTTGATGGGGGTTAGGACTGGAAGTGGGCTGATGGGGGGTTAGGACTGGTAGTGGGTTATAGGGGGGGCTTAAACTGAAAATGGGGTGATGGGGGGTTAGGACTGGGTTGATGGGGGGGTTAGGACTGGAAGTGGGTTGATGGGGGGGCTAGGACTGGTATTGGGTTGGGGGGTTGCTAGGACTGGAAATGGGCTGATGGGGGGCTAGGACTGGAAATGGGCTGATGCAGGGACTAGAAGGGAATGGATGCTGGGTGAGGCTGGAACTAGAAGGGAGCTGATGTTGGGGAGGATTAGAATGGGATGGGGCTGGGAGAGTAAAATGGAGAAGGGAAAAATATTTTGTGTGGGAGGGATAAAAAATCTACAATTGGCCGGGTATTGGGAGAGTAAGTGGGGATTGAGGATGGAGGGGTAAAATTTGAGTGGATGAAATAGGAATGAGGAAAGAGCAAAAGGAGAAAGATTAGTATGTTAAAGCAGATGTAGAGAGAGAATGGAAAAAAACTAGAAGAGAGAAGAAAGGACAAATGGACAGCAGACGATGGAGAGTTAGCAGAAGACACGAAGAAACCAGAAGAAAGTGGCTGGAGCAATTGCAGCTGAAAAAAAATGCACAAAAGGTAGAAAAATATCTCTTTATTTTGAATTTATTAATTGGAATATGTCAGCTCTGGTAAATGTGCATCATTAACGTCTGCGCTTTGTTTTGTACAAGAGCAAATTAATGTATAGTTTTATTTCTACAGTGTTGTACATTCCAAGTTTGGCTTTTGGGATTCCCAGTTTAATTATTGTCTTCCTGTTTCTAAATTGTGATTCCTTGTTTGGCGATGGTCTATGTTCTGCATGTGTAACTGAGCTGAGGTATTCTGTTTATGTAATTCCTATTTGACATTGCCACTTGTTCTCTTTCCCCAGTAGGTCATGTATTGTTGTTCTCTGAAATGTATTGGTTTAATATTTGCATGTTTCCTTTTGATAGGTAGGGTATGGTGCTTTGTGAGTCCTGGTAGTGCTGTTAGGATACGGCGGGTTTGCTATGGGTTCTAAATGGGCAGTGTTTGTAGTAGTTCCTAATGTGTCTGGTGGTTGGCACTGGATTATAGTAATGTAGAAATCTTTTAGTCTTTCTTTATCCATACACTCATTAAGAGGCATGTTTACTAAAAGTTGGTGTATGGTAACATTATGCAAATATTTATGCAAATGAGTCCCCTTATGCAAAAGAGGCCCCGCACCGAGTCTCCGCACATGGCCCCGCACCCCCCTTGGGCCGCCCCTGATCATGAGTGCCATCGGGGTCAGACAAGTGCAAAAGGGGATCAAGTGAAGCCAGGATTTGAGCAGGTTGTAAAAGTGAAACTTCATGTAAAGTGACATGTGCTTGGGAAATAGCCAAATCAAACAACAACAAACGAGAGCTGGAAAGAGGCTGAGTCTTTTCCAAATGTAAAAGACGAGCAACTGAATGAGAAGTGTATACATGCAATTCATGCTAAAGAACAAGAAAATCTGTAGTTTGTATAGCAAACACTACTGCAGCCAAAGACTGAAAGCATGGAGACATGCCAGAGACAACAGGATCAAAAGCTTGGGAAAAATAACCCAAAGGCTTTAGTCCAGTAGGGAAACGTTGTGCCAGAACACAGACAGCGGCACTGGTGGAAGTTGCCACATAGAGACAGAAAGGAAAAGCATAGTCAGGGAAAGAAAGGTAGGGAGAAGTCAGTAGGGCCTGGCGCAGGAAGTGGAAAGCATTATGCTGTGCTTCAGTAGGAACTATAATACCCTCAGGAGCCTCACGGCTAGGGTTACCAACTTTTTCACCGAGAAAAACCCGACACCTGTGGCTCGCCATGCTCCACCCATTCTCCGCCCCTAGTTCCACCCCTGCCCCGCCCCCAGCCCCACCCACAAAAATTACCGAGGATACGTGTAGGCTAACTTCCTTGGTCATATTAAACTGGGAACCCCAAAATCCAAACATGAAATGTACAACACTGGAGAAATAAAACTATAAAGTAATTTCCTCTTGCGCTAAACAAAAACGCAAAGATGTTATCAATACACACTTCCCAGACCAAACATATTCCAGCTAATAAATTCAAAATAAAAAGTATTTTTCTACCTTCTGTTTGGGCGTTTTATTTTCAGTTGCAATTGCTCCAGTCACTTTCTTCTGGTTTCTTCGTGTCTTCTGCGAGCTATCCATTTGTCCTTTCTTCTCTTTTAGATGTTTTCCATTCTCTCTCTATTTCTGCTTTAACATACTGATTGTTTCCCTTTTGCTCTTTCCCCCAATTCTTTCCTTATTCCTTTATCATCCATTTAAATTTCACCCTTCCATTCTCAAGCCCCTCACTCTCCCAATACCCAGCCCATCATAGACTTTTCTTCCACACAAAATATTTTTTCCCCTCTCCATTCTCATTCCCCATCTATTCTAGTCCTCCCCCAAAATCAGTTCCCTTATAGTTCTAGACCCACCCAGCATCCACTCCCTTCTAATCCTTTAACCTTTCCCACCAATCGCGGCTTAACAGGAACAGCCGCCAGCGTGAAGGAAAAGGCTCTTCACGCTGGCGGCTGTACAGAGGGAGCCGGGGCCTCGCGCGGGCTTCCCCAGCTCCCTCTGAAGCCCTCCGGGTTGGGAGAAAAGCCGTTTTTTTTTGCTCTGGCCGCTCCCGATCTTGCGGCCAGAGCAAAAAAACCGGCTTTTCAAGGGCCGGTTTTGCCTCTGTGCCGGCAGCCGGCCTGGCCATGGAAAAACCGGCCAGGCCGGCTGAAAACCGGCCAGTTGGCAACCCTACTCACGGCCAAGAAGGGCATACAGTGGAGCAGCAAGCTCAGCAAAGTCAGGGGTCCACTGGCGGGCGGCAAAACACTAAGAGACCTAAAAAACGGCGTATATGAGGAACAGTAGCAGGAAAAGGCATAGACATAATAGGACCAATTCGCTGAGCCATAATAGAGCGACCTGCTGAGGAGAGACATACACCAAGAAATATCCCTTGTGGCAGAGAAAATTGCAACTTAGACTGATTAACTTTCAAACCCAAATGAGAGATATGTACAAGAGTTAACATAGTATCATTAACACAAGCATCATAACAGGGAGAGCAAATAAGTAAATCATCAACATACTGTATCAAGACAGATTTGTCCAATGCCAAATCCTGCAAAGCAGCTTTAAGGGCCTGTGAAAAATAAGCAGGACTCTCGGTGTATCCTTGAGAAAGGGTAGTCCAGGTATACTGACGCCCTTCGTACATGAAGGCCAGTAAGTACTGAGACTCCTCCCCTACCGGAATTGAGTAGTAGGCGGAGCTTAAATCTATGACTGAAATGTGGGTTGAGCCACATGGTATACGAATCCAAATGTCATGAGGATTGGGTACAAGGGGAAAAACTGGTAGGACAATATGATTAATAGCTCGCAAATCTTGCACAAATCTGTAAGACTTACCATCAGCCTTTAGTACAGGTAAAATAGGCGTATTGCAAGGAGAAGAAATTGGTATCAATACACCGTGGGTTAGCAGGTTTTCAATCACTGGCCATATTCCAGCCACTGAAGCAGCAGGCAGAGGATACTGACGCACATAGGACAATGGAGCTCCCGGCCGTACTTCAATCTTGACCGGGGAAATGTTAAGATGTCCAATATCATTACTTGGCACAGCCCACAAGGTTGAAGGAAGGGTGTCCAAGGGTGGAGCGGTCACCGCAGTTGAAATTGCAGCTACAGGCTGTTGGACTTGCAGGGGACACAAGGTACAAGTCAAAGTGCTGGTTTCCCAGCTGATAACAGTCTTGTTTCTGGAGAGAAAATCTCGGCCAAGCAAATTGACAGGCAAAGTAGGCTCAACCAGGAAATCTGTATGATACAATTTTCCTTCTACTAGAAGGGGTACGTCAGTCAAATTTTGATGCATTGTAGTTCTTCCCTCAATTCCTTCACAAGGGACTCTAGGAGCTGTAGTCAGTGCCTCAAACAGAGGAGGGCGCAATTGTGATAGAGCTATGGCAGATGTGGAGGCACCTGTATCTAACAGGATCAGCAATTCATACCCCAAGATCGTAGCGAGTATTTCTCCCTGTGTGTTGGGACACACAACCAAGCCTAGTCAATCCTCACTATAATCAAGGTCAGTTTCCGCATAATATTGGGTCATGACTGAAGGCTGATTAGGGGTGAAAACAGGATATGGGGCATGCGAATAACTAGCTCTTGCAGCATCAGATTGGGGAAGGTCACTCCTTGACATAGTACAGTCTCTTACAATATGTCCCAATTTGCCACACCTAAAACAGGTGTGGTCTCCTTGATATCCCCCCACATATCCACGACCTCTACCCCTAAAGGCTACAGCGCCCTTACCACCTCTGCCACCACTTGCTCTACCTCGCCCCCTGAAATTTGATTCACAACTTGCTACTTGGAGATTTAAAAGTTGTTGGTGCTGTTTCTCCACTTTACCTTTATCTTTATCCTTCTGCTTCTGGATCCGCTTTTCTGCATGCAAGGCAGCTTCCAAGATCTCCTGTGCAGACTTGGTAGACCATCCAAGCAAAGCATTTTCAAGAATCGCTTTTATTTCTGACTGCAATCCATTCACAAAAATTGAGGCAAATCCTTCCATTTCACCATTCTGAGGGGAAAAATCTCGGAACGCTAGGCAGCACCTGGTATGAAACTGAGCAACAGCTTCATCCCTTCCCTGCTTCAGGTCTAATAGCTTGGACAAATCTTTCACAGGGGTACATTTCTTTTCAATAGCTTTTAACAAATTATTCCGGTCTTCACGGAAGGCAGTCATTTCAGTAACATCAGAAGAATTAGTAACAGGGTCCGCAAGGGGCCACTCCCATGCTGCGTTATCCCGCAGTTGGGGGTGGGTGACTGCCCGCAATTCTATTGGATTTAAAAAGATTGATTTTAATAAATTTTGCAAATCTACCCAGGAGGGGTCATAAGTAGTTATTAGCTGACGCCAATAATCCACAAATTGACCATGTTTTTCTCGGGAGTCAGGGCAAGATCTAGCCAAATTAAAAACTTCAGCTGGGGACCAATGAGATGCTAAAGTAACTAAACCACCATCCCCCCTAGGGAAGGCTCTGAACGGAGCAAGCAGATCTATTTTCTTACTCTGTTCTCTTTCCTCTCTAACCTCCTTATTTAAGGTTAAAAATTCCCCTAACTCTAAAGTCAAACACTGCAAGTGTTTCCAGTTAGGGATCAAAGGAGCTTTTGTCCAATGGCCAGTTCTTTTGGCAACTGCAGCCATGGCTTCTGCTACCAGTTCCTTATTCTGACTGCGTGGCAACAGCTCTAGTGTATGTTGTTTTACTTGTAGGTCAAGTGCCTCAAGTGTAGCTATAATGACTTCAGTCAACACAAGGGCTTTTTCTGCTAAGCGGGCAAGATATTGTGTCAACTGCTCTCTAGTGGTTATTAATTCAAGCTGACTTGCTTCTACCCCTATTAATTGCTCAAGTTCCAAAATGTCCTTTTTTAATTGCTGAGCCCACGTAGTGCGGGGGATAACTACAGGTTCTTCAGGGGTAGCAGAAAAGAGACCACCTGGCATAATTAAAGGAGTGTCATCTGCCACAGATATGGAGATTGGGGAATCAGGGGAAGGCAGTACTACACCCGAAATAAAACCTGAGGGGTGAGTATCAGACTTAATAGGGGTAGAAACACCAGGCATATCATTCAATTGGATGAGCGGCTCCTCCTGATCTTGGTGGGATGCCAGTGCTGCAGCACTATTCATAGTTAGTGATACAACCAATGTAGTGAACTCCTCCTCATAAGCCAGAGGAGCAGAAGCAACAGTACTGGGTTCGGGGGTCGCAATTTTTTAAAGGAGGATGACTGCCAGAACTACTAGTCTTTAATTTCAGCTTCTGTTTGTTTGGCCAAAACACAAATTTGCTCCTCCATTCTAAACACTTGATCTTTAAATTTTTCAAACACAGAATCCGTGGCCTTTTGGGCTTTTTCTGAAGCCTTAGATTGCCACCACCCATACACGACCCATTCGTGAGTGGTATGAGGTTGCCCCAAGTCATCATACAGTAACCAATGCAGTTTGTCCTCCTGAGCTCGGGAGCTGCAAACTGGGGTTAGAAGCAGTCATCAAATGCCAACGGCCAACATAATCTAAGGCGCTATCGCCAAACCTGCGCCTCATTTCATAATTTGGGCTTCCTTTTTTCAGCCCTCTACTGCAAGCTTTTTCACCCCACTCATCTAACTGAGTTTTCTGTTTAATTTTACCGGCCTTATTGCCAATTCCAAAACTCACGACAGAAACCTGCCTAACACAGAAAACTACATTATAACACTATATTTAATACTCACAGACAGACTACTGCCCACGTCCACGCTTTTCGTTCCTGTGGAAGGGAGGCAATCCGAGTCACGGCACTTCAGTTGCTACCCTTTTTGGGGCAGGCCCTCCTACTTGGATTCCAACCTGGATTCTTAAGCTTTAACTAACCCTTCTAACAGGAAGGAAAAACAAGACACATACACAGAAAATCAATTATAATAATTCCAGAGCTCTACAAGAAAGGCCGTCAAAGGGAGCAAATCATGGCTCCTCTCCAACTATCTTCAAAGATCTTCTGCCAGAGATCTGCCTTTTATTAAGAAGTATCAGCTGACATAGTTAATTTTTGATTAACATCGGATGATATTATTCATGTTACAAAATCATAGGTCTGAAATACAATCTGCTTACAGGGTTAATTTTCTGATGATGCTTTGCAAAATTACATTAGAAAAAACAGAAGTTAAAGGCTGTGATTATAATTACCAGGTGACAGTAGGTGTCGCTGTGATTCTTTCATATTACAAAAGCTGATTAGTTACACTATAAATTCTCTCTAAATTTTAGGTAATTTCATAAGCTTTATTTGATTTCCAGTTATATGTTGACCTAAGGTCTCTGATTCTTGGAAAGTTCATACTGACCTTAGTTAGATAACTTTCAGCCTATCATCTATCACAAAAAAAGAGGTAGCCACTGTCTGGAAAGCAGAAACTACCTTTTGCGCCAGTGACTATGTACACAACGTTATTTGCTAATCTCTGTTGTAACAAACTGTCAGCACTTTCTCACAAAGACAGAAAACCAGGCAGAAGCTTCTATCTAAAAATGTATGTTTCAATTAAGCCAGTTTGATTATAATAAACATGTTTCTTTTTACCTAAGTAAAGGTATATGGCTATAGCATATTCACAGCCCTGTTTCTTCATTATTCTCTGCACTCGAGTCACTCTGTGTCTACATCCAGGGTCCCATAGACAGATTCATCACTGTCTACTTCCAGGTCCAAATTGCCATAAACAGGATGATCCATACGTGTATAGGTTACCTTATCACCCAGAAGCTCATCAGTTTCTGCTATAGTTTCCAATTTTGTTCTAGGGCCTGGGTCAGTTCTTCCTTTTCCACAGTAACGTTGGTATTTCTAGCACAGTTCTTCCCTGGTTTCATTCCTTTATCACCAACAGATCATTCTCAGTTCTCTCAGGATCTGTCACTTCCCCCCCCCCCCCCGACCCCTCTGCACTGTGGTGTCCCACAGGGACCCGTTCTGGCCCCACTCCTATTTAATGTTTTCCTAGCCCCTCTCACCCTCTTGGTTCAGCAATTTGGTATCTCCGCATACTACGATGCGGATGATTATCATCCTCGTACACCCACATGGATTCCTCTGCTCCAGATATTGGTCCCCTAAACTCCTGAACATAAGAACATAAGATATGCCATACTGGATCAGACCAAGGTCCATCGAAACCAGTATCCTATTTCCAACAGTGGCCAATCTAGGTCATACATACCTAGCAGTTTCCCCAAAAGACACAGGTTCCATAATGCTTGTATTGGGTCAAGCAGTGATATCCTGGGTCCCTTTTTAACAATGGTTTATGGACCTTTCCTCCAGCAACTTGTCCAAACCCTTTCTAAACCCAGCTACACCAACAGCCTTCACCACATCCTCCGGTAACAAATTCCAGAGTCTGATTACACGTTGAGTGAGAAAATATTTTCTCTTATTAGTCTTAAATAGTTTACCCTGTAGCTTCATTGCATGTCCCCTAGTCTTCCTATATTCTGATAACGTAAACAATCGATCTCTGTTTACCCATTCCACTCCGTTCACAATCCCTAGACCTCCATCATATCTCCCCTCAGCCGTCTCCTCTCCAGGCTAAACAGCCCCAACCCTTTCAGCCTTTCCTCATAGGGGCATCCCTCCACGCTTCCACCACCCTGGTGGCTCCTCTCTCAACACCCTCCAACAACGCAATATCCCCTTCAAGATACGGTGACCAGAAACTTTGTTTTGTTTTCACCTTGCTGCTCTATCCTATCTCTCCACTCTATCTTATCTCTTAATTTTTTTGGCGTTCCTTTTCCTTTTCAGCAGCCTAAATATTTTTGTTACTGTAAACCGCTCTGGTGCCCTCGGTAAAGAGTGGTATATTAAATGAGCTAATAAAGATAAAGATAAACCGCACACAACATTCAAGGTGCGGTTGCACCATGGAACGATAGAGAGGCACCACAATATCCCCTGTTTTATTCTCCATTCCCCTCCCCATGATGCCCAGCATTCCATTTGCTCTCCTGGCCACCGCTGCACACTGGGCAGAGGGCCCCAACATGTCATCCACAATGACGCCCAAATCTCCCTCCTGGGCGGTAGCTACCAACGTGGAACCCTGCATCATGCAACCACAGCCCAGGTTGTCCTTCACCAGGTGCACAACTCTGCACCTGTCCACACTAAATCCCATCTGCCATTTCGATGCCCAGTCCTCCAACCCATCAAGATCCTCCCACAAACTTCCACAATCCTCATGGGTTTCAAACAACCCTAAACAGTCTTGTGTCAACTGCAAACCTGATAACCTCACTCGTTATTCCCTTTCCAGGTCATTTATGAATATGTCAAAGAGCAGTGGACCCAGCACAGATTCCTGGCATACACCACTACTCACCTTTCTCCATTGGGAAAATTGGACATTTAGCCCTACCCTCTGCTTTCTATCTTTTAACCAATTCCTGATCCACAATAGTACAGTGCCTCCTATCCCATGACTCTTTAGTTTTGCCAAAAGTCTCTGATGAGAGACTTTATCAAAGGCTTTCTGAAAGTCCAGATACACTATATCAACTGACTCACCTTTGTCTACCTGTTTATTCACACCTTCAAAAAAACATAGCGGATTAGTAAGACAAGATCTTCCTTGTCTATAGCCATGTTGGCTGTCTCCCATTAAGCCATGACTATCTACATGTTCACTAATTTTGTTCTTTATGGTGGTTTCTACCATTTTTCCCGGTACTGACGTCAGGCTCACCGGTCTGTAGTTTCCCGAATAAGCCCTGGAACCCTTTTTAAAAATTGGCATTACATTGGCTATCCTCCAATCTTCAGGTTTTACAGATGATTTTAATGAGAGTTCACAGATTACTAATAGCAGGTCTGCAATCTCATATTTCAGTTCTTTCAACACCCTTGGATACATACCATCCGGTCTAGGTGATTTGCTACTCTTCAGTTTATCATAGTTGTAATACATCTTCCTGATGTATCGATATTTCCTTCAATTCTTCCGCACCTTTAAATACCACTTCAGTCATGGGTAACATCCCTACATCTTCCTCAGTAAAGATCGAAGAAAAGAATTCATTCAGTCTCTCCGCTATAGCCTTGTCCCCTCTTACTGCCCCTTTTACCCCTCTATCATCTAATGGACCAACTGACTCTCTCACAGTTTTTTGCTACAAATGTACTTGAAAAAGTCTTTATTATGCGTTTTGCTTCCACAGCAAGTTTCTTCTCAAATTCTCCCTTTGCCTGCCTTATCAATGCCAGTGCTTGTGCTGTTTCCAGTTTTCGTCATTTGACTCTTTTTTTCCATTTCCTGAAAGATGCTTTTTTGGCAACAACAGCCTCTCTGACAACACCTTTAAACCATGCTGGCAGTTTTTTGGACTTCCTTCCACTTTTCTTAAAGCATGGAATACAGCTGGTCTGGGCTTCCAAGATTGTATTTTAAACAACACCCAAGCTTGATGTAAGTCTTTAACCTTTGCAACTGCTCCTTTTAGTTTTTTCTTAACTATTTTCCTCATTTTTTCATAGTCTCCCTTTTGAAAGTTAAAAGGTAGTATTGTGGATTTCCTTACCATCCCTCCTCCATTAATTAAATCAAACGTGATCATGCTATGATCACTATTGCCAAGTGGCCCCAACACCCTTATCTCTTGCACCAGATCTGGTATTCCACTAAGGACTAGGTCCAATATGGCTTCCCCTCTGGTCGGTTCATGAACCAGCTGCTCCAAGAAGCAGTCATTTATGTCATCTAGGAACTTTATCTCCCTAGCATGTCCTGCCGTTACACTGACCTAGTCGATACCGGGGTAATTATTATTATTACTGTGCTGTAACTTTTGTTAGCTTCCTTGATTTATTTGAGCATTTCATCATCCATTTGTTCATTCTGGCCAGGCGGTTGATAGTACACCCCCACCGCCATCGCCTTCCCCTTTTTACATGGAATTTCAATCCATAGAGATTCTACAACAAATTTTGTTTCCTGCAAAACTTTAATCCTTTTTGACTCAATGCCCTCTCTAACATAGAGTGTAACCCCTCCACCAATTTGGTCAGGTGTATCATTACGATATAGTTTGTATCCAGGTATCACAGTGTCCCACTGGTTGTCCTCCTTCCACCATGTCTCTGAGATTCCAATCATATCTAACCTCTCATTTATATTCTAACTCTCCCATCTTAGTTTTTAGACTTCTAGCATTTGCATACAGGCATTTTAGCGACTGTAATTTATTCATATTAATCTGGCTATTGGTAGGCATGGGTAATTTGGAATCTTTAAGCTCTGTCTGCTCCATACTCAAGGGCATTTGGGCTACTTTACTCTTTTTTGGAACCTCTCTGCTTTTGGTAGTATCCTTCAAGGATATATTGCTCCAAACCATGCGCTCTTGGGTGACTGTCGGCTTTCCCCTATTATCTAGTTTAAAAGCTGCTCTATCTCCTTTTTAAAGGTTAATGCCAGCAGCCTGGTTCCATCCCAGTTAAGGTGAAGCCCATCCCTTCGGAAGAGCCCCTCCTTTCCCCAGAATGTTCCCTAGTTCCTAATAAATCCAAAACCCTCATCTTTGCACCATTGTCTCAACCACGCATTGAGACTCCAGAGCTCTGCCTGCCTTTTGGGTCCTGCACATGGAACGGGAAGCATTTCAGAGAAAGCTACCCTGGAAGTTCTGAATTTCAACTTCCTATCTTAAAGCCTAAATTTAGCCTTCAGAACCTCCCTACTACATTTTCCTATGTCATTGGTATCGACATGTACCAAGACAGCAGACTCCTCCCCAGCACTAAGACCTTGTCTAGGTGGTGCGTGAGGTCTGCTACCTTTGCTCCAGGCAGGCATGTCAGCAAGCAATCCTCCAGTCCACCAGCCACCCAGCTATCTACATGCCTAATGATCGAATCACCAACTATAACGGCTGTCCTAACCCTTCCCTCATGAGCACTTGGCCCTGGAGAAACTTCCTCGGTGCGAGAGGGTTTTACATCGCCTGGAGGATAGGTCCTAGCTATAGGATCACTTCCTGCCACACCAGGGTGATGTTCTTCTGTCACATGACCTCTCTCCTTCAAGGCAGCAGGGATGCTGCCAGACTGGAGGTGGGACTTCAGGACTATATCCCTGTAGGTCTCGTCTACGTACCTCTCTGTCTTCCTTAAGTCTTCCAGGTCTGCTACTCTTGCCTCTAGAAATTGGACGTTCCCTGAGAGCAAGAGCTCCTTGCAATTTCCTGTGTGGCCTCCTGGTTATCCACTAACTTCCTACATGTTAACTCCTCCAGGTCTTTGGCCATTTGGTTCACCTCTGGCAATCCCGCTCCCCCTCTTACCCCCGTTCTTTCATCTTTCCCCATTCCTGTTGTCACATCCTTGTGTTACCTTGGTGTCACACTTGATTCGTCCTTTTCTTTCAAAGAACAC
Organism: Ichthyophis bannanicus; assembly: GCA_033557465.1. Classification (NCBI taxonomy): domain Eukaryota; kingdom Metazoa; phylum Chordata; class Amphibia; order Gymnophiona; family Ichthyophiidae; genus Ichthyophis; species Ichthyophis bannanicus. The sequence continues at coordinate 125,650,283 of CM066047.1, forward strand.
ATTTCATCCATGGTCCAGTGCTCCTTCCATACCTTAAGGCAACTCCACGCAGTCCGACCTTTCCTTTCCGCCCCCTCTCTGACTACCTTGCTGCTATCCCTTGTCATTTCCCGCCTGGACTACTGCAATGTCACCCTGGCTGGCCTCCCCCAGACCCAGTTACTTAGACTTCAGCTCATCCAGAACACCGCCGCATGTCTTCTGACACACGCCTCACGCACAGATCACATTACTCCCATTCTTATCCATTTGCATTGGCTTCCAATTCCATTCCGGATTCAGTACAAGATCCTCATCTTCGTGCACAGATCACTACACACTGGCACCCCCCTCTACCTTTCTGATCTGGTTCATCTTCATATACCCCACCGACTCCTTAGGTCCATACACTCTAACCGTATGTCCCTTCCATCCCCATCCCAAGCCCACCTGGAATCCACCCGTTCCTCTGCCTTCTTTTTCTTTGGCCCCAGGCTCTGGAACTCACTCCCGTCTGTCCTCCGCCTGGAACACTCCCTCACCACCTTTAAGGCCCAACTGAACACCCACCTTTTCTGCGCAGCTTTTGACCTTCTCCCTCCCCCCTCTCCCCTGGCTCCTGCCCCCCGCTGAGTTCCTGCCTGCACACCTCCCCTGTGTCATAATCCTCCCTTGTCTGCGGTCATTGCTCTACTTTTTCTCTCTCTCCTATCTGAGTACTGGCGTTCTGTTTCCTTTCCAAAGCAGTATTTATTTTTAAACAATTTGTAAACCACTCTGGTACCACTAGTGTGAGTGGTATATCAAACTGATAATAAAGATAAAGAAGCCTGGGGGGTAGCTTCTTCTGCACTGCATTGGCCTCTTAGTGTATTGATGATGGCACAGGTGCATTTACTGCTTCCTATTCTTGTCCACACCCATAACCAGTGGTGCGATTCGGCTGGTTCGGCCCAGTTTGCATGAACCAGTTCCTACTGTGGCCTGCATTCACCGAATCAAGCTGAATATGGTACGGAAATGCCAATACTGCAGTGGTGTGAATCCCCCTGCCTGACAATGTTTGACGGCATCAGGGGATCGCGGCATCGTGAGAAGCCCCCGATGCCGTCAAAACATTATCAGGTGGGGGATCAGGCTGCAGGGCAATGGCCAGGTTGCTGCACTTCAGTGCAGGACAGCGGCCCAAGTATACAGCCGCTGCAATGCCTCCACGCGAGGTGCAGCAACCTGGCCGTCATGCACGTGGGAGAGCAGGGACCAAACTGTTTTTTAGTTGGTTCGGATCCAACTACTGCCCATAACCCACCTATTTTCTACCCACTTAGCACATGAATTAGTGTACACAAAGGTTGTGGCCATGTGCTACCAGTTTCCACATGCTAATTTACATGGTAAATAATAACCAGAGTTTAATAAATAGGCCTCTAAGTTAAATATTTCTAATTACATATTCTTTATGCAGCTGAATGTTGACCTGCAAATCAGTGGGTAAAATGTACAGCTGCCTGGGGGTGGCACACTACTCCACATATATGCCTGTGGAGATTATAATCGGGTGCATATTTTGTTATTTTCTCTACAGCCATCCCTTGGTTGCTTTCATATTTCTTCTTTGTTTAGAATTTGAAAGTAGCACTGCTTGCACTAATGTCTTGATGTTCTTTACAGGTACCCATAGAAGTTAAAATGCAGGGTTTGAGCCTGAAAAATCACTTACCAGGTAAACATGTCTTTCTTTGTATTTTATGAAATGTGTTAAGGAATATCATACTGAGAGGAGTGGAGTCTCCTAGTGGTTAGAGCACTGGCTTGGTAACCAAGAGGCCAGCGTTCTGCTGGGTCGCCAGGAGTTAGCATGGACTCAAAGGTAGACATTGCATTGCATCATACTGAGGAACAGCAAGTGCGGTGCTTGCTAGGTATATTTTGTATGGGACGCCTAAGTCAGAAAATGGACATTTAGGTCCATGAGTACAAAATTCAGGTAAAGTTTTATAAAATGCTTGCTTAATGAAGAACATTTTATAAAATTCATAAAGCACCATGAAAACAATACATGTATTTGATGCACTATGTATCAAGAGAAGCCATTTTACAAAAGAAAACACACAAGAAAGAGCAGCAGTCTTTGGGGCTTTGCACGTGCCAGCAGCATTATTTGTACCTACTGTATAAGCCATAGGTTTTCAACCCAGTCCTCGGGGAACCCTAGGCCAGTCAGGTTTTCAGGATTCCCAAAATGAATATGCATAAGATAGATTTGCATACAATGAAGGCAGAACATGCAAATCTTCCTCATGCATATTCATTCTGGGAAACCTGAAAACCTCACTGACCTAGGGTTCCCCGAGGACTGGGTTGAAAACCCCTGGTATAAGCGGTAATTTGACTATTACACATAGAAGTGGCAGAGTTTGGAAACCTGCCCATCTACAGGGAACTAATTAAAAAGCTATTCTCTGACTTTAATTTTTGGCAGTTCAAGGTGGTTTGGCATGCCAGAGAAGTAAGCACAATTCCCTGTTCAAACTCTCCTCCCAAGCCCAGGCCCAAACAAGAAGTTAGGCGACTGTTATGCCTCAACCAATATGGGTTTTAATGACTGAAAGCAAAATTGGCCAGGATATACGTGTATTGCCACTCTAAACAAGTGGGGTATGCATGCAGAGCACGGTTCATGAAAATTTTCCAACCCTTTTGTGTGTGCATATGCATGCACACACCCATCTGTTTGTATCTGCATTGCTTGTGTGTATGTTTTGTCCATGTGTGTCACCGCATGTGTGCTTGCATGTATGTCTGAGCATACTTGTATGTGTGTGCGTGACCTGCTTGCCATTACAAAAAGCTGTGCCCTAGACAAGTAATTTGCCATTTGCTACACTGCACGATGATGTCATCAGTGTTGGACCTGCCTGCTGTTATACAGTGAACTGCCCTATGTAGGCAACTGCCAGGTGGACACTCCGCCTAAGGGCCTAACCTAATTTTGACCATATTTTTACCATACTTATCTGTCTGGGAGATGTCGACTGTGGCACACACTATCCTAGTACTTTTAGGGATGAGTTGCTAAGGTTTCCTTGTAATCATTCTACTGTTTCGTCAGTAGCTCTGTTGAATGTGTGCTCAGCCAGAACAAAAATTGAGATATTATATGATTTACTCTTAGACATAAAATATCAATTTTTAAATCTAGCTAAAGAATGGCTTTCAGAAACACACCAGGTTCTTTCACAACTGCTCTGTCCCTATCGTTCTACTTATGAATTACAATCTAGGGCAGGATGTGGTGGGAGGGGTACTAATTGTTTTAAAAAAAAGTTTTAAGTATTCATGTATTCAGACCCAGTTCCTTGCAAGATGCAAGTTAGTCATCCTGTCTTTGAATGAGTGAGGTCTTTGTGTCGTATAATGTCTGCTGGGAGCCATGGAATTGGCCTCTTTGCTCATTTTAGAATTTTTGCTCAGTTTAGATATTGCTTTTTCCAATTTTATAATTATGGGTAATTTTAATCTTCATGTTCATACATTACCTCACACTGTTGAAATCAATGATTTTTTATCAGCCATGCAGTTGTAGGGACTTTCCTAGATACAATTTGTTCCTACCCATTCTAAGGGTGCTACTCTCAATGTGAACTTTACTCCTGATGACATTGTGCAGTATGGTTCCTTACACGCTTTAACATCTGTTTCCCTATCATGGTTTGATTGTCATCTTCTAAGGTTTTCTTGGCGTGTAACCATTCAATGTAACTTGAATGAGATTGTTGTTCAATGTAGATACAGAACTGATAAGATAAACCTAGAGGGTTTTATGGCTTGTTTGAGCCTAGCCAGTTGTTGATTTAATGCTCAGGATGGTTTAGATGAATTTGTTAATCAATGGCATCATGTTGCCTTTCAAGCATATGGAGAGCTGACCTCATATGAGCCAGTTAAGATAATCCACATCCATGCGAGCCTTCTCTCTTGCTGCCCCCGCTATCTGGAATGTCCTCCCAAATAATCTAAAATCAACAACAGATATAAAAGAATTCCGGAAGCTACTTAAAACCACCCTATTCATTGAGCAATTCAATGAAGACCACCAATTCACCCTAACCACCCCACAAAAGACACAAGACATGACATCCACAACATAAAACCATCCTACTACTCTCATGAAAATGTATATAGCCCAATGTAGATAGCTCAACCTGTATATATTGCACCCCAAATCAAGATTTACCTATCCACATACTCACGAACACTACCATCACAACCACTGCATGCCAAAACCCCCGCATTGGTTTACAGTGAAATCCACTTTGATTCAAGGATAAAGCGGAATATAAATAATTTTAAATAAAGAAATAAATAAATAAAATTAAAATGATGAAGAGATCTTCCAGGGTGCCATGATTTTCTTCTTTTGTGAGAAAGTAAAGAGCAGTTACAGTGGGCGGAGTGAAGCTGGTGCTTGCTCCCTGATCACATTAATTTGGAAGAGTATCAGAAACTAATGTCTTTATGAATACTGAGTGATAGAATTACTCTGGACAGGTCTAGAAGGTTGGCAATCATCTCAAAGAACTGTTTTGGTAGTCCTGAAGGACTATCAAAAGAGACTGCTACTGCTGGAAAGAAATCTGCATTTGTAAGTATTTACCTGCTGGGAAATTCTCTAAGTCTTGGGGAAAAGGGGATTCTTTATGTTAAAGCTGATAAATCTGTATATTTTAGGATTCAGTGTTTTTGTTAAGTCAGTCAGGGCTTAGAACCACCAGAGAGCTTTTCATTTAAATCAAATCAGAGTATAGCTTAACATAGAAGGTAGAATAGGGTAAATATTCTTTGAGCAGAAAGAAATTGTTTCTAGAGACTTTTACAAAGAGGCCTTCCAGTTAGGAAGCAAGAGACCTGTGAAATTTTTTAAATAGGTGTTAAAGCCAAGCGACAGATCAAAGGGGCAATTTGAAAGGCTCCCTCTATCAAACCAAGAGCTGTGTAAATCACCCAGGAAATTGTTAAGAGATTACCTTAGAAGCAAAGGTCAGGGCACTGTGTAGCAAACCAGCTTTTACTAAGTGTTTCTTTCCCTCCTACACCCACCCGAGGCATAAACAGATTTAAAGACTCTTAAACCTACTAAAGGGAAAGAGGTGGTCAAATTCATTTTCAGGTTCAGCTGGTTATCCTCATCAAGAATAGATTAATTAATTCCTGAAATTAATTAAGGCAGGCCCTGAAATTAATTAATCTTGAGGTGAACAAAGTCCCTTAAACGTATTAGATATAGTTGTATTGATACAAGTATCCCTAGCAACTTTAAGTAAGTAAACAACTTAAATATCAAAACAAATCCTTAAAACTACGATGCAGACAGCCGTCCAGCAGCGAGATGGGGGCTATCCAGTCTTTTGCATTGAGTGTCACATGTACGATTTTCTCCCAGTTGGTGAGGGATCTTATGTGTGCACTAAGTGCAAGGGGCTCTTTGCTCTCAAGGAACGAGTCCAATCTCTGGAAGCTAGAATAGCAGACTTGGAGGAGCTAAGGAAGATGTAGGTATATAGACAAGACATACAGGGACGTAGTACTGAAGTCCCACTTCCAGTCTGGCAGCCTTTCTTTTGCCATGGAGGAGAGAGGCCACGTGAAAGGAGAGCATCATCTTGGTGTGGCAAGAAGTGATCCTATAGCTAGAACCTGTCCTCCATCCTCTTGCATCGAGGAGGTTTCTCCAGGATATGTGCCCATGAGGGAAGGGTTAGAACAGGGGTCTCAAACTCCAGTCCTGGAGGGCCGCAAACCAGTCAGGTTTTCAGGGTATCCCTAATGAATATGCATGAGATATATTTGCATACACTGCCCTCATTGTATGCTAATATATCTCATGCATATTAATTAGGGATACCCTAAAAACCTGACTGGTTTGCGGCCCTCCAGGACTGGAGTTTGAGACCCCTGGGTTAGAATGACCATTATAGTTGGCGATTCGATCATTAGGCATGTAAATAGCTGGATGGCTGGTGGATGTGAGGATCACCTGGTAACATGCTTACCCAGTGCAAAGGTAGCAGACCTCACATGCAACCTAGACAAGGTTTTAGATAATGCTGGAGAGGAGTCTGCTGTCTTGCTATATGTTGGTGCCAATGACATAGAAAAATGTGGGAGGGAGGTTCTGGAGGCCAAATTTAGATTTTTAGGTAGGAGGTTGAAATCCAGAACTTCCAGGGTAGCATTCTCAGAAATGCTTCCCGTTCCACATTCAGGGCCCAAAAGGCAGGCAGAGCTCCAGAGTCTCAATGTGTGGATGAGACAATGGTGACAGGAAGAGGGTTTGGAATTTCTTAGGAACTGGGCAACATTCTGGGGAGGGAGAGGCTTTTTCAAAAGGATGGGCTCCACCTTAACCGGGGTGGAACCAGGCTGCTGGCAGTAACCCTTAAAAAGGAGACAGAGCAGCTTTTAAACTAGATAATAGGGGAAAGCCGATAGTTGCCCAAGAGCGCATGGTTCAGAAGTATGTATCCTTGAAGGATACTAGCAAAAGAGGGAAGTTAGGGCACATCAGCAGAGAGATTCTAAGAAAGACAAAAGTAACCCAGATGCATTTAAGTATAGAGCAGTCACAGCTGAAAGATTCCAAATTACCCTAGTCAACTGATAACCAGATTGTTAATATGAATAAAATACAACCTCTAAAATGCCTGTATGCAAATGCTAGAAGTCTAAAAAATAAGATGGGAGAGCTAGAATATATAGCACTAAATGAAAGGTTAGATATATTGTAATTGGCATCTCAGAGACCTGGTGGAAGGAGGACAGCCAATGGGATACCGTGATACCTGGATACAAACTATATCGCAATCATAGGGTAGATCAAATTGGCGGAGGGGTTGTGCTCTATGTAAGAGAGAGCGTTGAGTCACGCAGAAAACAAAAAAACACTATAGAATCTCTATGGATAGAAATTCCATGTAAAAATGAGAGGGCAATGGCAGTGGGGGTGTACTACCGTCTGCTTAGCCAGAATGAACAGATGGATGATGAAATGCTAAAAGAAATCAGGAAAGCTAACAAAAATTACAACACAATAATAATGAGTGATTTCAATTAGCCCAGAATCAAATGGGACAGTGTCACAGCAGGACATGCTAGGGAGATAGTTTCTGGATGAAATAAATGACTGATTGTTGGAGCAGCTGGTTCATGAACTGACAAGAGGGGAAGCTATTTTGGACTTAGTCCTTAGTGCAACACAGGATCTGGTGCAAGAGATAACAGTGTTAGGGCCACTTTGCAAAAGTGATCATAGCATGATCGTATTTGATTTAATACAGTTGTGGTCATCATTATTGGCAGTTGCAGTTCAACTCTTTAATGTCCAATATCTCCTCCTAAAATAAAGTGGCAAGTAAAATAGCTTTGGACTAAATATGCTCATATATTTGACACACAGAAAAATCAAATAAAATAAGACCAATTAAAAAAGGAAATAGGAGGACATAGTATTAAAACTGGGACATTGCCAGAACATGATTATTAATCCATACTAAAGGAAATAAACTGACGTTCTAACCTAGTTTTGTCGGAACTGGCTCCATGAAGTTGAAAAACAGTTCCAACAAAAATAGGTTAGAACATCGGTTTATTTCCTTTAGTATGGATTGATATTAATGTGGGAAATAAGGATTAGGTTTAATATAAGAGACAGTAGATTTAGGGGTATGTTTACTAAAACCCCGCTAATGTGCGGGCCGCGCTAGTGTGCGGGTGCCATATAAGGAGTGGGCGTTTCTTTCTGAAAAAGAAAAACCGTGATTTAAATATGCGCTAAGGTGCGCGGCGCCCATGTGCGCCCCGCACATTAGCGCATGAGAAAGCTGCGCGGGAGGCATAAGAGGCGCGCTGATGTGCAAGCAGAAGAGCAGAGCCACAGCACAATGGTTAAGACACTTACCAATGGTGCAGAGATCAGGGATTCAATCCCCCAAAGTGCCCAATGAAGACAGCTGGCTGAGGCATTACTTTAGGAGCCAGTTTAATATTGGGCGGCATAAGGCGGCGCGCTGATGGCCATAAGGCGGCGTGCTATTGCTTTAGGAGGCATTTTAATATTGGGCGGCATAAGGCGGCGCGCTGATGTGCAAGCACAGGAACAGAACCACAGCACAATGGTTAAGACACTGACCAATGGTGCAGGGATCAGGGGTTCAATCCCCCACAGTGCCCAAAGAACAAGGCTGGCTGAGGTATTATGGGGAAGATTGCTTTAGGAGGCATTTTATTTTTATTTTAATTATCACTACTAGCAAACGCACTCTCAAAGCGTGTTAACATAAGGCGCCCCATAAGGCACATTTTAAAGTGCACTGTCCGCCAAGGCACCCTAGAATGTTGCTTATAGGGCGCTTTATAGGGTGCCGTATGAGGTACCGCAAGGTCAGTGTACTGTTTTTGATGGCAGCACTGTGCAGTTTAAGGAATGAAAAGCATAAGTAGGTGCGCTGACATGCAAGGAGGAGCAGCAGTGGAGCACAATGGTTAAGGCACTGACTGCTGATACAGGGGTCATGAGCAATGTTCCCTCTAATTTTCTGTAGGCTGTGTGTGCATAAAATATCAGCTGTGCAGCTTTTGAAGGAAGGTTAAATTTTTGTGCGCCACATAACGACACTCGGAGTTATAAACTTTAAAATTTGACTACACGTCAGAATACAGTATGAACAACACATTGATTGCACTAGAAAATATTGTAGAACTTGTGAAAACCGTAAATACACAACAACTTAGGCTTAACAAAAACCGTAAATACACAACAACTTAGGCTTAACAAAACAAAGTATTAAACGATTGCAATTAGCACAAAATGCTGCAGCCAGAATCACATTGAAAATCAACTCCCTTCAACACATATCACCAATACTAGCCTCCCTTCATTGGTTACCAATTCAAAGTAGAATAATTTACAAAATAATAATAACAACATTCAAAACCTTATATGATCTGGCCCCATCCATGTTATGTAACTTAATACACAAAGAACCATCTAAGCCTACACACAGAAAAGGACAACTAAACAGATTAAAAATCCCGAAAGATTTTACAAAAGCTCACAAATCAACAAACAATAGAGCATTTTCGCACATAGCCCCTACTATCTGGAATTCCCTTCCAGAGGACCTACGAAAGCTAACAGAGATCACAGAACTCCGCAAGAAACTGAAAACCTACTTGTTCACCAAGCATTATAACAGAGATAACTCATCATCTACACTAGACAAAGGTTAAACAGACAATCGATTACTCCATGCAATAAACCTTTAACCTACACAGTTAGCACCCTCCAATGATGATCCTTTGACCTCCCCTCAAGTATTCCATATATATATTCATAGATAACTTGTATATAGTTTTTCACACTGTTCGGTATTATACCACATTATTTGTTCTATATTTCATGATATTCCTTGTAAATAAGTTCTGTTATATTTCATTGTTCCATGTAAAACAAACTTGATTTGTAAATTATTGTTACCTGTAAACCGCAACTGAACTTTGGAAGATGCGGTATATAAATGTGAATTAAATAAAATAAATAAATAAACTTTTAAATTTTAAGACGTCTGTGTTTTCTATCAGAATCAGAACCGTAATTTTTGTGCACTCTGTTGTAAAGTATGTGCGCTCACTTGGCAAGGTGTGTGCGCGCGCACACGCGCACAACTTAGAGGGAACAGTGGTCATGAGTTTGCTCCCCAGTGTGCCTAATACATAAGGCTGGCTGTGGCATCAGCTTTGCAATGTACGTTTTGTTTCTTGCAGCACTTTATTTTTATTTTATTAATTGCTGCCAGCAAACAGGTCCTCACATACCGTAATTGAAGGTGCCGTATAAGGCACCCTATAAGGCACTCCATAGGGCACATTATAAAGTGCACTGTCTGCCACGGCACCCTAAAACGTCCCCTATAGGGCACCCTATAAGTTGCTCCACAGGATAACGTATAGTGCACCTTATATGGATGGTAACCATAAGGTAACCTATAGGGCGCCTTATAAAACGCCCTCTGAGGCACCTTATGGGTACAGTACGATGAGGGTGTTTTTGCTGGCAGCAATAATGTACATTAAAAAGAGATAATGCTCTGGGCAGCCCCATCAAATAACCCCACTGTGGGTTTGAACCCATGACGTCTGGCTCCACAGGCAGTGAAGTAACCATTGTGCTACAGCCCTATAGCTGCTAGCAAGCCCCTGGCTGGCTGCAGAGGGAGTGCACGTCACCACACAGACAGTCTGCTGTAGTCACCAGGATAGGGTTAGCCCACCTGTACCCATGATGCACTGCACATGCAAATCAGCTGTCCACAGATAAACACAAGATGGGGATTGCACCCCCACAGCACCTCGGCCTGGTAGGGGGAAGTGACCATGTGCACCCCCCACAGCACCTCGGCCTGGTAGGGGCTACTGACCGTGTGTTTTAATGGCACAGAGTAGCTACACACTGTCACATTGTGCGGGTACTGTGCTCACCCTGAGGGTGCGGTGAGGCGCCCAGCACCAGGTCCACAGCACCTTACATGGCTGAAAGAGGCCATGCCGGAGGTCCATAGCAGTGTTAATGTGTGAGATAGGTAGTTTCTGCAGAAACACCTTGGATATCTCTGTCTGTCTCAGTCAGGTGTAGCCCCTATGGACCCCTAGGTGGGCTATGTACCACCACCCCCCTCCTCCAGGGCTGAGGGTGGCAAACAGGGTCTCCTATCAACAGATCCACATTCTACCTCCCTGCAATGGTGGCAGTAGAGGGGACCATCAACCCCAGTCCTGCTGGGGAACAGACACCCTACAGGGCAGTCAATGCAGCTCTGTACACATCCATAACACAATAGCAGACAGACATTAGGTCCGGATATGCTAAGCTGCACCCCACCACTATCTGATATTCTCCTGCAGCAAGCCTTCAGCTGCTGCACCCTGCAAGCCGCTCCATCAAGACACATACCAGCTGCAAACAGTCTGCTAGCTAGTCCACAGTGCATGTTCCCAGTGGAAATGCATGCACCCAGAACTGGGATGTCAGCATACACAACAAGCAGATACATCAGTGACTGGGCCCCCAAAGGAAACCCATATATATCACATGAGAGAAATACTATATAGCACTATGGGGGTGCCTAGCCATGCTGTCGTCACTGCACAGTCAGGGTGAGAGTGATCCCCCAGCAGGACATACTGAGGTCACCCTGTCTGTGTAGGTGGTGGCCGGGCACTACAATGTCCCAGCCAGTGCCCTATGCCCTGTGCAGATGCATCCTGGCCAGGTCACCCTGTCCGGGCTATACACATGGTACCTTGCTCCTCATTATGCACATTGGCAGGCCAATACTGGCAACAGTGCTGGCAGTGTGGGCTGTGGAAGGTGTTTGCAGCCACCGCACACTGTATAGACAGACACACACTTCCACACCTATGCCAGCATTGTGCTACTATAGAGGAGTTTAGCAGCCCTGCCCACCACACCAGTCCTGGGCACAGTACAGGCATGGATATGGTACGCAATACTGTTAGGAGTCACTTCCCAGGGTGGTAAACACTGTCAGAGACCAGACCTGAAGCACACACCGCAGACATCAGAAAGATTGTTATGATGGAGCTCAATGAGCAAACTGTGCTTAACGTAGGACTTGCTATCTGCCAGGAATCATAGGAAACGTTTGATAGGTGTGTACCATATACCCAGGTGTAGGGTGGCATTGCTAAGGTATGCAAGTGCTAGTATTGGGACACGCAGGGCCCAATGTCCTGCCTCTCCAGGAGGCATTAGCCAATGGGGCCTGTGGGTGTGGGTGTGTCTGGCCCTGTTGGCTGCTGCTTTACGGCAGAGGTTCCCAACTCCAGTCCTGGTGTGCCAAACACTGTTCGGGTTTTCAGGCTGTCCCTCATGAATATGCATGGGATACATCTGCATACCATGGGGGTGGTGCATAGATGTGCAGCACAGGCATCTTTATTAGAGGCAGCATGGAAACTGAATGGTGTTTGGCCCTCCAGGACTGCATTTGGGGAATTCTGCCGTAGGTAATGCACATTTCTATGGTGTTTGTGCTGTGTAGGGTAAAATAGAGGTTTTTGACCCATGCTTATGGTCTCAGCAATAATGGTTCAGTCTTTACTACCATGTTTTCTTCATGGGTAAAATAAGGGGACTGGGTTGGCAGGAGCCCCAGCTGGGATTTGAACCTGTGACCTTCTGGTCCTAAAGGCACTGGCTGTGTCTGCTGCACCACCATCTTAGCACAAAAACAGTGCATTCCCTGGGGAGTCCATGGCTGTTTGTCAGACAGGGCCTGTCTGTTGGAGGGCACTGCACCCACGTGAAGGGGGCTAGGCCACCGTCTGCTGTGGGCAGCAGCCACTGCCCCCTCCACCAACGGTACCCCTCCGCCACCATGCTGACATGGCCTTATTTTGCTGACAGCATCACAGCTAAATGATATGTTTGCCTCCAGGACTGCATTGAGGGGCCTGTGGTCTAGGTAATGCGCATGTTTCTGGTGTCTGTGCTCTGTAGGGTAAAATAGAGGTGTTTGGACCATGCTTATGTTATCTGCAAAAAAGGTTGGTCTTTACTATCATTGTTTAGTGGTGGGTAAAATATGGGGATTGGGTTTGCAGGAGCCCCAGCTGGGACTTGAACTGGTGATCTTTGGCTCCTGAACACACTGTCTGTGTTCCCTGCACCACACTGTGGCCACAGAGACAGTGCAGTCCCTGGAGATAGGAAACCTGGCCAGAGGAGTCATAAACCCTGCTCTGCACAATTTCACTGTGGGATCATTCACCTTGTATGGGGACGGAGCATAGACCCTTCTAAAATTCATATTTCTTTTTTGGAGCTTTCTTGGGAGTGTTTTTTGATGTTTTCCATGACTATCACTATTGCCCAGCTGGTTTATAATTTATTAGAATTTTGTTGTGGTCATTTTCAATTTTTATTTGCTATTTTGTTCTGTGCACATGTATCACACTGCTCACGTTTTGTAAGTTTCCCTGGTTTTGCTGTACATTGCCTACAGAAATGGTTTCTCTTCCCTTTAAATCGGCTCTAATGCGAGGTTTTCACTCGCGGTATTTTTTTCATCGAATTTTGGCCCCGCTCCTGTGCGGGGAGCCTCTCCCCTCCCACTCTCCACCCATTGACCCCGTCCCTCCGCCCCTCGGGAGCCTTCCTCCGCCCTCGGATTGCCTTTCCACGCCTCTATCGCACATCAGCGCGCCGCGCACTTGTGCAGGCCCGTTAGTGCAGCGCGCACGAGTGTGGGGCACAAAAACGCCCCGCACAATTGCGCGGTTTAGTAAACATACCCCTTAGTAACCAAGTATATAATGACAATGGAAAACTCTACACTTTTTTCGAATACTTCCACTTATGCCTATACGGAAGACAAAATTACTCAGTTAATACAAAGGCCTTTATTGTTTGAAACATTGGAAGATAACTCAGGTGAGGATACTTCCTCATCATGGGTGGACTTTAAGAACTTACATAAAAAACAAGTACAAGTACAATTGCATGCAGCCACAATGGCCCAGTATTTGAAACAAAGGATGATCCCGAGAAGTCTTCGTCTTTTAAAACCCCCACATATGTTTCAGGAAGACAAGAAGTTCTATAATACCTGGAACAGTATTTTGAACAAATGTGGATTGGATTTAATTGCGTTACTAATAGAACGTTTAACTATTGAAGAAACATCATTGAAAGAACAGGTGGAAACATTAGAAAAGCAATTACTGATTGGTGAAACTGAGGGGTTGAGTGTATCCCTTAGGGACAGTTTAGGGTTGCATCCCTATTAAAATAATAAAAAGGAACAGGACCCACGAGAGGTTGTTTTTCAACTTCATGGAGCCAGTTCCAACAAAAATAGGTTAGAACCTCAGTTTATTTCCTATAGCATGGATTGATATTAATGTGGGAAATAAGGATTAGGTTTAATATAAGAGACAGAACATGATTATTGGCACCCTTATAAACAATTCACATCAGTTTGAACATAAGAACCATATTTCCATTGCCGTAAAATTAGATACACCTGTGATCAATTGTCAATACTCACAAGACTTGAATCAACCAATAAATGATGGCTCTAATGTTTAAAATGACCACATTCACTCCCCGTTCCATTTTCACAATGGTGAAGACAAGAGAACTGCCAAGACTATCAGAAAAGCCATTATCACCAAACATCAAACTTCAAAGGAGTACAAGGCCATCTCCAATTCCTTAGGATTCCTATGTCTACAGTTCGAATTGCTGTTAAGAAGTTTTCTGCTCTTGGAACTGTCAAGAACCTCCCAGGACATGGGTAAGAGGAGGAAAATTAATCTAAGATGTCTTCGAAGGTTAGTTCGAACTGTTAGAAAAACACTGTGTACAACATCCAAAGAGCTTAAGGCTGACCTGGAGTGGTGATTTCATTCTGCACTATAGGCTGTACACTAAACAAAGAAGGACTTCATGGGCGAAGGCCAAGGAGGACTCCACTGCTCAAAGACAGACATTTAAAGGCATGCCTTATCTTTATCCAAACCCATCTTGAGAAACCACAGTCCCTTTGGGAAAATGTTCTCTGGACAGATGAAACCAAACCTGAGCTCTTTGGCAATGCAGACCAGCGATACATTTACAGGTGAAGAAATGAAGCTTAGAAGGAAAATATACTCTTCCTACAGTTAAATATGTTGGAGGTTCCATAATGTTGTGGGGCTATTTTGCTACCTCAGGAACTAGAGGCCTAAAACGTATTAAAGGAATCATGAAGTCAGAGAACTACCAAGGTATTTTGAAGCAAAATGTGCTATCTAGTGTCAGAAAGCTAGGTCCAGGTTGAAGGTCATGGGACCTCCAACAGGACAATGACCCAAAACATACATCCAAAAGTACAAAGAAATGGTTAAAAAGAAACAAATGAACTCTTTTAAACTGGCCAGTGTGATGAAGAAACCCATACTGAACAGATGGAAGTAGAAGAAAAGGATGATTTTACCTTTAAACAAACTGACAGTCAGGCTGCGCACACATTTCAGCATTTGCAAGAGAGAGGCAAGCATAGGGAAACAGGAGCTAGGCTGACACACCCAAGCTCTGACGTAACTGCAAGTCTGGAACCTAATTACACACACCTGTTCAGGAAGGCAGACCCAAGGCTCAGGGAACAGGAATATAAACCCGGGCTAGGAGAAAGCAAGGGGGAAGGAGTTGGTGATTGGAGTCTCGCTGAGAGAGCCGGTAAGAGTGTTGATGAGAATATTGACTGGAGAGGGGGTTGGAGAGACGGTTGGAGAAGAGCTGGGAGGAGACCTTTGAGGAAACCCAGCTGCAGTTCTGGAATTGAAGCAGACAGAGCAGAAGGAGAGAAGGGACAGACTGCTGTCAGAAACCTGCCTAGAGGGAGAGAGCAGAGAGACCTTCAGACCTCATTGCCAGATAAAAAGCTTCAAGGAGCTCACAGGTGGGAACCTAGCACTAAACCCAGGAGTTTGCAAAGCTCAGTTTGGGACTGGGAACCAGAGCAGTGCTCCAGACAAGAACTACAAACAGGGAATCAGAGAGCATTTCCCTACAGCTTGAAAAAGATAGCTGAACAAAGCCAGAGAGGAATCTCCACAACCTCAGGTATTTCCAATCCTTACCATATAGAACTGTGCCCAAAGGAAGTACCAGAGGTCTTGGGGGGAAATTATCCTAAGCCATATAATAACAGCTGAAAGCCAAACTCCATAGTTCCAGAGTTTGAAGAGATGCAACAGGACTATAATGAGAGTGACTCAGCAGAAGTACCTATGGACTGTACACTGTGTTTGGCAAATTATATAGAATCCCTTTGCTAAAGGTGTATGAGGGAGCTGAGTGTGAACAAAGGGAAAGAAGATATTTTTCTTTTTGAGAAGAAGCTGTTATGTTTTCTATCTGTTACATGTGATATGCATTGCACGTTTTGTGAGCGAAGAGTGAAGCTCAATCAGTTTAAGTTCTGTAAATATCCTCGAGCAAACACCTGAAGAGTATCCTGATTTAATTTGCACTGAATCTTTTTGTTGGGGAATAAATTCTTGTCATTTTGCCTTGACACTGGTCTCACAACTATTTCCTTATCAGAGGGCAAAAGAACTACCACTCCCAGCAGGCATAGCAGGAGCAAAAGGTTTTATCTCACCTTCTGCAAGGAGCATATAATGGCAACCCCAACCCTCTGAGCCCTAGGCGGAGGGCTGGGGCTTGACACCAGCAATGAGTCCTTATCTCAGTCCAATTGAGAATCTTCGGAAAGAGCTGAAATCTGCCATTGGTAAAAGGAATCCTGGAAACATTCATGAGCTGGAACAAATCACAGTTGAAGAGTGGGAGAAACTACCAGCAGACAGATGTATGAAACTTATAGAAAGCTTCAGGAAACGTTTGGAGGCTGTCAAGGGTTGTGCAACCAAATATTAGTGAAGGGTGCCATTAGTCCTGTCCAGGTCATATTTTGTTTGGTTTTTTTCTCAAAAATTACTAAATCTAAGTTGCATAGACATCTGTTTTATTGCTGTTCTATACTTTTGAACATCATATTAAAATATTATGATGACAAAGTCGGAATATTTCCAATTATTTCTCAAGATATTGTACACAAAATACCTAAAATGCAAGGGTGTCAAGAATGTTGACCACAACTGTAAATAAAGGGAGGATGGCAAGAAAATCCACATTACTACCTTTTAACTTTCAAAAGGGGGACTATGACAAAATGAGGAAAATAGTTAAGAAAAAACTAAAAAGAACAGCAACAAATATTAAAGGTTCACATCAAGCATTGGCGTTGTTTAAAAATATTATCCTGAAAGCACAGACCACATGTATTCCATGCTTTAAGAAAGGTGTAAGGAAGGCCAAAAAACTGCCAGCATGGTTTGAAGGTGAGGTCAGAGAGTAGCTTTCAGGAAATGGAAAAAGGAGCCAAATGATGAAAATGGGAAACAATATAAGCACTGGCAAGTTAGATGCAAGGCATTGATAAGGCAGCAAAGAGAGAATTTGAATAAAAGCTTGCCATGGAACCAAAAATGCACAATAAAACCATTTTCAAGTACATTTGTTGCAAAAAAAACTGTGAGAGAGTCAGTTAGACCATAAGATGATAGACTGGTAAGAGGGGCGCTAAGGGAGGACAAGGCCATAACAGAGGGACTGAATGAATTTTTTGCTTTGGTCTTTACTGAAGAAGATGTAGGGAAGTTACCCATGCCTGAAATGCTATTTAAAGATGATGTATAATTGAAACTAATTTTGATAAACTGGAAGATGTATTACAACCATTTAATAAACTAAAGTAAATCACCTGGACCAGATGGTATACATCCAAGAACTGAAATATGAGACTGTAGACCTACTATTAGCAATCTGTGAACTAGCATTAAAATAATCTGTAGTACCTGAAGATTGCAGTATAGCTAATGTAAGGCCAATTCTTTAAAAGGGTTCCAGGAGTGATCCTGGAAACTACAGACCAGTGAGCTTGACATCAGTACCGGGCAAAATGGTAGAAACCATTATAAAGAATAAAATTACTGTCAACATGTGGATTTGGAAACTTCACGTTTGGGAAAGTTGGAGACTACGTCTGATGGAATGCAGGCTGAATTAGCTGACCTTCGTGTGAAGATTCAGGCTGGAGAACAGAATGTATTATCTGAATCTATTATCAAAGACAATTTAGCCATGAGAATGAAATTGGAAAATTTGGAAAATGTTGTGAGGGCCTCTAATATTCGATTGTTAAATTTTCCTGTGGTCTTGGGAGTTTCCCCGGTTGAATTACACAGGTACACTAAAACATTTTTTTTTTAAACTGCCTCTAATGTTTCGATTGATTTTTACGTTTTTTGGTGCGCTGAATCCAAATCTGGTAACCAATTTTCTCCATCACGTACAGATTTTTTGCTACATTGGGTTAGCAGTTTGAGGTGAACGTTTCAGATTGAGTGCGATCGAGATAAAAGTTTCTTGGATGAATTCTTTATACTAATTGTTTAGTAGTTATTCAAATAAGAATAAAGAAAATTGCAACAAGGCAGCACATAAGAATAGAGTAATGTCAACAAAACACACTGTGATGGTAGCAAAATTGTCTGCACTTAAAACAGCCACATACATGTGCACAAACATTGAGCATATAAGAGCGAGGTTAGACACAAAGCAAAGCAAAGAAATGTGCAAAAAATGTTGTACAGGTATGTATGTAAGAATAGAAAACGCAAACCGCACCATTGCAATACATGAAGACAAACACCCGATGGTGTGAAAATAAAATTCTAATAAATGAGATCCGACACTGTGGTAATAACTAGCAAATTTTTATTTCAAAGTTTAGTAAAAACACGATATTTGTCAACACAGTTTAGATTTTAAAGTCATTCTTGGGTCAATCAATCTCCTGGTGGGCCCGTTTCTTCTTCCCCCGAATGCTTCTCTTGGTGCGCTGCTTGGCGTATTTTTCATCTGGGGTTTCCCGCAGCAGCAACCAGCAGAAATCAGCCATCATAGTGGTGTTCCATCTTCCTTGGTACCTTCTCTCTGCGTCCTTGATGTCCTGGTGAAATCTTTCACCTTGTTCTTCACTGTACGCCCACAAGTTTTCGGGAAAGTAGTTCACATGGGAGTGCAAGAAATGGACTTTCAGGCTCATGTTACAGCCTTGTTCTTTGAAGGCATTGAACATCCTGGCAACAATATCCTTATAGTTCTCATCCCGCCTGTTCCCCAAGAATTTGAGAACAACATCCTTGAAGGAATCCCAGGCTTCTTTTTCCTTCTCAGACATCGTTTCAGCGAATGCTCCATCTGAAATGAGTTTCCTTATATCAGGGCCAACAAACACTCCTTCCTTTAGCTTTGCTTCAGAAAGTCGGGGGAACTTTGAGCAAAGGTACCGAAAGCACTCACCATCTTTTGGAAGGGACTTGATGAATTGCTTAATGAGACCCAACTTAATGTGGAGAGGTGGTAATAGAATTTTATCACGAGGTACCAAGCTCTCATGAAGAACATTTTTCTCACCGGGTCTCAAATACTCCCGAATTGGCCAGTCTTTTTTCCCCCAGTGTAGGTCGCAGGCCCGGCTATCCCACAAGCAAAGGAAGCAGGGATATTTGGTGAAACCGGATTGCTGCCCTAATAGCATGGATAGAATTTTGAAGTCTCCACAAATCATCCACTTATGCTCATCATAACGAATCTTCTGAAGAATCAGGGCCAAATTCTCGTATTTTTCTTGGAGAATAACAGAGTGAGCAATAGGAACTGAAGCGAATGTGTTGCCATTATGAAGAAGAACACCTTTTATGCTGTCTTTTGACGAATCAATGAACAGCCGCCATTCAGCAGGATCATACTTGAGTTTAAACTTTTCCATCACTCCGTATATATCGTTGCAAAATACCAAATCTTCCTCTTTGCTGAAATACTTCAAAAATTGTGTCTCGCGGTTGCGGTACCAATAAAAAGTTGTTCCTGGTGACAATAGATTTTTCTGTTTAAGCCGAGAACCTAGCAGTTGGGCAGCATCTTTTGGGAGTCCTAAATCCCGGACTAAATCATTCAATTCAGCTTGAGAGAAAAGTTCAGGTTTCGGATCTGGTTCAGTTTCAAACTCGGAAGTACTTGACTCATCGGGAAAAGCCATCTGATGAGTCTCATCATGATCAGAACCGTCCACACAAATATGATCCAAAGATTTTGGTGGTTCAGCTACAGGTACTTCGTTGCTATGAGGCATAGGCCTAATTGCTGAGGGAAGGTTGGGGTAACTTATTACGTTCTTATTTTTTAAGTTGTATCCCTTCACAATGCAAGAGCAAAAATAGCAGTCACTGCTGTGGTCTCTTTGTTCACGCCACATCATAGGTATTCTGAAACGAAATGCTTGTTTTTTACCTTTCATCCATAAGCGTAGATCTTCCTCACATGTCTTGCACACTTTGTGAGGAGCCCACGGTTTGTCTTGATCGCCTAACTTCAAACCGAAATAGGCGAAATATACTTTTTAAATAAATGCAGAAATGTTCCTCTGCCGCTTTTTCACGGTATATTCCCCACAAATAAAACAAAAACTGTCCGGAGAGTTGACGCAACCTCTGGCTCTGTGAGCCATCACAAATACACAGCACTGCAAACTACAACTGTAGTGAACCACTTCGGAATAAAGCTGGATTACGACTGAGCAAACAAAAGGTAATAATGAACTTGCAAGAAACTGAAATTTGACAGGAACATTCATGTCGCAACCACCGTGTTTGAGCGAGCGAACGAGGCGAGGCGAACAGGAAAGAACATGCGCCAGCGCGAGTACTGGATTTAGCCCCCCGCCTCCCAATTGTCTTGTTAATGTAGAAAAAGAATACAAAACACTCTAAAATATCATGAGGGAGTGTTTCTAGTTAGTTAACCATTACAACCTCTATTTTGGGCCAAGAAAATAAACTGCAGTCGGCTAAAAAGAAATTATGTGAACATTCCTTATATGGGTAAGAAATCTAATTTTGCAAGAAAACGTGACGTGATGGAACATTTTGGCTATTTTTCCTGGATTCAGCACCCCAAAATCTATAGGAATCAGTTGCAAAACTGGAGGCAGTTTTTTGGTAGTGTACCTGTGTTATTTAAACAATATATACATGAAACCTTAGGAGTACCATCTGACTTGACTCCTCCGGTTGTGAAAGATTATTTTCTGCCTCTGAGTAAGAAAGAGGGTAAGAAGATTGAAGGTCCTTTGTAAATGGATATCTTAGATGTATCTGCTTTGTTGCAATCACCTAAAGAGGCAGAATTGAAGGTATCTACTATGTTAGTCACCTTTGCTATACCATCAGATAGAGATTGGATTTTGAAGTTATATTTTAAGGTGTTCACTGTTGTTTATGGACAGAAAGATTGTTATATTTCCTGACGTCTCAAGAGAGACCCAGAAAAGGCGTAGAGCTTTTTTGTTGTTTAGACCTGCTATTGTTCAGATGGGTGCCTCATTCCTACTGCGATTTCCCTGTAAATGTATTATTTACTTTAATAAGCACAAATATGTATTTTTTCAACCAGAGGAGTTATCAGCATTTGTTAGCTCTCACATCGTGATATCATCTCCTCAGTGACTTAGTCTCATCATTGTTAGGATGCCTGTCCTCCGCCTCCATTTTAGATTTATATGTTTTTTTCTTGTTATCTGAGTTGGAGGATTCACCTGTCCTCGTCATCTCTAATATTTGTCTTCCCCCCATTGGTTTGTGGGCTAACCATACTCTTGTGCTGTATTGTAGTGGTAATTCTTTTTCCTTTAACTCTTGTGGTGCAAGTAGTTGTTTTCTGTACAAGCGGGGGTTTTTTTTGCTTGATTATTATTGTAAAATTGCATAAATAAAAAATTTAAAAAAAAATTACTGAACATGTAAATAGCTATGGTTTAATGGGAGAATGTCATCATGGATTTGGCCAAGGAAGATCTTGTCTTACTAATCTGTTATATATTTTTTGAAGATGTGAATAAACAGGTAGATAAAGGTGAGCTGATTGGTATAGTGTATCTGGATTTTCAGAAAGCCTTTGACAAGGTCCCTCATGAGAGACTCTTGGCCATTATAGGAGGCAGTGTATTATTGTGGATCAGGAACTGGTTAAAAGACAGAAAGCAGAGAGTAGGGCTAAATGACCAATTTTCTCAATGGAGAAAGGTGAATAGTGGAGTACCCCAGGGATCTGTGCTGGGTCCGCTGATTTTTAACATCTTCATAAATGACCTGGAAATGGGAATAATGAGTGAGGTGATCCAAATTTGCAGAAGACACAAAATTATTCAAAGCAGTTAAAACATAAAAGGATTGTGAAAAATTGCAAGAAGAACCTTGACAAATTGGAAGACTGGACGTCCAAATGGCAGATGAAATGTAATATGGACACGTGCAAAGTTATGCATCTAGGAAAGAACAACCCAAACTATGGTTACATGATGCAAGGTTCCATATTAGGAACCACCATTCAGGAAAAGGATTTAGGCATCATCCTGGATAATACGTTGAAACCCTATGCCCAGTGTGCAGCAGTGGCCAAGAAAGCAAATAGAATGCTAGGAATCATAAGGAAAGGAATGGAGAATAAAACAAAGGATATTATAATGCCTCTATATCGTTCCATGGTGCGACCGCACCTTGAATATTGTGTGCAATTCTACTCACCATATCTTAAGAAGGATATAGCAGAGTTAGAAAAGGTACAGAGAACCACCACCAAAAGGCAAAGGGGATGGAAGGATACCCCTTTGAGGAAAGGCTTAAAAGGTTAGGGATCTTCAACTTGGAAAAGAGATGGCTGAAGGGGGATATGATAGAGGTCTATAAATTAATGGATGGAGTAGAATGAGTTAACATAGATCAACTGTTTACCATCAAAACATAGAAAGACTAGTGGACATGCAATGAAACTACAGTGTAACCCATTTAAGACTAACTGGAGAAAATATTTTTTCACTCAACGCGTAATCAAATTCTGGAATTTGTTATTGAAGGATATAGTAAAAAATGTTATTGTAACTAGGTTTAAAAAAGGTTTGGACAATTTTCTGGAGGAAAGGTCCATAAATCATTATTAAAGAGGACCCGGGAAATGCATAGCTTACTCCGAGACAAGCATTATCTAACCTATATACCTTTTTGGGAAACTGCCAGGTACTTGTGATCTGGATTGGCCACTATTGGAAACAGGATACTGGGCTTGATGGATTTTGAACTGACCCAGTATGGCATTGCTTATGTCCTTACGTCCTTATGGTTGGTTAAGAAACAGACAGAGAACCTACTAGGTCAACTGAAGCAAGATGATTCATTTTGGCTCATATGTTACTTATGTATGTCAAAAGATGGGCCCCCAAGAGTCTGTAACATGTACCCTGTGGGGAGATGCCTTCTTTGGAAGTGTCCAATTTGTCAGAATTTGCACCCATTACTTCTACTCAGTTTTCTTTTCTACCTTTTTTTTGTCCTTGTCCTATCAGTCTTTTAAAAGCTGTGAGGCCTTGTATGATGACTATTTCCATACACTGGTTGACTTCATTTTTTAACCAGAGTGTTTTCCCTTCTGTTTTAAACAGGACTGCAGTACATCTTGTTTTAAAGAGGACTGTTTCAGATGTTTCTTACCTATAAGCTATTTGCATATCTTTAGCTTGCCTTGTGCTCATAGCTCAAAGGGACAAAGTAATATCGACAACCTCAGCAAGTGAAACCAGTAACAATATCCAATATGAAAGGTCACTCACTAAACGCCCATAGTAGACACCATGGCCATGTTTAGACAGTAAACTAATACTCAAAATTCTAATTTTTTGTCGGATCGCCTGTCGCGAGGATGTATAAACATACTCAGGTAACAGACCCTCCTTTTATTCAACGTATTTTCTAAAAAAGGTCCGTACGACCAAAATTATGCTTGAGGCTATAACCAGCCCATAGGACCAGCCCCTGCATGCAAAAGTGCTTTGTGCAACAAACTGAAATCTTCACGTTCAGAAATAATCTGTAACAATGGAATGTTCAAAGCATAAAGGTGATAACACTTAGCTGGGAGAATGTTGGAATGTTGAGAACTGCCACGTCCCAATGATATTACAAGGATCCCATCGTGCAAAACCTTCGTCAGATTCTTCTAAGCCAGAGGATCAAGGAACCAGGCAGACCAAATGCTTCCCTCAAAAACAGGCCAACACTGGCCCTCTGCCATCAATCCTTCATGTCCATTCCTGCAGTTGTTGGGTTTTCCTGCTGGGAAACCTATTGTGTTTTAAGCCCGCTGTAAAATGGCCCTTTAT
This sequence comes from Ichthyophis bannanicus, assembly GCA_033557465.1. Classification (NCBI taxonomy): domain Eukaryota; kingdom Metazoa; phylum Chordata; class Amphibia; order Gymnophiona; family Ichthyophiidae; genus Ichthyophis; species Ichthyophis bannanicus. The sequence goes on from CM066047.1 coordinate 125,674,165, forward strand.
CAAGCTGACCCTACCCAACTTCCTGTTCCGTTCAAACATCAATGACGTCATCACTACTCAATAGTGACATATGGGGGCATATGATGACCTCCATAACACAAAACTTGAAGCTTTACTTCAAAGTCCACCATTCGATCTCAGTGTTTAATCCCAATGGGGTGACTGTGTGAAGAGTGAAAATCCAACGTTGCTCTCTTTGATGCAACAATGCCCGGCGATCCCCTCCCCGCTGGAGTGGGGGAACCATGTCCAAGATTGTCCAACTAAGTTGAAGCAAAAAATGATACCTCGAGGTCTCCGGGTTTTAAAGCCTCCACATATGTTTGTGGATGATAAGCAATTTTTTTCCACATGGAACAGCATTCTAAATAAGTGTGGCTTGGATCTGATAGCTCTCCTTGTTGAGCGTTTGACTGTTGAGGAGCAGCAGTTGAAAGATCGGGTGGAGAAAATGGAGGCTGATTTAAAAGCTGAAGGGGTTGGCGAGGGTTTTGATCGGCAAATGGCGGATTTAAATACTCAAATGCAACATTTTAAAGAAACCGTTCGGTTGTCTAAGTTAAAAAAATTTAAACGGGATACTGATGACTACACTAAAGATCAGGTCTACACCTGGCGACAACAGGAGGGAGCAGTTGTGAAACAAGTAACCTTTGAGGCTTCCTCAGAAGATGGAAGTTCAGATTCCTCCCTGGAGAATAGAGCGGTGATATCTAGGGGTGGATCTCACGCACAACTCCAGGATTTTCATTGGGGCCGGCCACGCTATCGCCGGCAGTTTCAGCGATCCAGAGGGGACACGTGGTCCGGCCCGGTGACTCGATCGGTGACAAGACAGCAGTCATCAACTTGTCAGGTACCCCCTTAACAGCGGATCAGGTCCGAGTGTTGGAGTTGGGCTTGTCGTTTCTTCCGTCTCCATATGATGATGCCTTTAAGATGCGCTTGGCTGTGCAGAAGCTTTTTCGCAAGTTAAATACTGCACTGTTTTTTCAGGAGCGGCCAGCGACATTGGTTGATGATTCGATTTGCCACCCAGTTTCTACGTGGACTCCCCCAGTGAGTACAGATGCTTCTTTAGTGACTTATAAACGTTTGGTATTACGGGATTTGGAGAGTCTGGCTGAATCTCCTCACCGCCCGTTTTCTAATTTATCTACCCCTCTTCATAAGGCTTTGCGGGAGTTGAGTTCGGATCCTAGTTTGGTGGTCAGGCGGGCGGATAAGGGAAGGGCAGTGGTTGTGCAGAATATTACTCAATATCATACCACAGTCACTGCCCATTTGGGGAATTTGCGGTATTATACGGTGTTACCTGAGGACCCAGGCCCTCAATTGCAGCTTCGTATTAAGGAGTACACCACTATAGCACTACAGCGTGCTTGGATTACTAAAAAGGAGCATGCCTTTTTGAACCCCAAGTTTCCTAAGATTCCAGTTCTATATATGGTCCCCAAAGTTCACAAATCCCTGGTCAACCCGCCGGGCCGCCCAATAGTTTCATGTAGGGATTCCATCTTAGAGCCGTTGTCCATTTTTTGTGATCGTTTTTTCCAACCATTGACAGAGGGTATCAAATCTTATATTCGGGACTCTTATCATTTTTTGTCTATGCTTCGTGAAGTTCCTGTATTGCCTCACTATTATTTAGTCACCCTTGATGTGGTAGCGCTATATACAAACATAGACCAGAAGGAAGCCCGTTTAATTTTGGCATCTTTGCCGTTGTCGTTACCCTCACGTCTACCACACAGTTTTGTGTTACAGCTTCTGTCTTGGGTTTTGGAAGAAAACTATTTTGTGTATGATCGCACGTTTTATCATCAATGTTTTGGTATTGCTATGGGGGCGACGGTGGCCCCCTCTGTGGCGGCTCTCTACATGTTGCATTTTGAAGACACTTATTTGTATATAGCAGATCAGTTCCATCATGTTTTGGTGTGGAAACGTTTCTTGGATGATGTGTTTTTTGTTTGGAGTGGCTCTCTGGAGGGCTTGCAACAATTTTTGCTCTGGCTGAACTCTTTGCATGCACATATTAAATTTGAGGCCAAGTATCATCTCTCGCAAATCGAGTTTTTGGATGTGCTTCTCTATAAGGGGGAGGATCGGCTTCAGTCTACCCTCTATCGAAAGCCTGTCCAACGCAACACTTTGCTACAGTATACTAGTTTTCACCCTCAATCTCTCCGACGGGCCCTTCCTATTGGCCAATTTCTCCGCATCCGACGATTATGTTCTACTAGAACTGAGTATAAATTTCATTCAAAGGATTTGCGGAGTCGTCTGCGAGCTCGGGGGTACCCCACGACTTTGATTGATCAGGCATATAAGCGGGCATTGAACAATCACCCGGAATGGTGGGACGGTGCTAGTCCTCAGGAGATGGCGACGACACAACCTTTTGTGGGGGTTCTCCCCTACATGCCTTGTACGGCGCGGGTCTCTCGGATTCTGCGAACTCATTGGCATATTTTGTCTGACCATTCTTGTTTTCAGACACCCCTGCGGTTAGCTTACCGTCGGGGGGTTAACATTGCCGATCGTGTCGTTCATGCTATCAGTATCCCTGCTGAAGTGTCATCATCAGGGGGTCATCATGCCTGTGGGGCTTGTGATATGTGTCCTATCACAATCGAGGGCACTGATTGGCAAGATCCCCGTACTCAGATTAGATACACTCGGCGTTATACTACTGATTGCACTTCTACATATGTTGTTTATTTAATAACATGTCCTTGCAAATTATTTTATGTGGGAATGACAACTCGACCGATTCGGAGGAGACTGCAGGAACACCGATCACGTCTTAATACTGCAACCCAGTCTGCCCCTATGGTGCAACATTGTCTGTCATATTCCCACACTTTTGAACAACTTAGTTGGACAATCTTGGACTTGGTTCCCCCACTCCAGCGGGGAGGGGATCGCCGGGCGTTGTTGCATCAAAGAGAGCAACGTTGGATTTTCACTCTTCACACAGTCACCCCATTGGGATTAAACTGAGATCGAATGGTGGACTTTGAAGTAAAGCTTCAAGTTTTGTGTTATGGAGGTCATCATATGCCCCCATATGTCACTATTGAGTAGTGATGACGTCATTGATGTTTGAACGGAACAGGAAGTTGGGTAGGGTCAGCTTGATAAAGGGCCATTTTACAGCGGGCTTGAAACACAACAGGTTGGTGTCGCAGGAAAACCCAACAACTGCAGGAATGGACATGAAGGATTGATGGCGGAGGGCCAGTGTTGACCTGTTTTTGGGGGAAGCATTTGGTCTGCCTGGTTCCTTGATCCTCTGGCTTAGAAGAATCTGACGGAGGTTTTGCACGATGGGATCCTTGTAATATCATTGGGACGTGGCAGTTCTCAACATTCCAACATTCTCCCAGCTAAGTGTTATCACCTTTATGCTTTGAACATTCCATTGTTACAGATTATTTCTGAACGTGAAGATTTCAGTTTGTTGCACAAAGCACTTTTGCATGCAGGGGCTGGTCCTATGGGCTGGTTATAGCCTCAAGCATAATTTTGGTCGTACGGACCTTTTTTAGAAAATACGTTGAATAAAAGGAGGGTCTGTTACCTGAGTATGTTTATACATCCTCGCGACAGGCGATCCGACAAAAAATTAGAATTTTGAGTATTAGTTTACTGTCTAAACATGGCCATGGTGTCTACTATGGGCGTTTAGTGAGTGACCTTTCATATTGGATATTGTGCTCATAGCTGGCAAAGTAATTGAGAAGATTGTGTTGGCTCAGTAGCAAGCATATATGAATGCCAACAATTTGTTGGATGAACTGCAATATGGTTTTAGGAATAATTATAGCAATAAATTACTTTTGGTGTTTATTTTTGATAAATGGTTGATACCGTTTGAGAACACTGGAGCTGTATTTGAGGCCTTTTTGGATTGTTTGGCCATGTTTGACTCAGGAGACCATAAGTTGCTGTTTCAGCAACTGGAACAGCTTGACTCACATAATACTATGTTGAAATGATTTCATTCATATTTTACTGGTCCAACCCAAGTATGCTGAATGCACATTGTTGTCTTTAGTATAAGGAGTCTCACAGGGATTGGCGCTGTCAGCACTTCTTTTCAATTTGTACCTTCGGCCTATTTGCTATAGATTGAAGGTTTTAGGCCTTGATTATAGGATTTATGCCGATGACATTATGCTGTCTATTTCCTCAGCTGGCGATATAAAGCTAGCAGTGGCACATATACAGCAGGGCATTCTAGAGGGTGCTCAGTGGCTGATTGTTTAGATCTCAATGTGCGTAAATCTGAACTATTTCTTCATAATGATGGGGCATGTGATCTGTCTCGTAAGATCAATCTTGGGGGGTGTGAAGTTGAAATTCAGAGTAAGGTACATTTGATTCTAAACTAAATAATCTATTGACTCCAATGGATTATTGCAATGTCTTGTACTTAGGAGTGTCTACATCTCATATGCAGGTATTGCAGTTTATACAGAATGTAGCAGCATGATTTATTCCCGGTGTTAAACGTTCTGACCACATTTTACTGGTCCTGCAGCAATTCCTTTGGTTACCGATAATGTACAAGATACAGTTTAGAGAATTGTGGATGATCTTCAGGCCTTTCACGGTTGAATATCCCTTTGCTAACCACTATTCTATTATCATTCTATTAGCCAGGGCAACAGTTATATTTTCAAACTCAGAGTTTGTTGGAAATTCTCTCTTTTTGTTTTTCTAGACTCACCAAAACAAAAAAATGAGTGCAGCAATTCTTAGATCCCAAGTTACGGAACCGGTCACCGAGTTCTCTTTTGGAACTAGCTGATTTTAGAATGTTAATGAATGATCACTTTTAGAAAGGCTTTTAATTGTAATTAGAAATGTGATCTATTTGTACTGTTTTGAGTGGTTTTTGTTTGCCAAAGATGTTGGATTATAAATTTTATTTATTTAGCTCATGCCATGATCGAGGCAAGTTAAAATCAGGTACTGTAGGTATTCCCTGTCTCCAGAGAGGTTACAATCTAAAGTTGTACCTGAGGCCACAAGGAGAGTCAGTGGGATTCAAACCCTTGTCTTTCTGATCACTGGTTACTGCCCTAACCTCTGGGCTACTTCTCCACTCCATAAATATGTTAAATAAATGTACCGGTATGTGCGTGTGTGTGTGTGTGTGTGTGTGTGTGTTGGGGTATTTATATCTGTATTGGTTCTCTGTCTGTTATCGGGAGAGGAGAGGAAAATTATTGTGAATAGTGTTTGTATGCTGCAGCTGTTACAGCTATTTTTCCTATAGGAATGCACTGAAAAATATTTGGGGGAAGCAAGAGCTTCCTCTCTCTTCCATCTCCCATCGCATGCAGAAACTTAACTTGTTCATCACATGAACTTCCCCCAGCTCACCATTTCCCTCCCTATGACTACAGCAGTATTCCATAGCTCTACTCCCCACAACCTTCCCAATAACTGGGCCCTACCCACATATAATAAAATCCATTATACACAGCCAGGCTGCAAGATTCCATCACATTTACTCTAACCCCCAAGACAGGAAAGGGATATCACTCCAAAATCATCTCCAAAAAAACTGCATCCTCACTCAAAACAGCCACAAAGACTGTTACAGTAGTCTAGTATGGGTATGATAATGGCTTGGCAGACTGTCCGAAAGTGGTCCTGGTTCAGGAGAGGTTTGAGCCTTCTTATGATAGCCATCTTGTGGTAAGCGCTCCTGACAGTCTTGTTGATGTGAGACTGGAAGTTCAAATTACAATCCAGGGTGATTTTGAGGTATATGATTTCATTCTTAATGGGTAATGGTCGTGTTGAGCAGGGGTATGGATTGGGGGGGGGGTGAAGGAGGTGTTGCGTGTGATGAAGAGTGCCTCGGTCTTGTTGTAGTTGATGTTTAGGTTGTTGAGAGATAGCCATTCAGTCAAATCCTGTAGACAGGTAGTTATTGTTGTGTAGTCTGGGCTTTCAAAGTTGATCGGGGTGTATATCATCGGCATACAGTGCATACTGGATGTTGTATTTCTTGATAATGTCACAGATAGGCTGTATGTAGAGGTTGAAGAGTAGGGTGGATAAGGATGAGCCTTGTGATACCCCTTGGGAAGAGGAGAAAAGGGAGGAGGTAGTGATGCCAATCTTGACCTGCTGTTGCCTGTTGCTGAGGTAGGAGTTGAACCACTTGAGTGTGGTATTGCGCAGGCCAATATCGCGGCGTCTTCATAGGAGGATGCAGTGTCGAATGCTGCGGATATGTCAATAAGGATGAGTAGGAAGCCCATTTTCAAATTGTCAATTCCTCTTTGAGGTTGTCGAGGAGCATTATAAGTAGGGTTTCGACGCTGTGACTAGCTCGGAACCCATGTTGGTTGGGGTCCAGGGGGCCATGCGAGTCCACGTGGTCCTGTATGTGCTGGTATACTGTTACCCATAAAGACGTTTTGCAGCCATGTTCTGAACAAGTTGAAGATGTTCGATCAAGAAGGTTTTAGTCCAGAATATAAGACATAATGATAATCATGAATCTTCCTAAGTGACAGAAATGACTTTTTCTTTTTTAATTTTATATTTATGAAAATCAAGATTATACAGAAGATAACATTTTGTTGAAGAAAAAGAAAAGATAAGCCACAAACATCTTAAGCATTATAATTCAAAATCAAAGGAAATAGCAAACAGATTACTTCCCTTAAATAAATTATAATATATGAAGCACATCAGAAAAAAATTAAGAGAAGCATAAAGATAAAGAAATAACAGCTGGCGGAAAAACAAAGCCCCCAACTGTATATTAATAGCGGCTTAAATCATAATGCCTGCTATAATTCAAATATCCAAGCTTAGCGCAGGGTAACAGGTTTATCAGATAAAAACATGGTTAGGTGTGAGGTTTCAAAGAAGCACATATTTAGCATTGCAATAATGAATACGTTTGCAGGGAAATTTTAAAAGAAAAGTAGCAGCAATCTGCAGCACACGTGGATGAAACACTAAAAATTGCCATCTTTTCTGGGTTGGATGAGCTGCATCAGTGAAAATGCTTACATTTAAACTCCTCCAACCAATGCCAAAAGAAAAGATGCAAACTCAGGTCCTTATCAGTTTCTAACAATATAGTCACAATCAAAGTAGCAGGGACAAGTTCTCCAAAATCAGAAGTTTCCAAGAAAGTTGTTAAATCCAAAGAGACATTAGGTGTGGGAGTTCTAGGGCCCTCTTCAGGCCTGCTAATAGGAATATAAATTGGCTTTAGTGAAAAAGTGGCATCTGATCAGTCAGAGGTGGAGCCCAAAATGACAGCAGAATAGGCTGTGTGGTGTGATGGCTCTATTTTTGAATCTTCTGAATTATGGGTAGAAAGACCGGTAAACACAAAGCCAAAGTTACCGCGGTTTCTTTTTCGACTGCTACACAACATACAGTACCGGCTTGATGGATTGTTTTGCCACCCACAGCATTCTGTGCAAAACTCTTTAACTGTTGACTTTGGTTGCAGTGGGAGGTTGGATTGGACTCTCCCCTACAGTTCTCAAAGCATCACTGAGAGAATTTCACCCATGGAGATGTTTAAAAAGTATCTGATGGATATACTTAAGATTCTGCAAGCTTCATTGCCTGCTACTTCAAAAGTGTAATATGTTGGCCAGATGGACTTCAAGCATACTGATATAATTCTTGGATGAAATCTAAACACTGAAGATTGTCACTGAAAAAGATGTAGACAAGGGCTTTCTGTAAAACCAGACCACTTCAGACTCTGAGTTACGTTTCAGTTTATATGTTATTAACCAGTTTGCCAGAGCATGCAGTTACTGAAATTCACAAGGGGATGAGCATTGTCTGGCCCATCAGCTGTCATTAGTTGGATATCATCTAGATCAGGGGTCTCCAATTCTGGTCCTGGAGGGCCACAAACCAGTCAAGTTTTCAGGCTGTCCCTAATGAATATGCATGAGATATATTTGCATGCACTCCCCCATCGTATTCAAATTTATATCATGCATATTCCCCAGATCCGGTGATTACCATATTTGCTATGGTTTTACCTCTTAAAGATTGTGTGACAAGGAGGATCTAAGCAGTAGTACATTAATCATTGAATAGTGCATAAGTGAATATTGATTTGGTGATTGCTGGATATTGAAAAAGTACTTTTGTAAGTTTTCCATTTAAAATAATAAAAAAGGGGGAGTTTTTAAGTCAGTGATGTTGAGTGTTCAGTTTCCCCTACGGCTGTGTTTTGCCACATAGAGGGATGTGATAATTTCCTGAGGCGTTTTCTCCCCTCTGTTGTAAATTGTTGGTATCTGCATGACTGGTGATTTCCTTTTTAAGATTAGATTTCAAGAGCTGGACCTTTTATGGGCAGTTTTAATCCTGTTTGTATATCAGTACGGATAGTTTGTGATGTTGAATGAGTGTGAGAGTGTATTAGCATTATTTTAGTAACCTTTCACTCCCAATGCGGTTATATGTTAGCATATTCATTTAGGGGCATCCTGAAAACCTGACTGGTTTGCGGACCTCCAGGACCAGAACTGAAGACCCCTGATCTAAATAAAATGAAACACTAATGCTAAAAGACTGAATGAATATGAGTATGACGACAGGTTAAAGACTGAGAAACACAGTTTGAAAGTTTACGTAACTTTGAATAAGGTGCCAGAAAAATGAGCAGACTTCTATCCTTGCGAGTTAATCAGTTTGGAAATACAGCTCTTCTTAGGAGGAGTAATTTTGACCTTATAGAGTTTAAATAATATTCTACATGCTGAAAGATTGACAAACTCTTCTTTTAACGCCATTTTCTTTCTGCACATTGGGGTTTGCCTTTTTAAAAAGTATAGTCCAGCATGATACCAGGGCTGGTCAAGGGTAGTTTTTACAGGAGAAGCAATGCCACCAAAAGTGGACTGAAGGCTCGCATTTGAGATGGTAAAGTACGTCTCATGATCTAAAGCAGCAAAATCCTCCGGAAGAGCCTGGAACTCATGTGCCAGTGCCTCTAGGTCTAATTCAATGAACCCACTTAACCTGGATATAGTTGAACCCATCTATCCCTAGAATAGCTTAACCTCCACTACATACTCTATTGTATATATATTCTCTGTACATACGTTATGCTTCAGTGCATCACCTGCATGGTCCATGCCCCCTCTCTGTACATAAGTTATGCTTCTTTGCTACACCTGCATGGATCCATGCCCCCCTTCCCCACTCTAGCCCCTTTATAAGTTATTGTAATTGCAAGTTTCATAAGTTCTCTGTAAGCATGTGAGTTTCATAAGTTCCTTGTAAACATGTGAGTTTAATGTAAACCGCTTTGATTTAACGATAAGGCGGTATATAAAAACTGTTATATAAATAAATTAACTAATTCTTCAAGATCTCTTAAATTTAGATGCATCCTTAAAATAACAGAGTTTTAAAGAGAGAGAAACTAAATAATCATCCATCCAGGTTAGCCGAAAGATCAGTGGCTTCTCGGGAGTAAGCAAAGACTCCTTGCTTGCAAAAATACGATAAAGCACCAGCTATATAAGAGGGACCTCTTGCAAACTGACTAAAGCCAAGCTCTGCAAACTTATACGTAGAAAAATCTCAATTCAAGCAAGGTATGGAGTTATCTATGTGAACATTTCAGTTTCTCTGGAACTCATTGCAGATGATGTCATAAAGGCATTTAGTATAGATGGGTTTAAAAAGTATTTGAACACGTTTCTGGAAGAAAAATCCATAAAATGTTATTAAGGTGGACCTGGAGGAAAGCCATTGCTCATCCCTGTGGATGAGTAGTATGGAGTCTTGCTACTTTTTGGGATCCTGCCCTGGATTGGCCACTGTTGGAAACAGGGCACATGGGCTTGATGGACCTTTGGTCTGACCCGGTATGACAATTTTTAAGTTTGTAAAAACAATGATGGCAGATAAAGACCATGGACCTGATATTGCAAGGTATTTAAATAGTTTACAGAACTGTAAACTGTGTAAATGCCCCTAAGCGGGCTATTCAGCAGCATGGTTAGTGCCACTGAATATCCCTGAGGCTGACACACCGTCCTCCATACCGGCAGCCGGATCAGCATCAGAGAGTTGAGCAGGAAGGATCGCTCCTCACCGTTCCGCCCAGCAAAGCTAATCAAGCTGCTGCAACAGTTCCAGAAGTTTGCCAACTCAGAGGTGTGCCCGCCAGAACAGAGGCACCCACCAGGAAACCAAACAACCCTCCAAACCACTCTCACAGTGAGGTAAGCCACCCGCTAATTTACTCAGTGTAAGCCTGCACCAAATATCTAACGAACATTCTAAACCATAGCAGAGCACACATCTCCACAGCACACTAGCCATCCTCTTGACCTACGACCACCATGGCTGGACACCACGCACTACTACTCCTCCTCCTCTGGATAGCACAGCTCATAACATGGGCACAATGAGAACCCTGGGGCAAAGAAGTTCCAATAATCCCCCTCACCATAGCAGACCACCCTTTGCAGCAAACCATCACCGATTGATTCACATAAACTGCCTGCCCCTAGAAAAACTTAAGAGATGCAAGACTCCATCCCAGGTAAACCTCAGCAGCATGCTACTTAATGTTCGTTCCATCTGTACCAAATGACCTGCCCTCACCGACTATATTAACCACCGGAATCTAGACCTACTCCTTGTCATGGAGACGTGGTTAACAGACAGATACAGTGATCACCAACCAGCTAAAACCTCCTGGGTACAACCTCTTCAGCTGCCCCAGAACGAACCGGTGTGGAGGCGGGGTCCTAATAATAGCCAGAAGCAACCTCCATTTCCATTGTACCTTAACACAAAGCTCTACCAACCTAGACATCATCCAAATCTCCAACAAGACCTTAACAACCTGTCTCATATACCGCCCACCCTCTTCAAGTACCGACGAATTGGCCACAATCCTTAAGCATGCAACAACAATATCCAACAGAAACAACTCTGGATCCTTGGTGACTTTAATCTTCCCTCTCTCCCTGTCAAACACTCCACAGCATTCCTGGATGCAATGACCACAAGGGGCTACCACCAAATCGTTCACACTTCTACCCATACTGGAGGCAACCCCTTGGATCTCATTTTTGCTCCGCAACCTCACAACACCTTATGCAATCAGTACTCCCCACAGGTACTCCCAGTGCCATGGTCCGACCACAAGGCCATCCTCTTTGACATTCCACACAATAGTAAAGAACAGCAATCTACCGCACCAAGCACTCCTGCTCACCGCCGATTCAGGCACTTCAACAAGGAAGCCTTCATCAGCAGCACATTACATCACCTCAACCCCGACACTAATGACCTGGATACTCTACTAGACAACTGGAACAACCACCTTTCCGGAGCTGCACTCCTCCCACCATCCACAAAGCCTGCCCACAAAAACCACACAGCAGTATGGTTCACCGCTGACCTACGTGAATCACTAGTGCAACTCAGGATGCTTGAACACCGCTGGTGATGCTCCAAACTGACTAGTGACAAAGATGCCTACCTGAACAAACTACAACATCATTGAACAATGATCAACAACAAGAGAAAGGAATACCACACCAACATCCTCATGCGCTCTCTTATCAAACCTCGTGAACTCTTCCACCTAGTCAAATCACTCACAAAGGATCCATCTACAAAACAACAAATAAACACTCCGAGCCCATATGACTTTGCCACATACTTTCAAAGAAAAAATACTTCATCTACAACCAACCCAGCTAATCATGAACTACCCAAGCACCCCTACAACTCCGCCGGCACTCCCCCACCAACTCTAGAATCCTTCTATCCATACCCTCCTGATCAAATAGAAAGAATCATCAGTGGGATCAAAACCACAACCTCCCCAATGGACCCCTGTCCACCATTCTGGATCAAACAAACACAAACCTACCTAAGCCCAATCACAGCTAGAATCACCAACATATCCCTATCTGAAGGTATCCTTCCTCCACCTTTGAAAACTGTCTCTATCAGACCTCTGATCAAGAATAACAAACTTGACCCTTCGGATATCAAATCCTACAGACCTATCTCTAGCCTCCCCTTCCTAACCAAAATCATAGAAAAGATCGTCTACCAACAGACCCAGGACCACATCGACTCCTACGCACCTCTAGACCAGCAACAGCATGGATTTCGTCAACAGCATGGTATTGAAACCCTTCTCACGACTCTCCTTGACAGACTCCATACAGGCCTTGATAAGAAAAAACAAGGCTTCATCCTCATATTTATGGACATCACTTCAGCGTTCGATACTGTCAACCACAACCTCCTGCTCACCCAACTGTATCAAAAAGGCATAAGAAACCTAGCCTTAGACTGGTTCAAATCCTACCTATCCGACCGACAACAACAAGTCCACATAGATAACCGTGCATCCAAGCCTTTTCAACAAACACAAGGGGTCCCCCAAGGATCCTCCCTCATATCCAAAGACCCCACATTTACCCCACCGCCCTCCCTCAAAGTGAAAGACTTTGATCTCATAACCAAACAAGAAGTCCACTATCTGGGAATAACAATCGACCAACGCCTGTGCTGAGAGACCCACATTCAAAATATCTCCAAAACAGTCTACCATAAACTGAGAACTCTCTGGTGCCTACGTCCTCTCCTCGAGTCCTCAGACTTCCGCTCGGCTGCTCAAGCTCTCAACCTCCCTCATCTGGACTATTTCAACATCATCTTTCATGGTATGTCGAAGCACACTCTCCAGCCACTACATCTTGCCATGAACACGGCTGCCCACACAGTCCTATCTGCATCCAGATACGACCACATCACTCCTCCTGATTCAGCTTCATTGGCTCCCCATAGCAAGTTGCCTGACCTACAAAGCACTGCTACTCACTTTTAAAGCCATGCATACAATGTCTGCAACATCGCTCTCAGACTTTATACAATGAACACCGGAGAATAGGACCAGGAGAACATGCATGATAAACTCTCTCATGACCCCTTAAACAGTAAGAACCTGTACACGATCAACTAAGAACCGTGCTTTTTCTCTATTTGTGCCAACCCAATGGAATGCCCTACCTCCTATGATACGTGCCATCCCGGATCTTACATCTTTTCGGAAGGCATTGAAGACTTACCTCTTCCAACTAGCCTATAACCATCCACTCTAGATCAGCCGCACACTGTGTGCCAACCTCAAACAAACAAACCTCTAATGATGCCAACTTAATCCTGTGTTAATATAAATATGCTCCAGCAATGTAAATATGTTGCTAGTTATAATATGTTACTAGTTATATATAATTCCTGCAATGTAAATATGTTCATAGTTATACCAACTTATTGCAAATTGTCATATGTAACCTGTTCGATACCATCTAGTTATCGTGTTATATAAAAACCATGTAATTTAGTTACTATGTTATATGTAAACCTTGCTCAAATGTTATTTATAAAACACGTTCATATGTTTCATGTAAACTGCACTGATCTGTAATAGCGCAGTTTATAAAAACAAATAAATAAATAAATACTGCCGCTATAGGCCCCGCTGCTAACCGTTTAGCATCAGGGTGTATCGGAGGCGGTACCTGGGGATAAGCAGGCAGTGTTGATAATCGGTCACTGACCAGTTACCCCTCAGTGGAGAAAGTTAGGGGCGGCAAAAGCTGTCCTAACTTTTGCCACTGAATCTAACCAGGAAGAGGCTGAATATCGCCGCTGCCCAGTTAGCTTCTGCACCATGCACGGCTGGATATGGCCCTGGCATTGAACACCCGGGTTAACTCTTCAGTGGTGATGGCTAGATGCTGTACTCATGTTAGCTGCCACCGCTGCTGAACATCGAGCCCCGTATGACTCATCTAGCCTGCCCGTCTATAGCAACTACTAAACTCTACAATCTGTTCCTCTTCCTTCTTTTTCTAGGCATTTGCTATACCGCTTTCCAAGTACTTATCAAAGCAATTTAAAATCATAAAACAGAATTTAAGATTTAAAAATAGAGTAGATTAAAACAAATAAATTAAAAAAGAATAAAAATTGCAAAGGAGAGGGAATTAGTTTGAGAGTGGGGAAGAGAGGAAATGCTGCACTGGAAGGGCGCAAAGTCCATAGAGGAGGAAGTCAGAACAAAACTATGGAAGGGCACCACCACTCAACTGTTGGAAGACCTGGGTAAAAAAAGAGAGCCCCAGAGTGAGGGAGCAGGAAAGTAGAAGGCAGAGAGCCAAGCAGTATTAAAATGGACTTGATTGATTGGGGAAGATAAAGTACATTTACATGATGAGAGCAGGTAGGATGAGAAGAGGGGATAAATAAAGAGGAGGCTAGCATAAAAGGTTTTGTACACAATAAGTAGGATTTCGAATTTGATCTGAAAAGTGACAGACAGCCTCTTCCATTATAGCCTCTAGTTCTAGAATCGTATTTCCCATACTGCTGGCATCAGTATGCAGAGCTATCCAAATGTTGCCCTTTTTCCCCATTTCTATATAGGTATTTAATGTTTTCCTTACCTGAGGGCTTTAACCTACTTGGGGGCATTGTTCACCCATTCCTGATGAACTTAGTTTAAAACCCTCTTTGGCAGGTTAGCTAGTCTCATGTGGAAGACACTTTTGATAGGTGGATACCATTTTTGCTTAGGAGCCCTTGGAAAAGTCATCCCATTGTCCAGGAAGCCAAAACGGTCTCAGTGACACCATCCATGGAGACATACATTCTTCACCAGGATGCAAGCTTCTCTGCTTTGGCCTTTACCTTTGACAGGGAGGATCAAGGAGAACACCAACTATGCAGCTGTCTGCTTCAGACTCTCTCTGAGCATCAAAAAGTCACTCTTGGTATGTTTGGGCGGATACATAGCTGTATCATGAGCATCATCAGATAATAGTCAGTAGGCTTGATAAGTCTCATCAGGCTCTCTGTAATGTTTTGGATTTTGGCACCTGGTTGACAGCACACTTCCCTGGACATCAAGTCTGATCAGCAGATGGACACTTCAGTACCCCTCAGAAGAGAGTCACCTACCACCACTTCCCTTCTCTTCCTTGTGCTTACTGATTCAGCAACTTTGGGTTTTCTGAGCTTTGGTTTCTTGTCGCAAAATTAAAGGGGAGGAGCAGGAAATAATTTAAGAAAGAAAGCCTCTAAAGAAGATGCTGTGGGTAGAAGTGGATGATAGATTTATGAGAATTTTCACCGACGGAGTTGAAACTGAACAAAGAGAGCATCTGAACTTCTCAAATTGTGCCTGAGAAGGTACAAGACATAGTTGCACAAACTAAATACCTTTACTTCCCATTTGTTGCACATATTTTATAAAGGTAACACATGCGCTTATGGGGGTCATTCTAGAACAGAAATAAGGGATTTCCACGTGCGGCATGGATGTGTAAGTGGCAAAAACGTCCCCTACCATATTCACAAACACCACTGACATGCACGTCCAGGGCGGTAGCATGGGAAGTTAAGAACATGGGCGGGAGAGGGCAGAACAGGGGCATGGTCAGCCGCAGAGACATAGAAAGCTTATTTCCGAAAGGGCCATGTACGTA
This sequence comes from Ichthyophis bannanicus, assembly GCA_033557465.1. Classification (NCBI taxonomy): domain Eukaryota; kingdom Metazoa; phylum Chordata; class Amphibia; order Gymnophiona; family Ichthyophiidae; genus Ichthyophis; species Ichthyophis bannanicus. Next base: position 125,689,716 of record CM066047.1, read on the forward strand.
TGAGGTGTAATACGGAAATGTCCATGTTATACCTGCTGAAACCAGGTATAAGGCCTGGACTTAGAAATTATTCAGCTTTGCCCAGCAGTGCATCTCATATAGGTGAATTGATGTGACGAGTAGGTTTTGAAATGGCATCACCGCAGTCAGGACAAATACAAGATACAGTCATAAGGTACAGGGAGCAGAATTGAGGGAATGTAGGGTAAAGAAACATATCTAAACACACATGCAGCAATATGAAGAAGAGCACGTCCATTTGTCCTTTCTTCTCTTTTCTAGTTTTTCCCATTCTCGCTCTACATCTGCTTCAACATAATGATCTTTCTCCTTTTGCTTTTTCCTGCATTTCTTTCTTTATTCCTTTTTCATCCACTCAAATTTGACCCCTCCATCCTCAATCCCCACTTACTCTTCCAATACCCAGCCAATCGTAGATTTTTCTTCCCTCCCACACAAAATTTTTTTTACTCTGTCCATTTCACTCTGCCAGCCCCATCCCATACTAGTCCTTCTCCAACATCAGCTCCCTTCTAGTTCCAGCCCCACCCAGCATCCGCTCCCTTCTAGTCCCCGCATCAGCCCATTTCCAGTCCTAGCCCCTCATCAGCCCATTTCCAGTCCTAGCCCCCCCCCCCCCATCAGGCCATTTCCAATCCAAGCCCCACCGCATCAGCCCTTTTCCATTCCTATCCTAGCCCCTCCATCAGCCCATTTCGAGTCCTAGCTCCGCACACACTCAGCCCATTTCCAATGCAAGCCCCCCCATGAGCCCATTTCCAATCATAGACCCCCATCAGCCCATTTCCAGTCCTTTCTTAGCCCCACCATCAGCCCATTTCAAGTCCTAACTCCCCCCCACTCAGCCCATTTCCAGGCCTAGCTCCCCCCCCCCACTCAGCCCATTTCCAGTCTAAGCCCCCTCCCCATCAGCTATTTCCAGTCCAAGCCCCACCCTCCCCTCCCGAAGAGCCCCGCGGCTGTCTGAAATGCTTTTGAGGGAGCTGGAGAGGTCCCGGCTCACCTCTAATGCTGCACTGAGGTCAAAGGGGACTTCCTGTTTCCCAGCACTCAGCGCGGCAGCGTTCTAAACTACATGGTCTTCACTTCGGCAGCTGTAGAGGGGCCTCTACTCCCTCTAAAGCCGCCCTGCCTACCGGTGTTCAATGCGGGATGTTGTTGGCGCGGTGCCCCCTGAAGTGCAGGGCCCTGTGCAAACAACATTCTCATACAATAGATGAGCCGGCCCTGGCAGGGGCACCTGTGAAGACACAGACAACATTGAGAAGTCAGACGTGCAGCTGCCAACACAGACAATGATGGAGTGGCAGTGGTGCAGTCATGCAGATGAACCAGTAGGCTGCACAAGTACAGAGGAGTCGCTGACATGGTTGGCCACACACTGTCACCATATGCAGAGCCAGATGGGCACAGAGGCCTGTGCTTAGACACCCACCCCAGTACCCTATGAAACCAGTCCCGCTACCACTTGCTGGCGGCTATGCTGCCATTGCCCCCGACACACAGGCCAACATTGGAGCAGCTACATGCAATGTGAGTGTGCCTGGCAGCAGCAGCATGGATTGGACAACATGTCAGCCAGTGGTGGTGGCTGCATATACATGTGTGCATGAACACAGCGGGAGGGGTACATATGGGATAAAGGGCACATGGCACACATGTAGCTTGCTCCTGAGATGCCTGAACTGTGTCGAGAGGGCCTATACCCCTTGAGGTGGCAGAGTCAATTGTAGCAAGGATGTGCTGTTTGAGTTCCAAGAGCTGCTCCCCCTGCACACCCTCAGCCCATTGTTGTGCCTTCTGGGCAGTGTCGTGGCACACCTGCCGCCACCTGCACTTCACATCCTCAATGTCACGGTTCTGGTGATATATGGCATTGATATGGCGGCACACATCAAGCCACTGCCGCTGCTTCTAATAGGTACTGACATATGTGGATGCATCACCCACCAATTGTGGCAGCCGCTGGAGGATCTCCTCCAGCATGAGGGTCACCTCACCATTGGAGAACCTTGCCTTCCTGGTAGTGACCTTAGATGCCCTTACATGGACTGTCTGTGACACACAGGCAATGCCCGGAGGCCTGAGATGGGCCCTTCCTAGATGTGCATACCAGAACATGCCAACGCATATGTCTCTGCATAGATGTGTTCATGGCTGCATGCATACGTATCTGTGCCCACCCCCCCCCCCCCATGGTAATGCAGCTGCACAGAGTGGTGGGGTGGCATGTGCATGGGATGCAGAAGATCAGTGGTTTGCCTCTCATAGCCAGCACAATGGAGGGAAATGCCAATGGACAAGCAGCAGTCTGCAGAGAGGAAGCAGCCATAGTATTATGAAGGGGATACCACACATGGTAGGGGTCAGGTGCATGCAGACAACCTTTATGCTGCGTGGACATGCCTGTACGTATGCAGCTGCACAGCACCACACATGTGCATGTGCCTGTGAACATGCATCTCTGAACATGTGCCATAGCCATGTCAATGCACCCTTGGGCCTGAACAGTTTTGCCACAGGACTGACACAGTACGGGATGGTGATGGCACCACCTGCAGCTCACTGAGATACACAACAATGTGTGCAATGAGTGTCTATCACTGCACAGCCAGCTGGCTGGAATGGGACAGCATGCAGGACATCCAGGGTTGGTATGCACTGGCCCTGCTGCACAGAGGTGCCCATGGTGGGTAGGACACGAAGCGGAGGCGCCCGCATGCAGGTGTCCTATGGCAGAGGGTCCAGTACATGGACATGAGTGATGCAGCATGTGTAGCAAGGTACCAGTTCAACAGGGCTGTCATACATGACCTCTGCCAGCAGCTGGCACCATGGCTTGAGAACCCCAAGCAGAGGGGCCATCCAATACCAGTACACCTGAAGGTGACAACAGCACTGGCCTTCCTGGTGACAGGCTCATTCCAGATGGTGCTGTCAGCTATTGGGGGACTCAGCCTGCCTGCAATATCCTGGTGCCTCACACAATTTCTGGGCACCAACCTGCAGTCCATGGCGCAGACCATCTGCTTCCCAACAACTCAGCACTGGACACGCAAGACTTTTATATGGTAGCAGAGTTCCCATCTGTCCTAGGTGTGGTGGACAACACACGTCACCCTCCAGCCACCGCGATGGAGTCAGGCTGCGCATATCGGAACCGCAAAGCCTTCTACTCTGTCAACCTGCAGGTGGTGTGCAATGCACCTGGGGAGATCACGGGCATCTGTCCAAAGTACCTGGGATCCTGTCACGGTGCCTACATCCTGAGCTGGTCAGGACGCCATGCATATTTCGAGGGGTGCCACATCAGTGGCAGATGGCTATTAGGTGTGCGTATGCACAAACACTCTGGGACTGAGAAGCATTGTGCACCGCATGGGGGTGTGTGCATTGGGCAGGTGGTGGTGGACTGTGCCCCATGACTCCTGGCTCTGGGGGGTTTCTGGGCACATATAGGATGCCCCTGGTTACCCCCACATACATGGCCATAGTACACCCTTGCCCTGTACATCCGGGGGTTGGTCTCACCTACCGACCCTCCACATGCATCCCACCCCCATCCCCCGCAGCATATCCAGTAGCCCTGTGCATGCAGCAGGGGATGGAGGCAGGTGAACAGAATGGCAGCAATGGGTCTGCATGTACTGGTGTGTCGTGCAGCTCCATCTACTTCCACCCAGGGGTGTGCCAGATGTGGGCCAGGAGCAGGGCAGGGGCACCATACATTCTCACAATGCCTAGGCCCACTCCCCAGCAGGGACCCCTGTGCCTTTGGTGGTGCCCAAGCACATATGGTGGGCTGCAGACACACAATGCCCCACTGGCACCCCTAGGACTTTCCATACAGTGGACACAGCCATGCTTATACACAGTCAGCTGTCCACAGCCCACAACATGTCGGTAATACATGACCCCCAGCTGATCGATGGTTTGCTGTTCTGTCTCTCACTGCAGGTGACTGGGGCTACCCCCTAAGTGACTGGCTGATGACCTCCATACTCCACCCTAGCAGCTCAGCACAGCACTGGTACAACCATGCGCACTGGACCATGCAGGGGATCATTGAGCACACCTTTGGCCAGTTGAAGTGCTGGTTTAGATGTCTGGAGCAGTCCAGGAGGGAGCTGCTCTACAGGCCTCACAAGGTGTGCCAGATCAACATGGCATGCTGCATGCTCCACAACTACACCCTGTGGTGCCAGCAGCCACTGCCAGATGAGCCTGAGCCAGCCCTGGGTGACAGCAATAAGCTGGACACTGCTGCAGATGCACTCAAGGGTGCACAGTCCAGACAGGGGGTGGTGACACGTGACAGCCTTGTCCAGGCACACTTTTCTTGACCCATATGTTTTCCATCCATACTACCCGATGCACACACCAGCACCCGGGGAGGGGCCTGGGCATGTGCTGCAGTCACCACAAGCCTGTGTATGTCCACACCATGCAGACATGGCCTGTGTGGTTGACCCATGCCTCTGTGCGTCATGCACATTGCCTGCTTGGGACATTGGTCACAGCAGTGTGCCATTGTGGGCTGCTGGTATGGGGACTGCCTCTAGGTTCAGGGCCCGCCCTGCAATATTTTTTCTGACATGTGCCAGGGGTGCAGTGTCTGCCTAGCCTCGTGCCTTGCCCCCAGATCCCACATGTGCCATGACATATGTCCGGTGGCATCTTGCAATCGTGCTCACGTGTCCGGACATGTGCATCCATGGCATGATGCCCATGGCTGCCACAGCTGGGAGATACACATCACATGGTCCACCTGACCCTTGTGTGTCCGTCACCCGCCCATTGTCTACCGCCAGTGCCGCACATGTGGCGACTATCATGGGGGGGTCATGCACATGGTATGCCTCATACACATGGTGCCCCCCAGCATGTCACCATCCAGCCTCATAGGGCATGCATGGTAGCCATCGGGCACCACAGACGCAGTCCCAGGCCTGTTCCTGTCACCATGGGGTGGCAGGGCCATGGCACAGGCAGCCTCACACATTCACACAGTGCCTCCCTTCTGACTTGCTCTGCTCTCACTTCCTAGGGCCTGGGAGTGCTCACAACTCTAGCCTGGTGGTTCTGTGTCTGACCCATGGTGTTCAGGGTGCTGGGTTTGCCTCCCGCCTGGTGGCCTGTACTACTTTCATTTTGCACCTGTATCATTCACACTTTGCCTCCTCTCTTACTTGCTCTCACTTCCTAGGGCCTTGGAGTACTCGCAGGTCTAGCTTGATGGTTCTGTGCCTGACACACTGTGCTCAGGGTGCTGGGTTTGCCTCCTGCCTAGGGGGGCTTGTATAGGGCCATTTTTTGGGCTTCTCAGGGGGCATCTGTGTGATCTGGGACTGTGGCTGACATTCTGGGATTGCTCTCTGCTATGTGTGTCCCTTCCATCTGTCTCTGTGTCCCCCTGTGCCTTCACTGTGGGCCTATTTTCATCCTGTTCTCTCTTGTTTCCTGGGCCCTTGCTGTGGGGCTGCTCTGTCTGTGTTGTGCTGTCACTGTGCAGCCTGCCTGCTTTCTGCCAGGGGCAGATCCTGACTTTCCCTGCCCTTTCTCTCCACCTTGGTGCATGCCTGTCTCTGTGCCAACTTGTGTGTTGCCCACTTCTCTCTGCTTCCAGGTTTGTTTGTCTGTGTTGTGATATACTTATTGGGCAAGAGTGGTTCTGATATGTTCCCAGCCTCTGCGTGCTGCTGTGTGGGCTGGCCGCCTCTGCCTGGTGGGGAGAAGAGTCTCCTCTTGCTCTAGGACCATGGTCACCAGCAGCTTCTTCTCCACTTCGCTGAAATTAGGCTTCCTGGTAGCCATGTTGATGTGTGCATTCCCTTGAGAAAGTAGTAACTGTGCTGATCCTGCTCCCACTTTGCCGTTTTTCTCCTCCCCTTTCCCCTCCCCACTGAGGAATGCCATACAACAAAGCTGTGGAGACATAAGTGGTAGCTGGATGTTTGGGTAGTAGCCTCATTAGTTTTGTAGCTGTTTATATTATTTCACAGTTTAGAGGTAAATCCTAGGAGATGGACACAGGTAAGAGAACTTGTACACTCATCTATCCACAGGGGTGATTCTATCATTAGGCCAACAGATGCAGTGGCCTCAGGCAGCAGTTTCTAGGGGGCGGCACTCCAACTTTATTTATTTATGATTTTGCCGCCTCTGGGCTGTTGCTGCCTTCCCACTGCTCTTTTTCATACTTAAGCTGTCCGAACGAGAAAAAAAAGCAGTGGGAAGGCAGTGGCAGGCCAGAGGCGGCAAAATCAGAAATAAACAGAGCCACGACTTCTGGCAGGGATTCCAAGCATCGTGGTCACCGTTGTATGATGTTATCAGTCTGGACCCTCTAGTCCTTGTGGCCGCTTAGAGCGTGCTGAAGATTTTCTTTCTTTTCCTTACCATGGCACTTCCCCTCCTCCCCCCACCCCTATTCGAACCTAGTGCTGTATTCAAAGCAAGATGGTGCAGAAGCTCAAATTTCAGCATTTCATTCCCCTGTCAGTATCGGCAGAGGCAGGCCTCCGAGGAAATACTTCACAAGGTCTTATATTTTATATTTAATTTTTTAGTAAAGAATTCTAATAATATTATATATATTTGTAATCTTGTAAAGCTATCAGAGAGGTTCTTCAGGAATCCAAGGAATATAATATGTATCTGAATCACTCATGGCTGGATACTTATGAAACCTTTTACTTTCTGATAATCATTTTGTCAGTTTCAATGTTAGCACAGCTAAGCAGGACACTTTATCGCTGGTTACATTTCTCCAACCTCTATTCTAGTTATATTCTTTATTTGAGTTCAGAGGAGAATGGAGGTGAGGTGAGATTCTGCACTTTCTAGTAATAGTTTTGGAAGTTTATGCTGGTATGTGGTAGGGTGGATTTGGCCTTGTAGATCTTCGGTGACTTGTGTTATATTAGTTCCCAATATGCCTGGTACTGGAGAATGTTTGTTATTGGTGAGATGACCAGAATCAGATTTTTTTTTTTTAATATATTGAGTTCTGGGGGTGAATGTCCTACCTCTGCTTTGCACCCATTGTTGAGAAGGGGGTTCTGTGAATGCAAAATATATGTTCAAAAAGAAAAAGCAAGCACCATAACACAGTTTATAAGAACAAAATACCAATGAATTATAATTTGGAGTTATAAACTGCTGTGGTTCTCCCTCTTTCTTTTAGTTCCTAGGGGTGCGAAGATCTTGCATTTGCTACATATCTAATCGGCTTTTTGGTTTGGTTCAGTCCCTGACTGGAGTTTTGAGAAAGATTCCGCCTCCCCTCCCATTCCAGGGGGGGGGCGCCATCTCATCCCTCACCTCAGGCAGCAGATTGCCTTCAGCCGCCCCTGTCTATCCAGGATAGTAGAGACATAAGGAAGATGATAGAGAATAACGTATAGAAGGAGTGTGACCATACAAGTGTCAGCTGAGATATAACCTTAGAGGCATCTGCCAGAACAACTACAGAGACCTAACAGACAATCGGTCTTTATCTGCCATCTTCTAACTAGGTTACAATTATTTTATTTATTTATTTATTTATTTATTTTACTTAACAGGTTTTTTATACCGCCTTTCTTACAATCAAAGCGGTTACAAGACTACATCAGGTTAGCATGAAATACAGACATAAAAACACCACACTATCTAAATATCCTATGCATCACCTCTTAATGTCTGCTGATCTAAGAATTCAAGATCTACCCCTTCCCCTCTTATTTTTTCATGGTTTAGAAAGATCTGGATAATTTTGCTCCAGTAGAGTCGATTAGCAATCAAAATGATGTATGCAAGACTTATGTAAAATTACCAAGTATGTAAAGAGACTATTTGATGCCCTCAGAATAGTTAATAGGTCTTGAAATGTTTTGTTTCAGTTTGCCAGCTGCAAAACTGCCTCCTTTCTCCTCCCTTTCCTCTCTGAAATAAGTGGTATAGCTAATCTGATCAGTTGCTGTAACTGCATGCAAGGAATTTCACCTGCCTTCCCTATTGCAGCTCTGCTTTGGCCAGATTGTTAATCTTTCCAATCTATTTCCTTTAGCCAAGGGCATTGTTCTGTTGAGGACTTTCTATTTAATGTGGTTTCAGTTTCCATTTGCCAGGCCTTATGCTATTGTGTTCCTATCTATTCTTACATACTGTTCTCTACTTTAAATGTATTTACATTCAAACGCCAAAAAAAAATATTGTATGAGAACTGAGACTGGAGGAAAATAATGAACTGGATTTTAGGATGATGGGACTGGATCTAATATGAAATTCTGGAGAGTTAGAAATCAAGCGTATTGGAGCTGTTTTTCAAATCTGTGTTTCCTTCCAACAGAATGCAGTATGGCAGAAGAGATGGCCATAATCGATGGTCACTATCATCGGCTGGATTTTCTGGAAAAGAAATTGTTCCAGCCAATCTATAATGCTTCTGTGCAATCCTGTGGTCAGGATCAAGTAAACCCTGAAGAGAAGAGCAGCAGTTCTCGGCAAGACACATGGAAGATTCATCTTCCTCTTCCAGGTCAGTTAATGAAATGAGCTCAGCGGATATTCAGTATGATGTACAGGAGTTTCCACAGGTTAGTGATCCATTTTGTGGAGAATTTACTACAAATATAAATTTGTGCGTTTGCTACTTTTTGTTCCTTGTTGGGGTTTTTTCACATATTTTGCAAATTGTATTGCTTCCTTCCATGTGTTTACTGGTGGGTTCTCATCCATTCCTTCTACTTGTCAGAATGTCTGTCCAAGGTTTGATAATGGTAATGGAATTGGGATGTTTGCTCTCATATTTCAACACTTTTTTCATGTTTGATCCTGTTAAGTAGGCCTGGAGGGTTATGATAGTAGCTCTGTATGTATAATTTATTTTGATGAGCCTATTTTTCCTTCGTTTCGAGAAATATTATCTTGTGGGCATAGAGAAGTTTTCTTGTTCAGATATTCAGGGATGTGTTTATTAAAATGCCTTAGCTAATACGATTTTTCACTCCACAGTAACAGCTAGTGTGGGTGAAAAGAAGATATTGCAGGAACCTTTCTATATCATCTGCCTTTCAAGCATTGAAGGAGTAGTGAATAGATGCAGCCACCATTCAAAAACTTGTCGCATAAGGACTGCCAAAATTGGGCAGATTGCAGTTTATTTATTTAGATAGATTTGTTTACCACTTTATCTTACAAAACAAAGTGGTTACAGCACAAATGGAGGGTTACATATAACATAAGGGTATTTAACAACATTTAGATAGTATGATTTACTTAACAAGATTTAACATTTAACATGAGGGTATTTAACAACATTTAGACAGCACGATTGGAGGGTTACATTTAGTATGAGGGTTACAGCCAGTGCTCCTGGGCTGTATCACAGCAGGACCCAATTGCCCTCCCCCCTAGAGCCCCCCCCCCCCCCAGTTCAGATCTGGTCCCCCAACCTGTGGCTATTGCCGGTGTCATGAATGTACCCATCTGCAGAACTGACAAAGTAAAAAGTCTGAAACTGCCCTTCAGTACCGAGCCCCTCCCCCCCCAACTGCTAATCCCTATTGGGACCCATCTAGGGAGACCAGGACAGCCCTAGGGACAAGTTACATTCAGGCTAGCCAACTGGCGTCTCCTCCAAACCCCCCCCCCCCCCAAACTAAATAACCCATCTAGCCAGTCGGCCCCCCTGCCATCTTCCTCCCAACCAGCCCCCATGTATTAACACAAGCCTGGCTATGAGGTCATCTATTTCCTTGTCCCACCCTTCCTCTCATCACCCTTGGTTCCATCCCGGCCTCTATCTCCAGAGCACGAATCTCTGCTGTGTGGAACGAGCCTGGCACAAACGTCCCAGCCCCGACTCTCTCACTTCCTTCCGTCGTTCCCAGCAGCTTTACCATTCTATAATCATCGAAGCCAAATGATCCTACTATTCCAACCTCATTTCCTCCTCTTCTAGCTCATCTAGGCAACTTTGTTCAACAAAATATAAATATGATCACTTTCCGGAGCTGAAAATACTGTTCAGTGACATCAAACAAACGCTCCACTCTTCACCATGTGAGGTATAGAATTTCTGTGCAACCGGGTCTCAGACTAATACGGAGCTTATTTCTTGAGTTTTAGAGTAAAACTCAAACCCAAAGCTCACACTTGCATCAATGACCCGTATATTTTGCTGATGTTAATTTTGTTGTGCTTGGCTCTAAACAGATATTTTCCCACAAAAATGTGTCTCAAAACTCAAAAAAAAAACTTTTAAAAGTGGTACTTATCTGTTTGAGCTATACTTCCCCAACGCCAACCTTTGCGCTGGTGCGTTTCACTCCAAGGTTTTCTCAAGGGGATTTGGTTCACACTGTGTCGGTTTTTCTACAAATACAGTATCAAGTTACTTATACGGTTTTTCTTTACACCTCTATTCATTTCAACTAATATGCAGGTATCACATTGAGCTATCAACTTTAGGCATCTAGGTAACTTTACCAGGTCCTCCGCTCTGCTACAGCCTTCTCCACCTCCTCCAAGACCTCCACCTTTCCCCCCAACGCACTCGATCCTGTCTGCCTTGCCTCCTTTTCCAACAAAATTCAAGCCCTCCATGCCACCTTCCGAGCCTGTCGCCCACCTCTTTCCCCTCCCCCCTCCCTCCCTCCCCACCTCCTGCCCCCTCCTCCCCTCCCGCTTCTAAGATTTTTCCCCATACCTGGCATGCTTTTCGTTCTGTCACCCTAGCTGAGCTTATCAAAGTTATCACCTCTTCTCACAGAACCATCTCCCCACTCGACCCCATCCCTTCCACCTGTATTTTGGATCCTTCACTTACATTGCTCCCTTACATCCTCCATATGTCTCTTATCTGGTGTTTTCCCTCAGCTTGGAAGCATGCCCTCATTCACCCACTCCTTAAGAAGTCCTCCCTCGACCCCTCTGTCCCAGCTAGTTGGCACCCCGTGTCTAACCTCCCTTTTCTTTCCAAGATTCTGGAAAAGCTTGTCTTTACACAGCTTTCCGCACATCTTGATTCCACTATCTCCCTTCACCCACGTCAGTCTGTCTTCCTCACTGGTCATAGCACCAAAACTGTCCTCATCTCCCTCTTGAACGAAGTCTACCAATCTCATGACCATGGTGACCCTCTCCTTTGTGGTTTCCCTGGATCTGTCCTCCGCCTTTGACATCGTCGATCATCGCACTCTCCTCGCTTGTCTGGCTGACCTCGGGATCCGTGGCTCTGTTCTTTCCTGGTTCCTCTCCTTTCTCTCCTTCTGCACTTTCTCTGTCCAGACCAGCTCAGCCGCCTCCCCCTCCCCTTCGCCCCTCCACTGTGGTGTTCCTCAGGGTTCAGTGCTTGCCCCTCTCCTTTTTAACATTTTTCTTGCCCCCCTTGCACTGATTATTCAGCAGTCTGGCATCTATGGTTATTTCTATGCAGACGACATTCTTCTTGTGCACCACACCAGGTCCCTCGCCCCGACCTTTCTGCTCTTAATGTCTGTCTCACTCGAGTTGCCACATGGCTCAGTAGTAATTTCCTCCACATCAACCCCTTGAAATCCGCTGCTCTTTGGTTCTTCTTTCACACCTCCCCCCTCTTCTTTTTTTCTACTCAAATCTCCCTTGTTTCTTCCCTCCAGTATCTTGGGGTCTGTAGGGTATATAGTAGCACCAAAAATAAGTTAGACTCTCTGTTGTCTAGGGGAATATGGCTACTGTCCCAGCCCAAAGTTCTATGAGTTATTCTGGCAATGAGCCACGAAAGAATTCTGGTCTGCAGATATATTAGACTTTATTATAGGCAACCAAATAGAAAAATATACACACACATATATATAGCTAATTAGAAAAATGAGGTAGACATTTGTTATGGTACAGATGTACACTTGGACAACGCAATAAATCACAGATTAGTAAACCAGACGTCACTGATTCGCTCTGCACTGAGGAAAAGCAAGAAATATATTGCTAACCCCTTTGCCCATCCAGGAGAGGAGAGATAAGCCAGTACCTTAGCTCCGTCCAAGGATGCAGCTGTTAGCTAATGCCGGCTCCAGCCCCTTCAGAGGCGAGCCGCAGTAAGTCCGAACCGGAGGTATCTATGAAAGTCTTATCTCAGACCTGTGGAGGACGGCCTAGCCCACACGTAGGGGCCGTCTGGCGGAAGGCTCAGGGCTCAGGAATCAGGTACGCAGTGCACAGCAGCAGGACCGGTGCAGAAGTCTATATGTCCAGGTGGGGAAAGTCCCCAACTCTCTCTCTTACTCTCCAACTTACAACTAACTAACTAACTAAAGTTTCCAGCGCAGAATGCATAATTCTGTGTGAGAATCCTCCGTCATAGGTCCGATGATTGGTGGGCACCAGGCAGTCTGAGGTATTCTCAGCGAATCAGAAGGTCGATGATGAGCAGCTTCTTGCAAACAAAGGAGCCATGGTAAAAGTCAGGCAGAAGCAACAGTATGTAACTTCTGGGCGTGTACAAGTGTCCAAGGCCAGCCACGGACAATAGCCTCTGTATGCATGCACACTTAGAAACGCTGTGCAAGCAGTTGCATGAAGGACAGGCTTATAGCTGAACACAGCAAAAGTGAAGTGTAGAATCCATCTTGTTTTGTGCAGTTTGGTTCAGGCCTGAGTTGCTGAGCAGGCCAGAGATTTGCATGTAGAATTGCAGGGGTACCAGTCCTACATCTCCCCCCCCCTTGTAAGATGGAGGATGCTACAAGGGAGTACACTCCATCGTACAAAGCCTAACTAGCAGTACTACCATGCAGGTCAGAACCAAATGACAAATGATTGACTAATACATGAGAAGTGGATAATACTTCAAGCACAACATGCATGAAAGCAATACTGCATGAGGAATAATACAGTGAATACACTCAAGCAATAAAAGAAGTCAAAATCAAATGACATAGATACAGTCAAGTCAACTCAATCAAAATAATGCAGGTGAACTTCAAACTCAAGAGTATATATAGTATCCAAACCAAAAATGCATATCAGTAATGCAATATAATGTGTTAGTGTAACACCAAGGTGAACACGCAAAAGTAATGAGAAGCCATGTGTAACAGTTAGTAAAATAAACACATGCTATCTATGAAAAAACAACTCAATTAAGAGTAATGAATAACTTTCAAAGAAAATGGTGACACTTATTCAAAAGTGTGACGTTCCAGCAAATCCTGCAGACGCATGGCAGGCAGCAGAGGTGCAGGATGCATAGAGCAACGAAGAGCACAAATCTGTCTCTGTTGATACAAAGAGATAAGAAACTGGAGCACCAACAGAAAGAAAAGACCAGGAACAATGACATGTGACATAAAATCAGTTTGTAAAATGTCCACATCTCGTGAATCAAAGTTATAATCAGCAATGGCAAGGTCGTCCTGGTCAATGGACAGTTCAACTGTGTGAGAGTCCTTATAGTCCAAAAGATAGGTCAAGGCTGCAGTGAAGTCAATCTCATGACCTCGAAACACATCCAAAATCTGGAGCTCTGTCGAAACAGGGTCAGCATCAAGATAAAACAAGGAAACTCCACCAACATTAACAATGGAGTTCTTGGGAACATCAATCAAGCAAACATTGCAGGGTAGAGGAACTCTATTATGAATGTCATGTTTATTCATGGTGACCAGGAGTTCACTCAGAGGGGTACTAACCAGCCAAAAATTGTTGACAACAGAAACTTTCGTCTCTGAAAAGTCATCGAACTTGGTCATGGTAACTTTACATTGTTCTTTCACATTTTCAGCAGACAACCCACAAAGAGCTGTAGAAGTGTCCTTCAGGAAAGGTTTACCAGGACATAACCAATGAATGTCTTTAGAGCGTTGGCACATGCCATGATTAGGTACCACAGTTGTATATTAGTGATGCGTGCAACAGACGATTCAAAATGCTTCTGTAAAACATGTCGGGGATCTAGGGACACAAAAACTTTCTGTGTGACAGTCTGGGACTGTGTAATCAGGAAACCAGGCGCATCCTGTAGCACGACACCAGAAAGAGGGCCAGGCACAATCAATCTGGCAACCTCGGATCCCGCTAACATCAAAATCAGGAACAGGACCTTCAAAGTTCGGGACTCCATCTGTAAAAGAAAACAAACAGGCTATGCTGCCTCAAGGTTAGAATCACTCACAACATCAAGAGGTTCTCCAGGAAGGAACTTACTGGGATGACACGGTCTAAGCTGATTAATGTGGACCCATTTAAGGGAGCCTTCCCTCTCAGTACTGGACTTCATTCGAATTTGATAAGCAACAGGGGAGGCTTTATCCACAATAGGAAATGGACCGTTCCAGCTAGGTAGAAATTTACAGTCTTTGACCTTATTCTTACCAAAATTATAGTAGAATACCTTATCGCCAATCTGGTATTCTTTAGAGGTAGTCCTCAAATTATAGTAGGCCTTCCTACCCCTAGCAGCAGTGTCCAAATTCTTTTGGGCAAAGGCAAAGGCACTTTGCAAGTGTTGTCTTAAATGGGCAACATATTCATGAGCAGTTGTAGCAGCAGCGAGATTCACATCATTAGTCCTGTAAAGAAGATGAAGGGGTAAAACCATGTCCCTACCTGTCATCATCTCAAAAGGGGACACACCAGTAGCACGATGACGCGTGGCTCTGATAGCCATCAGGACCAAGGGCAGTTTGATGTCCCAGTCCTTCCCAGAGGAAGAAACATACTTTTTCAAGATACTGATGATAGTTTTGTTTGCTCTCTCCACTTGTCCAGAGGATTGTGGACGATAAGCAATGTGGACTTTGGCCTTCACACCTAGTACCTTCCACAGATGCTTAATGACTTGTCCCGTGAAGTGGGAACCCTGGTCGGATTCCACTCGCATGGGGAGGCCCCACCTGCTGAAAACATGGTTTAACAACAAGGTGGCCGTGGTCTCGGCGGTACAGTTGGGTGCTGGGATGCACTCAACCCACTTAGTAAATAAGCAGGTAACTGTCAACATATATTTGTTGCCTCGAGAGGATCGGGGCACGGGGCCGATCCAATCAATCTGGAGATCAGACCAAGGCATGGTCAGACCTCTGTTTCTCAAAGGTGCTCTATGAGAAGGAGCTGCAGGTTGAAATCTGCAACAGGTCAGACAACCTTTAGTATACAATTGGACATCTTGGTACATGTGGGACCAGTAGGCCACTTGTTTCAACGTTTCATAGGTTATTCGGTCACCTCTATGACCGGCACAAGGTTCATCATGCGCGTGCTGTAACATGACTCCTCGGAAGGCCCGAGGTACCACCCATTGCACAATACCATGCTTACTCATCCGTATCAACAGATCTTTCTGGAGATGGAACATGTCCTTGGAGATGTAGAGGATCCTCAGTTCCTCATCGTCCTGACAATCCTCCAGAGTTAATGGGTGTTCCTGGGGGTTCTGCCGAAAAAGGTAGAAACGTCCAAGAGTAGGATCTTGTTTCTGGGCTTGCACGAGGTCGAGATCTGTGCTCTCGCCACACCATTGAACCACAGGGGGCATGGTGGATAATTGAGCTTGTCGCCGGGTAACCGCCGTCACCATTTGAAGCCCATTGGTCTCAGGAGCCTCCAACTGCCAGAGGTCTCCAGAGACAGCACCCTCCTTGGCAAGCTGATCAGCTAGATCATTTCCAATCTTGTCAGGATTATCAACACGGGAATGACCTTTCACTTTCTTCCAGTAGATGGTCATGTCATGTTCATGAGCTACCTTGTCCAAGGCCAGAATCAATCCGGCATGTTTGACAGGTTTCCCTTTGGAATTCAGCATATTGTTAGATTTCCAAATGGGTAAGTGGGAAACAAAATTCTGTCGGACGTAGTCTGAATCAGTACAGATGGTTAGGGTGTGAACCCCTCCCTGAGCAGCGGACTGGAGAGCTGCCAGGGCTGCAGCTAGCTCTGCATACTGATTAGTCTTGGTACCTAGACGGTACTTGAAGGGTTCACAAGGGTGGTTCTGGTTCCAAACCACACCTATACCTGCTACCAGTTCATGGTCAGGCTCTCGACGGTAAGCACAACCGTCCACATACACCTTGGGGTAGCCTTTACAGAGGTTCTCATCATAAGGACGATGACGAGAAGACTCAGGCGTACATGACTCCATTTCGGTGTCTAAATTACCCACTAAAGGTTCTCTGGCAGTGCAATCGTGCAATTCAGCCAGGCCCTGTGCGGTGGCATCCTTGCGGTTTTGAGCATACCTGACCTCCAGGGGCCAGCCCTGAAGTGCTAAGGTCCAGGAGACAATGCGACTGTTTGACACTTGTCCCGATTTAATCCGATCACTGCCTAGGAACTTGATGGGTTGGTGATGAGTCTCAACAACCAACCTCTCACCTTGGATATAACTGCGGAAATATTGGAGGGCCCAGACTGTGGACAACAAGGATTTCTCACAGTCAGAGTATTTCCTCTCCACTTCCGTTAAAGCTTTGCTGGCATAGGCAATAACTTTCCTATCTGTGTCATGCATCTGGTACAGAACAGCACTCATAGAGTGATCGGTGAAACCTAGTTCCACGAAGAATTCTTTGCCACTCTCTGGATAGGCAAGACAGGGAGCTCGACTCAAAGCTGCCTTCAACTCTTCTAGAGCTGCCTCTTGGTCGGGATTCCATACCCAAGGTTCATCTCTTTTGAGGAGTTTGACCAGGGGTCGGGAAATCTCCGCATATTGATCCACAAATTGGCGTGAATAATTGCAAATGCCCAAGAATGAGCGCAGCTCACTCACGTTGGTCGGACGTTTGAGTTGTTGCAAGGCCGCAATTCTCTTCCTTTGAGGCCGCAGTCCCTCAGCAGAAACTTCGTAACCCAAATAATTGAGGGATTTCCGGCACCATTGGCCCTTTGACAAGGACAGCTTTGCTCCCGCAGCTTTCAGTTGCTGGAAGACATGCTCTATTTCTTGCAAATGGTCAGTGAAACTGGTGTTCTTCACCAGTATGTCGTCGACATAGACGAGGGTGCCTCTTGTCTCAGCATCAGGCAAAGCCTTATGGAGGAAAATATTGAAGTCTGCTGGGGCATTCAAATAACCAAACGGTGTCCGATTCCAAGTATATTGTCGCCTACCGAAGGTAAAAGCCAGCTTATGCTGATCTGCTGGATGGACAGGTATAGTCCAAAATCCTGAGGCCAGATCCAGGCTGGTAAAGTACCTGGCACCCTTGATGGTGGCTAAGTTCTGTTCCAGATGTGCCATAGGCCATCTGGATAGAGGTACCTTTTTATTAAGCTGGCGATAGTCCAAAGCTAAGCACCAGCTAGAGTCCTTCTTGATGACAGGCCACAGTGGGGCATTGTAAGTACTGTTGCATTGACGTATAATTCCCTTTTGTTCCAGGGAATTAATGATTTCCTGAACGGATTCATAGGAGGCCAATGGGATTTTATACTGTCTCACAAAGACAGGTTTACTGTTTGGATCCGTAGGAATACGGGTGACATGTAGGTCGGTGAGACCACAGTCATAAGTGTCAGTGGCAAACAGGTCCTTGTGACGGTACAGCAGTTCTTTTAATTGGGCCTTTTCTGACTCATCAGTGCAGGCGTCTGCTTCAGCAAGTTTTCCCGCAACCATTTCGTCAAATCCCAGAACAGATTTGTTTGAAGGTATTTCAACCTTCTCCTCAATCTCATCTTGGAGAGAGGAGACCTGGATGGCTTGGACAGCATGGGGCTCCCCCCCCCTGGTGGGTGAGGGAACTAACAGCCTCATCAAGTTTACTTGACAAAATCAGATGGTCAGACTCGAGGTCCACCTGTGAGGTCACAGCACCATGTGGCCAGACAAACTGTAAGGTGAGGAGGCCTCGGGGTGAGGATCGAACACACGCAGGGGTCCCCCCCCCCCCTTCACAGATGTTCCAGGGAACAGGGGCTTCCCCAATAATCTGGAGACCCAATTCCACACTTGGGAACGATTCTCCCACTAGGAATCCCAGGGGTTCGCCTTTCACAAGGTGAATGCGATCTGGATTTGGATTGGTGAGCAATAAGTGTAAGGAGGGAGCTGTAGCCTCCATGCAGGGTATGGGACCCATGGCTAGGCCCAGCTCCTCAAAACGGGAATTTGGACTGAAGAAGACCAAGTTGTCTGAGACCACATGTCCTCGGGTCACCTGTATCGGCAGGGGACAATCCTGTACCCTCCCAGGTATGTGGATGTCTTCTGCACAGACCACTTCACAGACTTGAGGAACAGTCTGACCAGCCCGTAGGGATGGGCAGGCACCAGAGAAATCTACCGGATCTCCTTCCATCCTACTCCAGAGGATGTTGTTCACAAAATCCACATAAGTTCCCAGTCGAACAAGGCAATCTGAGCCTAAGGAGAGGGGCACCTCAAGTCCTCTGATGATGGAGAAGGTGTGCCGAAAACCTTTGACCCCAACTTGCAAGGGGAGATTGCAGTAGCCCATGAATGTCTTGAGCCCTTCCCCAGGCACTTGGAACGAAGTCTTCGCTCCCATTACCCCATCAAGGGTAAGCTGTTGTTTGAGCCGATAGAAAAGAGTCTCACTGATGAGGGAGTGGTCACAGTGGGGTAATAGGTAGGCCCTTTCCTTTTGGGACATGCCCACCTGCACATATATAAAGGGACCTTTCTCAGCCGAGAATATGTCAGTCTCCTAGGGTGATCTAGGCAGGGATGGGATGGAGGAGGGGTTTGCACCTCACAACCTTCCACAGGTTCCTTCAGGAATATCTGCAGGCAGTCAGTATCAAGGACAATGTTAGCTACTGAACCCACTGCAATGGAAACCACGTCGCTGATGCCCTGATCCTCATCTCCAGCCCTTTCATACTGGAGCTGAAGGATTTGGGGATCAGCTGACCTCTGGAAATTAATCCTGATGGACTTCTTTGTGCGTTCCACCGAACAAAAAACACTGACTCTGCTGTCATGTTTTACCCTAGCATAAGGTATGGGATGTGTGACCTGTGTCCAGATCACTTCCTGGACGTAGTCCAGAATGGGGCGTAACCGTTTCAGGAGCTCATTGCCAATCAAGAATTCTTCCCCAGGGCACTTGGTAATGACTACAGGATGCTTCACCTGTAATTTTCCAATTTGGAGGTTAAGCCAGACCTGCCCCATAGACTCTATGGGCTGATTCCCATAAGCTGCGAGTGACAAATCACTGGGTGTGACGTGTAGGGTCCTCTGACTCCCCAAGGAAGCAGTGAGTCTATCAAAGAGACTCGAGGTAATCAGGGTAGCCTCAGAGGCTGAATCTATCAGGCCCTCACAGAGAAAAGCCTGCTGAATTGTAACATGAACAGTGTAACTCTGTCCTTTTGGCTTGAGTTTACCCAGAAAGTACTTATGCTTCCTGATGGTGTCAAAGGCTGGACCCTCGCTGTCCATGGCAGAACTGTCACTCTGTGTCCCTGAGGTGGCATCTCCAGCTGGTCTGGATGTCTGAACTGGCTGCACCTGTGGGACAGAAACAAAGTCGGTTAGTCATTCAGTCTCATTAGAAGGGGAAGAGGAGTCAACCAGTTCCTCCTCTGGCTTCTGAGGCTTTGCTCGTGGCTTAGGAGGCACACTACTAGCAGGATCCGCCTGTGAGGAGCTGAATGCAATGGTAGCCTTCATCATATCTGTCAGCTCGCTTATTCTCTTCTCCAGCTCCAGGTATTTGTCAAAACCGGGCTTTCTCTTCCAGTTCCGGTTCTGTGGAGTGAAACGCTGATTCCCAGAGCGCTGCTTAGACCCAGATGACTGGTTATTCTGGGGTGGCCTGGGAGGATTCTGTGGAACAGAAGGAGTAGAGTTATTTTCTAACGAAAGAGTGGATTTTACAGCACTAACACACTGTTTTGGCTCTCTGGCTTTGCTGGGAGCCCGGACTGTGCTGCCAGTATTGGTTGCTCTCATGTTGGGAACAGCTTCCCAAATCCACTCAGCATGTTCTATCACACGTGACAGGGGTTCGTGACGCTTGTCAGACATATAAGGCTTGATAGATGGAAGGAGCAACTGACAGAAAAGATTACGAAACTCCTGATGGTGTTCTATTGTTTCCCAAGAAGGGTCACTCTGGAAGAAAGTCTGCCTAAGTCTGTAAGCAAACTCTCGGGGGGGTTTCATTTTCCTTATGAGTCATACTAAATGCTGCCTGCTTTGCAGCAATATCATCAGGATATGGCCCATAATGTTTCTTTAGTGCCTGTTCAAAGATGACAATGTCCTTCTTTTCATCGTCTGCCATGGCCCGAATAAATTGCTGGCAAGGCACATCGAAGGACCATGGAAGATACAGAACCATGTCCTCCCCCCTGGTAATGTTCAGTGCCCGAAAGGTATTTTTGACTGCAGCTAAATGTTCATTTATGGTGGCATGACCAGTTTTCTCAAAAGGAGTGACCATGCTCCGCAAGGTCTTGATAATTTGCAATTGTGTGGCAGAAGTGCCTTCATTTGTGTGTTTTCCTTGCAGGACACGGGAGCCTAAGGGATTTTGCGTCCCTTCAGCTCCCTCTGGTGGTCGCTGCTGGTACAGTTTGCCATCACTAGGGAGACTTCTCACCCCTTCCTCCACCGCTCCCTGTATGGGGAGGGGTCGAGAGTAGGGTGATTCATTCCGCCCTGTTTCTCTCCTGTGCTCATGCGCTGATGGGAGAGAACTGACTCTGTTCTGGAAAAGCTGCCGTTCTACACTGGGCAGGGTTTCCAGTGGCAAACTGCCGTCATCTACCCTCTGGTACTTCGAGAAGCTTAGAGGGCTGAAATTATCCCTGTACTCTGTCTCATTACTCTGAGAAGTGGTCACACTGGCCAAATCAAAACAATCAGCTTGCTGGATTTCGAGGTTAACTCTCTGTATGTCCTGCCCACATTCCTGACGTGCAACAGCTAGCTTTCTTTGGAGACTAGCCGTGCGCTGTCTTACTGCAATCAGAGCAGTCTCTATCGCATTTAACTGAGCCATCAGAGCTCTCTCTCGCTGCTCATAAAGAGCAGAGACCTCTGTTATTCTCCTGGTGTGGGTGGCTAATTCAGAGCTACACACTGACAGAAACTGCAATTCCGTTTGATCCAGAGCATTCCGCTGCCTGAGAGCGGAAACCTGATCCAACCAGCCTTCTGTGTGAACCATCGTAAATCACTAGCTGAGACTGTCTGTAAAAACAAACACAGGGCACTGCTAGAATCACTCTAATGCAGAGAGCCTGTAATGGGGGTTGCAAAGCCGTCTCACAGACAATGCTCTCTGGCCACAAAACCCTCAGCATAAACCGCTGCGTTGACCACAATAGGACAATGCAGAAATATTACACAAATTCTGAGAGGCGTGGCACATTCAGAAACACTCATCCCTTGGAAGAGACCCCATATGTAGGGTATATAGTAGCACCAAAAATAAGTTAGACTCTCTGTTGTCTAGGGGAATATGGCTACTATCCCAGCCCAAAGTTCTATGAGTTATTCTGGCAATGAGCCACGAAAGAATTCTGGTCTGCAGATATATTAGACTTTAGTATAGGCAACCAAATAGAAAAATATACACACACACATATATAGCTAATTAGAAAAATGAGGTAGACATTTGTTATGGTACAGATGTACACTTGGACAACGCAATAAATCACAGATTAGTAAACCAGACGTCACTGATTCGCTCTGCACTGAGGAAAAGCAAGAAATATATTGCTAACCCCTTTGCCCATCCAGGAGAGGAGAGATAAGCCAGTACCTTAGCTCCGTCCAAGGATGCAGCTGTTAGCTAATGCCGGCTCCAGCCCCTTCAGAGGCGAGCCGCAGTAAGTCCGAACCGGAGGTATCTGTGAAAGTCTTATCTCAGACCTGTGGAGGACGGCCTAGCCCACACGTAGGGGCCGTCTGGCGGAAGGCTCAGGGCTCAGGAATCAGGTACGCAGTGCACAGCAGCAGGACCGGTGCAGAAGTCTATATGTCCAGGTGGGGAAAGTCCCCAACTCTCTCTCTTACTCTCCAACTTACAACTAACTAACTAACTAAAGTTTCCAGCGCAGAATGCATAATTCTGTGTGAGAATCCTCCGTCATAGGTCCGATGATTGGTGGGCACCAGGCAGTCTGAGGTATTCTCAGCGAATCAGAAGGTCGATGATGAGCAGCTTCTTGCAAACAAAGGAGCCATGGTAAAAGTCAGGCAGAAGCAACAGTATGTAACTTCTGGGCATGTACAAGTGTCCAAGGCCAGCCACGGACAATAGCCTCTGTATGCATGCACATTTAGAAACGCTGTGCAAGCAGTTGCATGAAGGACAGGCTTATAGCTGAACACAGCAAAAGTGAAGTGTAGAATCCATCTTGTTTTGTGCAGTTTGGTTCAGGCCTGAGTTGCTGAGCAGGCCAGAGATTTGCATGTAGAATTGCAGGGGTACCAGCCCTACAGGTCTCACTGGATTCCTCCCTCTCCTTCCATCATCATATCACCGCACTCATTCGCCGGTCTTTCTTTTCCCTACGTCAGATCTGCACCGTCTGCCCCTTCCTCTCCTCATCTTCCCTCACTTCTCTTGTACTTTCCCTTGTCATTTCCCGACTGGATTACTGCAACGCCATTTTGGCTGGTCTTCCACAGTATCAACTCCAGCATTGCAGCTTGTACAAAACACAGCCTGCCCATTTGCTCACTCATTCCTCCCCTATCGATCACGTCACTCCCTTGCTTCTTAATCTACACTGGCTTCCAATTAAATTCCGATTTGTATTCAAACTCCTCACTCTCACTCACAGAGTGCTCCACACCAGCACCCCTCAATAACTAGCAGACTTCATCCGTCTTCAGCCTTCCCCCTGTCTCCTCCGTTCAGCCCACGGTAATTGTCTTTTCCTTCCCTCTCCTTCTCAGGCTCACCTGGAGTCGACCAGTCACCCCCGCTTTCTTTTTCCTGGCCCCCGCCCTTTGGAATTCCCTCCCTCCCTCCCACCCTACGCATAGAGCTGTCCTGCCAATGTTTCAAGGGTCTACTTAAAACTCACCTTTTCCAACAGGCATTGACCTCCCCGACCTCTGATGTCCATCCCATCTGTCAGTCCCCTTCTCTCTCATTGCCTCCTCCCTCAATTAGGTCCTTTTCAGTTTTCTGCTCCTTGTCCTTCGCCTTTTCTGTCTCTGTCTCTCTCTTTTCTGTCTAACAAATGGCGTTCCTTTTCTTCTTCTGTTTCCATTAGCCTGTTTTTATTGTACACCGCCCTGACGCATACGCCTGGGCGGTATATCAAGTGACAAAATAAAGATAAAGATACAGAGCAGTAAACCATGTAACTGCCTCTGAATATTCCTGCATACTGCCACTATACGCCTAGATGCGACACGGTTAGCATCAGGACATTCTAGGGGTGTTCCCCAGGGATAATCGGTCAGTGGCAATATTCAGCTGCTGCCCGGTTATCCCTCAATGGCAAAAGATAGGCGCAGCAAAAGCTGTCCTAACGTTTGCCACCAAAACTAACCGGGCAGTGGCTGAATATTGCCGCTGCCTGGTTCGCTTCTTGCCGATTGCCAGATATGTTCCTGGCATTGAATATCTGCGTTAACTCTTCAGCAGCCACAGCTAGGTGCTATACTCGCGCTAGCCACAACTGCAGAATATCGGGCCCATTATTTTTATGGTAATTACTGTACTGCTCTTGGTTTTCAAGGCGCTTATTGACTAAGCTGCATTCACTGTAAATGTGGCAGTTAATATGGGCACGGTGCCTTTCTAGGCTATGAGCCTGATTCTGGAAGCGGGACGTCTGGGCCATCCAGACGTCCCCACTGAAGACGGAGCCGTTAGGACCTGATTCTGGTCTGCGGGAACAAAACGTTTCATGGGAGCCAGAATCAGGCCAGAGGACTGCCCGGCATGCCTCTCTGGCCTGCGGGACATCCTCCCTGCAAGCTCCCCAGACTGCCGTGGCTCCAGACCCCAAGATCCCCACCGCCGACCCACGGCTGGCCTCCTATTTATTTATTTATTTATTTTATTTACATTCTCTTATATACCGCGCTATTCTGCATCAGTGCGGTTTACATTGAACAAACTGAAATTACATTGAACAGGGCATTATAACTTGGAGATAACTATTTTACAGGGAACATGGGCTATGGAGGGTTAAGTGGCTTGCCCAAGACCACAAGGAGCACCTGTGGGACTAGAAACCCCAGTCCTTCCGGCCCAAGGTTGCTGTCCTCTAGTGGGATTTGAACCCCCGACCTTCCGGCCTGAAGTACCTTGCCCCAACCACTAGGCCACTCCTCCACTCCTATGGCTTGGATCGGGCAGGTCCCCCCCTGCACTCGGCCCCAGTGGTGGCTGCTATGCCCCAATTTGCCGAAAAAAACGGCTTATACCACCTCTGAGATGGTATAAGCAATATGGCCCAGCAGCACGTATAGGGAGAGCCGGTGGGGGAATAGAGTTTAGGCGGATTGCGGATAGTAGTAGTAGGAATTAATAATCAGCATGCAGCACAGTCACTGTCACCTGAAGAGGGGTAGATAACTGTTCAGGTAAAGAACGTTTCTCTGGGTTAATTGAATGGTAAAATCTTTGGAAAACCCTCAACAGTTAATATGGAGACTTTGCAGGTACGGCATATTCATTTTGGCTGTTAACCCACAGTAACCACAAAATCTTACCACATTTAGGTAAATAGGACCCTAAGCGATTAATAAGTGCAAAGAATACAATAAACTCATGGAAATATTCACTAACAATATTTCATATTTTTACTGACTTTACTTTTTTTAGGCATGTTTTATCATAACCATTTTGTGCACAGATGAACTTATTATGTTAAGATTCACCTCTATGCATCGATATATAGACTCACACAGCCTAAACCCCAGGTCCTCACTGAAGTTAAGTCCTATCACTCAAGCAATTTTTTATTTTGGGGTTCTGTCAAAAAATTTACTCAGTTGGCAGTCTTGTACGTGCCCAATTCAGTTTAATTAGCTCCTGTCCTAAAGTATTCTGATATTTGCAGTGTCAATCCTCTTAAGATAACAGGCCTGAAATAAAGTCCTTAGTAAGGAGTACTCTGGTAAGAGATTGCACAAGGGAATGAACAAGCGTCCAAGGGGGCAATGCATATGCGCAGGTTCTGCCTCTACACGCCCCGATGCTAACCAGTTAGCGTCGGGTGCATTCCGAGGTGGCGTGAAGGTGGTACTGATCACTAACCAGCTCTGTACTGCAACTTGTAAATAGTTTGAGGGTTCACCTCAATTCAACTGTTCTATGTATAAAGTTTTAAACCTGTTACATGTAACTGTTACTGTTAAAGTTCATTGTCATAATGTAAACCGCTCCTGATCTCTGGAAAGAGCGGCATAAAAATGTAACCAAATAAATAAATAACCAGGCAGCGGCAATATTGAGCTGCTACCTGGTTTGCAATATGCAGCAAAAGCCAGAAGCAGGAAACCCTGGCCTAACTTTCACCACATATCGCTAACTAGGTAGTGGTTCAATATTGCTGCTGTCCAGTTAGCGAGTGGCAAATGCAGCTAATCCAGATAGTCAGTGCCGGGGCTGGATATGACCCTGGTATTGAATATCCAGCTTTAGATTTCGGCACCGATGGCTAGCTGCTTTTGCCAGTGTTGAATTTTCCTCACCCCTTAGTGACATACAGATTATAATTAGTCACAAAACATGGGATCCAGAGTTTCAGTCCACCTTGAAGAAATAGGAGGTTAGATTGTTGCTCATGATCTGGTCTTAAATACCAGGAAATCGACTCCCATCTGGTTTTCCAGAAGCAAGTCAGCCAACAGTTTCATCCCTCTCGCAGGCACACAAATCACAATGAGAGACAGCGTAGTCACGCTGGGGATTATCTTTGAGAAGGACATCTCCTTATTAGTGCAGATGTTTTTCTATTTTTTAAGACATATACAATCTATATGCTCCTATCTGGACAGTAAATCATTGCAAAGTTGAAGTCACACTTTGATACATACTGCATAGATCGGATTACTGTAATTCCCTGTTCATAGGTCTTCCACAGTACACTATAAAATGGCTGCAACTTATCCAAAATCCGGCAGTAAAACTGATCTATTGGCAAAGCACTCAGATCATGTAATGCTCCTTCTCATTTACCAACATTGGCTGCCAGTATCAACCCAGATTAAATATAAAATCCTTATTCTGGCCCACCATTCATTCTACATGGGCTACCAAATACTTCTGCTCTGTTTTTACTGAAGAAAATCCTGGAGAAGGACCACCTGTGACTCCCAAATATAAAAATGGGAATGAGGTAGATACCACACCATTCAAAGAGGATGAGGTGTTAGAACAACTTGCAAAACTGAAAGTGGACAAGGCCATGGGACCGGATGGGATACATCCCAGGATACTGAAAGAGCTCAGAGAGGTTCTTGCAGGGCCATTAAAGGATGTTTTCAACAGATCCTTGAAAACAGGAGAGGTTCCTCAGGACTGGAGAATGGCTGATGTCGTACCTCTACACAAAAGTGGTGACAGGGAAGAAGTGTCAAACTACAGGCCCGTGAGCCTTACCTCGGTGGTGGGAAAGGTAATGGAGATGTTCCTGAAAGAGCGAATAGTGAACTTTCTCAAAACCAGAGGGTTAGAGGATACGAGGCAACATGGTTTTACCGAGGGGCGATCTTGCCAGACAAATCTGATTGAGTTCTTTGACTGGGTGACCAGAGAACTGGATCAAGGACACTCGATGGATGTCATCTACCTGGATTTCAGCAAAGCCTTTGATACTGTCCCTCTTAGGAGGCTTATCAATAAACTCAGTAGTTTGGGGATGGGTTCCAAAGTGGTAAACTGGATCAGAAATTGGTTGACTGACAGACGACAGAAGGTGATGGTAAATGGAGCTCACTGAGATGAAAGGAAGGTGATTAGTGGGGTGCCGCAGGGTTCAGTCCTGGGCCCGGCACTGTTCAATGTATTTGTGAGTGATATTGCTGAAGGACTGAATGGAAAAGTCTGTCTTTTTGCAGATGACACGAAAATTTGCAACAGAGTGGACTCCCCTGAGGGAGTGCTGAACATGAGGAGGGATCTACAAAGGCTGGAGGAATGGTCTGATGCTTGGCAATTGAGATTTAATGCGAAGAAGTGCAGTGTCATGCACTTGGGTAGCAGAAATCCAAAGGAAATGTACACGATAGGAGGCGAGAGGTTGGTGTGCACGGAGCAGGAGAAAGACCTCGGTGTGATTATTTCTGTAGATCTCAAGGTGGCAAAACAGTGCGACAAGGCGGTGGTAAAAGCCAGGAGGATGTTGGGCTGCATTCAAGGAGGAATTACCAGCAGAAAGGAAGGGGTACTAGTGCCACTGTATAAGTCTCTGGTGAGGCCTCACTTGGAATATTGTGTTCAGTTTTGGAGACCGTATCTTGAAAAGGATGTAAAAAGAATGGAAGCGGTTCAGAGGAAGGCGACTAAAATGATTTGGAGCCTGCATCAAAAGCCTTATGAGGAGAGACTTGAAGACCTAAATATGTACATTTTGGAGGAGAGGAGGTATAGGGGAGATACGATTCAGACCTTTAAATACTTAAAGAAAAATAATGAACAAACAAACCTCTTCCAGAGACGGGGAAGCTGTAAAACTAGGGGGCATGACATGAAGCTGCAAGGTGGTAAATTGAAAGGCAATGTCAGGAAATTCTTTTTTACTGAAAGGGTGGTGGATGCTTGGAATGCCTTCCCGATGGATGTGGTGGGGGCAAACACAGTGACGGAATTCAAAGTGGCCTGGGACAGACACAGTGGATCACTTTACAGCAACAAGATTAAATCTAAATAAACTGAACCATCTAATTTCTCAACAAATAGGGGGTGTCCTACATGGAGCAATGGGGGGAGGAGCAGTGGGTTCACCCCTAAACAAACAAAGAAACAAAGATATGGGGAAGGGTGCACCTGCTCCTGGTGGGTGCACCAGTAAGCAAAGACATGGGTAGGGGTGCACCTACTCTCTAAAAGACATGGGAAGGGGTGCACCTACTCCTGCCATATTGCTAGATGGACCACGCTGGTCTTTATCTGCCATCATTTACTATGTTACCCCTTTATACTTCTCTCCACTTCTTGTGCCATACTTACCTCAGTCAAGCAGATAAGGGTTTTCAGAGCAAAATAACCAACTATATATAAAATTGCCCTACTAATTATAAATATTTTAATTTTTTAGTGTTTTAATTCTTTAATTATTTAAACAATTTTTATATTTGGATAAAGGTCTCAGAATGAATGGGGAGGATAGCTACAGGCCACAGTTAGAAAACCTGAGAAAGTCCTTACCCCTTCCTTACATCAAGGACCTCATATATCCAATATTTATTAAATAAGCCTAAAATCTGTACTCTTGCTTTTTTAAGATACTTATGAAAAATATTTGAAAAAATTCCAGATTTAACAAAAATTTTTTAAATTCTGCAAACTCTCTTATGAGTAATGCTTGCTAATATCTACAACAATGCAGATTTGACTGGATGATCAACTTTCCAGCTCTTTTTCAAAAAACTCTTTGTGAACGGTTGAAATGTCCGTCTTTCTATTAAGATGATATCAAAACAAAGTCTGGTAAGTCACACAAGAAAATAGAAAATGGCCAAGGCAGTTCTTAAATATCCTGAATCTTCTTTAGCAGAAATAAATTCTAACAAAACCGGATCTTAACTGCAGGCTTTCAAAAGTGGACTTATCTGTGAAGACCAGAACTCTGTGTTCCCGACACGAACTTCCAGCGCTGTCGCTCTCAATCTTTCCTTCCCTACATTCAAACTATCCTGAACAACAGTCTCTCCACTGGAACTTTCCCCTCCACCTGGAAGCATGCTCTAATCTGCCCTCTCCTCAAGAAACCTTCCTTTGACTCTCTCGACCCTAACAACTACCGCCCAGTCTCCAACCTTCCCTTTCTGTCTAAACTTCTTGAGAAGGTTGTCTTTGCCCAACTGTCGCATCATCTTGATTCCACTAATTTCCTTCACCCCCGCCAATCCGGTTTCCGTCCTGGGCACAGTGTTGAGACTATTCTTCTTGCTTTCACCAACGCCCTGCACGTAGCCCACAACCATGGTGAAATCTCGGTGGCGGTTGCCCTTGATCTTTCTGCTGCATTCGACCTCGTGGATCACTCTCTCCTCCTCTCCCGACTACACGATGCTGGCCTTTGTAGCACTGTCTTTAGGTGGTTCCACTCCTTTCTCTCCTCTCGCTCTGGTGCAGTTCTCTCTTCCTCCCCTTCTTGCCCCTCCTCTGACTCCTTTCCCCTCCCTTGCGGGGTCCCCCAAGGCTCTGTGCTGGCTCCCCTCCTCTTTAATCTCTTTCTAACTCCTCTCACTCTCCTTATACAACAATTTGGTATTACAGCTTTTTACTACGCAGATGACATCCTTCTTCTATACCACACCTCCCCGGTTTGCCCCAACCTTGCTCCCCTCAATTCCTGCCTGGCCGCTATTTCTGATTGGATGACCCATAACTGTCTGCATCTCAATCTCTCAAAGACCACAGCTATCTGGTTCTCGCACGGTCATCAGCCCCCCTCCATCGCCCCCTCTTTCCCTGCCATTCCTATCTCTATGGTTTCCACCTTTCGGTATCTTGGGGTACTTTTCGACTCTGATCTCTCTTTCTCTGCCCATGTTTCTCATGTCTCCAAAACCTCCTTTTTCTATCTCAGGCAAATCCGCACCGTCCGCCCCTTCCTCTCTCCCTCCGCTCTTGCTACCTTGCTGCTGGCTCTTGTTATCTCCCGTATTGACTTCGCTAACTCCATTCTCTCTGGCCTCTCTAAGCTCCAACTCTCACGTCTTCAACGAATCCAGAACACCGCTGCCCGTCTTGTGTCCTCCTCCTCCCCCAGAGACCATGTCACACCCCTCCTCTTCCGTCTCCATTGGCTCCCCATTTCCTTTCGAATCCAGTTCAAACTTCTCACACTCGTTCACAAGGCTCTTCATACCTCCACAACACAATACTTGGCCGATCTCATCCATTTTCACACCCCCCGCTCCTTCCACCTCAATCGCCTCACACTACCCTCCCCCTCACTTGCTCACCTTCAATCCACCCGCTCCTCAGCTTTCTTCTTCATAGGTCCGGCTCTTTGGAACTCCCTTCCCTCTACTCTCCGGCTGGAGCCCTATCACCCTACCTTTAAACACGCCCTAAAAACCCACCTCTTTTCCCTTGCCTTTAATCCCCCTCCCCTCTAGCCTTTACCCTTTCCCTATGCTGACCTTCCTCTCTCGTTCTTTATCTCCCTATCCTCTATTAAGTTGTAACTTTCCTTTCCTTTTCCGGCCTTGTGCCTATTGTAATGAAGATTTATTTTATTGTAAACCGCTCTGTTTATCACTGAAGGGCGGTCAATCAAGCTAATAAACATAAACATAAACATAATCAAACTCTGGAATTTGTTACCGGAGGATGTAGTAAAGGCTGTTAGTGTAGCTGGGTTTAAAAAAGGTTTGGACAAGTTCCTGGAGGAAAGGTCCATAAACCATTATTAAGAAGTGACCGAAGATATCAATGCTTGACCCAGTACAAGCATTGTGGAACTTGTGTCTCTTAGGAAAAACTCCTAGGTAAATATGACCTAGATTGGCCACTGTTGGAAACAGAATACTGGGCTTGATGGACCTTGGTCTGACCCAGTATGGCATATCTTATGTTCTTATGTTCTTATCCCAGCCTGATCTTTTTGAATCAACTGCCAATTCGCACACGAAAGGCCCCAAAAAATGCCAGACAAAAAACTGCCCGAAATAGCAGATGCTCATACGGCGACTCGACCACTCCCGGCAGCTCCTGGCACAACCGCCACAGTAGGTTGTGCGTAATCGGTAGCCGCCGATCCCGTAACTGCGGCTGGTCACGTTCCCATCCCCGCAAAAGCCTCCGTGCTAAGAACCCCGGACCAGATAACTCGCAACCCGCCGCCCTAGCAAAAAACCCGAACCCCGCTAAATGACTCCGCACCGCTGATCTCGCTACTCCCCTCTCCTTCGCCCAGCATACATATGCCCCTAACAAATGCTCCGGCACCGCCCCACCATCCCACCCATTCTCATGCAAAAACTCCATGACTCTCTCACAGCCCCGCCGATAAGCCATTGTCGCCCACTCCCCCCCCCCCCCCCCCCCAGAGGCCATAGGCATGGGTGGATTAGCAGGGTAAGTTCTTTAATAGCTGTGGAGTATAGTAGAGAGGCTTGGCAATGCCCTCTGGGATTTGTAGTTCCACAACTTTAGCAAAAAGAAAGTAGTTGTAGTCGGAGTGATAAGGATTTAAACAGGATTTATTCCCTTCCCAGGGTTGGATTTTCACACAATGAAATAAAGCAACACAAAAACCATACGTCTGGTATCAAAGTTAAAGAAACATTTGAACAAAGGATATGCTTATCTTCAGCTTTCACAATGGAGGCAAAAATGGTAAAAGAAAACAGTTTCCTTCACAAAACTCTTCCTGTCTGTTTTCTTTATGAATTAGCTCCTACAGCTCTTCAGCATAGAGAAGATATGCTATCAGATAAGGTATATGTACAGTCCATGTAAATATCACCGTTAGACTCCTCACACGGATCACATTGCATCTCTTCTATATCTGGGTAAGTTTCCCGGTGAGTGAAACTTCTGTTTTGACTGCTGAGTTCCTCTCTATAGCTTTGGGAGTTCCCTTCCCCCACCAGCTTAGAGGTGGATGGGTAAATACCGTAATCACTATAGTCTCTCTCAGAGGCAGCACATAATTCTTGGTAAGTACAGGGCTGACTGCTATAGTCTAAGCTTCTTCTTTTAGGAAGAATAAGATTACCTTTCAGCAGTTTCCCTTCAACGTTCCTCCCTCGAGCACAGCTCTGCTCGTGGGAAGGCTTTTCACTCCGTGTCTGTTTGAGCTTTCTCCTTGGCACCAAATTATCTTCAGGATAATGGTTTTCTCCTGCTTGGTACCTTGTGCTGGGTGACTGGTCTTGCCTTAGCCTGGCCTCAGAGCTACTACCTCTACTTCCTCTGTAGCAAGGTTCTCGGAAGCACTGGTCAGCTGTGCACTGCTCTTCCAAACAGCCCTTCCTGGGTTTCTCAGCACTGCACCTCCCTGGTAGTCTCCTTTGGTCAGCAATTGGTTTTAACCAGCATGGAGATCCTTCTCTCCTGCCTCTCAGGCTTCTCTCCTTGCTTGGAGTTCTCCTGCTATCAGGACTTCTCTCCCTGCCAGCACGTCTCTCCTCAGCAGTTCTCTCTTTTGCAATTCTCCCTTTAGCCGCCTCTGCACTACTCTCAGGTGAGTGATTTTTAACTGCATAGCTTGTGATGTTGGCTCCGCCCCTTGTCAGCTGCCCCTCATCCCCTGATGAGCCACGAGCTAGCTTTGGGTCTGGGCGTTCCCCTACACCATGTGAAATAGCTTGTGTATAGTTCCTATGGCAACCTTTGGCCATGTGTATCTCTGAGCAGTCAAAGTTAGCTCCGTTTTGTTCAGAATCCCCTATCTCCATGGGCTCTGACCGCTGCACCTCATGACACCATCCAGGTATGCTCCGCCACAGACTTGCGCAGGAGGGTCCTCATCTCGGCAGGCCACAGCTCCACAAGCTCCAAGGGACCACGCGCCCTTCCTCGTCTGCCTCTGGTGCCAACCTCCGAAACCACTCCCACTGCAAACGGGAAAGAGCATCAGCAATGTCATTAGAATGCCCAGGTACGTGCCGTGCCCTCAAGTCAATATTCAGATGCAAACAGGCCAGAAGGACCCGTCGCATCAGGGACGCCACCAAAGCACAACGTGGAGAATAATGATTGATGACATGCACCACTGCCTCGTTATCACACCACCACACCACCTTGCGGTTGCCCAACCTGTCCGGCCATAACTCCAACGCCACCAACATGGGAAAGAGCTCCAAGAACGTAATATTGGAAACGAGGCCCCCCTCAACCCAAGCCGGTGGCCATCTGTCAGCGCACCACGCTCCGTCAAAATAAATTCCCAGCCCTACCCCCCCTGCCGCATCCGTTTGCAACTGCAAGATCTCACTCGAAATCTCAGCTTCACACAAAATAGATGTTCCATTGAAGTCGCGCAAAAAGACATCCCACACCTTCAAATCATCTTGCATTCCTTTAGAAACTCGAATGCGGTGATGCGGCTTCCGCACCCCTGATGTAGATCCTGCCAACCGCCTGAGGAACACCCGCCCCATAGGAATGACCTTACACGCAAAATTAAGGGAGCCCATAAGAGCCTGTAACTCTTTTAAGGTTAGCTTAGACGAGGCCAAAACATTAGCCACCAATACCCACAGTTTCACCACCTTCTCCCACGGCAGCCATGCAACCATGTCCAGAGAATCCAATTCAATGCCTAAGTAAGTAAGCTTAGTCGCCGGGCCCACCGTCTTGCCCGTAGCCAATGGCACGCCCAACTCTTCCGCCAACATCACAAAACCTTCCAACAGTTGACTGCAAACTGACGACGCAGCTGCATCGACAAACAAGAAGTCATCAAGATAATGTACTACCTCCGAACTGCCCACTCTCTGCACCACCATCCAATGCAAGGAGGTACTAAATTTCTCAAAGTAAGTGCATGAAACGGCACAGCCCATCGGCATACACTTGTCAAAATAGAAGGTACCCTCAAATTGGAATCCCAACAGCTGAAAAGCGGAAGGGTGGACAGGCAACAAACGAAATGCCGATTCGATATCAACCTTCGCCAGCAACGCCCCGTGACCCGCTGCCTTGACCAACTCCGCCGCCCTGTCAAAAGAGGCATACTGCACCTTGCAACACTCGCACGGGATAAAATCATTCACAGAGGCCCCCAGCGGCGAAGACAAATTGTGGATAAGCCGGAACTTCCCCGGTTCTTTCTTAGGGATGATGCCCAAGGGAGACACTACGAAATCTCGGAAAGGAGGATGCCGAAAAGGCCCCGCAATCCTGCCTAACCGCAACTCCACAGCTAATTTCTCTCTTGCCACCGACGCCCAGCGCCGCACACTAGGAGAACTCCGCGCTGTTCTGCCAACAGGCCTACCCTGCACAGGAATGACAAAACCAAATTTAAAGCCGCACTGCAACGTTAACTTATCCTTTTTTCTCGGGTAATTAAGAAGCCAACTGTTCAACACCGGCACCCATATCGGCGAAGGAGCAAGCTCCCACAGCGCCCCATTACTTTGCTCCCGGCCCAGCGGGTGCGCAACCCCCTTTTTTAACGCACTTTGCTGCCGAATGGGGCCCTCCGCAAACCGAGCACGCATGCCGGAACTTGCAATCCGGGAATAGGCAGGTGGCCCAGTTAAACCACCAACACACGTTGCTGACTCCTCCCGAAGCTGCTCTCGGCTGCACTGGAGAGACTCCACCACGAAAGGAACGACCAACCCCCGCCACTACCACCGGCTCCGCCCCCCCCCCTCCCGTCCCCGACCTGACCGCCATCTGAGTCAACCAGAGGTTGATGTCCTGCGTACCCCAATTGAGATTCTTATTCTCCTCCATTTTATCCCGGAACTTCTCGTCGTAATTAAGCCATGACCACCCTTCATGTGCTTGCGATGCTTCCAAGATGGAATCAGCATAGGACAGCAACATCCCATACTGCTCTGGAAATCTCCGGCCCCACACACTCGCCAACCACAAGAAAGACCGTATCCAATTGACAAAATTACAGGAAACCTTTTTAAGACGTCAAGCCTTCTCGTCCTCTCTACGCTTCTTCCTACTCTCACCGGAACGCTTACGACCCTCCATCAAGCGAAAAATATCAATATACTTCCTTTTGCAAATCTTTTTACGCAACCTTTTGGGAACACCTTCCCATAATTCTGATAATGCCGACACAGAAGCCGCACCAGCACCTGTCTGTCCTCCGGAAGCGCCCGGCCCCAACGCCAACCCCCCCCCCCCCAATCGCTCCTGAAGAAGCCGAGGAGGACGACGATTCCGAACTATGTTTGCGCCGACATGCATGCTTCCTTTTCTTATGAACCTTCCCGGACCGTTCGGCCTGTGCCCCACCCTCCACACCCACCGCACCCTCCCCGATCAGTAACTCACCGGTCCTGTCACCTGCAGCTGTGTTCTCCAACAAGGGTGGCACTCCTGTCTCCTCCAGCCTCTGCTGGGCTCATGCTCCTTGCTCCTCATCCAGGCTCACCACTCGCCCCGTGACCGTGGTATCAGTAGCCAAGCTCCGCACTCCCGATGACTCGACAGGAACCGACACTGGACCAGGCGTGGACATTAGCGGCACCTGTGAAGAGAGAAAAGGGAAACCCACAGGAGGGAAACCCAGCGGCCAGGACAGCTGCCAAGCCCTTGACCATTCCGCCCGCAAAGGGCCCTGCCCACCCGCCCAACCACTGTTCCCAACCTGCCCGCTGCCCAGACATTCCAGATCCCCCAGGTATTGCAGACACCTCCCCCGGCAAAAACCCGCCACTGCCTCCAATCCCCCCTGCACCCAATCCAGGATTAATGCCGGCCCCCCACCGGGCCCAAAAGCCATCTCCCCACCCCAGCCCCTGCTCCTGCTGCCACCTGCTGGCTGTCGCCACCCCGGACTCCCTCCCCCTGCAGCCCCACCCCTCAGTTCCATCCCTCCCTGCCACCACTCGGGCTCCTGAACTCCGGCCCCGGCCAGCATCACGTCCCCGGGTCCTACTAACTGAAACAGGAGACCCTCCACTCCCCCTTTCAAAACCCAGACACCACCCTGCGCCTCTCCCTCCAGGCCGGCTCCTCTGCCCGGCACACCCCCCACTGCCTAACCCCCCGCCCTCCTTGCCCTCTCAACTGCCTACCCACACCAGCCCTACCGCCGCGTCCCTGAACAGGCCGCTTTCCCGCCATGCTCACACCGCCAGCCACCCCCAGCCGCACAGCACCGAAAGAAATGAAAAGCAGTTGCGCAATCCCACTAAGGTCTCCCAGGCACTCACCCGTTGCCACACTCAAACCAGCGGGCCTAACACCCTTAACCCCACAGATCACACCACTCACCACACTGCAAATCCGCTGCTGTTCCCCACAAATGCCACACCGTCCAAAAACCGACAAAGGCCCGATGCGGAGCACACCATAGCCAAAACCTCTCCCCGCTGGCTCCTCCCCATGCACCGGCTCCTGCACCACTCCATTCGGCGCTCCGAACGCGGCACCAAACCAAAAGGTGCTGCTTTTTGGTTTCTTTGCGAGGTAAAAACTGCGGTAATGGCAAGCTGCTCTGCTAGCCTTCCAGCCCCCTCACATGTGCTCGGCAGCACTCGGGAACGCAAAAGCACATGTGAGTCCTTCACCCGATTGGCTCCGCTCGCCCCTCTCTTCCCAGCGGAGCCAATCAATTCAAATAATGCGATGCGCGCTTCTTCACTGCTGCGCCGCCACCCACCTCCCCCCTTCACCCCACGGCCTCTAGCAGGGTCCCGCGCCGGGCCGCGCACCCAGTTACGTGCGGGCGCCGGGAACCTGCCCGCGCCCTTAAACATATGGAGGCATTATAATATCCTTGGGTTTTTTCTCCATTTCTTTCCTTATGATTCCTAGCATTCTATCTGCTTTCTTGGCTGCCGATGCACACTGGGTGTTGGGTTTCAATGTATTAGCCACAATGACGCCTAAATCTTTTTCCTGGGAGGTAGCTTCTAAGGTGGTACCTTGCATTGTGTAACCAAAGTTTGAGTTGTTCTTTCCTAGGTGCATTACTTTGCACTTGTCCACATTAAATTTCATCTGCCATTTGGACATCAAGTCTTCTAATTTATCAAGGTCCTCTTGCAATTTTTCACAATCCTCTTGGGTTTTGACAACTTTAAATAGTTTTGTGACATCTGCATATTTGATCACTTCACTCATTATTCCCAGTCCATGATCATTTATGAAGAAGTTAAAAAGCAGCGGGCGCAGCACAGATCCCTGGGGTACTGCATTGTTTACCTTTCTTCATTGAGAAAACTGGCCATTTAGCCCTACTCTCTGCTTTCTGTCTTTTAACCAGTTCCTGATCCACAATACTAAACTACATTCAATACCATTATTTTTTAATTTTGCCAAGAGTCTCTCA
Source organism: Ichthyophis bannanicus (assembly GCA_033557465.1). Classification (NCBI taxonomy): domain Eukaryota; kingdom Metazoa; phylum Chordata; class Amphibia; order Gymnophiona; family Ichthyophiidae; genus Ichthyophis; species Ichthyophis bannanicus. Next base: position 125,726,808 of record CM066047.1, read on the forward strand.
TGAGGGAGCTTGTTAAAGGCATTCTGAAAAACCAAATACACTATATCAACCAGCTCACATTGGTCTACGTATTTATTCACATGTTCAAAAAAATACAACAGATTAGTAAGACAAGACTTTCCTTGGCTTAATCCATGTTGGCTTTCTCCCATTAAACCATGACTATGTACATGTTTAATAATTTTATTCTTTATAAAGGTTTTTACCATTTTTCCACATACCAATATCAGGCTTACTGGTCTGTACTGTAGTTTCCCACATCACTCCTGAAACTGTTTTTAAAAATTGGTGTTACATTATCCATTCTCCAGTCTTATACAACTGGTTTTACTGATAGTTCACGGATTGCTAATAGCTGTAGGTCTGCAATCTCATATTTCAGTTTTTTCAACACCCTCTGATGTACACTATCATCCAGTCAAGTTGATTTGCTTCTCTTCAGTTTACCAAATAGTTGTAAATACATCTTCCCAGTTTACCGATAATTCTTCCAATACATCACCTTTAAATACCATTTCAGGCATGGGTAACTTGCTTACATCTTCTTCAGTAAAGATCAAAGCAAAGAATTCATTCAGTTTCTCTACTATGGCCTTGTCCTCGCTTAGTTTCTTGAAGGACTAGAAAGGGGGGCTGTTACTTCTGGAGAGAAATCTGAAATTGTGAGTATATACTTCTGGGAATTTTTCTGAAAGGAATTTTTTTCTTTTAAAGCTAATTAATCTGTGAACCCACTATTTTTTGTTAAATCAGTCAGGGCCTAGTAGCAACAGTTTAAGATTCAATTTAAAACACAGAAGAGAACTTTCTGGTTACCTTTCATACCCAGTAGAGAGCTGTAGTTTAAATTTCATAGTCACTCAGGGCCTAGCATCAGCAAAGTACTTTTAGTTTCAAATTAAAACACAGAAGAGAGCTTTCTGGTTAACTTTAGAATCCAGCAGAGAGCTTGTAGTTTAAATTTCATAGTCACTCAGGGCCTAGCATCAGCAAAGTACTTTTAGTTTCAAATTAAAACACAGAAGAGAGCTTTCTGGTTAACTTTAGAATCCAGCAGAGAGCTTGTAGTTTAAATTTCATAGTCACTCAGGGCCTAGCATCAGCTAAGTACTTTTAGTTTCAAATTAAAACACAGAAGAGAGCTTTCTGGTTAAATTTAGAATCCAGCAGAGAGCTTGTAGTTTAAATTTCATAATAGGTTAGAGCCTAGCAGCAGCAAAGAGCTATAATTTAAATCAAATCAGAATATAGCTTACCTCAGCAGCACAGGACAGGGTACTGTGTAGCAGACCTCTTTTAATAAGTTTTATATCCCTCCCTCCCTCCCCACACCCACCCTCCCCTGGGATAATCACAGCTTTATAGGTACTTGCACAACTTAAAAGACAGGAGGTGCTCTCAGGTGAAGCTCATTACCCAAATCAGTCATACACTAAGGACCTGAGATTAATTAAGCTTCAGGTGAACAAGGTATATTAAACTTATTAGGTACAGTTTTAGTGGTATAAATATCCATAGCACCTTTTAGTACGTAAAGAACGTAAAGATCTAAACACAAACTTAAAACTAAGATGCAGACAGCAGTCCAGCAGCGGGATGTGGGCTTTCCAGTCTTTTGCATTGAGTGTCACATGTATGATTTTCTCCCAGCTGGTGAGAGGTCTTACGTGTGCACTAGGTGCAAGGAGCTCTTTGCTCTCAGGGAACAAGTCTGTTCTCTAGAGGCTAAAGTAGCAGACTTGGAAAGCATAAGACAGACAGAGAGGTACATAGATGAGACCTACAGGGATATAGTCCTGAAGTCCCACCTTCAGTCTGGCAGCATCCCTGTTGCCATGGAGGAGAGAGGTCACGTGACAGGAGAACATCACCCTGATGTGGCAGGAAGTGATCCTGTAACTAGGACCTGTCCTCCAGGTGATGTAAACCCCTCTCGCACCGAGGAGGTTTCTCCAGGGCCAAGTGCCCATGAGGGAAGGGTTAGGACAGCAGTTATAGTTGGTGATTCGATCATTAGGCATGTAGATAGCTGGGTGGCTGGTGGACGTGAGGATCGCCTGGTAACATGACTGCCTGGTGCGAAGGTAGCGGACCTCACGCGCCACCTAGATAAGGTCTTAGATAGTGCTGGGGAGGAGTCTGCTGTCTTGGTACATGTCGGTACCAATGACATAGGAAAATGTGGTAGGGAGGTTCTGGAAGCTAAATTTAGGCTTTTAGGTAGGAAGTTGAAATCCAGAACTTCCAGGGTAGCATTCTCCGAAATGCTTCCCGTTCCACGCGCAGGACCCAAAAGGCAGGCAGAGCTCCGGAGTCTCAATGCGTGGATGAGACAATGGTGCAGAGATGAGGGGTTTGGATTTGTTAGGAACTGGGGAACATTCTGGGGAAAGGAGGGGCTCTTCCGAAGGGATGGGCTTCACCTTAACCGGGATGGAACCAGGCTGCTGGCATTAACCTTTAAAAAGGAGATAGAGCAGCTTTTAAACTAGATAATAGGGGAAAGCCGACAGTCGCCCAAGAGCGCATGGTTCGGAAGAATGTATCCTTGAAGGATACTACAAAAAGCAGAGAGGTTCCAAAAAAGAGTGAAGTAGCCCAAATGCCCTCGAGTATGGAGCAGACAGAGCTTAAAGATCCCAAATTACCCATGTCTACCAATAGCCAAATTAATATGAATAAAATACAGTCTCTAAAATGCTTGTATGCAAATGCTAGAAGTCTAAAAAACAAGATGGGAGAGTTAGAATATATAGCACTAAACGAGAGGTTAGATATGATTGGAATATCAGAGACATGGTGGAAGGAAGACAACCAGTGGGACACTGTGATACCTGGGTACAAATTATATCGTAATGATAGAGCTGATCAAATTGGTGGAGGGGTTGCGCTCTATGTTAGAGAGGGCATTGAGTCAGAAAGGATTAAAGTTTTGCAAGAAACAAAATTTGCTGTAGAATCTCTATGGATTGAAATTCCATGTAAAAAGGGGAAGGCGATGGCAGTGGGGGTGTACTATCGTCCGCCTGGCCAGAATGAACAAATGGATGATGAAATGCTCAAAGAAATCAAGGAAGCTAGCAAAAGTTACAGTGCAGTAATAATAATGGGTGATTTCAATTACCCCAGCATCGACTGGGTCAGTGTCACAGCAGGACATGCTAGGGAGATAAAGTTCCTAGATGAAATAAATGACTGCTTCTTGGAGCAGCTGGTTCATGAACCGACCAGAGGGGCAGCCATATTAGACCTAGTCCTTAGTGGAACACCAGATCTAGTGCAAGAGATAAGGGTGTTGGGGCCACTTGGCAATAGTGATCATAGCATGATCGCCTTTGATTTAATTAGTGGAGGAGGGATAGTAAGAAAATCCACAGTACTACCCTTTAACTTTCGAAAGGGAGACTATGATAAAATGAGGAAAACAGTTAAGAAAAAACTAAAAGGAGCAGTTGCAAAGGTTAAAGACGTACATCAAGCTTGGATGTTGTTGAAAAATACTATCTTGGAAGCCCAGACCAGCTGTATTCCATGCTTTAAGAAAAGTGGAAGGAAGTCCAAAAAACTGCCAGCATGGTTTAAAGGTGAGGTCAGAGAGACTGTTGTTGCCAAAAAAGCATCTTTCAGGAAATGGAAAAAAGAGCCAAATGACGAAACCTGGAAACAGCACAAGCACTGGCAAGTCAAATGCAAGGAATTGATAAGGCAGGCAAAGAGAGAATTTGAGAAAAAGCTTGGTGCGGAAGCAAAAACACGAAATAAAGACCTTTTCAAGTACATTCGTAGCAAAAAACCTGTGAGAGAGTCAGTTGGTCCATTAGATGATAAAGGGGTTAAAGGAGCACTAAGAGGTGACAAGGCGATAGCGGAGAGACTGAATGAATTCTTTGCTTCAGTCTTTACTGAGGAAGATGTAGGGATGTTACCCATGACTGAAGTGGTATTTAAAGGTGCGGAAGAATTGAAGGAAATATCGATACATCGGGAAGATGTCTTACAACTATTAGATAAACTGAAGAGTAGCAAATCACCTGGGCCGGATGGTATACATCCAAGGGTGTTGAAAGAACTGAAATATGAGATTGCAGACCTGCTATTAGTAATCTGTGAACTATCATTAAGATCATCTCTAATACCTGAAGATTGGAGGATTGCCAATGTAACACCAATTTTTAAAAAGGGTTCCAGGGGTGATCCTGGAAACTACAGACCGGTGAGCCTGACGTCAGTACTGGGGAAAATGGTAGAAACCATCATAAAGAATAAAATTACTCAGCATGTAGATAGTCACAACCTAATGGGAGACAGCCAACATGGCTTTAGACAAGGAAGATCTTGTCTTACTAATCTGTTATGTTTTTTTGAAGGAGTGAATAAACAAGAGGACAAAGGTGAGTCGGTTGATATTGTGTATCTGGACTTTCAGAAAGCCTTTGACAAGGTCCCTCATCAGAGACGTTTGGCAAAACTAAAGAGTCATGGGATAGGAGGCAGTGTACTATTGTGGATCAGGAACTGGTTAAAAGATAGAAAGCAGAGGGTAGAGCTAAATGGCCAATTTTCCCAATGGAGAAAGGTGAATAGTGGTGTACCCCAGGGATCTGTGCTGGGTCCGCTGCTTTTTGACATATTCATATATGACCTGGAAAGTGGAATAACGAGTGAGGTTATCAAATTTGCAGATGACTCAAAACTATTTAAAGTTGTTAAAACCCAAGAGGATTGTGAAAAATTGCAAGAGGATCTTGATAAATTGGAAGACTGGGCATCAAAATGGCAGATGAAATTTAATGTGGACAAGTGCAAGGTTATGCACCTAGGTAAGAACAACCCAAACTATGGTTACACGATGCAAGGTTCCACATTAGGAACCACCACCCAGGAAAAAGATTTAGGCGTCATTGTGGATACCATGTTAAAACCCTCGGCCCAGTGTGCAGCGGCGGCCAAGAGAGCAAATAGAATGCTATGTATGATAAGGAAAGGAATGGAAAATAAAACAAAAGATATTATAATGCCTCTATATCGTTCCATGGTGAGACCGCACCTTGAATATTGTGTGCAATTCTGGTCGCCGTATCTTAAAAAGGATATAGCATCATTATCAAGTATTATCACTAGTATTAATCACTGATGTTAATGTTATAGCTTCTTTGTCACTCTATAATCTGCAACTATCCAGCTATCACTGAAATACTGGTATTAATGTTATATCTTCTCATTCATCAAGTAAGCTGCAGTTACCCTGCTATCATTGAATTACTTGTATTAATGTTATAATCTCTTATTCACCCTGTAAGCTACTATTATACTGCTATCACTGGGACACTGGTATTAATATTATAGTTTCTCATTCTCCCTGTAAGCTACAGTTATCCTGCTATCTCTAAATAGCTTCTCATTCACAATATCATCTGCAGTTATACTGCTATCATTGTGACACTAGTATTAATGTTATAGTTACTCATTCTTCACGTAAGCCTCAATTATCCTACTATCACTGAAACACTAGTATTATCAGTAGTATCTCTACCACAGGTAATTATCACTGATATTAATCACTAGCACTATTCTATTTATTGAACCTATTACTAGTTAAAACATAAAAAGTAAATCTAAATACAAACCAAAAATGCATAAACAATTCCTTTCTCCCATCAATGCTATACTTATAAGTATCACAATCCTTACACTGATTAACCTAATAAAATCCATAGATAATAAGAATAATAGACCAATTCCCATAATACAAAGAATATCAAAACATGATAACTTAATACACCCATTCATAATAGGAACCAACCTTAGATCTAGACAATCTAGACTTTTATATATAACAACAACAAAAATAGGCAACACACCACACTCACCTCAGACACAGAAATACACAATTCTCACCTGCCAACTCATTAATGCAAGATCTATGAAAAACAAACTACCAATTTTTGTAGACATTATCAATGATGATAAACCTGATATCCTTTGTATAACAGAGACCTGGCTCAAAGATACTGACTCAGTATTCTTAAACCAATTAAAGACACCTGAATATGCGATCTTCCATACTCACAGAACACTAAAAAAAGGAGGAGGAGTACTTATAATAAAGAAAAACCTCAATGCAAAATTAATATCATCTAATAATATAGATAATGTTGACATACTCACCATAAAAATTAAAAACACAACTATATCATTAATATATCGACCGCCAGAATACAACATAGATAAAATTTACAATTTAATTGAATTACTAGCATCATCCACAGATACAAATCCTGTAATACTTATGGGAGACTTTAATCTTCCTTCAATACCCAACAATCACTCTAATCAATTCTTAGAAATGATAAATAATTTGGACTTTCACCAAATAATAACTGAACAAACACACAATAAAGGAAAAACTCTTGACATGGTCTTCCTACCAAACTCTCTACACAACCTATATAACTCTGAATCCCTCTCAAACATTCCAGTCCCCTGGTCTGACCACTATCTTCTAAAATTCAATATAACCATCACCTACAACAATCAAACTAAAAGACCACAACGTCCTCAAACTAATAGATTCAGAAAATTCAATGAAGAAGAATTTCTAGATCAAATAATACCACAACTAACACAAACACCCACAAATCTTGAAGAATCTATCAAAAACTGGAACAATATAATCTCTAAAGCAGCTGAAAGTAATCCAAAACAATCACACCAAAATATAAACAACAATAAAATTGAAAAAAGACATGCTCCATGGTTTAATATATCTATCAAAACATTAAAAAGACAACTAAGAAAAGAGGAAAGGAAATGGAGACAATCAAAATCATTAATAAATCATGAGAACTACACTAATACACTACAAATTTATAAACAAACAATAAACAACTCCAAACAAAATTATTATTCTAATATAATCTCAAGAGCCACTAATCGCCCAAGAGAACTATTCTGTATAGTACAAAAACTAACAAACAAAACACTAAATTCTGATGAAATATCAATTGATATCTCCCCACAAGAATTAGCTCAATACTATATCAATAAAACAAAGCTACAAATAACACCTCTACATATTACTCAACCACAAATTCAAACACAAACAAAGCAAGCTACATTTGATAACTGGACCAACTTCAACTTAATATCAAAATCTACTCTCAAAACTACAATAACTAACATTAATACAACAACCTCATACCTTGATCCATGCCCAGTTGATTGGATAAAGAAGACTTTCTCAATACTCTCTTCTTTCATTCTACCCTTAGTGAACCTATCCTTACAAAAAGGCTACTTACCACCATCTCTCAAACACGTTCAAATACGACCTATACTTAAAAATAACACATTAGATAAATTATCCCCAAAATCATACAGACCCATATCAAGTATTCCTTTTATGGCCAAACTTATTGAAAAAATTGTACAAATTCAACTACAAGACTTTATTGACACATTAAACCTCCTTGATGAACATCAATATGGCTTTAGACCCTTCCATGGAGTAGAAACCTTGCTAACGATCCTTTATGACACAATATTAAGAGGTATTGATAATCCTAAACAAGCCTTTATTCTTGTTTTCCTTGACATATCAGCTGCATTTGACAGTGTTAATCACTTAACAATGTTAAACAGACTTCAACAAATTGGAATTACATCTACTGTTTATAATTGGTTCAAATCATATCTATCAAACAGAACTCAAACAGTAAGAATCCACACCCAAATTTCTAACACCTTCAAACAAACTCAGGGTCTCCCGCAGGGTTCTGCATTATCTGCGCTATTATTTAATATTTACTTACAACCAGTTTGTAACATCTTTAAACGTCACAATGTTTATTATCATATCTACGCTGATGATATAATGTTCTACCTCCCATTTGAAATCCCACACCCACCTCTTCAAAAAATAACAGAATGTTTCAATGAACTAACTGAATGGCTCAAAGAACAAAATCTACTTATCAACTTTACTAAAACTGATATATTATTCATCACTAAAAATCAAACATACATACCCCCAAACACGATCACACTAGATACTCATGAAATAAATATAAAAAAAGAAATAAAATATTTAGGTGTGATACTTGACAATAATCTAAATATGGATTCACATATAAATATCTAACTAAAAAAATACATTACAAACTCAAAACACTAAAACAATTAAGACCATTGATTCATCTACAAGACTTTATTAATATAATTCATGCTATCATCACCCCACATTTTGATTATGCAAACACAATACTTAATGGCATTTCAAAACAAAATATTAAAAAGATACAAATAATTCAGAACATAGCTGCCAGGATGATTATGAATATAAGCCCACTTGAACATGTTACACCAATTTTGGCTGAACTTCATTGGCTACCTATTTACTCCCAAATCAAATATAAAATTCTTGTCACTACATTTAAACTTATAAATAATCTTGCACCATCGGCACTCAATACACTGATTAATATAGACATCAATAAACGATCCCAAAGAAGCAGAAACTTAAATACCTTAACAATACCAAAAGATTTCACAAAAGCCAGAAAACAAACAAATAAGAGAGCTTTCTCACACTCTGCTCCAATTCTTTGGAACAATCTACCTGACAACATTCGCCTGCTATCTGATATAAAGGAATTTAGAAAAAAATTAAAAACTCACTTATTCATATTACACTACAATACACCCTCAGAACAGAATACTCAAATAGATACAGGCTAACATTTATACATTATTATTACATACTCTATTTTCAAAATAAATATCACTAATACACTATTAACCATACCACACTCTCATTCACATGATGATTATAGATTTAAACTAACAATGTATATATGTTCTAATATGTTATACCTTTAATGTTACAACATTCCTTGTAAATTATAATTATCTGTTCTATGTAAACTGACTTGGTATATTACATACCAATTAACCTACTGTTCCATGTAAACCGCACTTGATACTAGGGAAAGAGCGGTATATAAATAACTGTTAAATAAATAAATAAATAAATATAGCGATTTTAGAAAAGGTTCAGAGAAGAGCCACCAAAATGGTAAAGGGGATGGAAGGATACTCCTATGAGGAAAGGCTAAAAAGGTTAGGGCTCTTTAACCTGGAAAAGAGACGGCTGAGGGGAGATATGATAGAAGTCTATAAATTAATGAACGGAGTGGAACGGGTAAACGTAGATCGATTGTTTACGTTATCAGAATATAGAAAGACTAGGGGACATGCAATGAAGCTACAGGGTTAAACTATTTAAGACTAATAAAAGAAAATATTTTTTCACTCAACGTGTAATCAAACTCTGGAATTTGTTACCGGAGGATGTAGTAAAGGCTGTTAGTGTAGCTGGGTTTAAAAAAGGTTTGGACAAGTTCCTGGAGGAAAGGTCCATAAACCATTATTAAGAAATGACCGAATATATCAATGCTTGACCCAGTACAAGCATTGTGGAACTTGTGTCTCTTGGGGAAACTGCTAGGTACATATGACCTAGATTGGCCACTGTTGGAAACAGAATACTGAGCTTGATGGACCTTGGTCTGACCCAGTATGGCATATCTTATGTTCTTATGTTCTTAGGACCCCTTTTATCCCTCTATCATCCTGTGGTTCAACTGACTCTCTCATGGGTTTTTTTGCTACGAATGTACTTGAAAAAGTTCTTATTATGCACTTTTGCTTCAATGGCAAGCTTTTTCTCAAATTCTCTCTTTGCCTGACTTATCAGTGCCTTGCATCTAATTTCCCATTGCTTATGTTGTTTCAAATGTTTGTCATTTGGCTCCTTTTCCATTTCCTGAAAGATGCTTTTTTGGCAACAGCAGCCTCTCTGACCTTGCCAAAACTATCCTGGCAGTTATATGGCCTTCCTTCCACTTTTTTTAAAGCGTGGAATACGTCTGTTCTGGGCTTCCAATATAGTACTTTTAAACAATACCCATGCCTGATGTAAATCTTTAACCTTAGCAGGTGCTCCTCTTAGATTTTTCTTAACTATTTTCTTAATTTTATCATAGTATCCCCATTTGAAAGTTAAAAGGTAGTAATGTGGATTTCCTTGCGGTCCTTCTTCCATTTATTAAATCAAATGTGATGATACTATGATAACTATTATTAAGGGGCCCCAAAACCCTTATCTCTTGAATCAGATCCTGTGTTCCACTAAGGACTAGGTCTAAAATATCTTCCCCTCTTGCCAGTTCATGAACCAGCTCCTCCAAGAAGCATTTATTTTATTTAGAAACTTTATCACCCTAGAATGTCTACTGTGACATTGACCCAGTTGATACTGGGGTAATTAAAATCACCCATGATTACTGTGTTGTAACTTGTTAGCTTTCCTGATTTCTTTCAACATTTCATTATCCATCTGTTCATTCTGGCCAGGCGGTCGGTAGTACTTCCCCCCCATTTGTATTCATAGTTTCTACAGTGTATTTTGTTTCCTGAAAATCTTTAACTCTATGTGACTCAATGCCTGCTCTAATGTAGAGCGCAACCCCTCCACCAACTTTATTGCTGTGATATAGTTTGTACCCAGGTATCACAGTGTCCCATTGGTTGTCCTCCTTCCACCATGTCTCTGAGATGCTAATCATATCAAACCTTTCATTTAGGGGCTTGTTTCCAAAGCCGCGGTAGTGGTTCGCGACCGTTATCGGAGCCGCGGCCCCATTGAAATCAATGGGGCCGCGGCTACGATAATGATCGCGAACCGCTACCGCGGCTTTGGAAACAAGCCCCTTAGTGTTATATATTCTAGCTCTCCCATTTTAATTTTTGGATTTCTAGCATTTGCATACAGGCATTGTAGAGGTTGTATTTTATTCATATTAATCTGGTTATCAGTTGGGTAGGGGTAATTTAAGAACATAAGAACATAACATAACATATGCCATACTGGGTCAGACCAAGGTTCTTCAAGCCCAGTATCCTGTTTCCAACAGTGGCCAATCTAGGTCATACGTACCTAGCAGTTTCCCCAAAAGACACAGGTTCCACAATGCTTGTACTGGGTCAAGCATTGATATCCTGGGTCCCTTAATAATGGTTTATGGACCTTTCCTCCAGGAACTTGTCCAAACCTTTTTTAAACCTTTACTACATCTTCCAGTAACAAATTCCAGAGTTTGATTACATGTTGAGTGAAAAAATATTCTCTTTTATTAGTCTTAAATAGTTTACCCTGTAGCTTCATTGCATGTCCCCTAGTCTTTCTATATTCTGATAACATAAACAATCGATCTATGTTTACCCGTTCCACTCTGTTCATTAATTTATAGACTTTTATCATATCTCCCCTCAGCCGTCTCTTTTCCAAGTTAAAGACGTACATCAGGCTTGGCTGTTGTTGAAAAATACTATCTTGGAAGCCCAGACCAGCTGCATTCCACGCTTTAAGAAAAGTGGAAAGAAGTCCAAAAAACTGCCAGCATGGTTTAAAGTTGAGGTCAGAGAGGCTGTTGTTGCCAAAAAAGCATCTTTCAGGAAATGGAAAAAAGAGCCAAACGACGAAACCTGGAAACAGCACAAGCACTGGCAAGTCAAATGCAAGGCATTGATAAGGCAGGCAAAGGGAGAATTTGAGAAGCTTGCTGCAGAAGCAAAAACGCGAAGTAAAGACCTTTTCAAGTACATTCGTAGCAAAAAACCTGTGAGAGAGTCAGTTGGTCCATTAGATGATAAAGGGGTTAAAGGAGCACTAAGAGGAGACAAGGCGATAGCGGAGAGACTGAACGAATTTTTTGCTTCGGTCTTTACTGAGGAAGATGTAGGGATGTTACCCATGACTGAAGTGGTATTTAAAGGTGCAGAAGAATTGAAGGAAATATCGATACATCGAGAAGATGTATTACAACTATTAGATAAGCTGAAGAGTAGCAAATCACCTGGGCCGGATGGTATACATCCAAGGGTGTTGAAAGAACTGAAATATGAGATTGCAGACCTGCTATTAGTAATCTGTGAACTATCATTTAAGTCATCTCTAATACCTGAAGATTGGAGGATCGCCAATGTAACACCAATTTTTAAAAAGGGTTCCAGGGGTGATCCGGGAAACTACAGACCGGTGAGCCTGACGTCAATACCGGGAAAAATGATAGAAACCATCATAAAGAATAAAATTACTCAGCATGTAGATAGTCATGAACTAATGAGAGACAGCCAACATGGCTTTAGACAAGGAAGATCTTGTCTTACTAATCTGTTATGTTTTTTTGAAGGAGTGAATAATCAGGTGGACAAAGGTGAGTCGGTTGATATTGTGTATCTGGACTTTCAGAAAGCCTTTGACAAGGTCCCTCATGAGAGACTTTTGGCAAAACTAAAGAGTCATGGGATAGGAGGCAGTGTACTATTGTGGATCAGGAACTGGTTAAAAGATAGAAAGCAGAGGGTAGGGCTAAATGGCCAATTTTCCCAATGGAGAAAGGTGAATAGTGGTGTACCCCAGGGATCTGTGCTGGGTCCGCTGCTTTTTGACATATTCATAAATGACCTGGAAAGTGGAATAACGAGTGAGGTTATCAAATTTGCAGATGACACAAAACGATTTAAAGTTGTTAAAACCCAAGAGGATTGTGGAAAATTGCAAGAGGATCTTGATAAATTGGAAGACTGGGCATCAAAATGGCAGATGAAATTTAATGTGGACAAGTACAAGGTTATGCACCTAGGGAAGAACAACCCAAACTATGGTTACACGATGCAAGGTTCCACATTAGGAACCACCACCCAGGAAAAAGATTTAGGCGTCATTGTGGATACCATGTTAAAACCCTCAGCCCAGTGTGCAGCGGCGGCCAAGAGAGCAAATAGAATGCTAGGTATGATAAGGAAAGGAATGGAAAATAAAACAAAGGCTATTATAATGCCTCTATATCGTTCCATGGTGAGACCGCACCTTGAATATTGTGTGCAATTCTGGTCGCCGTATCTTAAAAAGGATATAGAGTTATTAGAAAAGGTTCAGAGAAGAGCCACCAAAATGGTAAAGGGGATGGAAGGATACTCCTATGAAGAAAGGCTAAAAAGGTTAGGGCTCTTTAACCTGGAAAAGAGACGGCTGAGGGGAGATATGATAGAAGTCTATAAATTAATGAGCGGAGTGGAACGGGTAAACGTAGATCGATTGTTTACCTTATCAGAATATAGAAAGACTAGGGGACATGCAATGAAGCTACAGGGTAAACTATTTAAGACTAATAAAAGAAAATATTTTTTCACTCAACGTGTAATCAAACTCTGGAATTTGTTACCGGAGGATGTAGTAAAGGCTGTTAGTGTAGCTGGGTTTAAAAAAGGTTTGGACAAGTTCCTGGAGGAAAGGTCCATAAGCCATTATTAAGAAGGGACCCAGGATATCAATGCTTGAACCAATACAAGCATTGTGGAACCTGTGTCCCTTGGGGAAACTGCTAGGTACATATGACCTAGATTGGCCACTGTTGGAAACAGAATACTGGGCTTGATGGACCTTGGTCTGACCCAGTATGGCATATCTTATGTTCTTATGTTCTTAAAGAGCCCTAACCTTTTTAGCCTTTCTTCATAGGAGTATCCTTCCATCCCCTTTACCATTTTGGTGGTTCTTCTCTGAACCTTTTCTAATAATGCTATATCCTTTTTAAGATACGGCGACCAGAATTGCATACAATATTCAAGGTGCGGTCTCACCATGGAACGATATAGAGGCATTATAATATCTTTTGTTTTATTTTCCATTCCTTTCCTTATGATACCTAGCATTCTATTTGCTCTCTTGGCCGCTGCTGCACACTGAGCCAAGGGTTTTAATATGTCATCCACAATGACGCCTAAATCTTTTTCCTGGGTGGTGGTTCCTAATGTGGAATCTTGCATCGTGTAACCATAGTTTGGGTTGTTCTTCCCTAGGTGCATAACTTTGCACTTGTCCACATTACATTTCATCTGCCATTTTGATGCCCATTCTTCCAATTTATCAAGATCCTCTTGCAATTTTCCACAATCCTCTTGGGTTTTAACAACTTTAAATAGTTTTGTGTCATCTGCTAATTTGATAACCTCACTCGTTATTCCCTTTTCCAGGTCATTTATGAATATGTCAAAAAGCAGCGGACCCAGCACAGATCCCTGGGGTACACCACTATTTACCTTGTTCTATTGGGAAAATTGGCCATTTAGCCCTACCCTCTGCTTTCTTTCTTTTAACCAGTTCCTGATCCACAATAGTATACTGCCTCTTATCCCATGACTCTTTAGTTTTGCCAAAAGTCTCTGATGAGGGACCTTCTCAAAGGCTTTCTGAAATTTGGAATCTTTCAGCTTTGTACTTAAGGGCATCAGGTTTACATTTATCTTTATTGGAACCTCTCTGTTGGGATGTCCTAATTTCTCTCTTTTGCTAGTATCCTTCAAGGATACATTCTTCCAAACCATGTGCTCTTGGGCAACTGTCGGCTTTCTACTATAAAAACTGCTCTCTTTTTTAAGTTAATGCCAGCAGCCTGGTTCCATCCCAGTTAAGGTGGAGCCCATCCTTTCGGAAATGCCCCTCCCTTTTCCAGAATGTTACCCAGTTCCTAATAAATCCAAAACACTCTTATTTATTTATTTATTTATTTAACAGTTATTTATATACCGCTCTTTCCCTAGTATCAAGTGCGGTTTACATGGAACAGTAGGTTAATTGGTATGTAATATACCAAGTCAGTTTACATAGAACAGATAATTATAATTTACAAGGAATGTTGTAACATTAAAGGTATAACATATTAGAACATATATACATTGTTAGTTTAAATCTATAATCATCATGTGAATGAGAGGGTGGTATGGTTAATAGTGTATTAGTGATATTTATTTTGAAAATAGAGTATGTAATAATAATGTATAAATGTTAGCCTGTATCTATTTGAGTATTCTGTTCTGAGGGTGTATTGTAGTGTAATATGAATAAGTGAGTTTTTAATTTTTTTCTAAATTCCTTTATATCAGATAGCAGGCGAATGTTGTCAGGTAGATTGTTCCAAAGAATTGGAGCAGAGTGTGAGAAAGCTCTCTTATTTGTTTGTTTTCTGGCTTTTGTGAAATCTTTTGGTATTGTTAAGGTATTTAAGTTTCTGCTTCTTTGGGATCGTTTATCGATGTCTATATTAATCAGTGTATTGAGTGCCGATGGTGCAAGATTATTTATAAGTTTAAATGTAGTGACAAGAATTTTATATTTGATTCGGGAGTAAATAGGTAGCCAATGAAGTTCAGCCAAAATTGGTGTAACATGTTCAAGTGGGCTTATATTCATAATCATCCTGGCAGCTATGTTCTGAATTATTTGTATCTTTTTAATATTTTGTTTTGAAATGCCATTAAGTATTGTGTTTGCATAATCAAAATGTGGGGTGATGATAGCATGAATTATATTAATAAAGTCTTGTAGATGAATCAATGGTCTTAATTGTTTTAGTGTTTTGAGTTTGTAATGTATTTTTTTAGTTAGATATTTTATATGTGAATCCATATTTAGATTATTGTCAAGTATTACACCTAGATATTTTATTTCTTTTTTTGTATTTATTTCATGAGTATCTAGTGTGATCGTGTTTGGGGGTATGTATGTTTGATTTTTAGTGATGAATAATATATCAGTTTTAGTAAAGTTGATAAGTAGATTTTGTTCTTTGAGCCATTCAGTTAGTTCATTGAAACATTCTGTTATTTTTTGAAGAGGTGGGTGTGGGATTTCAAATGGGAGGTAGAACATTATATCATCAGCGTAGATATGATAATAAACATTGTGACGTTTAAAGATGTTACAAACTGGTTGTAAGTAAATATTAAATAATAGCGCAGATAATGCAGAACCCTGCGGGAGACCCTGAGTTTGTTTGAAGGTGTTAGAAATTTGGGTGTGGATTCTTACTGTTTGAGTTCTGTTTGATAGATATGATTTGAACCAATTATAAACAGTAGATGTAATTCCAATTTGTTGAAGTCTGTTTAACATTGTTAAGTGATTAACACTGTCAAATGCAGCTGATATGTCAAGGAAAACAAGAATAAAGGCTTGTTTAGGATTATCAATACCTCTTAATATTGTGTCATAAAGGATCGTTAGCAAGGTTTCTACTCCATGGAAGGGTCTAAAGCCATATTGATGTTCATCAAGGAGGTTTAATGTGTCAATAAAGTCTTGTAGTTGAATTTGTACAATTTTTTCAATAAGTTTGGCCATAAAAGGAATACTTGATATGGGTCTGTATGATTTTGGGGATAATTTATCTAATGTGTTATTTTTAAGTATAGGTCGTATTTGAACGTGTTTGAGAGATGGTGGTAAGTAGCCTTTTTGTAAGGATAGGTTCACTAAGGGTAGAATGAAAGAAGAGAGTATTGAGAAAGTCTTCTTTATCCAATCAACTGGGCATGGATCAAGGTATGAGGTTGTTGTATTAATGTTAGTTATTGTAGTTTTGAGAGTAGATTTTGATATTAAGTTGAAGTTGGTCCAGTTATCAAATGTAGCTTGCTTTGTTTGTGTTTGAATTTGTGGTTGAGTAATATGTAGAGGTGTTATTTGTAGCTTTGTTTTATTGATATAGTATTGAGCTAATTCTTGTGGGGAGATATCAATTGATATTTCATCAGAATTTAGTGTTTTGTTTGTTAGTTTTTGTACTATACAGAATAGTTCTCTTGGGCGATTAGTGGCTCTTGAGATTATATTAGAATAATAATTTTGTTTGGAGTTGTTTGTTGTTTGTTTATAAATTTGTAGTGTATTAGTGTAGTTCTCATGATTTATTAATGATTTTGATTGTCTCCATTTCCTTTCCTCTTCTTTGCATTATTGTCTCACCCACACATTGAATGCTCCGGAGCTCTGCCTGCCTTTTGGGTTGTGTGTGTGGAATGGGAAGCATTTCAGAGAATGCTACACTGGAAGTTCTGGATTTCAACTTCCTACCTAAAAGTCTAAATTTGGCCTCCAGAACCTCCCTACCACACTTTCCTATGTCATTGGTACCAACATGTACCAAGAGAGCAGACTCGTCCCCAGCGCTATCTAAAACCTTGTCTAGGTCGTACATGAGGTCCACTACCTTTGCACCAGGCAGGCATGTTACCAGGTGATCCTCACGTCCACCAGCCATCCAGGTATCTACATGTCTAATGATCAAATCGCCAGTTATAACGACCATCCTAACCCTCCCCTCATGGTCATATGGCCCTGGAGAAACCTCCTCAGTGCAAGAGGGATTTACATCTCCTTGTGGACATGTCCTAACTACAGAATCACTTCCTGCCACACCAAGGGGATGCTCTCCTTTCACGTGACCTCTCTCTTCTATGGCAACTGAGAGACCGCCAGACTGAAGGTAGGACTTCAGTACTAAGTCCCTGTAAGTCTCATCTATGTACCTCTCTGTCTTCCTTATGTCCTCCAAGTCTCCTATTCTAGCCTCCAGAAATCAGACTTGTTCCCTGAAGGCAAAGAGCTCCTTGCATCTCATGCACACATAAGACCTCTCACCAACTGGGAGAAAATCATACGTGTGACACTCAATGCAAAAGACTGGATAGCCCTAATCTCACTACTGGACTACTGTCTGCATCTTAGTTTTAAGGTTTTATTTAGCTATTTAAGTTGTTTGAAGTTACTAGGGATACTTTTACTGATACAATTATACCAAATACACTGGTGTGAAGAAATCTTTCATAAGCAGTGCTGATTTGGCAGTTTTTAGTTGCTCGGATCACAGGGACACAATGAATTGCAATTTACAGCCCCTTTTGTCTGTTGTATGCAATTTTCTTCCCTTTTGTCTCTTGTATAAAACCTCTCGTATGGTCAATTACCAGAGCGAAATACTATATAAACCTTAGTTGTGCACGCTCTACTTATATTTTTGAATCGTGATATAATTTGAATTACAATCAACAGTCCTCTGGCCGCTCAATACATAATTGAACTCTTCACTACTGGGATAATGAACATTATATAATTTGTGACTTAGAGATCTCAGACATTTGAAGACGCCAACTTTCAGACTTTTAATATGTCTAACAACTGTGCGTCATTTTTGCATCAGTGATCTCAGTACTTATGTCACTAATTTGTCTGAGATCTCTAAATCACAAATTATATAATGTTCATTATCCCAGTAGTGAAGAGTTCAATTATGTATTGAGCGGCCAGAGGACTGTTGATTGTAATTCAAATTATATCACGATTCAAAATATAAGTACAGCGTGCACAACTAAGGTTTATCTTGTATAAAACTGACAAATTTGCCATAACTTTAGCATTCTTTTATGATTGTTTAATACCCATGTTCCTTTAGTTGTTAACCTGGGTACAAAGATGTAATGTCTGCCCAAAACATTGTTGTGTTTTCTGTTCCGTGTATGTTGGCAGTGTGCATGTTTTCTACTTAATTTCATTAGGAAGCCCTGAAAAGGGCTGTTTTTGTTATTGGTGGTCATTAGTACTTGATGGGCCAGCCCTTACTCTTTCTCACCAGACAACATCTGGCATGGGGTGGATCAGTTTGACGAGGTGATCTCACTTTATGATGCGATTCCGGGCTGCAATCAATGACTCAAGCAGTTCTTGCTTGATCAGTAGCTGCTTCTTGGCAATCTCAACTAATACACCTTGTACCAAAGATTCTCAGTCGGGTTGTGATCGGGTTATTGAGCTGACCAATCAATAGTCTGAACACCGTTTATTTTCTTTCAGTCAATGACAGTTTTCGCTTGATGGCCAGGTCCATTGTCATCCTGGAAGAAATATCTGCCAGGAAACAGTTGTTCACCTGATGGTAGCATGCACTTCTTCAGAATTCCTGTATTTCCTTGCTTTCATCATCCCGTCAACAATATGGAGTTTTCCAACACTACTAGCTGCCATGCATCCCCAGGTCATAACCTTGTTTGGATGCTTCTTAGAGGTATTCAAGCACACTGGTTTGTACTCTTCATGAGGAAACCTCCTCACATAAGGTTTTGCTTTGGTCACCCAGAATGCAGAACATGCTTTCATCACCGAAACGAACTTTCTCCCAGTCAGCCTTGCATCATTTTGAGTACTTGGATGCCCACTCAATGCGTGTATTCCTCTATTCCACCATTAGTAGTGGCTTCCTCCACGCCTTACAGCCCCTTAACCCATACTCCAAGGATCGTTTCCTCACAGTGGAAGTGCAAACTGCAACAGAACACTTCTCCTCCCATTCCCACAGAAGTTCAGGATAGGTTAGCTTGCAGTTGCCAAGAAATGTCCTTATCAAGGCTCTGTCATCCCTCTTGGTTTACTTTCTAGGCTGACCGCTTCAATGTCTGTCCTGCATATTTCCTGTTTCCTAATGCTTCTGCAGAATGCAGACAACCATGCTCTGATTACAACTGACCTTTGCTGAAATCTGTGGGCTGGAATACCCCTCCTCGTGCAAAATCACCACCCGAACCTGGTCCTTCATTGATAGAAAATGCGACCTCTTCACCATGCCAGGATGTTGAGCATCAGATGCGATACACACCAGTTGATCCACTTTAAATTCAAACCCTGTGTGCCACCAAAATACCTTGCACTGATTGGCTATTAAATATGACTTTCTATTGGCTTATTAAACGCAATATTCTTTTGGTTCATTTTGATCCCACTTCTGACACAAAATCCAGTTGATCGTACTGGGACATCATTTCCTCATAAAAGCCATACAAAAGTTCACAGACAAGTAATTTTTGTATGCAGAAATGGCTGCTGAATTAAATTTGCAACAAAATAGTAAACAATAAGTCAGGATTCTGCTTGATCATGCAGCCTATGCAAGGACTTTTGCACAGCACTGAAAGCATAAGGGACTTTGTTCACCTCAAGATTAATTAATTTCAGGGCCTTAATGAATCTTTTCCTGACGAGGATAACAAACTCAACCTGAAAGTGAATTTGACCACTTTTCCCCTTTTAATAGGTCTAAGAACCAATAAAGCTAAGATTATGCCTTGGGTGGGTGGGAGGGAATTAACATTTCTTCAGAATTCCTATGTATTTCACTACTTTCATCATTCTGTCAACAATATGGAGTTTTCCAATATCACTGGCTGCCATGCATCCCCAGATCATGACCTTGATTGGATGCTTCATGGAGATATTCAAGCACACTGGTATGTACTCTTCATGAGAAAACCTCTTCACATAGGTTTTGCTCTGGTCACCCAGAAAGCAGAACATGCTTTCATCACCAAACAGAACTTTCTCCCAGTCAGCCTTGCTCCATTTTGAGTACTTGGATGCCCACTCAATGCATGTCTTCTTCTATTCCACCATTAGTAGCGGCTTTCTCCATGCCTTACAGCCCCCTCAACCAATACTCCGTTTCCTCACAGTGGAAGTACAAACTGAAACGGAACACTTCTCCTTCCATTTCCACAGAAGTTCAGGATAGGTTAGCTTGCAGTTGCAGAGGATGTAGTAAAAGCTGTTGGTGTAGCTGGGTTTAAAAAAGGTTTGGACAAGTTCCTGGAGGAAAGGTCCATAAACCATTATTAAAAGGCACCCAGAATATCACTGCTTGACCCAATACAAGCATTGTGGAACCTGTGTCTTTTGGGGAAACTGCTAGGTACTTATGACCTAGATTGGCCACTGTTGGAATCAGGATACTGGGCTTTATGGACCTTGGTCTGTAACACAATGGCATATCTTATGTTCTTATGTAACACTCAGTAAAGGCTGGCTTGCTACACAGATCCTACAGGTAATCTGTTAATTTCCTGGGTAATTCACACAGCCCTTGGTTTGATAGAGGGAGCCTTTCAAATTGTCCCTTTGATCTATCACTTCACTTTAACGCCTATTCAAAATAATTCCACAGGTCTCTTGCCCCTTAAACTGGAAGGCTTCTTTGTAAAGGTCTCTAGAAACAATTTCTTTCTTTCTGCTCAAATAATATTTATCCTATTCTTCCTTCTATGTTAAACTATTTATTTATTTATTATTTATTTAGACAGATTTGTATGCCACCTTATCCTTCAATCAAAGTGGTCACAAAACAAATGGAAGGTTACAAATAACATAGGGTATATAAGACATTAACAAACAAAACTAAAATGAATGAACATAATAAAATGGGCCTATTGGTAAAAACTATTGATTATATATCAAATTATAAGTTTCAGCAAATAGCAGGGTCTTCAAGGCCTTGCGAAAATCGTTGATATCAGTCATAATTCTGAGGTCCATCGGGAGAGAGTTCCAAAGTTTGGAAGCCAGTAAAGAAGGAGCTCTTTTTGAAGTTGCTTGTTTAGTCCTACAGTATCCAGCAGGGGTACTAATTATGTTGTCATTATTGGCGCTGCTTCTTCTTGGTCTATTGATAATATCTCTAGTTATAATATTTTGCAATGCATCTGCTGACAGGTAATTGTAAATCCTAAAGATAATTAAAAGTGTCTTGAATTTTGACCTGACGCTTACTGGAAGCCAGTGCAACAGGGGAGATATGATCCGTTTTTGCTGAACCAGTAATAATACGTGCAGCAGTATTCTGAACCATCTGGAGAGGGTGTAGAGTTAGCTGAGGGAGGCCTTGATAAAGCAGATTTACGTAGTCTAGGAGGGGGGTGATGAGAGCCTGACAAACGGTACGGAAATGGTCTTGAAGGAGTAATGGCTTTCGTTTTCTCACAATCTTTAGACGATGATAGGCCTTGATAGCAGTTTTAGCAATGTGAGATTTAAGGTTCAATGCCTTATCCAAAATTATGCCAAGATATTTGATTTCGCTTTTAACTACGATGGGTCTGTTTAATAAATCAATAGTATTTGGAGGAATGAAGTTAGGGTTCCTAGTAACAAACATTGCCTCAGTTTTGTCATAATTAAGTGTAAAGTTATTATTTGAAAGCCAGGTATTTATGTCTTGGAGACATCTAGAAATTGCTGAGAAGTCAAGAGACTGTAAAACAATTGGGGTACATACCATTATCACTTCAACAAGCTGTATAGGGGCAACTCTAAATGACAGCAACCAACACACGCACCCTAACCTAAGCAGAACTCAAACACTATCTCAAACCAATTCAAAAACTTCCAAAAATATTCTCCAATAAGGCTATTCCCTACAGTGAGTTTCTCGCTGCATGTGGGGTACTAGCCACCCTGAGGTCATTTTGCCTTATTGGAGAATATGTTTGGAAGTTTTTGAATTGGTTTGAGATAGTGTTTGAGTTCTGCTTAGGTTAGGGCACATACCATTATGTCATCAGCATAAAGGTGATAATGGAATTTGTGTAGTTTAATAATATTACATAGAGGTTGGATATAAATATTGAACAGAAGATAAAGCTGAACCCTGAGGCAGTCCTTGAATGATTGGGAATTGCAAAGATCTTTTTTGGTCACATTTGACTTGTTGCATACGACCTTCCAAGTAAGAGCTAAACCAGTTTAAAGTATTATTCCGTAAACCTATATGATGCAAATGTTACAAGTAGCATAGAGTGAGATATTGTGTCAAAAGCAGCTGAAACATCCATGAATACTAGCAGGAATCCATTCTTAATATCGATACCTCTTAAAAGATTCTCAAACAGAGAGGTGAGCAAGGTTTCAACATTGTGTTGAGGTTTGAAGCCGTGCTGGTGAATGTCCAGTGGTGCATGTAAGTCCAAGGGATCCTGAAGTTGATTTTGTACTGATTTTTCAATGACTTTGGTAAGGAAAGGTAAGCTGGAAATTGGGCGGTAAGATTTCGGATCAGAAGGGCCTAGTGTGTTATTCTTAAGGACTGGCCGAATCATGGCTTGTTTTAATGACTGAGGTAAGTATCCTTGTTGAAGGGAGTTCTTAACAATCTTATGAATGTAAGGTGAAAGTAGATGTTTTGTTGCTTTGATCCAAGACACTGAACAAGGATCTGAAGGTGATGTTGTTGTATTAAGTCTTCAATTTGCTGGGGTGAAGGAATAGTGAAGTTCTCCCAAATGTGTTGAGAATCGTTGATACTATAGCCATTTGTCAGTGTAGAAGGAGGGACATGTATGAGTAGTGATATTTTTGGATCTTAGGTAATCTGCAAAAACCTGTGGGTCTATGTGGTGGGCACGATGCTGCATAGAGTCTTTTGTTAGCTTTAGAACAATGCTAAAAAGTTCCCTCGGTCTATTGATAGATTTCATAATTATATTGGTATGATAAAGCTGCTTACGTTCATTTATAAGATCGTTATATTCAAGTTGTTTAGCTCTGTATTGGGTCAGTAAATCATGATATTTAAACCTCCTTCATTTTCTTTCTAACCTTCGGAGAGTACGTTTCATAATCCTGATATCACTTGAATACCAAGGAGCATTGGATCTCCTACGTGCCTTTGGTTGAGAACAAGTGAGAACCGATGTTGCATTAGATAAAGTGCAATTCCAATTGATTATTAAGATAAGGCGGTTTAGAAATACTGTTAAATAAATAAATAGTCTATACTTGAATCAAGCTATACTCTGATTTGATTTAAATTAAAAGCTCTAGGCCCTGACTGAGTTTTAAACTTAAAATAAAAGCACTCTGCTGAGTTTTAAATTGAAACTAAAAGCTCTCTGCTGGGTTTTAAATTTAACTTAAAAGCTCTCTGCTGATACTAGACCCAGCTGAGTTAACAAACACACTTGTTTCTAAATTACACAGATTAATCAGCTTTAATCCAAAGAATTTCCTTTTCCCCAAGATTCAGAGAATTTCCCAGCAGGTAAATACTTCAAGTGCAGATTTCTTTCCAGCAGTAGCAGTCCCTTTTGGACGTCCTTTAAGATTTTGTTTGTGTGTTCTGCTCATTGCTGTAAACATGGTTTTGTAAACTGCCATGACATTTTAGGACCTACAGTATAGCTGTATAACAAATGTTGCAAAGAAAAAAAAAAGGCAAGCCAAAAGAGAGGGAAAGGACAATGAGGAGCAAGAATGGAATGAGAAGATTAGAAAGTAAGAGAGAAATATAAGGGCTTAAAATAGAAAGGAAAGTATTTTGAAGGGGGGGGGTGTTGAATAGAAGAGTGTATGCCATCTGTACAGCCCACTTGTCCATTCACCCATCTCTCCCAACTCCTCCCAGGGACAGATGCAGGAGGTAGGGTGATCTGCCTCATCCCTGGAAACTATACCCTCTGTCTCCTTCCTTCTTCACTGGAAAGGCCAGAGATGCTCCCCTTTCACTTGTACCCCTTCTCAAATGGAACCCCATCCAATCCAGTCCTCTTTGTGATTTGAAATGCCCTATGTGACCCTTTACATGAAAGGCTTGGGGGCACTTGGTCTACAGGATGGTAAGGGTAGAGGATTCTTCTTTTCTAGCCTGATTCTCTGATAGTAGGCAGTGTCATTCCTTCATTTAGTTTACAGAAATTTGTTTATATATGAAATGGTCCAAAGAAAAATGTAAAGATAAATGGGGGCCTAGGGTTTCTGTGCTGACCTTTCTTTTCTTTTTACAGCAGGAAACCAGTTTCCGGAAATGCTTCTGTCCAGTAGTCATGAGAATGGCCAGAATGTGCATCCTTTTCATGGGTCCGGAATAATTTATGGCCCAGGAAACGGTCCTCCAAAGAACAATTACCCCTCAGCAGAGGCACAATGGGCAGTGACACAACACAGTCCACTCCAGAACGGCTTTTCCTTACCTCCTATGGTTTATGCAGAGGAGCGTTCTCTACAGGGCCCCAATGGGTATGCAGCTGTCCCAGGACAAACCCATAACCTAGGTCAGTAATACTAAATCTTTTTCTTGGGTCAAGCATTGATATCCTGGGTCCCTTCTTAATAATGGTTTATGGACCTTTCCTCCAGGAACTTGTCCAAACCTTTTTTAAACCCAGCTACACTAACAGCCTTTACTACATCCTCCGGTAACAAATTCCAGAGTTTGATTACATGTTGAGTGAAAAAATATTTTCTTTTATTAGTCTTAAATAGTTTACCCTGTAGCTTGTAAACGGGGGTGCTGGTCGTGAATGTCCACAGTCTTGGCAAAGGCAAGATATTATTATGACTTGCAAAGGATTGTGGGGGTTGTAGTGCATTCATACCAGAATCAGCCGTTCACAAAATAATGAGTTGTGATGCTCGAGTGTAAGCAAAGAAAAACAGATTTTATTCATGGGGTTAATTCTCCCACACAGATTTACTTGGTAACACAAAAGGACACTTGCTTCAGTATTGTACTCAGGAAAAACAAAACATGTTATAAGGTAACTGAACTTCTTAAGCAATAAATCAATAAAGACCTTGATGGGAAACAGAAAAGGTCTTTTTGATGGCTCCTGCTAATGACTTTCTTAGCAGTGCTTCAAAAGCAAAAACAAAAACAAAAAAACTGTTCTTTATCAAGGATAACGTTCTTCTATTCACACACACAAAAAAAAGAAGTTTCCTTCCAGAGCTCATGTGCACTTGTGCCTGGCTCAATTACCAATAGCCAGCTGCAAACCCCTTTGCTGGCTCACTCTCTCTACGTGGCTCAATCCTACCCTAAAGCTTTCTTGCAGAGACTTTTCTGGGTAGATAAAAGAACAAGTTACAGTTCCTTTTGGTGGTTGTTGTATTAGTGAGAAACTACTTTAAAACAGCAGCCTAGACAGAGAGCAATCCATGTATTCATTCTGATCATTTGATATATCTCCTTCTTCCTCAAATATCATGGAATCAATATCATGGTTTGGCTCAGAGGAATTCCTTAATTGATTACTCTCAGGATAATATTTGTTTCCCTGCTGTCTTCCTGATGAAGAGCTAGGGCATAGATCGAAGTTCATACCTGTGATCCCCTTGCTGTTAGGTTTCCTCTCCAGGTATCCTGGCCAGTAAGTAGTCCAGCTTTTATGTCCAGCCTTCCAATCAAGATCCCTGGACACTGGGTCTCTCTTCACATACCTTCTTGCACCGGTCTTAGGGCCCCTTCCAAATGCAGCCGTCTCCTTCAAAGGTGCCGTTTGGGAATTCCTGGCTTTATAACCCCACTCCTCTGGCTTCCTCCAGTCCAATGGAGTATGCTTTCCTCTGGAATCACTCCTAACACATCTACTGCTGTGGGCTCCTTCTTTAGACCTCCAAGATGTCTTTCTCTTCTTCCTTCCACGTTGCTTCTGCTGTTGTAGTCCTCTCTCTTCTTTCTCCAATGGCTTCTGCTTCTGTCTCTCCTTGTTCTCACCATCCTGTCTCTGTCTCCGTGTAGAATATCCTTTACTTTTAACGTGCTTAGAGGGACACTCCACCCTAGCACAGCCCAGGTGTGCTGAATCAAGCCCTGCCCTTGGAGATGAGTGATTGGGGATTACCTCATAGCTCTCCTGATTGAACACACCTTTCCCCACTTCAGCTCTCCTAGAGGCTGTTTGAAACCTGGTGCATTCTGGGACTGGTAGTCTTTTATGAAAACATTCTGTTTTAGTATTTCTACCAGCAAAGACAGGTTGCTTGTTCAGAGTCAATTCACCTCTTTTATAGTTCCTTCCTGAACTATGATAAGCTTCCTTATCACAAGCTTCATTGCATGTTCCCTAGTCTTTCTATATTCTGATAATGTAAACAATTGATCTACGTGTACCCGTTCCACTCCGTTCATTAATTTATAGACTTCTATCATATCTCCCCTCAGCCGTCTCTTTTCCAGGTTAAAGAACCCTAATCCTTTTAGCCTTTCTTCATAGGAGTATCCTTCCATCCCCTTTACCATTTTGGTGGCTCTTCTCTGAACCTTTTCTAATAACGCTATAGCCTTTTTAAGATACGGCGACCAGAATTGCACACATTCTAAGGGACCTGCCCATCATACAATCAGTATACATTGTTAAGTGCCCTTCTACTTACAGTCGAATACGTTTTCTCTTTTGGCATGAAAATAACCAGTTTCAGACTTTTCAACATCCACTCAGAAGTTTATGACTGGAAGTATTCCAGGGTTAGTATTCAGATTAACAGCAGTCCAACATTTCTTTCAAAAACACATTTTGGCCTAAGGCATACCTCCATCAACTTATCCTCAACCTCTTGGCCAAGATCCAAGTGCAGGATCTAGGCCATGAGCTCAAGAGAGTTCCTGTGTCATCTTCTGGCTGTGATTGAGAAATAATACAATATAGGGGATTGAGGCCATGCCAACTGACACCATGATATTGTTCATTTGTAATATTGCTACTTTTTTTTATTATTTGTATTTATTTATTTGGCTGCTTTTATATACTGCCTTATCAGAGTGTCAAAGCGGTTTACAGGTTAACCGATTGACCGAAACGTAACATTAACGTGTACATGGAACATGCAAACATAATAACATGATTATAAGCTTTGAGGAAACGATGCGAGCATGGGAACAAAAGTAGCGATATAAGAGCAGTTAACATATTTTGTAAGTAGATAGTGGGAAGGGGCTATAATAATGCAAAAAAAAAAAAGTGGGGGAGCCAGTGGCCTTGAAACTCATGGTTTATGCATGGCATGAAGGACAGGTGTACTATGTAGGAGTTCAGTGTCTATGAGGTGAGGAGTGATAGACTTCTCTATAAGGCTATATTAGGATGCCTTGAATGCCAAAATGCTCAATGAACAGATGAGTTTTCAGCTTCTTGCTGAACTCATTGAGGTTATGTGTAGTCCGAATGTTATCAGGAAGTGCATATGTATGGAGCATAGAGTGAGAATGCTCTATCAGACTGGCTGCTCCTCTTGTTTGATGCAGGAATGTTGAAGGTAAATTGCATATTAGTTCTTCTCAGTCTATTATCTGGTGTCTTATGTATCAGAGATTGTAAGTAATCCGAGGAAAGGTCATGGTACACTTTGAAAATAATAAACACAGCCATGTATTTTGCGCAGATTGCAATGGGAAGCAGGTGTAAGTTCCTGAAAACTGGGGTTATGTGCGCATATCTGAATGCTCCGTACAGGATCCGGGCGGCAGTGTTCTCGGCTAACTGTAAAGAGTGAAGCCCGTAACCTGGCAATTCTTGTAGAATAATATTACAATAGCTCAAGCATGGGACTACTAATGCCTGAAAGACTGTGCAGAAGTCATGGGTGTTTAGTAAAAATCATAGGCCCTGTATCGTTTTTATTTTTTTGTAAGTGAGCTTAATAAGTGTTACTAATGTGTGCTTGAAGTGTGAGGCACTGGTCCAAGGTTATTCCCAAGTAACGCACTTGAGATTTTGCTTGTAGTTGTGTTCCTGGTGCTTTTATGTATGTTGGTGGTATGAAGCTCATGTCTCTTGTGAGGTGGAGGACCTCAGTTTTCTTGTAGTTCACGGATAGGTTATCTTCTGCTGGCTATTGAGTGAGAGCTCTGAAGCAATTTATTAGTGACGTATATATAGGCTGCAGGGTGGAGAAGGGTATATACAGCATTATATCATCAGCATAGATATGATATAAAATATTATATGCCTGAGTGATTGAGCAAATGGGCTATAAGTAGATATTAACCAAGAAAGAAGATAGCACAGAGCCTTGAGGAACACCCCGTTGGAGCTTGTATGGAGCAGAAGCAATTGCAGCTGTTTTTACATGCTGTTGGTGCTCAGTTAGGTAGGAAGTGAACCACTTCAATGTTGTGCTGAGTAAACATTTGACTTGTAAGCGGAGAAATAGCACGGCATGGGGAACTGAATCAAAGGCAGCTGTGAGGTCTAAAAACATAAAAATGAATCCTTGATGAGGCTTTGGATATCTTGTGTTAGTCTATCAATGAGAGCTGTTAGAAGAGTTTCCACACCATGATTGGGCCTGAAGCTGTGCTGTTGTAGGTCCAAGAGTGCATGCGCATTGACATGGTCTTGAAGCTGCAGCTGGACAACCTTTTCAGTAATCTTTGGGAGGAAGTGCAGACTGGAAATGGGGTAATATGAACTTATAGTGCCTGGATTCAACATGGTATTTTTGATTATTGGTCATTTGGATGCAAGCTAAAGGTTGGTAAGCATATAAGCTTGGGTGAGAGAAAGCTGAGTGATTTTGAGTAAAGTGGAGATAGAGTTTGGAGAGAGCCATTTTGATCCAAATTACTGGGTATGGGTCTAAGGAAGAGGTAATGGTGTTGAGGTTAGCGACGATATTCTCTAGGTGCTCCATGGATATGTGGTGGAAGGTATGCCATATGGAGGGGGCGGAGCTGCTGGTGGAGTAGCATCATGGTTGAGATTGGTGTGCTGCTCTTGTGGGTTTTAGTTTGGAAATAATTGGCTAATGCTTGTGGGGATAAGGCATTGTGCTTGTTCTCTTGCATGAGTCTCCTTAGTAATGACTTCACTATGTCAAACAATTCTCTGGGAAGGTTTAAGGAGGCTAAAATGAGCTTGGAGTGGTATTCCTTCTTTTCCCTGTTAACCGTATCTTGATATTTCTGCAGCTTGGACATGTAAGCATCACAATCATGCGTAGACCTAGACTGGCACAATCTCATCTCAAGTTGTTGAAGTTTGTGTTTAATGTTTCTTAGCTCTGTAGAGTACCAGATAGCGGAGTGGTGTTTCCTAGTGGGTCTCTTAGTCTGTGTTGCGATTGCTGCTCTGCATAGTTTGATTCCAGTTCTGGACCAGGGTGTCAAGATTTTGAGAATCCTGTGTTCTAGCTGTGGAATGGTGTCTTATCCATGCGTGTGGACCTTCTTGTGATAGATTGCAAGTGGATGTTTGAAGCTAGAGGCAGGTCTTGGGTAAGATGAAAGATGACTGATTATGGTCAGACCAAGGAACATGACGTGGTAGGGGTTGGAAGATGATTGTTTTGGAGCATATGATTAGAAATGAAAATGAGGTCTAGCAGGCCTCCCTTTTCATGAGTTGGTTTATTAATGATTTGGATGTATTCAAGCATATCCATAGCATCCATAAAGGATTTAGAGATCTGGTTGGGGGCTGAGGGTAGATTTAGGTCGCCTAAAAGCAGGACTTGCTTATTGTTTGTAGGTTGGTCACAGATTGTCTGTAAAAGGGCTGTTTAGCGGGTGCAGTTGCGGATCTATAAACTAAGCAGAGCATGAGATGTTTATTTGAGATTATGAGCATGTCCATGCCCCAGACCTGTGTTGATGGAAGTGTAGATGGTCTTTAGCGAAGATAAAGACACCTCCACCTCTAGGGTTGGTCCTGGGGTAGTTGAAGAGATTATAGTTGGGTCGCAATAGCTGATTCATTAGGACATTGTCAGCATCAGTGAACCAGGACTCAGTGACATACATGATATTGTTGTTGTGGTCACTAAGATAATCAGATAGCAATGAAATCTTGTTATGGGCAGAGCGAGTGTCGAGAAGAACACATTGCACAATGGGAGTTATGGCATATAATTTGGATGCGGCTCATGCAGGAGGTAAAGGATTCCTTTTACATAATTAGTAATGAGATGTATGTGATACTAGGAGTGGTGTTATCGAAGCCATGATGATGGTGTTACAATCCTTTAGGTATTAATTGGTAGAAGGTGACAAGTTATTCCTGCTTGTGGCTTGTCTTGTGGAGTTGTGCAATAAAATGGGGATAAGTGGAGGTATGTGGAGGTACTGCTTTAGGCACCGCTAGTACTATGATCCTGGGTATGAAGGCAGTATCCAGGTAAAAAGACGTATCAAAGGTGGTGTGTTTCTTACTTCATATGTCAGAGTTCACTGCTTATGGAGGGGTACTATGTGTTTCAGCTGCTAGAGTCAGGTTACAGGTTCTTCTGGCCAAGTCAGCTGGCAGAGTTGGATACTTCTGGTTAGCAGCACTTGTTCTCCAGGAAGGAGACCTGCCTCCATGTGCATATGATGCCCAGGCAATCACTGGGGCCTGTGGAGCCGACTCTGGACTTGGAGAATGGGCTAGAGTTGTTGTTATATGCTTCCATGGAAAATAGGGCCACTTTTTAAGGCCATGCCTAAGGGCCCTGAAGTGCTATTTCTTTTAAAGTAAGAGCCAGGTCAATGAGCGATGATGCTGGTCAGGAGGCAGAGTTAGCTGCCGCATGGATGCCAGCCTACTGTATCTTGCCTGGCTGAGCCCCGATATCATCCACATGGGAGTCCCGGTGGTCGCTGCCTGATGGAAGAAGCTATCTGATCCCTGGACTAGCACACCTGAAGCGCTGCTTAAAAATCATTAGGTGGCTTTCACTCAACCTTTTGACTAAAATAATACTATGATTTATGAGCTGTAATTGGTCCCTTCCTTGCATTTTGACTCAGATTTACAACCTGTATAATAGGGAGGGATTAATGCCTTGCGACCCAGCCCTGCTGGGTCATAACATTACATTTATTGTCAAAGGAGGAAGATTAAAGATTAAATGAAAGCTTTTGGAGATGGTGGTATCTCAGTGATTCAACTGAAAAATTGTGCAGCTCTGGTCATTCATAGCAGGAACACCAGTGTTTCACCACGCCTTCAGAAACGGTCAGATTTGGTGGTGGATGCAGCCATGTGCAAGACCCATCCTTACATTGCCGGGATTCCATTTCAGAGGTACCAAGACATGCAGTCAGACTCTCAAAAGTCCAGCAATACCAATTAGGAGCTGAGGTGTAGCCTAATGGTTAGAGCAGTGGGCTAAGAACCAGGAAAGACAGGATTCAGTTTCCACTGATGCTCCTTGTGACCTTGGGCAAGACACTTAACCTTTCATAGCCTCAGGTGCAGACCTAGATTGTAAGTCCTTCAGGGACAGGGAAATACCCAGTGTACCAAAATACAACTTATGTTGAGCTACTACCAAAAAGGCATGAGATAAAAATCCAAAATCCAAAATCCCTTCCAATTAGGAGGCATCAGAAGGTTCTGGGATTATTGTTTCAAGCTTCCCTCTTACATTTCTCCACTAAAGAACAGGCAGCAGCCATGCAAGCTTTCCCCCTACACATGCTGGCACACCATAGAACAGATACGGCAATTAAATCTTCCCTCACACATTCCCACTACAACAGGTAGAGCAATGAGAGCTTCCACTACATGTCACAGAGCAGCACAATAAAACGAGTCCCAAATGTGCTGAATATCTATTATTTATTTATTTAACTTTTCTTCTATACCGCGCTATTCATATCAGTGCCGTGTACATCAAACAAAATCTTATACCATGCAGTCGGACCGCATAGTATTTACAGTGAACAGGGATTAAAACATGGATATAACTGGGGTAACTTTCTACAGTTTATTTACATTTATGCCTATACTTTCCTGCTGTAGTCTATTCGGGGCTGGCCAGGTTGGGTTGGCTAACCGTTATCTTGCTGGTTATGTTATTGGGGGCTCTAGGTGACTGGTGAGAGGAGGAGGAGGATTGGCTATGTATAGAATGAACTATATTACTAAGCTTTCTCAGCACAGTTGATTAATTTCTTCTTCTGTAGCTCAAGAAGCACCAGTATATCAGAACACATCAAACCAGACCCAGTGTCCACCAGAGGGATTGCAGGGGAATACAGTCAAGAACAGCTCTGTGGCAAATAGTTACCAGCCTGTAGGAATACATCAAGCAACAAGAGCAACAACTGAAACCAGACTAACAGAAAATTTTATTTATTTTATTTAAAAGATTTTCTATACCGCCTTGTCCTTTAATCAAGGCAGTTTCCACAGCAAACAATCATAATGGTGGTTCAAGTGTGTTCATGCAGTGATGCAGATTGTGTGTATGTGTTGGTGTATATTAGATTCTTTTGAGCTATATACATTCTTATGTACAGGGCTATTTACATTATGAGCTATATACATTCTTATGTACAAGGGACAGGGAAGGGGGGGTGGTCTTTTGTTCCTGCTTTTTGAGTAGATCATGTGATGTGTCCATAGTGTTCAATGAACAGTGTTGTCTTAAGCTGCTTCCGAAAGTCTTTGAGATCTGTTGTTAGTCTTAGTTCATCTGGGAGGGTGTTCCAAATTGCTGGTGTGGCCAGGGAAAGGGCTCGTTCTGCTGTGTCCTTGCGGACCTTGGTGATGTCTTTTGGGGTGTTAACGCGATTGGAAGTGCCTCCCCTCCTAGGTCGTGTGCTTCTGTCTGGTTGTATGAGTGTTTGTAGGTTGAGAGCTGATGACTGTTGTTTGATCTTGAAGATGTTTATGACTGTTTTGTATTTGATGCGTGAGATGATTGGGAGCCAGTGGAGGTCTTTCAGTATGGGTGTGATGTGTTCATATCTTGTTGTGCCAGATATTATGCGAGCTGCTGTGTTTTGTGCCAATTGTAGCGGTCTGAGGGTTTGTTTTGGTAGACCAATGTATATTGGGTTGCAGAAGTCTAGTAGTGAGGTTATTATTTATTTATTTATTTATATTTCTCATATACCACACTATTTGCAATCAGCGCGGTTCACATGGAACAGAAACATCCGACAACTTAAATATGTCTGGTCATTACATTAAACAGGAAATGCAACTTGGAAAAAGGGTACACTATATACATATGAGGTATACTGAGAAAGAATAATGTTTGGTGTTTACATTGTAGGGGACGCCTGTTGCGAGGGCTTGCCTAGTTGACTACTATTTCAATGTATTTCAATCTTCTGTAAATAGTTAGCTAGCCTATGTAGTTGTACCTTGTTATTCCCAAGTTTTCAAAAACCCTGTTACTTGTAAAATGCATTACAGTTCCTTGTATGTATATGTTTGTTCCATGTAAACCGCGCTGGTGACAATAGTGCGGTATATAAAAGATGTTAAATAAATAAATAAATATAAATATTATTGTTGAGGTGCTCGTTATTCGAGTGGGACTGAGGATCGGAGATGTCAGTGAGATATTTGGTGAAGAGGAAATGTTTAAGGGCCTTTCTAAATTGGCTCAAGTTGGGGATTGCTCTGATATGTGCTGGTAAGGTATTCCATAGACTTGGGGCACAGAGTTGGAAGGCTCTGTTAGCTGTTGTTTTGGTGCATTTGGTTGCTTCTTTTGGAATTACTAGCATATTGGACTCTTAGTGCCTGGCAGACTGTACGGAAGTGCTCTGGGGTGAGGAGGGGCTTGAGGCGTCGGATAAGTCTCATCCTGTGGTATGTGCTTTTGATGGTTTTGTTTGTGTGATTGTAGATTCAGTTCCTTGTCCAGGGTTACTCCGAGGTACTTTACTTCCGGTTTTATGGGTATGGTTGTGTCCTTTATCTTGATGTTGCGTGGAGGGACGAAGTCAGTGTTTCAAGTGATGATTAGTGCCTCAGTCTTGCTATAGTTTATGGTGAGGTTGTTGTTTTGAAACCAGCTGGTTATGTGTATGAGGCAGTTTGTTATTTTGGAGTAGTCCGGGTTGTCGACTGTGATGGGTGTGTATATCATGATGTCATCGGCGTAGATTGTGTATTGTATGTTGTGTTTCTTCATGATGTTGCATATTGGCTGGATGCAGAGGTTGAACAAAAGTGCTGATAAGGCTGATCCTTGTGGAAATCCTTGTAGAACTTTTATGGGTCGGGAAGTGTTGGGGCCTACCTTGACCTGACTCTGTCTGTCGGTTAGGTATGATTGGAACCATTTCAGGGTGGATCCATGTAGCCCAATGTTCTGTAGTCTTTCCAGTAGAGTTCTGTGATCCACTGTGTCGAATGCTGATGAAATGTTGATGAAGATCATTAGTATTCCTTTCTTGGAGTTGTCTATGATGCGGAGAATGTTATTGAAGAGGTATATCAGGAGTGTTTCTACCCTGTGGTTGGGGCGGAAGCCGTGTTGGTTGATGTCTAGTGGTGTGTGGTTGTCAATGTGGTCTTGTAGCTGGTGCTGTACTGTCTTCTCAATTATTTTTGCCAGTAGGGGTATGCTTGAGATCGGTCAGTATGCTGCTGGATTGTTCTTATCGAGTGTGGATTTCTTCGGGATAGGTCTTATTGTGGCAAGCTTTAGTTGATTTGGCATGTTCCCTTGGGTCAGAGAACTATGCACCATGTTTTGTATGGTGTGTATGAAGCTTGATTTAATGGCTTTGATCCATGTCACTGGGCATGGGTCTGTTGGTGCTGTGCTTGTATTGATTGCGGTGATTATGTGGGAGAGCTGTTCTGTTGATGGGATGCTGAAAGTGCCCCAGGTTTTCGGGGGTGAGTTTGTCTTTGAGGTTGTGTAGGATCTTTGTTGTGCTGCCGAGTGGAATTTTTCTTGTATGTGGTCAGCAAATTTTTGTGGGTTTATTTGCACTTCATTTTCTGCTTTCTGTTCCTTGGTGAGGGTTTTCACGATTTCGAATAGCTCTCTCGGTTTGTTGGTGGATTTGAGTATAATGTTTGTGTGGTATTCTCTCTTTATTTGTTTGATGAGTTCATTGTAGTGATTTTGCTTTAAGTATAGTTCCTGGGTATTGGGCGACTTGGTGTGTCTCCATCTCCGTTCTAATTTTCTGAGTTCCCTCTTTTTGTTCCGTATGTCTTTTGAGAGTACCATGGCTTGTGCTGTAATTTGGTGCAGCGGGCTTTCTTGGGTCTGTGATCCGTGGCTTTGGCAGCGTCATTGATGGTATTGTTCCAGTGTCCGATTTGAGCTTCTAGATCATCTGTTTCTGGGGTTAGGTGTGGTACAGTGTCTTGTAGGAACTGGTCCCTGTCGAAGCTCTTGAATCTTCTTTTTGTGGGTGTGTTGTCCAGGTGTTTGTCTTGTTCTCCTCCTTGTGGTACAATGTTTATTCCAATTATGTGGTGGTCTGACCATGGTACTGGTATGATAGTGGGTGTTGAAATTAGTCCTCTTGCGATTAGATAGTTGGGTGCGAAGATGAGGTCTGGCGATGATCCTTGTCTGTGTGTCGGGGTGTTAATTATTTGGGTGAATTGAAATGAACTCATTGCTTGAAGGAATGCTTCTGCATCTTTGGTGTTGGTAGACTTGAGGTTGAAGTCTCCTAACAGTAGAGTGGGTTTGTGGTTTGAGCTGATTGCGCAGACTGTTTCTAGGGTGGAGGCAAGTTCATCAGGTGGTGCACGGGGTGCTCTATAGGTGAGGCATAGGGTCATGCGTTTGTTCTCGACAGTGATGGTGTTGCATTGTTGGGTGTCTGTGGCACTTCGTGATTTGAACTTTAGGGTGTTCTTTGCAATTATCAAGACTCCTCCTCCTCACCGATGAGCATGTGGGCAGTTGTATGCTGTGTATGTGTCGGGCACTAATTGATCGAGTAGCACATTGTCGGTGGGGGTGAGCCATGTTTCAGTGATGCAAAGTATTTCGGGTTTTTGATCATCTATGTGGTCTGCTATTGCGTAGATCTTATTATGTATGGATCTGGCGTTTATGAGCTCTATTGATATTGACACTGGGGTGTTTGTTGTTCTGTGTGCTTCTTTTGGGTTTGCATGGGTGTCTGTCTTACGCATGGTTTGTCTCTTGAGCATGGGTGTTCTGTGGGCATGTATATGTCCATGCTATTGGTGGGGACCATGGTGTGTATGTGTGTGGGTGGTGGTTGGTTGCATGCGGTGGGAGTTGTGTGAGGAGGAGGCTGATGGGGAGAATCAGGGTTGTATGCATATTCTCTTTGGGGCTGTCTTTGCTGTAGGTTCTTGTTTGCTTCACTTACGTTTTGCTGCTTTTTCTTTCCGGTTGCTTCCTGGTGTTTTCTGAGCAGCTTCTGTGTGTCTTGTAGGTGGGTCTGCTCCTCGTTTCCTTTTGTTATTTCGTGCTCGCCTCCGGGCCTCACCTAAGGGCCATGCCAAAGGGCCCTCTGGTGAGGCCCTCAGGCGAGGGCACGCCCTGCTGGGGCGCTGCTTTTATTGCGGTGTTTGTTGCTTCCACTGCCCCGATTGGGCAGGAGCTTCTGAGCGGGAGTATTTCCCGCTCAGGTGCTCTACCCCGATCGGGGAGCTTCGGGACTCGGCGGGCGGGCGGGCGATGTAGGCTGCAGCAGCTCCCTCTGTGCTGGGGCGCTGCTTTTATTGCGGTGTTCATTGCTTCCACTGCCCCGATTGGGCAGGAGCTTCTGAGCGGGAGGATTTCCCGCTCAGGCGCTCTACCCCGATCGGGGGAGCTTCGGAGCTCAGCGGGCGGGCGGGTGATGTAGGCTGCAGCAGCTCCCTCTGTGCTGGGGCACTGCTTTTATTGCGGTGTTCGTTGCTTCCACTGCCCTGATTGGGCAGGAGCTTCTGAGCAGGAGGATTTCCCTCTCAGGCACTATACCCCGATCAGGGGAGCTTCGGGGCTCGGCGGGCGGGCGGGTGGTCGGCTGCAGCAAATTGCTTTACCCATCCTCCTGCAGGGTCTTATCATAACCTACACCACATCACATTCCCAGATACTAGCCCTTCGAAAATATACCTGCGTATTTCTGTCCTTTCCACTAGAGCCCACAACTGTCTCCCAGAACCTAGGCAATGTATTGAGTCTGACAATGGTATTGTCAGACTCAAGGGTGCAGGGGGGGAATATGTAGAAGCTGATAAGGATAAAGCGGAATTGCTTAACAAATATTTTTGTTCTGTGTTCACAGATGAAGAACCAGGAGCAGGACCTCAGAAAACACCCACAAATAAGAACAGAAGCGAGGGACATCTTGAACAAATTTCAGAAGACTGTGTTCGTGAGAAACTAGCTCAACTTAAAATAGACAAAGCGATGGGACCGGATGGGATACACCCTAGAATACTGAGGGAACTTGGGGACGTTCTAGCAACTCCACTGAGTGACCTTTTCAATGCCTCGTTGGAGTCGGGAGTGGTGCCAAAGGACTGGAGAGAGGCTCATGTGGTGCCTTTACACAAAAGCGGTAGTAAGGATGTGGTTGAAAACTACAGGCCGGTTAGTTTAACTTCAGTGGTGAGAAAATTAATGGAAACGCTGTTGAAAGAGAAAATAGTGAGGTTTCTGGAGTCCAGCGGATTACAGGATCCGAGGCAGCATGGATTCACCAGAGGCAGGTCTTGTCAGACAAATCTGATTGATTTCTTTGACTGGGTGACCAGGGAGTTGGACAGCGGGAGAGCTCTAGATGTGGTGTATTTAGATTTCAGTAAAGCCTTTGACACTGTTCCTCACAGGCGACTTATAAACAAACTGAGCACCCTAGGGATGGACCCTAAAGTTACTGCTTTGGTTAGAAATTGGTTGGGTGGGAGGCGACAAAGAGTACAAGTAAATGGAGCTCACTCTGAGGAGAAGGATGTTACAAGTGGTGTGCCCCAGGGATCTGTCCTTGGTCCGATTCTTTTTAACATCTTTGTTAGTGATATAGCGGAAGGGCTGTCGGGTAAGGTTTGCCTCTTTGCGGATGATACCAAAATCTGCAATAGAGTAGACACCCAGGAAGGTGTAGATAACATGAGGAGGGATCTAGCTAAGCTTGAAGAATGGTCTAGAATTTGGCAACTGGGATTTAATGTTAAAAAATGTAAGGTCATGCATTTGGGCTGCAGCAATCCAAGGGAGCAATACAGTATAGGAGGTGAAGTACTTTTGTCCACTAAAGAAGAGCGGGACCTAGGCGTAGTTGTGTCCGATGATCTTAAAGTAGCTAAACAGGTAGAAAAGGCGATGGCAAAAGCTAGAAGGATGCTTGGGTGCATACGGAGAGGAATGGCTAGCAGAAAAAAGGAGGTGATAATGCCTCTGTATAAGTCTTTGGTGCGACCTCATTTGGAGTATGGTGTGCAATTCTGGAGACCGCACCTTCAAAAGGATGTGAACAGGATGGAGTCGGTGCAGAGGGTTGCTACTAAGATGATTAGTGGTCTTCATTATAAAGCATATGAGGACAGACTTAAGGATCTTAATATGTACACCTTAGAGGAAAGGCGGGATAGAGGTGATATGATTGAGATGTTTAAATACCTCCGTGGCATAAATGTTCAGGGAGAGAGCCTCTTTCAATTGAAAGCAAGTTCTGCTACGAGGGGACATGGGATGAGGGTGAAGGGAGATAGATTCAGGAGTGATATGCGGAAATATTTCTTTACGGAAAGAGTAGTGGATCCGTGGAATAGTCTCCCAGTGGAGGTGGTAGAGATGAGGACAGTAACTGAATTCAAAAAAGCATGGGACCAACACAGAGGATCTCTAAAGGTAAAAAGTGGACTGTTGTAGTTGTTGTTATGGAAGGACAGACTAGATGGGCCTTGTGGTCTTTTTCTGTCATCATGTTTCTATGTCTGTCTCTCATTCCTCATCCCATAACCACACCTCTATGTCAGTTCAGTGCTGCTGTATGTATCGCTGGTGCATGCTGTTCACTGGAAGCAATTTGGTCCCTCCAGTTCTTGCAGAGAGGCTTAAAACATCTTGCACCATTCCAAGCCCAGTGCTTTGGAGAGATGTGCATCACACAGTATAACAAAAGAAGAAAACTGCATAATACTATGGGGAATGTGGAAAATGCTAGGCAACAAATCATATGCTGACTGCTTCTTTGCTTTTTACAAATAGAAGCAGTCAGCATATGATTTTTTATGGCCCTTCTTTAACAGAACTCTTGATTAACTCAGTAAATGCTAGAGATGTACATAAGAAAAAATTTTGGTTCAGATCATTTTTGGATCAATCACCCTTGTATTTGTTTTCGGCTCCCGAAAACTTCATTTTGCTTGCTTCATTCAGTCCCATAGGGGAAGCAAATTATCACACTTTAACGGTGAGGTTTTTCATCCATTTCCAGTCAAAGTGACTCAAAACATGCTGGCAGGTATTCTGCACAGAGGCCATAGTACTCCAAGACTTCAAGAATAGCATGAAGATCCCAGAAAACCAAAAGAGGGGCAAAGAGCACTAACAGTGGACTAAAGACCCCAAGCCTCCATGAGAGGGGTAAAGCTGCACCAGCAGGGTCAGGTTAGGGTCAGTTTTGTGGGGTAATGAGCTCTTGAGGAGTACATAAAGGAATGTCGGGATGTCTCCAAAGACAGATTTGCCCAGGAGAATTCAGTGGCAAGAGCCTACTTTGTGTCACACTGCCAGAAAGAGCATCTGAAGGGTCTTAGGGTGTTTAGTTTGAAATGAAAATTGAAATGCTGTAGCAATGTGCATGACAACAATTTTTGATTTGGTTTGTGATTGGTTCAGTTGCCCACTTGGTTGATTTTTGGATTCAACATTTGGATCATTCAGTTCCATTAACGTCAAAGGGGCAAGCAATTTTGCATTCTGATTGTGAGGTGTTAATTAAACTTGCTTAAACCTTGCTGGCAGGCAACAGCATCCAACACGTCAAGAGTGGCATGAAGACCCTACGACACCGAAAGAGAGGCAAAGGACACTAACAGCACAACAGCTAGGCTTCAGTAGCAGCAGAACAGCAAGAGGATAAACAGCAAAAGACATCTCTTCTTTAAATCTAATGCTGAATACAACATACTTGGCCAAAACACGCAGATCCTGAACACTGATATGTACACGACAGCAGACAACAGATGTGACTGCTGATATGTACACGACAATGAAGCTGTCCACCACGTGGAGGGATGCATTCGAGTTTAACATCGGCTCCTGACCAGGCGTACAAATAACGACACTCTTGAAGTTTATGTCTGATTGGGTAATCTTTAACACGGTTTTCTGCACTGAGCATAGACTTCATTAATATGTTACATGAATACACCCAACTCATTTAAATACATGCAGCATTACGTGTGTGCAGAGGTTTTACAGACTTTTTACGCATGCATCTATATTTTTTCTGCATTTGGCATACAGATTCATAAGCGTTAAACTCGCATTATATGCACACAAGTGCATGTACAAGCTAGCGTTAGCTTTCTGCATTGACCTGTTTGTTTGTAATTGTGCCTCCAGAGATCTCTCCTGATGGGGAAATAACTTTTAGAGATTTTTGGGGGGCTATTAAGAATATTGATGTAAAACTTTCTTCTACAGTAGTTTCATTATGTAATTTTACCCAGGAAACTGTGGTAAAATTGGTTGACTTAGATTCTAAAGTTACGTGGCTGGAGAATTCCCCCTTTTTCCAATGGTCTCCAGAGGCTTTAAAAAGTGTGACCGGTATGGCAAAATGATGTCACTCATCGACCCATACGACTGCTGCCTCCAATGTCTTGGCCCAGAGCACAACGACTCCAACTACAAACTCTGCAGAACCATGACCTCAAAGGCCTTGAAGAGCTGCCAACAGCAGCAGGTAAATTTATTTCAGAGATCCAACTCCACGCCAGAGTCTCCAATGACACCAAGCTCCAGGGCCCCCTCTGATATCTCGGTGCCCTGCGAAGCCAGAGCCTCTTTGGAGTCCTGCGGCCACGGTTCCTCTGAGAGAAATCCCCAGAGGTGGCGCACAAAAAGAAGAAATCCTCGAAGACCGCCTCGGAGGATGGATCTGGGAAGACGGGGAAATCCCACCCCAGAACCCACAGTCCCAGGCGTGAGTCCAAGAAGTCGGGGCAGGAGCATCCTGCCAAGTTGCCCCGTAAGGAGTCGTCGGCACCTGCTGATTGATTTCGGGCCTCCAAGGCCATCCTCATCGAGGACTTCCCCTCGACAGTACCAACACCGGGCCCGAAACCCTTGGTGCCACATCGAAGGCTGTAGAGCCAACTGATATGGAGACCAGGATGGCAGCCCTAGAGAACAGTATATCTGCC
Organism: Ichthyophis bannanicus; assembly: GCA_033557465.1. Lineage (NCBI taxonomy): Eukaryota > Metazoa > Chordata > Amphibia > Gymnophiona > Ichthyophiidae > Ichthyophis > Ichthyophis bannanicus. The sequence goes on from CM066047.1 coordinate 125,768,334, forward strand.
CTAGTGGCCATGCAGTGGGTGTTCATCTGCCCCAACGGTGTAAGGGGAAAATAAGTTTCTTGTTGTACAGAAGGACCATGAGGCCCATCTGTGAATACCTAGATAGAAAGGAATGTGTTGTGCTAAGACAAGATTCAGTGATCTTCACAGAGACAGGTACCAGTTTGTACGGTTGCTAATTAGCAATACTAGGAGCAGGGCTATGCTGCTGGGATGGGTTTATGACGTATATATGTTTTTGATACTGTATAAAAAGATAGACTGCACTTCTAACATATGGAATAAAACTTACATGCTACTTATGTGCGTGCGTGCGTGTGTGTGTGTGTGTGTGTTGGTGTGTGTTTGTTCCCCTGGGATCCCAGACAGAGAAGATAAGGTAATTCCTCGACCCAGAGAATTAGAGGACGCCCCAAGGGTAAGTGCTGGGAAAGGAAAGAACAGATACCCTTACAATTTGGTGTCAGAAGTTGGGATTTCCCCGTTGCACTTTCTAAATTGAAGCAGCTTTGGTAGCTGCACAAGGATTTTTTAATTGACGTTGCTTTGGTAGCTCGTCTTGGGAATGTGCTTGGGTAGCGCTGGAAAAATGCGCTTGGGTAGCGCTGGAAAAATGCACTTCGGTAGCGCTGGAAAATATGCGCTTGGGTAGCGCTGGAAAATATGCGCTTGGGTAGCGCAGTGAATAACAGGGACGTCCTGCTGGGAATGTGGTACTATCCTTTTCCTTCTCTGTGGCTTGTGTGATTGTGTGAGTTTGGTTAGATGCCCCTGCCGTACTCTGAAGTGAGAGCGCTAGTGACGGGTACTGTGCAAACAGCAAGTGGCCAGACGTGCGTTTGTTGTGAATTAATTAGAGGATGGGGGGTCCCAAGGTAAGGGGACCGCTCCAGAATCCGCGGGAGTGTGTGTGCAGCTACATGTTGTGATAAGGTTTAAAACTGCAGTTAAAAAAGGCATCCTACATATGCTGTCAGTATAGGTTACCGGACATTTGCTAATTCTGCAGAAGAAGTCTGTTAGCATGTTTACTGTGCTTAGTTTATCTATGTGCCTAAACGACATCCCCCAGTCTCTGGTGAAGGTAAAACCGATGACTCCGAGTCCCTGGAATGCAAGTGACAAGCGGTGTTTGTTTATTTGTCTCTATTCTTCCAAGCCTTTCCTGTCTTTTTTAGCTAAGGAAAAGGGGGGTTCCTGGGTGAAGGGGACCAGCCCGGTTTTCATTAGGTTTTAAATCTATTGTTAAGCAGACTTTGTATTCCAGTTGTACTCCTGTACCCCCCGTAGCCCCTCCCCGTAGATTCCAAATATCCTAATCACTGAGGGAGTTGTTAGGTTTTTAGCAATTTACTTTGTTGTTTTTATGAATACTGAAATTAAGTACAAGTAATTCTTGCATCTGGAGATAGCAGAGCCTGAGCAACACATGCTCCGCTCTTCCCTACCCCTCCCTTCCTGTTCTTTGTTGTTCAAAGGCTACGGACAGGCAGACAGAACAGAAACCTAAAGTTAAATGGCATACTAAAATGTAAATTATTATTTATTTGCAGTGTCTCTATTTATTGCCATATTGTAAGAAGACAAGCTCAAACACAAATAGCAAAGTAAACAGCAGGTCTCTCTTGTGTCCAGATTCCTTCAGGCAAATGCAGATTACTATATAGTTGAACAAGAGAGAGAAAAGTCCTAAATAGCTGGCAGGCCTTGTGTGAGACATGACCAAGGTGCTTGCCATTGAGACCAAGGCAGACCCTTGCACTGAGGAATTGAAGATACTCCAATATGAGGCACCCCCAAAGAAAGTTCTTATGGTCCCGGTGCCCTCGATCCTCGACAGACTCCTCCTCCAAATATGGGAAACACCAGAATCGGTACCAATTGTTAGCAGGCACCTCAACGCCATCTACCAGGTATGCCGAAGCCCTGGGTCCCAAAAGACCCAACTTCTCCACAACTCCATAGGTGTGGAGTAGGAAATGTGCTGACTCAAGAACCAAAAGACCCATTCGTTGGTGCCACCCAGCAGGGAGGCCCGAACCCTTGACGCCCTTGGCTAGAAGACCTTTCAAGCCTCAATGCTAACATGCTGGATCCAGTCCTACCAGCTTTACATCAGCATGTACCTAAAGGAACTGTCGAAGGAGCTTGGGGAATTCTCAGCAGGCCTCAAGGGGGAGCCCCTACAGAGGTTTAAGACCCTAACCTCAGCAGTAAAAGAATGCTTGACGTTTTTGTCTCAGGCAGCTTATGATGGCTTCGAGTCATCGGCCAGAGTGGCCACCGCAGGCATCGGGGCTCAATGCCAATCATGGCTGCAGTCATCCGACCTGGAACAATGGGTGCAGGACAAATCAACAGATGTCCCTTGCATAGGTGAAAACTTATTCGGGGAAACCCATGGCGGATATGGCAGCAGAGATAGAAACCAAGTATGTGATGAGAACCAGGTTCTCAAAAAAAGACGGTGCATCCCCGGAAGAAAGCACCAGGGAAAAAACCCTTCTTCCCAAGGAAGAAAGGAGACTTTAGTGGTACTCCTCACTTACAGGCTTTCTCGGCCCTTCAACAGGGCCAGCAACAAAAAGGACAGGGACACGGTCCCAGGAAACAAAAAGCCCCGAAGTCCCAGGCGTTGGCCTTGGCCCAGCCTGGGGGGAGCTTTTGACTGTCTGGGCATGACCCCCAGGGGGTCCTCCACTGCCCACAGGGGGGCATCTAGCCATGTTTGCCCAAGGGTGGACAACCATCACCACCAACACCTGGGTGCTACAGGTGGTCGAGGAGGGCTACCTCCTCCATCTACATTGGGCACCACCCATGTAATTCCCAGGGGAGGCCACCATGCTTGTTCTTCACCTGATCCTGCTCCTCACTGAGCTGGCAGGCCTTATCAATGACAAAGTAGTCGAGCCAGTGCCAAAACATCTCTGGGGCACAAACTTCTATTCCAGATACTACCTTGCCCCCAAGAGGATGGGGGGCCTCAGGCCCATCCTGGACATGTGAGAGCTCAATAAGTTTCTGGTCAGGGAGAAATTCAAGATGCTCTTTCTTGGGACACTATTGCCATTCCTCCAGCAGGGAGATTGACTATGCTTCTTAGACTTAAAGGATGCCTACACTCACATCCTAATCCATCCCAGCCACAGAAAGTACCTCCGGTTCATGGTAGGAGAACAGCACTACCAATGCAGGTTGCTGCCCTTCGGTCTGACCTCATCACCAAGGGTCTTCACAAAATGCCTCATGGTGGTCGCAGCCCACCTACTGCTCCAAGGGGCCTTTGTCTTCCCCTGACTGGCTCATAAAAGGGCACATGGCTGCAGAGGAACAATGTGCCATCAGGTCACCATCAATATCCTGCAGCACCTGGGGTTTTTCATTAACCAACCCATCCCACCTCACTTTGGCCCAGCGCCTAGAGTTCATAGGGGCACAAAAGCCTTCCTCCCCCAGGAGAGGTCAAAACACCTCAGGGAGCTAGCCACAGAGGTACACCGACACTGGATGCTATCTGCCCAGCTCCTATTCTGCCTATTGGGACACATGGCTTCCATGGTTCATGTGATCCCATATGCCTGCCTGCACATGAGGGCAGCCCAGTGGTGCCTCCGCTCGAAGTGGCCTCAAGCCACAGGCAGATGCAGGGACAGAGTGAAAGTGACCTGTCAGTTGGCAGACTCCCTCGGATGGTGGCAGAATCTATGCTGCCTTCAGGCCGGGATGCCCTTCCAGGCACCCAACCTCCAGAAGATCCTCACCACAGATGCCTCATTAATGGGCTGGGGAGCACATTGCACCTTCTATCCGAGGCCTCACGCCAGTAAGGCGGAGACCATTCTCCACAATCTGGATTGTAAGAGAGCCCTGTCCTTTTACTTGCAATGGACTCAAGGCCACCACAAAGCACCTCAGCTTTTCGTATCCTATGACCGCAGTCATCTGGGGCTCCCAGTGACTAATCAAACTCTGTCCACTTTTGTGGCAGACTACATTACCCTTGCCTACGATTGAGCAAGAATCTCACTGGATTAGAGGGTCACATCTCACCCCGTCAGGGCCATGGCCACTTCCGTGGCAAGTCTGCATTCCATCCCCAACACAGAAATCTGCCTTGACGCCACCTGGTCTTCAGTCCACATCTTCGCAGCTCACTACTTTCTGGAGTCCCAATGGGACAACGCCTTCGGCCATGGCATACTCCATAATCTCTTCGGGGTGTAGGCAACTCCTGCCCTCCAACCCTTCTGTGTTCAGGCTACTGGAGTGATGGTTTTCCACCAGAAACTTGGCTCTTGCGAGAGTCTCTCAGTAGGGACTCAACTGTTGCTGATCAAGGTTCATTCTTTGCAGTTTGCCGTGGCATTTTCCTTTTGGTTACAAGTTCTTGGTAGCCTGTAGCTGGGGAGTCCCATATGTGAGGACTGATTTCCTGCTTGTTCCCAGAGAGAGTATAATTACTCACTTGCAACAGGTGTTCTCTGGGGACAGCTGGAATCAGTCCTCCCAACCTCCCTCCTCCACTTGGAGTTGCTTCATTACTGTAATTTTTGCCATCTTAGCTATGTCATTGGACTGAGGCAAGATGTTCAAGGACGGGCGGGACAATGATGAACCGCGATAGGGTCGACCTTCAGTAATCACAGAAGATGTGGTGCGCACAGTTGACGCAAAAATTCATGAAGAACGGCGATTCACGATTTCCACTTTATCACTGAAATTTCCACAAGTTTCAAGGTCAGTGTTATACAAAATCGTTTCTGAAAAATTGCAGTTCAGAAAACTGTGCTCGCGATAGGTTCCCAGACTGCTTTCCGAGGAACACAGTTGCCATAATCTTGCATGTTAAGATTGTCTGTTTGGCTTTTACTTTGACTGGAGATGACGTGTCTCTCCATTCCATCGACTGCCACTTTGATTCTGGAGTCATGTGAGAAACGCATGTATCGTCCCCTGTGACAGTGTGGTCCAAAAGTTCATCTCCTTCCTCATTGAATCAGATCAAAAATGTCAAAGCACTAGCCATTCTCCTTTTTTGGTGTTCCTCGGAAAGCAGCCTGGGAACCCATCGTGATCACAGTTTTTCCCACCCATCCTTGAACAACCTCACCCATTTACGCACTTTGCTGCCACTCATCGCATTGGGGCCATACACCTCACATATCTGGTGATGAATGTCCGTTGATGACACGGTCCTTGCTGTCAAAAACTGAATCACAGACCGTATTTCAGTGTCGGAGGGCAACTCAATTGTCTTAAACATTTTAACGCCTCAGTATAAACCGTACAAAGTGACACTACAACTGCAAATGGCATCTGCTTTTGCACAAGGCATGCCAGGAGCTGGCATACATGCTTGTTTCTTCAGGGGAGAAAAATTTACAAAGCTACAGCCAATCGGACCTTACTTTAAAAATAACCCTCGTATAAATGACCTGGAAATTGGAATAATGAGTGAAGTGATCAAATTTTCAGATGAGACAAAATTATTCAAAGTTGTTAAAACCCAAGAGGAATGTGAAAAATTGCAAGAGGACCTTGAGAAATTGGGAGACTGGGAGTCCAAATGGTAGATGAAATTTAATGTGGACAAGTGCAAAGTTATGCACTTAGGGAAGAACAACCCAAACTTTGGTTACATGATGCAAGGTTCCACATTAGGAACCACCACCCAGGAAAAAGGTTTAGACGTCATTGAAACCCTCCGCCCAGTGTGCAGCGGTGGCCAAGAAAGCAAATAGAATGCTAGGAATCATAAGGAAAGGAATGGAGAATAAAACAAAGGATATTATAATGCCTCTGTATCGTTCCATGGTACAACCGCACTTTGAATATTGTGTGCAATTCTGGTCGCCATATCTTAAAAAGAATATAGCAGAATTGGAAAAGGTACAATGAAGAGTGACCAAAATGGCAAATGGGATGGAAGTATACCCCTATGAGAAAAGGCTTAAAAGGTTAGGGCTCTTCAACTTGGAAAGGAGGCCTCCACCAAAAGGGTCCAAATTGGAGCCTGCAATTTTAAGGCTAGTCATGCAGGTACAGTAGGTATTTTCTCAAATTCTGGAAGGTTTACAATCTAAGCTTGTACCTGAGACAAAAGAGGGTTAAGTGACTTGGCCAAGATTGCAAGGAGCAGCAATAGGATTTGAATCTGGATTCCCTTATTTTCAGCCCATTGCTCTAACCATTAAGCTACTCATCCATTCCCATTAGACTTTTCATGAGAGAATATGCATGAGAGATATTCGCATGCAATGGAGACAATGTATGCAAATCTCTCTCATAAATATTCATAGTAGATGTCCTAAAAACTTGAGTGGCTAGCAGCTTTGGAATGTTATGTTTGAGCTGAAATGCGGCCGTGCCTTCAACTGCCTAGTACCCAGAAGATCAAGGGTTCGATTCCTACTGGCACTCCTTGTGACTTTGGGCAAGTCACTTTACCCTCCATTGCCTCGGAAGAAAAGGCTGGCAATCTACTTCCGGTGATACATTGCCAAGAAAACCCAGAGGTAGCTGGGTCGCTATGAGTCAACACTGACTTGATGGCACTTAAAAAAAAAAAAAAAAAAAAACTTTGTGGAATACCTTTCCCACTGCAAATTTGGTTAGAAGAAAATTTTCTTACTTTTAGGAAAAACCAGAAAAATTTCATGCAGATATTAAGCCCCTGCTGGTTAGCATTTTTTTTAAAAGCTAGCTGGAATGGGTAAAAATATCCAGATTTTCAGTGCCACTGCCAGCCACTCATCCAGATACTGCGGGCAATTTTTCAGCTGTTTTGCAGTATTAAGTTAGTTCTTTTGAGGGCTTGCTATACAGCTTAGGGACAGGAGCCATCAAAGTGGCTCACAATAAAAAGAAGAAATCAAATCAAGAGAGAGAATGCATAATGGGGCAAAGAGAGAGGAGGGTATATCACGTTAATGAGAGAGACAGTGCCAGCACATCCAGTAGACAAGATTAGGTAGTCGCCTAGGGAAGCTTCTTCTGGGGGCAGCAAAGAACAGCTGCATTCAAAGCAAAACAGTCACACAAATGCAAAGAGTCATCAACACATTCATTTACCTTCAGGAAAAAGAGGAGCACACATGTTTAATATTTAGAAGTATTATTTCCAGTTATGCATTTTTAGAGGATTGTTTATTATGAGGGTGATCTTCAGATAATCATGATTGTTGAGTTTAATTAGAAAACTCTGGGGGGTGGAGCATAAGGCTGAAGTTTGACTAGGGCAACCACTGCCTTGCATCAGCCCAGGGGCTGGGCCTGGACAAAGAGGAGGAGTTAAAGACAAAAGGGAGGCAGCAGGAACCTGAGGCAGGTGAAGATTGACGTGTGGTTGGGTCAACAGGCACCAAAGAGGATTATGGATTACACTAGCTGATTGTACTTTATGTTCCCTTGTTCTCCTTTATGTCTTTTTACCTTTCCCTATTTGTACCCTTGTTTCCCAGCTGTTGTGTTGTCTGTCTTGATTGTAAGCTCTAACGAGCAGGAACCATCTTTTACATGTATCTGTACACATTGCATACACCTTGTAGCGCTATATAAATAGTAGTAGGAGTAGTAGTAATTTGAATGAATAGAGTGGAAGGCCATTGTACAGAGCATTAGAATAATCAAGTCTGAAAGCGACCAGGACGACGATGAATAGCTTAAGTTTTGGGAAGGTAAATCCTTGAATGACAGTGAAGAATCCAGCCTGCCTCTTGGCACGGCACACCAAAAATTAACTCCATTTGAAGGTGTACACACTTCTTGTGGAGGCTTTATGGGAGGCCAAAAGGACCTCCTCCATGTCATGTGGGAAATCGAAGGGAGCTAGTGCTACCCTTTCAGCAGCCAAGTCGTGAGCAACAGGGACCCCAGTATGGCATATTTTATGTTCTTATATTTATGTTGAGGTGCAGAAGAGAGCCCTCCTCCTGTGAGAATAGTCCTGGGGCGCAGCCCAGAGGAATCAGAAGCACTGCCGACATACAGAGAAGCAGCAGGAACCAGGGTTGCCTGGGTCACCGGGGGGCTACCAGAATCAGTGATGCCCTGTGTCGTGCTGGACTTTGAAGAGAGTCTTGGCAACCAGTGATGTCGGCAGGAAGGCATAAAGGAGACCTTCCCGTCCATGGGACAAGGACTGCATCCGCTGCCACCCGGGACGGGTGCGGTTGATGGGAGCAAAAGCAGGGTAACTGCATGTTGTCCAGGCTGGTGAACAGGTCCACTAGGGAGATGCCCCAGAATCGGAAAACCCGGGAGGCCACTCTAGGGTCCAGAGACACTCGTGTGGCTGCAGGACTCTGCTCAGCCTCTCTGCCAAGGTGTTGCTCAGGCCCATATGGTAGACCGCTCACAGGAGCATCCCGTTGCATGTCGCCTGTGAGGAGAGGACTATCACCTCCTGGCAGAGGCAGTACGATCCTGTGCCTCCTTGTTTGTTGACATAGAACATTGTGACTTGGTTGTCCTTCTGGACCAGCACAGACTGGTGCCACAACCGGTGATGAAAGGCTTAGAAAACCTGAAATGTTGCCCAGAGCTCCAGGAGGTTGATCTGCAACTGGCACTCCATCCAAGACCATGTGCCTTGGGTGCGGAAGTCCTCACAATGAACTCCGCATTCCCACAGGGAGGCATCTGTGGTGAGGACCCTCTGGGGGGGGGCGGGTGCCTGGAAGAGCATCCCAGCCTGAAGGTGGTGGGGATCTGCCACCAGTGAAGGGAGTCTGCCAGTTGGCGGGTCACTTTTACCCTGTCCCAAAGTCTGCCCATGACTTGTATTCACTGGGAGCAGAGGCACCACTGAGCCACCCTTATATGCAGACTGGGGTATGGGGTTACATGAACCATGGAGGCCATGTGGTCCAGCAGATGCAAGAGAGGGCAATCTGGCGCCAACCGGCACTGTTGCACTTCTGCAGCTAGCAGCCTGAGACGCTCTGTCCTTTCCGGAGGGAGGAAGGCCTTGGCCTGGACGGTGTCCAGCTGTGCCCCTATAAACTCCAAGCACTGTGCTGGAGAGAGGTGGGACTTGGGGTAGTTGATGATGAACCCCAGATGCTGCAGGACATGGATGGTGTGCTTGGTGGCATCATGCACTTCTGCAGCTGGACCTCCCCTTATGAGCCAGTTGTCCAGGTAGGGAAAGGGATAGCCCCTTGGAGACTAAGTTGGGCTGCGACCACCACCAGGCACTTGGTGAAGGCACTTGGTGATGATGCCAGCCTGAAGGGTAGCACCCTGTACTGGTAGCGACTTCCTCCCACCACGAACCGGAGGTTTTGTTGGTGGTTGGGATGAATCAGGATGTGTGAATAAGCATCCTTCAGGTCTAAGGAGCATAGCCAGTCTCCCTGCTAGAGGTAAGGCAGTAGTGTTCCAAGGGAGAGCATCTTGAACTTCTCCCTCAACAGAAATCTGTTCAAATCCCATAGGTCCAGGATGGGTCTAAGGCCCCCTGTTCACTTGGGAACGAGGAAATATCTGGAGTAGAAGCCTTTGCCCCAAAGATGTTTGGGTACTGGCCCCACCACCTTGTCCATGAGAAGGCCTGTGAGCTCCGTGAGAAGCAGAGTCTGGTGAAGGAGAGGCCGCACCAGTTCTCCTGGGAAGAACAAGGGTGGTGTCTGTTACAGGTGGAGGAAGTATCCCTCCTTGACTACTTGCAGCACCCAGGAGTTGGTAGTGATGGAAGACCACCTGTGGGCAAACAGGGCCAAATGCTCCCCTGTGGGCTACTGAGGGCCTCCTGGGGGAGAGGTGGTCATATCCAAGGAGTCAAAAACTCCCTCCCGACTGGGCCAGGGCCTGGGTCTTAGGGGTCCTAGGCTTGTGAAGGCCATGACCTTGCCCCTTGGACTGTTGCCCCTGTTGTGGCGCGAAGAAGGCTTGGTACTGTGATATACTACCAAACACCCTCTTCTTCCTTGGGAAGAAAGGCTTCTTCCCCGAGGCCATTTTAAGAGGGTGCACTGAAGTCTTCTTCAAGAGTCTGGCCCTGGTCAGGAACTCAGTCTCTATCTGAGCAGGCTTGTCTGACATAGATTTTCTGAAGAGGTTCTCTCCGGTGCAAGGGACATTGATGAGTTTGTCCTGGACCCACTGCTTGAGGTCTGCTACTGTAGCCATGCCTGGTGTCAGGCCCCAATGCCCACGGCAGCCACTCTGGCTGAGGATTCAAAGCCATTGTATGCTGCTCAAGAGAGGAACTTCGAGCACTCCTTGACTACTGAGGCCAGTGACTTGAACCACTGAAAGGGTTCCCCATTGAGGTCTGCAGAGAAATCGGCAAGTTCCCTGGCCATTTCCTTTAGGTACATACCAATGTATAACTAGTAGAATTGGACTCGGCAAACAGCATTGAGCCCTGGTAGCATTTCTGGCCAAGGGCGTCCAAAGACCAGGCCTCCCTACCTGGGGGCACCAATGAATGAATCTTTTGGCCAACTCGACGACCATAGAGTTGTGAGGGAGCTGGGTTTTCTGGAACCCCGGGCTTCACTGAACTCGGTACATAGTGTCGAGCCATCTACTCACAATGGACACAGAAGCCAGTGTTTCCCACATATGGAGGAGGCGGCACTTGAGGATTGGAGGGATGGGCACTGTGAGGGTCTTCATCGGAGGGGCCTTGCACTGGAGGATCTCAAGTTTCTCTGTGCGGGTGTCCTCTTCTGCCTCGGTCTCGAATGCAAGTACCTTTGCCATATCCCACACAAAACTGAGGAAGACAATGTCCTTAGGTGGGGAACGGCACTGGGACAACGGTGGAGATGGGTCCAAGGGCACGTCTCGGTGTCGCTGGGTGTCCAGGGTCTCCTCATCCTCGGTCTCCCAGCCAAAGTCAGAGGAAGAATCCAAAGCTTCATGGCTCTCGTGGTCAGGTCCCAAGCCCGAAGGCCCGCGACTACTGTGGAACCTGTGGTCTGAGTCACATGCACTCACTGGAGAGAACCGGTGTCCTGAGGAACAGGACCAGGACCTCATCCAATGCCAATGGCTTTCTTGAGGCGGTTGGCGCTCAAGGTTCGGCTCGACAACCGGGGAACCCTCGAGGTCGAGGGTACGGTCATCGGGGCGAATGAACTGGAGGAACCAGACACTAGCACCTGCTGCTGTGCTAAGAGGGCAGTGATACTGACCTCCAAGGCCACCATTCTGATCTCCATGCCAGATGGCTCCACAGCCTTCGACACGGTCACCGATGGCTTCAGGCTTGGCGTTGGTTACGTCAAGGGGAAGTCCTCGACCAGGATGGCCTCAAGGGTCTGAGACCGGTTGCCCAATGCTGACGATTCCTTCCCTGGCAGCTTGTAAGGCTGCTCCCGCTCCAACCCCTCAGACTTGCGCCGGGGACGGTGGGGCCTGGTATGGGATTTACCCGTTTTCCCAGACCCATCCTCTAAGGCAGTCTTCGAAGGCTTTGAGCTCTTCTTGCGTTCCACCTCTGTGGAGTTCCTCTCGGAGAAGCCGCGGCCATGGGACTCAGAGGCAGTCCTGGATTTGCGGGGCACCGAGGTACCGGAGGGGTCTTGGAGCTTAGCGGTGCCAAGAATTCTGGCACAGAGTCGCATCTATGAAAGAACATTTCTTGCTGCAGTTGGCAGCTCTTGATGGCCTTTGTGGAGATACACTTACAAAGGTCACAGCCCGAGTTGTCTTGGTCTGGTCCGAGGCAACAAAGGCAGCAGTCATGTGGGTCGGTGAGGGACATCATCTTACTGCACGATCACATTTCTTGAAGCCACTGGAGGCTAAGGGGAAAAAACGAGTCCTTGAACCAGGGCGAGAGTCCGAGGCCTGCTGGCCAAAAGGGAACAAAGCACCGGTCGAGGGACCTCTTGAGGAAAAACAAGAAAACGAACCCGAAGAGCGACACCGAGGCAAGCTCACTTGGGGGCAGGAAGAGAAACCAGTATGCATACCGGAAAAGAAAATGTTAAGGCAAAAAAAACCAAAACACTTTTTCCGAGGAAATGGGACGGACGTCCTGTGGGATCTGCGGAAAAAAGGAGACTAAGGCAAGATGGCACCTTTGGGCAGGAAGGAGATCACGCATGCGTGGTGCATCTCCCAAAGACTTTCTTTGAAAGCTGGAGAGATGCTTCCGTGCAGGCTACGTCAGCGCTGACGTCACCCATATGTGAGAACTGACTTTCTGCTTGTTCCTGGAGAATAATTGAATGACTATGATCAAAGGCAGAACACATTTCATTAATAAGAGCAGTGCTATGGCTGGCGCAGAAGCCAACCTGCTTCAAGTGAAGAATCAAGGCCTTAAGAAAAACAGAAATCTGCCAAAGAACAATATGTTCCAGGACCTTGTAATAAAAAGTAAGAGTGGAGATGGAACAATAGTTGAAGAGGTTAGAAACATCAAAGGAAGGTTTTTTTCAGATCATAGCAGGCCCTGTTCAAATCCAGGCTAAAAACTCACTTCTTTGACACTGCTTTTGGATCCTGACCCACTTAGTATCCTGTTCATTTCATATGTGTTCCTTACCATTCCCCTAGATCAGTGATGGCTAACCTTTTTGAGCCCGAGTGCCCAAACTGCCGCACAAAACCAAAGAATTTCCTCAAAGTGCCAGCACGTCAATTAAAGCCTCATTTGCATAAGGTGCCTCATTTGCATAAATATTTGCATAATGTTACCATACACTAACTTTTAGTAAACATGCCTCTTAATGAGTATATGGATAAAGAAAGACTAAAAGGTTTCTACATTACTATAATCCAGTACCAACCGCCAGGCACATTAGGAACTACTACAAACGCTGCCCATTTAGAACCCATAGCAAACCCGCCGTATCCTAACAGCACTACCAGGACTCACAAAGCACCATACCCTAACTATCAAAAGGCAACACTGCAAATATTAAACCAATACATTTCAGAGAACAACAATACATGACCTACTGGGGAAAGAACAAGTGGCAATGTCAAATAGGAATTATATAAACAGAATACCTCAGCTCAGTTACACATGCAGAACAGACCATCACCAAACAAGGAATCACAATTTAGAAACAGGAAGACAATAATTAAACTGGGAACCCCAAAAGCCAAACTTGGAATATACAACAACACTGTAGAAATAAAACTATAAATTAATTTCCTCTTGTACTAAACAAAGCGCAAAAATTAATGATGCACATTTCCCAGAGCTGACATATTCCAGTTAATAAATTCAAAATAGAGATATTTTTCTACCTTTTGTGCATTTTTTTTCAGTTGCAATTGTTCCAGCCACTTTCTTCTGGTTTCTTTGTGTCTTCTGCTAACTCTCCATCTGCTGTCCATTTGTCCTTTCTTCTGTCTTGTTTTTTTTTTTCCATTCCCTCTCTACATCTGCTTTAACATACTAATCTTTCTCCTTTTGCTCTTTCCTCATTCCTATTTCATCTACTCAAAATTTACCCCTCCATCCTCAATCCCCACTTATTCTCCCAATACCCGGCCAATTGTAGATTTTTTATCCCTCCCACACAAAATATTTTTCCCCTCTCCATTTTACTCTCCCAGCCCCATCCCATTCTAATCCTCCCCCAACACCAGCTCCCTTCTAGTTCCAGCCTCACCCAGCATCCATTCCCTTCTAGTCCCTGCATCAGCCCATTTCCAGTCCTAGCCCCCCATCAGCCCATTTCCAGTCCTAGCAACCCCCCAACCCAATACCAGTCCTAGCCCCCCCCATCAACCCACTTCCAGTCCTAAACCCCCATCACCCCATTTTCAGTTTAAGCCCCCCTATAACCCATTACCAGTCCTAACCCCCATCACCCCATTTCCAGACAGCCCCCATCAGCCCACAGCCCCTTAGCAGTCCTACCCCCCCCAGCCCATTAGCAGTCCTACCCCCCCGCCCCCCCCCCGCCCGCCCGCCCATTAGCAGTCCCTAACCCCCCCAGCCCATTAGCAGTCCTACCCCCCCTCCCTCCCTGCCCATTAGCAGTCCTAACCCCCCCTCCCTCCCTCCCTGCCCACCCATTAGCAGTCCTAACCCCCCCCCCCTGCCCATCCTAACCCCCCCCTCCCTCCCTGCCCATTAGCAGTCCTAACCCCCCCCCTCCTCCCCCCCTCCCTCCCTGCCCATTAGCAGTCCTAACCCCCCCTCCCTCCCTGCCCATTAGCAGTCCTAACCCCCCCCTCCCTCCCTCCCTCCCTGCCCATTAGCAGTCCTAACCCCCCCCTCCCCTCCCTCCCTCCCTGCCCATTAGCAGTCCTAACCCCCCCCCCCTCCCTCCCTCCCTGCCCATTAGCAGTCCTAACCCCCCCTCCCTCCCTCCCTGCCTGCCTGCCCATTAGCAGTCCTAACCCCCCCTCCCTCCCTCCCTATTAGCAGTCCTAACCCCCCCCCCTCCCTCCCTCCCTGCCCATTAGCAGTCCTAACCCCCCCCCCTCCCTCCCTCCCTGCCCATTAGCAGTCCTAACCCCCCCCTCCCTCCCTCCCTGCCCATTAGCAGTCCTTACCCCCCCCCTCCCTCCCTCCCTGCCCATTAGCAGTCCTAACCCCCCCCTCCCTCCCTGCCCATTAGCAGTCCTAACCCCCCCTCCCTCCCTCCCTCCCTGCCCTGCCCATTAGCAGTCCTAACCCCCCTCCCTCCCTGCCCATTAGCAGTCCTAACCCCCCCCTCCCGGCCCATTAGCAGTCCTAACCCCCCCCCCCCCCTCCCTCCCTCCCTGCCCATTAGCAGTCCTAACCCCCCTGGCAAATTTTTAAAAAAAAAAAAGCAGGCTCTGGCTGCTGCCGCGGCAGATTGCAATGTCCCGCGGGGCCCCCTCCGCCCGCTAAGCCCCTCTGCAAGGGCTTTCAGATTCGCGAGGGAGAGCGTCTCCCTCGCGTCTCTGTTAAGCCCGCAGGGGCTAATGGGAAATTTCCCATCAGTCCCTCGCGGGGCTGATGGGAAATTTCCCATTAGCCCCTGCGGGCTTAACAGAGACGCGAGGGAGACGCTCTCCCTCGCGAATCTGAAAGCCCTTGCAGAGGGGCTTAGCGGGCGGAGGGGGCCCCGCGGGACGCTGCATTCTGCCCTTGCCGCGTCCGCGGCAGCAGTCAGAGCCAGCTTTTTCTTCTTTTGCGGACCTTCCCGCGTGCCAGCTGCAAGGCCTTCGCGTGCCACAGCTGGCACGCGTGCCATAGGTTCGCCATCGCTGCCCTAGATATATCCTAGGCTCCAGTTGTGTGTTGTCTGTCTTGACTAGACTGTAAGCTCTTATGAGCAAGGACTGTTTCTTATATGTCTTGTACAGTGCTGCTTACGTCTATACAAATGATTAGACATAGTAGTAGTAGCAGCATGCTTATAGGGAGGGCCAAGGAGAACTGGAAAAGGGGGAGAATACTTGGGGTGAGAAGGTTGGCTAATTTTAAGACTAGCAGTCAAGCCAGGGGTCTAAAGGAGACAAGGAGGGACAGACTACAAGGCATGATCCAAGTAAGCAGAGGTATGAGGAAGAAAGGCAGATCCACTGGAGGAAAGGTGGAGAATGGATAAGAGGGGCAGGTTGGAGTGGTAAGTTGCGTGTATGAGGGAGGAGGGGGTAAAAGGGAGATAGGAAGAGTTGTATAGGAGGAGGAGGGGGAGGGAGAACAAAGCCAATAGGAGAGGGGAGCAACTAAAGAGGAGGAGGAGGGGTTTAGAATGGGAACTTTGGGGAGGCAGTGGGATGGAAATAGAGGAGGAAGGAATAAGAAGTGGGAAGTAAAGAAGAACGGAGAGTGGAAGTTTTACTTTGAAGTAAAGCAGCGAAGGAATCTGGGGAGAGAGCCATGGAAGGGAAGGAGGTGCAGGTTGAAAAAGGAGCTAGATGATCCAGTGTGGCAAAGAGCTTACAGGGATTATTTGCTGCAGAGGATAAAGGTTTCTGGACAGAAGAGGCTCTGGCTTCATGCCAAGACTTCTTATAAAGGAGGACATACTCCTTCCAGAGGCACAAAGAGCTAGAGGAACGACACGCCAAAGGCATTCTGTGTGACATACCTGACAACAAAGGAGAAGAAAGTCAGAATGAAACTAGGAGTTATTTGGCCACAAGTTGGGCTTCAGAGGACAGGGATGGGGGGAGGTAACGGACTCCAGCAAAGAGGCTAGAATGTGAGACCAGTTAGATAGCTAGGCATCGTAAAAGTCAAAGGGAGAGACACAAAGAAAACAGAAGACACTGGACAAGGCAGTTAATATTTGCAGCAGTATGGTTACTTGTGAATCTTTGCAGATGACACAACATTATTCAAACACAAGAGGATTGTAAAAAATTGCAAGAGGATCTTGATAAATTGGAAGACTGGACGTTCAAATGACAGATGAAATTTAATGTGGACAAGTGCAAAGTTATGCATCTAGGAAAGAACAACCCAAACTATGGTTATACGAAGCAAGGTTCCACATTAGAAAAGGTACAGAAAAGAGCCACCAAAATGGTAAAGGGGATGGAAGGATAACCCTTTGAGGAAAGGCTTAAAAGGTTAGGCTCTTCAACCTGGAAAAGAGACGGCTGAGGAGAGATATGATAGAGGTCTATAAATTAATGAACGGAGTGGAACAAGTAAATGTAGATCGACCGTTTACCCCATCAAAAAGTGGCAAGACTAGGAGACATGCAATGAAACTACAATGTAACCCATTTAAGACTAATAAGAGAAAATATTTTTTTACTCAACATGTAATCAAACTCTGGAATTAGTTACCGGAGGATGTAGTAAAAGCTGTCATTGTAGCTGGGTTTAAAAAAGGTTTGGACAAGTTCCTGGAGGAAAGGTCCATAAACTATTATTAAAGAGGATCCGGGAAATCCACTTCTTGCCTTTTTGAGAACCTGCCAGGTACTTATGATGTGGATTGGCCACTTTTGGAAACAGGATATTGGGCTTGATGGACCTTGGTCTGACCCAGAAGTCTGGGAAGAGGAAGGAAGAGAAGAAAAAGAGAAGGTAAGAAGGAAATGATTAGACCAAGGTATGGGATAGGAGAGAGGAAGGCAAGAAAGGGAGAAAAAAATATCAAGAATGTGCCAGGTCTTGTGAGGAAAAGAGATCATTTGGGAGAAACAGAGATGAGACATGAGGTCATGGTTAGGGTTCAGCCGCTGGGCAACAGTTGAAGTCATCTAGAATAATGAGGAAGGAGTAAGCTAAGTCTCTGTGAGGAAGGAGGACAGTTCATCTAGTGAGGTAAAGGAGGAAGAAAGGAGCCAGTAGACAAGAAGGTAAAACAAGAAGGAGCCATAGGGCAGATTGGGCAAGAGAACCTCCAAGTAGGTCAGTGGACGAGTGGCAAGGTCAGTAGCATGGAATGAGGGAGCAAGAAGAACCAAACTACCACCATGACAACCAGGATGATCATGTTGCAGAAAGGGAAAGCCAGGTTTCAGTAAGAGCATGCACCGAAAGAGAGTACAAAGAGATAAGATCAGCTACAAAGGCGCCTTTATGGCAGGTAAGCATTAAGAAGTCCGAAGACACTGGAAAAGGGAGTGGACGAAAGCAGGCCAGAGGACGAGAGAGAAACTAAAATGAGAAAGTGCAAGACAGGCTTACCTGGAGTGCGGAGCTGGGAAAATGCCAACTCAGAGGATGGGACCACCGGTAGGTGTAGGCATCATAAGGGAAATGACCAGGAAGAGGAGGAGAATATCATCATAAGAAAAATACAGATAAGGAGAGAAATCGCCACTATTTGGATAACTCCTGACTCTGCCGCAACTCAGCTCCTGGACCATTCCAGTGCCAAGGCTGTCTGTACCCTACAACCCTAAACAAAGGCATAAAGGAGGGTAAACCTACATGGAGCCGCATGTAGTCACCTTATTGAGCAGACTAGACAGACCATGCTGCTCTTTATCTGCCGTCATTCACTATATTACTATGAATCTTTCTCTCAGTGAGACATCCAAGTAGAAGGTGTTGCTTCCTAGATAAGTCCCTTTAAATGTGTATTTATTTATTTATTTAAACAGTTTTCTATACCACCCCTTCCAACGATCAGGGGCAGTCGGAGACCCTCATGACATCTCTAATGAACACCCTCATCAAGGGCACACAGAACAAGCACTCTGGCTACGCTATGATCTTCCTGGACATATCCGCAGCCTTTGACACCATCTCCCACAACATCCTCCTACACAGACTCCAAGAAATCGGCATCAAAAACGTCGTACTTCAGTGGTTCCGCTCCTACCTGACCAATAGACAACAATTGATCCGCACAAGCATAGCAACCTCACCCCCCCCCCCACCACCCTTTCAGCAACACCAAGGAGTACCCCAAGGATCCACACTATCCACCATGCTCTTTAATATTGTCACCCCTTTGTCGTGCAGCGCCTCCTGCTGGTCACAGCTGGTACTGCACCCGGGTGTAAAGTACTGGCTTTTTCAATATTTATAGTCCTTGCCAGTACAGAAATAAGTTGTGACACCGAAATCGGTTTAACTGGGTTTTATTCCCCGTCCCGTAGGATTCTTTCAAAAGTATAACAATCAAATCAACATGACCCTTCTCGGGTAAACAAAAAGGAACTATAACAAAAATAGCTTTCCTTTCAGCAAACAAAATATGAATGGAAACAGAAATACAGCTTGTCAGGTTTCCAGATAAAGGCTTCTCTGGAGCGGTTCAGCCTTCTATCTGAGAGACTCTATTTGGTCAGCTAGTATCAAACTACAGTCCATCTGTTCAACAGGCAATTCAGTGTTATCCTCTATTACATAAGGCTCATACTGCATGGGAACACTGTCAGGTACAGATGCTTCGTCACTTCTCTCCTGAGGTAGCTTGTTCAACAAACTTTCCAGCTTGTGACGTACTTGACTCTCTACAGAATGTATCTGTTTGGCTTTACCATATTCTCTGGAGTTGCTCAACCAGGAGCCTTTCCTCTGCCTCTGGTTATCAGGCAGAGTAAAGCAGTTAGCTGCCCAGCTATTAGAGAGTGGAACCTTTGTTCGGGGTTTTGTTTTAACAGGAGCTTTGCAAACAGCTGTTGTCTCCAACGGCAGTTTCTGAGAAGGCTTATGCCAGTTATATCCCTCTGAAGGGTTCTCTCTCACAGGTAACAAGCTTTGTTCTATATTCTGTCTGTAACCCAGATTCTGGAGTTTTCCTGCTTTCATTAAGTTAGCATTATAGGGCTTTTGTTTCTCATACAAATGCCTCTCATAGCTCAGCTTAGCATTTCTCCTCTCTGGCTCAGAATAGCTTTTCCTAGCTTGTAACTTGTGTCTTAGGGTATAGCTTCTATCAAGGCTGCTGCATACACTATCCCTGTCTGAATTCAGTTGCTCATCTCTTTCACTTAATTGTTCATCAGACTCACTCAGACTTTCATTCAGCCAGTGCCTTCTGCCTTGCTGTAGAGACCTGGGATGTCAGTGTCCTTCCCACTCTGGATATCTCCTCTGCCTGGGAATATCCTTTCTCCTTGGGTCTTTCAACTCTCTTGGTTGCTTTGATTCTCTTAATCTCCTTCGTCTCTCAGGTTCCTCAGCTCTCTCTGCTTCTCCCTCCTGTGAGCTGTGCTGATTATTTACGTAATCCCCAGCTGCACCACACCCTAGCCTATTGGGGTCAGGTGGGACCTTCCTTGCCTCCCTACTGGCTGGGTGATAATTCCAGGCTTGTGACCTCACTCCCTTATACTCATTCTGATACCCTTGTGTCATGTGCTCTCTCCACACGTCACTGTTTACTTGAGGAGTAGTGTTTTTTAGCTCCACAGGGGGCTCTAGAGAGTCTGCTCTGTGACAATATCTACCTGCAACCACTCTGCCCAATCATACGCGCCCATAACATCAACTACCACATCTACGCAGATGACATAATGCTCTATGGACTGATCACAACCACCAACCCGACAAACAATCAACTAACAGACTGCTTCATGGAAGTCTCCAGCTGGCTACAAAAGAACAACCTATCCATCAACCTAAAAAAAACAGAAGCCCTCATAGTAACCAAGGATCCAAGCTTCACACCATCACCACACCTCAACTTAGGAACCACACAAATACAAATACAACCACACATAAAATACTTAGGAATCATCATAGACCAAGTGCTCACACTCAAGCAACAGATCAAAAAGACTACCGGAATAATATTCCACAAAGCAAAAACAGTACAACGCCTCAGGCCTCTCCTCGATCCACAAGACTTCAGGACAGTCATGCAAGCTATGACGCTACCCCACCTGGACTACTGCAATATAATCTATCACGGACTACCTGCCACCCACACCAACCCACTAGGAGCTGCCTTAAATACCACAGCAAGAATTATTCAGAAAGCAAAAAAACAAGATCATATCACCCCAGTCCTGAGAGAACTGCACATACTCCTTCTCGAAGCAAGAATCAAATACAAATCAGCCCTATTTATCCACAAAGCCTTCTATCAAACGCAGACCTCCCAGTTCCGAACTTTACTGCCCCAACCCACCCACAAGAGAACAACCAGACAAACCACTAGCAACACCCTCACCATCCCCCATGAACGAACTAAATACAATCAACGGACCTGCAACAGAGCCTTCGAACTATACGCGCCATCTCTTTGGAACTCCCTACCAAGCCAAATCAGAAACAATGGAGATCCTTCAACATTCAGAAAACAACTAAAAACCACCCTGTTCCAAGAATACCTCGGACCAGAAACAAACATCCACCACTGACTCCTTCCCTGACCCTTTAACATACCCACAGATCTCCCCCCTAAGAGACTAATGTCCATTGTTTACGTCCTTAATATCTGTTTAGATCATTAATGTTGGCCTCCCGGTGACAGCCCCCTACCCAAGTATTGATTATTGTCCCCCCCCCCCCTTTTTCTGTTAAACCGCTTTGACCCGGTGAAAAGCGGGATATAAATACAGTTAAATAAATAAATAAACAGTAGTTAAACTATATACAGAGAACATTTAACATGCCATCTACACCCGGGATGAGTATAGTGGATGTTGGATAATATAATTATATACATAATAGAATTCACAACATGTGTAATGAACAGAGATGGCTGAGAGGGGGGGGGGGTTTCAGCCTGGGAGGGTGTCCTAGGCAGTAATTGGGTTGCTGGGTTGTATGATTGTATCATTAATGGAGGGGTTGTTATAGTGTTCTGTAAATAGAAGTGTTTTCAGTTCTTTTCTGAATGCATGAAGGTCTTTTATTGATCTGACTGGGTCTGGGAGAGAGTTCCAGAGTGTGGGCGCTGTATAGGAAAAGGTTCCATTACTGGTTGCCTGTTTTGTTTTTCGGAATAAGGATGGAGTTGCTAATAGACAACTTACTTTTTCTCCTACTTCTATTTTCTAGTTGGATTTGTATCTTGGTTGTAAAAAAAGATGGGGAGATATTATTGATAAGTTTGAATGTGGTGACTAGGGATTTGTATTTTATCCTACTGGCCACCGGGAGCCAGTGAAGGTTGTAGAGAATAGGGGAAATACGATCGGTAAGTCTTGCCTTGGATATGACTCTTGCAGTGACATTCTGGGCCAGTTGGAGAGTGTGGAGACTCTTTTTAGGCAATCCTTGTAATATGCTATTACAGTAGTTCAGATGGGGAGTGATAAGGACCTGTACTACTGTTCGGAAATCATGGGTCTTTAGGAGGGGTCTTAGGTGCTGAATTGTCTTTAGTTTGTAAAATATGGTTCTTGCCATTTGCTTGATTTGTGCTGTCATCGAGAGTGATTTGTCTATTGCAATGCCTAGGTATTTAACCTCATCTTTGGTTGGAACGTTTGTGTCATGAAGTTTGAATGTTGTGGGAGGGGTGAAGCTTTGATTTCTTGTTGTGAATAAGATCTCTGTTTTTTTTTTATTTATGTGAAGATTATTTTCCTTTAGCCAAGATTCAGCTTCAGCTGTGCAATTTGTGATATTATGGTATGTGGGAGTTTTTATGTCTATGAGTGTGTAGACCATGATATCGTCTGCATAGATGTGGTAGTTCATATTGTATTTCTAGAAGATTGAGCATATAGGTTGTGTATGTGTATGTGTGTGCATGTATACCGTCAAGTCAATGCTGACTCCCGACGACCTAGCCTTTTATAAATCAGGCCCTTTTTTCTTTGCACAGCTATTTGGCAATGATTCGTAATTGGTCTTCAAAGATCATATATGAGTTGTAATCATTTAATTCTTTTTTACTGCTGCTTTTCATGTTAGAACTATGTGAATCAGTGAAATACAAATGTTTTTAAATAAAGTCTGATAAAGACCCCGATTATACAAGCTTACGATCTAAGGGGCATGTTTACCAAAGTGTGCTTCTCGTTAGTGCGGTAAGTGCACCTAGTTAAAAGTTAGCTTGGGGGGATCTACATGCAAATCCCATGCTAATAGAGCAGAAACTGGGCAGATTTTGGCAGACCATGGACATTAATGGCTGGTTAAAGTTAGTGAGCATATTATGGACACACGCTAATCACAAATGTTGCTGTTAGCACAGCTGCACTTAATACCACCTCAAGTGGGTAGAGTTAAGTGCAACTGCATGCTAGATTGCATGGTGCTAGGTGTTAGCAACGTGCCAATAGCAGAGAATGGATACGCACGCCTCGTGAAATTGGTACAGGCCTCCGCACTAGATTCATGGCCCAAATGCATACTATCAGTAAACATGCTCCATGGGATGAATGTAAATTACTGAATCTCTCAAATGTATTCCTGCTCTCCAGTGAACTCTTCTTTTTTCTTTAACAGGAAGCATCTTTCCAATTCTTGAAGTCACCATCTATTACAAAGGGAGATTAATGACATGTCAACGGGTGAATAGCCCCTGCCTACTGAGTTCCAGTGCAGTGCCTGACCCAAGCGTCGGCCACTTTTCGACAATTTGCTTCCCAAGCCCTAATGAATTACCAGATCAGAAGCAGGTGCAGTACACCAGCACACTGCTCGAGAATGTAGAGCGTGGGCTACTGCTGGAAGTGGAACAGGGAGCACTCAAGATGTATGCAACACGCAGGGACAAGTGCAAGGTCTACTGGGCATTTTCCAAGCAGTTGGAGAATCCAGCACAGAGCATGAAATTTAACATGCTGCAGCGAGGAGAGAGAACTGAGATTTTCAACTTCGATCAATTTTGGATGGGTGAGTCCAGTATTGTTGTTTGTAGACATATGCATACACTTTCAGTGACTGAACACAGGGTGTATGGTTGCCTTAGAACAGGGGTGTGTGGAGTTGCAGAGCTGACAAGTTTCCCATTTTCAAGAGAGAGATTTTAGGCCAGTACTGGCTTTCTGAGAACCCTATTGTGGTGAATTATGGATTTCAATAAGTAGGGCCGTGCTACCCGGTAAACGGGGTAAGGGCTGCAGGAGGGGGGTGCCGATGCTAGTCCCCCTCCCCCCCCCCCCCCCCACCTGGACCCCCTTCTCCTGTCAAGCCCAAAAAGGAAGAGCTCTGATGCTCAAGGGACTTGCTGTTCCCACGGGTATGATCTTCCTGTCTGGGCTTCTGCATCATGATCGCTGTCTAGACAGGAAGATTGTGCCCATTGGAGCAGCAAGTCCCATGGGCAGCAGAGCTCTGCAAGGCTGCATTTGCAGGCCAGAAGGGAAGATCGTGCCTGCAGGAGCAACAAGTCTCACAGGCAGCAGAGCTCTGCATGCAAGGCCGCAAAGATAAAAAGATTGTGCCCGTGGGAACAGCAAGTCCCGCGGGCAGAAGAGCTGCCGACCAAATCACTCATGTTGCAGGTCCTGAAGAGGGAATGCAAGGGCAGTAGTTGGGGGTCAGAGAGAGGGGAACAGAGAAGTTGGATTGCATTTAAAGGGGCCGTGATTGACAGAGAGATTGGGGGGGGAGGGGAGAGGGATGAGACAGGGAAGTAAGAAAAGAACAGTCTGGGAAGGGGGAGTAGAAGAGGGGCAGGAGGGTGGAATGAAGATACTGGAGGTACTGGGGAGAGAGGGCTAGGGAGACAGATGGAAATACTGAACACAGAGGGGACATAGGGAGATGGAAAGGGAAATGAACATGGAGAGAAAATGTTGGAGGCGGTGGGTATCACAGGAAAACAAATGTCAGATGCTGGACAAGGAGGGGTCATAGGAAAATGGGAGATGCTGGACATGGGGAGGGGGCATTGGGAGACAGAGGGGAAATGCTAGATGCAGGGTGGAATAAGAAGGTAGAAGGGACATTCTCCGAGAAGAAGCAGGAAGTCAGTCCTCACATATGGGTGATGTCGACACCGATGGGAGTCCTGTGCAGAAGCTTCTCCCCAGCCTTCAAAAAGAGCCTTTTGGAGATGCATCACACATTTGTGGTCCCCTTCCCGCCCAAGGATGCCATCGTGCCTCAGCCTCCTTTTTTCTGTGGAGCCCACCGGATGTAATTCTGATTCCCCTGGAAAAAGAGTCAGTTTTTTTCTTCAAAGTTTTCTTCCCCAATTGCACTGGTTCCCTTTCCTACTCCCAAGCTCACTTGCCCCGGCATCACATCTCGGCTTTGGGTTTGGTCTTTTTTTTATTAACTTTTCTACTGCCACGGTTTGCGCCCTTTTTCACTGGCAGAGTCCGGGTTTTCGGCCTTGCTGGGGCCCTTTTTTCCCTGATAGCCTCTGCCAGTGGCTTCAAAAAGTGTGATCGGTGTTCCAGGACCATGTCTCACTGATACGCATGACTGCTGCCTCCAGGCAGACCACGACCCCTTGGATTGTGGACTCTGTAAAAATTGTCCTCCAAGGCTATTAAAAGCCATCAGCAGCAGCATGACAAGATCTTCCAAAGGTCAGATTCTGCTCCAGAGTCTCCAGTGACACCGTGCTCTAAGCCCCCTTCTGGGACTCTGGAGCCCCAAAGTGACCCTGCCTTCTCTGACCAAGGCAGTGGGTCCTCCAAGCAGAGCACCCCAGAGGTGGAACACAAAAAGAAGAATAAATCCTGGAGGGCGGCATCCGTAGATGAGTCAGGAAAAGTGGGTATGTCCCGCACCCGGTCCCGCAGTCCACGCTATGAGTCCAGGAGGTCGGAGTGGTAGCAGCCTACCATGGTCGCCTGCAAGGAATCATCGGCCTCCGGTGATCGGTCTCATCCTGGTTGAGGATTCCCCCTCGCTGGAGCTGGCACTGGGGCCCGAGATTTTCAGTGCTTGTGCCGAAGGCTGCAGAGTCATCTGAAGAAACTGTTGAAAACACATCTATTCATTGAACACTTCTGCCCAAATGACATCACATAACTACATGTAACATGTTGTCATTCATACACTGCTGTTATCTGTAAACCCCCAATTTGTTAAATCCAAGCTTGTATCCTCATGAGTTCTTTGTAATTACAACTCATCCGAGCTTATTATCGTTGTTCTATGTAAACTGCCTTGGCAGAAAAGCGGTATAAAAGACGTTAAATAAATCTGGGCTGGAGACCAGAATGGCAGCCTTAGAGCGCAGCTTGTCTGCTTTCATGGCTCCGCAATGGTCCTGATGCTTGGTTCCACCAGGTCATCTGCCCAGACCACCGGGGCCTTGACCTCGAGGACATCCCGGATGTTGAGCCGATCCTTGAGCGCCATCGGCCTTGAGGCGATCCTCAACATCGGTCTCAATCCCGGTCCGAATCCTCAGAATCGAGATCTTCCCTAGTCAGGCTGCAGCTCTGCCTGCACAGCCTCCAAGGGACATGGATGGTCAGGCTTGGGGCCTGACATCGCATCCCAGCCCAGCCTAGACTCCTCCACCAACTATGAGTTGGACTGAGAGGCCAAGGACGAGGAATCACTGGACACCCATTGCCACTGCGATGTGCCCTCGGACCTTCTCCCTCCGAGACTCGGCACTGGTCCCTGCCTGAGGATATTGCCTTCCTCGACTTCGTGCAGGACATGTCAAAGGTGCTATCGTTCAACAAAGAGTCGAAGTAATACCCTCGCACGGAGGTCCTCAAGATCCTCAAGCTGAAGGCCCCTCCGAAGGGGGCACTTACATTGCCAGTCCCCCCCAATCCTGGAACAGTTGCTCCTTTGTATGTGGGAAACACTGGCATCAGTGCCCATCATGAGCAGATGGCTGGACTCAATGTATCGGGTCCACCGGAGCCCGGGCTTCCAGAAAGTACAACTGCCACTTTGGTGGTGGTGGAGTCAGCCATGCTTCAGCGCAAGAGCCAGAAGACGCACTTTCTCAGTGCCGTGTGTAGGAAGGCCCACACCCTGGACATCCTGGGGAAAGTGCTACCAGGGTTCGATGCTCATCGGCCGGAACCAGGCATACCAGCTGTACATGGGAATGTACTTGAGGGACCTGGCGAAGGAACTCACCGGGTT
Source organism: Ichthyophis bannanicus (assembly GCA_033557465.1). NCBI lineage: Eukaryota > Metazoa > Chordata > Amphibia > Gymnophiona > Ichthyophiidae > Ichthyophis > Ichthyophis bannanicus. The sequence continues at coordinate 125,794,618 of CM066047.1, forward strand.
CTCAGCTGGTCTCTCCGAGGAACCCCTCCAGTGGTTCCAGAGCCTGTCATCTACTGTCAGAGAGTGCTCCAAGTTCATGACTCGAGCAGCCTATGAAGGCTTCAAGTTGGCACCTAGAGTAGCCGCAGCAGGCATCGTTGCCTGATGCCAAGTTTGGCTACAGTCTTTCGACCTGGAGCAATGGGTTCAGGACAAATTGGTCAACGTCCCCTGCCAAGGAGAGAACCTCTTTGGCAAACCCATGACTGATAAGGCTGCAGAGTTGGAGTCCGAGATCTCCAGGAACAAGCAGGAATGAATCTTCACATATGGGTACGTCAGTACCGACGGAGTCTGCGCGGGAACACTTCCCAGCGTCCAATCAGAAAGCTTTTGGAAGCATCCCAACACGCCTGCGTGCTGCCTTCCCGCCTTCCCAACTGCCTCTCCTCAGTTTTCGTTTTTCCGCGGAGCCGGCAGGACGTCCTCCTGTCGCCGCAGAAAATTCTTCTTTATTTTTTAGCTTTCTTGTGGTCGCGGCTGCCCTTCCCCAACGCCACCGGTACCGCCAGTGTTTCTTTTTTCTTTTCTTGTAAAATTTATCCCTTTTAGGGAATATTTTTTTCTTCCTTAGTGTCTCACGGTTCTCAGGCCTTCTGGGCCTCTCCATCTTCCTTCATGGAACCGCCAGCCACTTTCCCCAAGAAATGTACAAACTGTGGCGGTACAACTTTATTTTTAGACACTCACAATTGGTGTCTCACCTGCTTGGGTCCTGACCATTTTCCTCCGGAGCCCTCGGGCAATAGTATTGTGAGAAGAAGTTTTCAACATAGAGTTCCCCTCGACACGTGGTCCCCATCCAGTTTCTGGGCACCGACCATATCTTCTTCTACACAGGATCAGGTAACCCAAAAACAGTCTGTTAAGACTAGCCAGTCCTCGAGCGTCAGTTCTCATGCACAGCATAGAGATGCCTATGGCCTTGTCCTCGAGAGTCCACTGGCTTCAAAACCCCGGTGGGAGTCTTCAGCCTCCAAAGCCTCTGTGGGGTTTCAGGTTGTTCCTGAGGTTCACCCCTCACAGAACATACCTGAGCCGTGCCCGGTGGTGGTATCTGCTTCGAGCGGTACCGATACCCCGGCATTGGCACTGGTGTTGGATGAAACATTCCTCACCAAGGATCGTCGTCTGGCGTCCTCGGTACCTGCGGGGCCGGTGGATACGCTTCAGACTGACCTTCCAGTATCAGTACCGGCACCAATGCTAGTACCGACGTCGGTACCCTCCAGACGTGCATCGATAGACTCGCTTCCTTCAATGCCAAGTCTGGAATCGATCTCCAGTCTGGAGGACTGGGTACCGACTTGCCTTGGTACCAACTCCCATCGGTACCGAAGGCTCGGTTCCGATAATTCGGATCCGCAACTCTCGGTTCCTCCGATACCATTAGAGTTGCCACCGGCTGGCCTTCATCCACCGGTATCAGATACGGTACTGAAGCCGGTACCGATATCCACATTACCGTTGCTGTCGGTGCCCTCCATGCTTCTCTCGTCAGGCTGGCTTCCCTCGATGCTGAGTTTGGAATCGATCTCTAGCATGGACGATGTGTTACCGACTGTCGCTGGTCCTGGCCTGCAGTACCAGCGACCACCCTCTAAGGATCCCATACTGCACCATTCAGGATCTTCTATTCCTATATACTTGGATAGATCCCTCGGTGCCAACGCTAGTTCTTCCTCAGTTCTAGCCTATCCAAGGGAAGTTCCCTCTGGGGATCCTTCTTTCCGGACTTTCCTCCTGGATATGGCAAAATCACTTGCCATTTCTATTCCTGGACCGGATCCTACACAAGGGAATAGAGAATCCCTCTCTGTTCCTAGCAAAACAAAGGAGAACATCATGCTTCCTTTGCATCATTCTTTGCAGGATCTTCTTCTACGAATGTGGGAAGCTCCTTTAAAGGTACCCCCACCTTCCAGAGCAACTGATCTTCTATATCAGGTGCCCCCCTCTCCAGGGTTTCAAAAGACTCAACTTCCTCATCATTCCATGGTGGTAGAATCAGCAATGAGGCTAGTGAAGAGTAATAAAAAGCACTCTTCTTGTCCGCCAGGTCGTGAGTCTAAGACACTAGATGCTTTTGGACGTCAAACCTTCCAGACATCCATGCTTTCAGCAAGAATTCTCTCATATATTTTTTATATGGGTCTATCTCTTGAGGAGGTCACAAAGAAATTACATCTTTTGACTCCTTTTCTTCAAGAGCCCAGGAGTGCAGACTATTCCTCACTGGTTAGTCATGCTCAAAATATTTCTAGGTTTCTTACTCGTGCTTCCCTAGACTCCTTTGAGTCTGTTAGCAGGACTTCTGCTATAGCTATAGGGGCACGACGTAGAGCCTGGCTCCAAGCTTCAGACTTGGACAAATGGGCACAAGAAAGACTGGGAAATACTCCTTGCACTGGAGAAAATCTCTTCAACAAGGAGTCTTTACTCCAGGTTACTCAGTTATCCACTGACTTTCCTGTTTCCAGAGGCTGTTCTATGCCTTCTTCTTTCCCAGTAGGTAGGAAATGTCCTACCAAACTTTCTTCCCCTAAGGGGAGAAGGTTTTACCCATCATCTGCCCATCATACAGATGTTCCCAAACAGGGGAAACATCGCCCTGGTCTGAAGAATCCACAAACTCAACAGGGTCAACAAACCCAGAAGTTGCAGGGTTTCAAATAGATCATTGTCCCTCTTGGTTGATGGTTGGGGTGGCAGTCTGCTTCTTTTCACTAGCAGTATCTGCACTAAATTTATCCTAACCTACCTAGATATCTCTTCATGAGACATCTTTTCTCTAAGAGTCTTTATGATGATCATGCCCATACTTAACAGTTTTCCTCTTCCTCTTAGAGGAAAGAGAGGTAACAACTATCAATGGACAGTTGTTTCGCTGTACTGGCATGTATCATCTCACCTGTCAGAGACTTCCTCCATAGTCGGTCTCTTGCAACCCTGTCTTACCTCACTACAACATTTGGTTTGTAAGAGTGGCTCTTTTACACTGTTCTACTGGGGGATTCTCCATTCTGGAGTTGTTTTTCCCCCTTGTTACCTTAGGGCAGCTCATCAGACAAAAGTCCTACCATGTCTGTTGTTTCTTTTTCCCAATCTAAAAAAGGAAGAGGGAAAAGAAATTTTCTATGCTGCCCTGGTAGTTGCTGCAGATACAGCAATTCCTAGTGGTTAAGCCACTGGTTTTGTTCACTACACAACCAGGGCTTCCCCTCCACTAGCAATCCTCCTAGCCTCAGTGCTAAGTCCCAAACAGGTTATCAACCTTGTTTGGGAAACCCTATTATCACAGTCTGGTTGGATAACTTCTATTCTTCGCCCCCTTGTCCTGGGCAGAATAGCTGGTCACCTGCTGGCTTTCCACTGCCAGTTTTTTCTTCTAACCAACCTGCAGCATGCTCTCTGCATCTCTACAGAGTAGCTTTGCACTATGGGCCCTTGCTAGAGAGCATTAGTATCTTGCCTAGCAGACTTTTGAGGCATAAGAGCAGTAAATAAATAAATAAGCCTCAGGCCTTTCCTTACGTGAAAGCCTAAAGGAGGGCCAATTCCCTGGCTTGGCCATAGCTCCTTTGGTCTTCTCGTCAGAGATGAATTTCTTCAATGGCAGCTAGAGGACGCCTAATACCCATCTTGCCCTCATAGGCGGATCACTAGGGTATCTTCCTCCAGAGGCATCCTCTATCCATTCTCCATACTGCAATTCTGGAGATATCTGGACTTCCTGTCTGCAGACTGAAGTTATCCTCTGCAATTTTCACGTAGGCCATCCTGGTTATTCAAGAGCTCGACTTCTGCAAAGAATTCAGCCTTCTTCTTGTCAGGGAGACCTTTCCTCTGACTCTGCCAGTCATAACCAGGAAAAGAGGATTCTCTCTTTATCTATGCAAGCAAGTATCAACCTTCTTGCTGTCAGATGAATCTTCCTCTCTCCCTATATCCCTAGGGGGGGTTGGGGTTCTATGGACATCTCTCCATCCATATACCTGGAGACATGTGTTTATATGCCTGCCTATTCATATAGGTATATATATAGATATATATAGATACAGATATATATGTATCCATATCTATCTGTGTGTCTTCTGCCCATACATATCTCTTTATAGATATATGCATATATACCCTATATGTGTATATATTTAAATATATATATATATATATATATATATACATATATATTTATAGATATAATGAGATATATTTTTAGATAGATCTGTATCCATCTACTCATCTATCTGTCTGTTAGGTTCAGATATCCTTACATTCCTATATGATCCTGACAGATGGGCATTACCCCTATCAATGCTGTACCAGCATACCTAGGGGGCTACACCTATAATCACTTCCTGCGGTAATTAACAACCTTTTTCCTTACCATAACCTTTTCAGGTTAGACACTCATGAAGCTCTCCATGTACCTTTTTCTTTCCTAATTGACCCCATTTAGGAAAGACATTGCGGAGCTTCAGTTGCTCTAAAGCTTAGCGCTCCTGAGTCTGTCCTTACTTTCTTATCAGATACAAGGGTCTCCATACCCTTTCTCCCCTACATGGACTGATCCAACCCCAGTCCACTTTGGTCAGACTCATTTTTTCTCTTGGTCCTAGATTTGTACTGTTTTTGGACCAAAACAGCTTAAGCTTTCTTTAATAGTACCTTCTGCGTCTCCGCTGAAGCTCTACCTCTTATACTACCCCAGTTTTCCCCTGGGGCTATTTCTCACCCTGAAGGGTTCTGACCTCCACTTGTTTTTGTTCTAATTTATTACCTCTACTTCTCAGTGAGGTACCCCTTGAGCACATTCACTGGCTCTTCTATCAGATCCATATGTAGTTCCGTGCACTTGTGCACTGCCAACAAGGGAGGCCCAGATTACAATATTTTACTACTAAATGCCCTCTATACAGGGTCTTCCCCTTCTGAAGCCCTGTTCTAGCTATCTGTTCCACAGCTCCTGTTCTGTATTCAACTCCTACCCTCCATCCCCAGGATGCCTGAGGTCCTGAGGAATAGCATGGCTCGTTCTAGACTTGCAACATGCTAGGACTCCCTCTGGGCATCTGAGCTTGGGAGTCTCCATATGTGAAGACTCATTCCTGCTTGTTCCTGGAGATAGCACAGTTACTTACCTGTAACAGGTGATCTCTGGGAACAGCAGGAATAAGTCTTCACAACCCACCCACCTCCCCTAGGAGTTGCATTTCTCTATCTCTATCTTTCCCTCCTTGCTCTCTCTCTCTCTTTGTCTCAGCTTTAAAACTTAACTGAGGAGAGGCAGTTGGGAAGGCGGGAAGGCAGCACGCAGGCATGTTGGGATGCTTCCAAAAGCTTTCTGATTGGACGCTGGGAAGCGTTCCCGCGCAGACTCCGTCGGTACCGATGTACCCATATGTGAAGACTTATTCCTGCTGTTCCCAGAGATCACCTGTTACAGGTAAGTAACTGTACTTTCCTGACGAGGACTAGGCTCTCCAAGATGGCCGCTACTCTTTTTTTTTTTTTTTTTTTTTGACAGTTTTGCATACCACCTTATCCTTCAATCAAAGTGGTCAGAACACAATTGGGGATACATTTTAACACTAGGGGATATGAGACACATACACTAATACTTACAGGGAACATGGGCAATGGAGGGTTAAGTGGCTTGCCCAAGACCACAAGGAGCACCTGTGGGCTTGAAACCCCAGTCCTTCTGGCCCAAGGTTTCTGTCCTCTAGTGGGATTTGAACCCCCCACCTTCCAGCCTGAGGTAACTTGCCCCAACCACTAGGCCACTCCTCCCTTATGACTCTTCCCCAATGGAAGGCCCTGAATAAAAAGCCCCCTTATTCAAGGAAGGGAAGAGCTTTTGGAAACTATCCTCAGTATCAGGCCTCCCCAACTTCCTGGCAAGGTGAGAAGGCCAATGGACAAGGGCATGTCCCTTGTATGCAGAAATCTCCCAAAACCCAGGCACCGGCTCCGGCACAGCCTGATGGGAGTTTTTGACTCCTTGGGCACAGCCCCCAGGGGGGATGTCTGATCTTGTTTTTCCACCGGTGGTCAGCCATCACCACCAACACTTGGGTACTACAGGTGGTCAGGGAAGGTTTCCTTCTCCACCTGGACCAGACTTCCCCTTCATTCTTCCCGGGACAGCCCTCCAGGACTCCCCTTCACCAAACCCTGCTACTGCAGGAGCTCGTAGGCCTTCTCAAGGACAAAGTGGTGGAACCCGTACTCCCACACCTCAGGGGCAAGGAATTCTACTCCCAGTACTTCCTTGTACCAAAACGAACAGGGGGCCTAAGGCCCATCCTGCACCTGTGGGACCTGAACAGGTTCCTAGTGAGGGAGAAGTTCAAGATGCTCTCCCTTGGAACACTGCTGCAATACCTCCAGCAGGGAGACTGGCTATTCTCCTTGGACTTAAAGAATGTGTACACACACATCCTCATCCATCCCAACCACAGGCAATACCTCAGGTTTGTGGTAGGAATCAGCCATTACCAATATAAGGTGCTACCCTTTGGCCTCGCCTCTGCCCCAAGGGTCTTCACCAAGTGCCTAGTGGTGGTTGCAGCACACCTCTGTCTCCAATGAGCCTTTGTCTTCTCCTATCTGGATGACTGGCTCATCAGAGGAGGCTCAGCCACCAAAGTGCAGCAGGCCACAGCCCACACCATCTGCGTCCTACAACACCTGGGTTTGTCATAAACCATCCCAAGTCCCATCTCCTCCTGACACAGTATTTGGAGTTCATAGGAGCCTAACTACACACCCTTTAGGCCAAAGCATTCCTACCCAAGGACAAGGCTGACTGTCTCAGGGCGCTGGCTGCGGACATGCAATGCAGATGCACCATGTCTGCTCGCCTCCTCCTACACCTAATGGGCCACATGGCATCCACGGTCCACATCACCCCAGCCACCTGCCTCAACATGAGGACAGCCCAATGGTGTCTCCACTCACAGTGGACACAGGCCACTGGACACCTGTGGGACAGGGTGACGGTGACCCATCAACTTATGGACTATCTCAGCTGGTTACAGGTACTGCAGCACCTCCAGGCAGGGATATCCTTCCAGGCCCCTGATCCCCAGAGGGTTCTCGCTACAGATACCTCCCTGTTGGGCTGGCGGACTCATTGTGAAGATCTCTGCACCCAGGGAAACTGGTCGCAGTCAGAGAGTCAACTCCAGATCAACCTGCTGGAGCTTCGGGCAATATTTCTGGCCTTCCAAGCCTTCCACCATCGCCTGCAGCTCCAGTCAGTGCTGGTCCAAACAGACCATCAGGTGGCCATGTTCTATGGGAACAAGCAGGGAGGCACAGGATCCTATGTCCTCTGTCAGGAGATGGTGGTTCTCTGCTCCTTCGTGCTCCACAATGGGATGCTCCTGAGGGCGGTGTATCTGCCGGGTGAGCTCAATACCCTAGCAGACAAGCTGAGCAGGGTCCTCCAGCTGCACGAGTGGTGACTGGACCCCAAGATGGCCTCTTGGCTCTTCCAGCTGTGGGAAGGTCCCCTGATGAACCTCTTTGCGAGTCCGATCAACACTCAGCTGCCCCGATTCTGCTCCAGCCAACCACACCCCTTACGGGTAGTAGCAGATGCGTTCCTCATCCCATGGACAGAGGGACTGCTCTATGCCTTCCTGCCCATGCCACCGATAGCCCTGTTCAAGGCTCAGCACGACAGGGCATCGCTGATATTAATTACCCCCCACCCAGTGGCCCAGGCAACCGTGGTTCCCACTGCTCCTCCGCCTGTCTGCAGCAACCCTGGTCCCTCTGGAGAGTGACCCGGGACTACTGTCACAGGAGGAGGGCTCTCTACTATACCCCAGTCTGGGGTCCCTGTCACTAACGGCTTGGCTGTTGAAAGGGTAGCCTTGGCCCCTTTCAACCTTCCGGGGGAGGTAGAGGAGGTCCTCCTGGCCTGCCATAGGATCTCCATGAGACAGGCCTATGCCCTTCAAATGGCACAGATTCTCAGTGTGGTGCATGGAACGGCAAGTCAACCCATTCCCGTGCTTGTACTGCAATATTTGCTCCATATGTTGCAGGCAAGTCCAACTTGGTCAGGGTGCACCTGAGTGCTGTAGCGACATACCACCACCTTATTAAGGGCAAGCCTCTATCCATCCAACCTCTCATAACCCACTTCTTGCAGGGTCTCCTGCTATCCAAGCCCCCCTTCTGCCCTCCTGCATCAGAATGGGACCTCAATGTGATGCTGTCCAAGCTCACCGGGCCACTGTTCGAGCCCTTGGCTACCTGTCACTTGCGATACCTCTCATGGAAGCTCATCTTCCTAGTGGCGTTCACATCTGCTTGCATGGTCAGCGAGCTTGAGGTGTTAGTGGCGGATCCACCATACACAAGGTTCTATAAGAACAGGGTGGTGCTCTGCACAAACCTCAAATTTCTTCTTAAGATGGTGTCCCCATTCCACCTCAATCAGGAAGTAGTGCTCCCCACCTTCTTTCTATGGCCTCACGCCAGATGGGCTGAGACAGTACTACATACCCTGGATTGTAAGAGGGCCCTGTCCTTCTACCTTCAGTTTATCCAGGGCCACTGCAAAGCCTCCCAGCTTTTAGTCTCCTATGATCCCAGTTGACTGGGGTAAGTGGTGACCAAGCAAACTTTGTCCACTTGGGTGGCAGACAGCATTGCCCTTGCCTATGAAAAGGCTGGGCTCTCACTGGAGTGCTGATCATGGCGCACAGCATCAGGGCCATGGTGGCATCTGAGGCAAATCTGCGTTCTGTCCCTCTCTCGGACATCTGCTAGGCTGTCTCCTGGTCTTCAGTCCACACCTTCGCAGCTCATTACTACCTGAAGAGGGAACCCTGATGGGACAGCGACTTCAGCCAGGCTGTACTCCATCATCTGTTTGGGGTGTAGGCAACTCCTACCCTCTGACCCTTTGTGTTCAGGCTACCAGAGTGTTGGGTCTCATTGGACACTTGGGTCTCTAGGAGTCTGTCTTCTTAAGACTCGCTTGCTGCTGTTCACGGCTCACCTTTGGCATTTCTACAGGTTTTTGGTAGCCTGTAGCTAGGGAGTCCCATATGTGAGGACCGACTTTGTGCTTGTTCCTGGAGAAAGTGTAGTTACTCTCCTGTAACAGGTGTTCTCCAGGGACAGCAGGAATCAGTCCTCACAACCCTCCCTCCTCCCCGTGGAGTAGAGTTGCTTTCTTATCATTTTTCTGTCTTTAGTTATGATGGCATTTTTGCTCTCTTTAGCAAGATGGCACCCTTGGATGGGAAGAGAATCACACATGCGTGGTGCATCTCCCAAAGGTTTTCTTTGAAAGCTGGGGAGAAACGTCCACGTAAGGCTCCGTGGCATCGACGTCACCCATATGTGAGGACTGATTCCTGTTGTCCCTGGAGTTCACCTATTACAGGTGAGTAACTACGCTTTCTAAATACTGGGGGGCTAGGGAGATCAAGGGGAGATACATGATATGGGAAATGGGCATAGGGAGAATGGGGATAGGGACAAGCAAGGAGTGGAGATTTTAGAGATGGAGTGGGGATACTGGATTGGGGGGTTATAGGGAGACTTTGGGATGATGCTGGACATGAAGGTGGAACAGAGGGAAACGGGAGATACAGGACTCGGGGGTACTAGAGAGAGAGTGGAGTAAATTGACATGGGGTAAAGTAGGTTGAAAGAGACAGAGAGATGCTGTATATGGGTGTAATAAGGAGGAGATGGTATGGATACGGGAGAGATGCTGGACACGATAGGAATGGAGAAGAGAAATGCTGGATACGGAGATAGGAAGGGAGAGGAGGGACACAGAAGAACAGAGAGAGAGAGAGAGCAGAGATGCTGGATGGAGGGAAAGAGAGAGAGAGGGGAGACACACTTTATGGAGAGGGTGAGAGATGTTAGACTGGGAGAGGAAAGCGCGAAAGACTGAGGAATAATGTACCAGGGAAGAAGTGGGGAATGGGAAGACTGGGGTGAGGATGAAAAGAGATAGGCAGATGGAGTAAAAAAAAGGGCAATTGAGGACTGGATAGTAAGAAGAAGTAGTGAAATATGAGTGGACAGAGACAGAAAAATAAATGGGAAGAAAGTGCAAAGGAAAATATCTATATCCAAGATGGAAAGAACTGAAGAAAACAAAAGGAGAGACAAGAAATGACAGATCAACTAGAGAACATAGAAAGAGACCTAATAGACAGAAGAAAGTAGAAACCTCAGATTGCAACCAGCATGATCAGAGAATAAAATGATCCAACAACAAAGGTAAAACAAAATAATTGTATTTTTAATTTAGTAATCAGACATTGCGCTATCTTTGGGGCATGCTTACTAAGGTGTGCTAGGTTTTTGCAGCTAACGATAGCAACAGGATAAAATCCAAATAAACATAACTATCTCTTATATCTCAACAAATAGAGATGACCTACACGGAGCGGTGGGTATACCCCTAAACAAAGGCATGGGGAGGGGTGATCTGCACAGAGCAGCAGGTGCACCTACTCTTGCCGCCTTGCTGGACAGACCAGATGGACCATACTGGTCTTTATCTTCCATCATATACAATGTTACTATTAGGTCCGTTAGTGCTGCTAGTGATGCGTTAATTGTAAAAGCCGTGTGTTATCTGCTGGGGGTGCATTTCCTATGCTATCTGCATTTACTCACATTACCTGATACCGCCTGGTGATAATCATAGAAACATAGAAAAATGACGACAGAAAAAGATCACATGGCCTATCTAGTCTGTCCTTCCATATCAATAATCACAACAGTCTCCTTTTTTCCTTTAGAGATCCTCTGTGTTTGTCCCATGCTTTTTTGAATTCAGATACTGTCCTCATCTCAACCACCTCCACTGGGAGACTATTCAACAGATCCACTACTCTTTCCGTAAAGAAATATTTCCGCATATCACTCCTGAATCTATCTCCCTTCACCCTCATCCCATGTTCCCTCACAGCAGAACTTGCTTTCAAATGAAAGAGGCTCTTCCCCTGTGCATTTATGCAATGGAGGTATTTAAACATCTCAATCTTATCACTTCTATCCCGCCTTTCCTCTAAGGTGTACATATTAAGATCCTTAAGTCTATCCTCAAATGCTTTATAATGAAGACCACTAACCATTTTAGTAGCCACCCTCTGCACCGACTCCATCCTGTTAATATCCTTTTGAAGGTGCGGTCTCCAGAATTGCACACTATACTCCAAATGAGGTTGCACCAAAGACTTATACAGGAGGCAATATCACCTCCTTTTTTCTGCTAGTCATTCCTGTCCGTATGCACCCAAGCATCCTTCTAGCTTTTGCCGTCGCCTTTTCTACCTGTTTAACTACTTTAAGATCATCAGACACAACCATGCTTAGGTCCCGCTCTTCTTTAGTGGACAAAAATACTTCACCCCCTATACTATATTGCTCCCTTGGATTGCTGCAGCCCAAATGCATAACCAGGGGCGGTCCAAGGGGGGTGCGGGGCCATGTGCGGAGACTCGGTGCGGGGCCTCATTTGCATAAGTGGCCTTATTTGCATAAATATTTGCATAATGCTAACATACACTAACTTTTAGTAAACATGTCTCTTAATGAGTGTATGGATAAAGACAGACTAAAAGATTTCTACATTACTATAATCCAGTGCTAACCGCCAGGCACATTAGGAACTACTACAAACACTGCCCATTTAGAACCAATAGCAAACCCGCCGTATCCTAACAGCACTACCAGGACTCACAAAGCACCATACCCTACCTATCAAAAGGCAACACTGCAAATATTAAACCAATACATTTCAGAGAACAACAATACATGACCTACTGGGGAAAGAGAACAAGTGGCAATGTCAATTAGGAATTACATAAACAGAATACCTCAGCTCAGTTACACATGCAGAACACAGACCATCACCAAACAAGGAATCACAATTTAGAAACAGGAAGGCAATAATTAAACTGGGAACCCCAAAAGCCAAACTTGGAATGTACAACAACACTGTAGAAATAAAACTATAAATTAATTTCCTCTTGTACCAAACAAAGCGCAGACGTTAATGATGTACATTTCCTAGAGCTTTCATATTCCAGATAATAAATTCAAAATAAAGAGATATCTTTCTACCTTTTGTGCATTTTTTTTTCAGTTGCAATTGCTCCAGCCACTTTCTTCTGGTTTCTTCATGTTTTCTGCTAACTCTCCATCGTCTGCTGTCCATTTGTCCTTTCTTCTCTCTTCTAGTTTTTTTTCCATTCTCTCTCTCTACATCTGCTTTAACATACTAATCTTTCTCCTTTTGCTCTTTCCTCATTCCTATTTCATCCACTCAAATTTTACCCCTCCATCCTCAATCCCCACTTACTCTCCCAATACCCGGCCAATTGTAGATTTTTTATCCCTACCACACAAAATATTTTTCCCCTCTCCATTTTACTCTCCCAGCCCCATCCCATTCTAATCCTCCCCCAAAATCAGCTCCCTTCTAGTTCCAGCCTCACCCAGCATCCATTCCCTTCTAGTCCCTGCATCAGCTCTTTTCCAGTCCTAGCCCCCCATCAGCCCATTTCCAGTCCAAGCAACCCCCCAACCCAATACCAGTCCTAGCCCCCCCCATCAACCCACTTCCAGTCCTAACCCCATCAACCCATTTCCAGTCAGCCCCCCATAGCCCATTGCCAGTCCTAACCCCCCCATCAGCCCACAGCCCATTACCAGTCCTAGCCCCATCAGCCCACCTCAAGTCCTAACCCCTCCCCATCAGCCCATTTCCTGTCCTAGCCCCCCCATAGCCCATTACCAGTCCTAACCCCCCATCAGCCCACAGCCTATTACCAGTCCTAACCCCATCTGCCCACATCCTGTGTTAACCCCCCCCCATCAGCCCTTGTCGTCCTAATCCCCATCACCCAATTTTCAGTTTAAGCCCCCCATACCCCATTACCAGTCCTAACCTCCCCATCAGCCCACTCCCAGTCCTAATCCCAGCAGCCCATTTCCTATCCTAATCCCCATCACCCAATTTTAGTTTAAGCCCCCCATAGCCCATTAGCAGTCCTAACACCCCATCAACCCACTTCCAGTCCTAATCCCATCAGCCCATATAAAGACTTAGCTCCCCCATAGCCCATCACCACTCCTAACCCCCCCAGCCCCCATAGCCCATCACCACTCCTAACCCCCCCAGCCCCCCCATAGCCCATCACCACTCCTAACCCCCAAGCCCCCCCATAGCCCATCACCACTCCTAACCCCCCCAGCCCCCCCATAGCCCATCACCACTCCTAACCCCCCAGCCTCCCCATAGCCCATCACCAATCCTAACCCCCCCAGCCTCCCCATAGCCCATCACCACTCCTAACCCCCCCCAGCCTCCCCATAGCCCATCACCACTCCTAACCCCCCCAGCCTCCCCATAGCCCATCATCACTCCTAACCCCCCAGCCCATCATCACTCCTAACCCCCCCCAGCCCCCATAGCCCATCAGCACTCCTAACCCCCCCAGCCCCCCATAGCCCCTCATAGCCCATCAGCACTCCTGACCCCCCCCAGCCCCCATAGCCCCCTATAGCCCATCAGAACTCCTAATCTCCCCAGCCCATCAGCACTCCTAACCCCCCCATAGCCCCCCATAGCCCATCAGAACTCCTAACCCACCCCAGCCCATCAGCACTCCTAACCCCCCCCCACCACCCCCCCCCCCCCCCCCCCCAGCCCAGTCCAGCCAAAATTTTTTTTTTTTAAAAAGCTGTCTTCTCCCGCTGCCGGGGCCGCCGCAGCAGAATCGAGTGTGCCGCGGGGCCCCCCCTGCCCAGCAGAGCCTGCCCTCCCCTGTATCCGCTCTCTCATACAGCTGCCTGCAGTCTCACGCGCCGGCTTTCAGAGCGCGAAGGGACTAGTTTCCCTTTCGCGGCTCTGTTAAGCCCGCGGGGGCTGATGGGAACTTCCCATCAGCCCCCGCGGGCTTAACAGAGCAGCGAGGGAGAAACTCTCCCCTCGCGCTCTGAAAGTCGGTGTGTGAGACTGCAGGCAGCTGTACGAGAGAGCGGATACAGGGGAGGGCAGGCTCTGCTGGGCAGGGGGGGCCCCGCGGCACACTCGATTCTGCCGCGGCGACCCCGTCAGCGGAAGAAGACAACTTTTTTTTTTTTTTTAAATTTGACTTTAGGATCAGAATGTTTTTTGCGCGGGGCCCCCTGAAACGCGGGGCCCTGTGCAAAAAACATTCTCGCTCAATGGACGGGCCAGCCCTGTGCATAACCTTACAGTTTTTTAACATTAAATCCCAGCTGCCAAATTCTAGACCATTCTTCAAGCTTAGCTAGATCCTTCCTCATGTTATCTACACCTTCCTGGGTGTCTACTCTATTGCAGATTTTGGTATCATCCGCAAAGAGGTAAACCTTACCCGACAGCCCTTCCGCTGTATCACTAACAAAGATGTTAAAAAGAGTCGGACCAAGGACAGATCCCTGGGGCACAGCACTGGTAACTTCCACACTATCGCTGCGTTAGCAGCTAACGCACTTAGTAAACATGCCTCTTTATATTTTACACAGTACAGTGAAATGCATCTCTTTCTATTTCTCTAGAATTACTCTGCATGCATGGTTTAGCTTCTTGGGGTTTCAGTTTAATTCTTATCGGTATACTTTCATTTTTATGTTGTAGTTTATTTTGTTTTTGGTGAGAGTCTGTGTTCTGAGTGTGACCAAGGCCAGGTATTCTGTTAACATGGAGTTTGCACATAGGGATCTGTACTGTAGTAATGTAACTTGTTCAGCTTTTCATCAGGAGGCACTGACGGTTTGCAAAGGATGTATCAGACAGGGCTCTGCAGGAATCAGCCCTAGCCGATATTGTTATTCATAGCTAGGATGATAGCACAGAGCATATGTGTAATACTTGGGCAAGAATCATCTCTGTAATATTCTAGTTTCAGCATATGTGCTGCCCAATATCAGAGAGATTACACTTATTAATATGTTAATATTGAGCTACAGAAGTCAGTGGTTCTTAAAATGCCAGCTGTCATGGCAGTATATCAGATACACATACATACATACACAGCTTTAAAAAAAATGTTTCAGCAATGGTATCCAGGCTGTGTCCAGGACCAAATATTCAGATACTACAGATGCTATCTAGAGCAACAGCCTGGTACCCAAGAGATCAGGGTTTGATTCCTACCGGCACGCCTTATGACTTTGGGCAAGTCCCTTTAGCCTCCATTGCCTTGAAAGAAAAGACCTGGCAATCTACTTCCAGTCATATCTTGCCAAGAAAACCTAGCAGCTGCTGGGTTTCCATAAGTCAGCATTGATTTGACAGCACTAAAAAACAAAAACTAGGGATAGGCTGTCCAGTTTATTTGCTATCCTAAGTTATCCGGATAGTTATCCAGATAGCGGCGCTGAATATCACCGCACATAACTGCCGGCTCTGTCACTGCTCTGCCCCTGAACAACCCCGCACAGTGCCAAGGTGGTCTGGAAGGACATTCAGTGGCACTGTCCGTATAGTGCTGCTAAATATCCCGATCAGCTGCACTGATCTGGATAGCCGGGACTGCTAACTAGATATCTTCTAAATTTGTAGATGATAGCAGCTGGGAGGAGTTGCATTTATCTTTGAAAGTCATAAATCAGTAAGATGAAATTCAACAAGGACAAAAACAAGATAGTAGGGAGAAAAAAAGCAAAATTCTGACATATAAGCTAGGTAAAGACTGCTGTCAAAGATTGCTGGGAACTAAAGAGTGAACATAGGTTAGCAGTGACCTACTACTGTACTACAAAAAATAAAACTACCATTACATTGGGATGTGTCAACAAGGGCATAACAACCTTCTTGGCCTTTCAGCTGAAACAGATCTTGTGTAGTGTGTACGGGGTTGCAGAGGGCAGAGAATAACACCATCTCAGAAGGAACATGGGGGGATACTTAGTCATACTCACTAACAACCTTGTGTAAAAACTAAAAACAGCAATTCTCTCTCTGCTCATCACTGATAACACTATTACTGACTCTGCTCAGCACTGATAAGACTGTTACTGAAGGACTATGCTTCTAACTTTAAGAAGGATATAGAGACAAGTCCAGAGGAGAGCAACAAAAGTAGACTAATCTAAGTAAGCTGACCTATGAGAAGATGAAAGGCCAGAGTTTATTTAAGCTTGAAAAGAGAAGGTTGAAGGATGGTGATGATGGTAGGCAGGGAGGGGTAGCTTAATGATTAGAGAAGCAGGTTGTAAATCTGGGAAGCCAGGCTTCAAACCCCATTTTTCCCCATTGACACTCTTTGTAAACTTGGACAAGTCATTTTTCCCTCCATTGCCTCAAATGCAAGTTAGTTGGAAGCCAGTGTGGGCAGGGAAATAATTCATGTAGCTGAATATGTTCTACAGCCTCGCCTTCCTGAGCGCACTCAGTCCTATCTGATCTGAGAAGCTAAGCAGGGCCACCAGGCTTGGTTAGTACTTGGTTGGGAGACTACCTAGGATACCAGGTGCTGGAGGCTTACTGCACAGGAGAAAGGCCTGGTAATCTACTTCTGATTGCACCTTTCCAAAAACCACTGGGGATAGTCACAACATGGACAGCTATCCACAGGGTTGCCAGGAGCTGACATTGATTCAACAGCACTGAACTCCACCACCACCACCTAAATATGTGGAAAAGGCGAGTAATGAATCTAACTCAAGATAAAGGTGGTTACAATTTCTTAAGATGACAGGACCAGAAGCAGCAGACTTAAATTACAGCAGGGACAATTCAGTCTAGATATTAGGAAGAACTTTCTAACTATAAAAGAAGTTACTGTTGGTAGAAAGTGGAATTTCCATCAGTCTGATTTAGTTTATTGTGAGTAATTCAGTAAGTAGCATTTAGATTTCTGCCTGTTAATAGCACCTATTCCATAAAGTCAAATTCACATAGATTTTAGAAACAGAGAATCATGACAGCAAGGGCTGTCGGGTAAGGTTTGCCTCTTTGCGGATGATACCAAAATCTGCAATAGAGTAGACACCCAGGAAGGGGTAGATAACATGAGGAGGGATCTAGCTAAGCTTGAAGAATGGTCTAGAATTTGGCAGCTGGGATTTAATGTTAAAAAATGTAAGGTCATGCATTTGGGCTGCAGCAATCCGAGGAAGCAATACAGTATAGGAGGTGAAGTACTTTTGTCCACTAAAGAAGAGTGGGACCTAGGCGTGGTTGTGTCTGATGATCTTAAAGTAGCTAAACAGGTAGAAAAGGCAACGGCAAAAGCTAGAAGGATGCTTGGGTGCATACGGAGAGGAATGGCTAGCAGAAAAAAGGAGGTGATAATGCCTCTGTATAAGTCTTTGGTGCGACCTCATTTGGAGTATAGTGTGCAATTCTGGAGACCGCACCTTCAAAAGGATGTGAACAGGATGGAGTCGGTGCAGAGGGTGGCTACTAAAATGATTAGTGGGCTTCATTATAAAGCATATGAGGACAGACTTAAGGATCTTAATATGTACACCTTAGAGGAAAGGCGGGATAGAGGTGATATGATTGAGATGTTTAAATACCTCCGTGGCATAAATGTTCAGGGAGAAAGCCTCTTTCAATTGAAAGCAAGTTCTGCGACGAGGGGACATGGGATGAGGGTGAAGGGAGATAGATTCAGGAGTGATATGCGGAAATATTTCTTTACGGAAAGAGTAGTGGATCCATGGAATAGTCTACCAGTGGAGGTGGTAGAGATGAGGACAGTAACTGAATTCAAAAAAGCATGGGACCAACACAGAGGATCTCTAAAGGTAAAAAGTGGACTGTTGTAGTTGTTGATATGGAAGGACAGACTAGATAGGTCATGTGGCCTTTTTCTTTCATCATGTTTCTGTTTCTATAAAGACATAGATAAATTATTATTTTTTTTTTTATGTGCCGTTCAGTCAGTGCTGACTCCTAGAGACCCAGTTGCCTCTTGGCTTTCTTGGCAATGTATCACCGGAAGTAGATTGCCAGGCCTTTTCTTCTAAGACAATGGAGGGTAAAGTGACTTGCCCAAGATCACAAGGAGTGCCAGTGGGAATTGAACCCTTGATCTTCTGGGTACTAGGCAATTGCTCTAACCACTAGGCGGCTACTCCACTCTGCAGATAAATTATCCCAACCCAAAAACACCACCACTTCCAGTCTGCCCTTTCGTGCCAACTATTATAGTCCCTTGTTTTCCCTTTAGGGATCTTCTGTGTTTGCCCCATGCCTTTAAGTCAGATGCTTTATTTTACTTTATAGAATACTAGCAAAAGCGGCCACCTACGTACATAAATATCATTTTGATCACTTACACCAGCTCTAGAGTAGAAGTAAATGACCGTGTGTATCTTACACATTATTGGGGCCTAGCACTGACGCAAATGCACACATTGCATTTACATTCTGTAAAATATCTACAAAAATATACACTTTATCTACATTTTGCCCAAACTCCACCCCTATGCATACCTTTGGTGCCTGGCATGTACTTTTGGAATAGCGATCGACTAAACTGCGCATGGAACTGGTCATTTCTATATGATGATCACTAGAATACCTTGCTTTTTGCACATAAACTCATATAGAAATCTAGCCATCCAGCCGTCCCTTACAGAATTGCCGTCTCTATGTTGTGTTCTGCCTGGAGGCAGAGAATGGATTACATCAGCACCCGAGTTCCCTTTCAGCCAGGTCTTATGAAAAGGAGAAGCAAGTGGCAGAAGGTTAAGAAAGTACTGGCTTTACAGTGGGTATTCTGGCTTTTAGATGATGTGTAGTGAGGATTCTCTGTCATGTCCCTATAAACCTTTTTGTTGCTTTCCTTAGAGTTAAGGGATTATAAAGCTGGCCGGCGAGAGTCTCCAGATTACACCCTCTACTTGTGCTTCGGACAGTGTTTCTCTGAGCAGAATAAGACAAAAGAGAAGAAGCTGATCCTGGTGAAGGTACACGACAAGCCTTACGCCTTATAGTGCTATACAAATGATTATTATTAGTGCTAGTAGAAGAAGAATCTCCTTCCTGACCGATTCCAGCACACAGTGTGGACACGCCAATCAGCAAGCATGGCATAAGTATTAAATCCTCACTGATCAGCAGCACAGGAGGAGTAATTTTAGATGCATCATCCCACCCTCTTTTATTCAATTTCCCATCAATCCATCACCTCGCTTTAAAGCTCTGCTAATTGTCGGAAACTGTGCCATGTTACTGCATGCTGTGATTACCCCAGGCTAACTTATGGTTTTTTTGTATTTTCCAGATTGTACCACAGTTCTGTGCTGAACTTCATGATCTGATGCAAAGAGAAGGTGCTTCGTCTCTAAACAGTGAAAGCCTCAGTCTGCAGATCTCCAGTAGTAGCAACAGCAGTCTGTACGACCTCATCGACTCCTGTGAATTAATGGACATAGACTTTTCCCACAGTGGAAGTCTCTTCACTCCCTAGAAAGGGCAAAATGACACAATATGTATTTTGGTGTCTGGGGATGCTGGGCTAGGCTGTACTTGCCCTCACTTCCTTTCGTCATTGGCTTCCAACACTTCTCTTATACGTCCAGCTGATTGGGAAGCAGTTTTTACTCTGCCACTGCCAATTCCACTACTATCTACATCCCTTTGGGTCCGGCCATAGTGAGGTTTAGTCCAAACTTGGTATGGATACTGTAGTGAGTGTCATGGACCAGTTCAGCTAAGCACAGAAGTGTTCTTTATTGCTTTATTGCAAGGCCAATCCAATGCTTCAGTGGCAGTGCTGCACGCTGTATACAAAGGGACCTGGGTCCAGTTCACAGGTCAGTAGTTCTGCTCCCCAGGCAAAGGATGCTGCAGAGGAAATGTTCACAACCTCTAGGGAACAGGTAGTAATCACAGAAACATACTATATAGCAGCAGATAAAGACGAGAAAAGCCCATCCAGCCTGGCCAGCCACTCTGTGCAGGCCACTTCCCATGTCATCATTCTCTTTAGGGTTGTAATTGCTGCCCTCTGCAGGTATCATTATGCAATAGTGACACCTACTGGCAGATTTAGGGCCTTCAATTGCAGGGTTCTAGGACATCAGGTACACGGCCTCCACCTAAGGACTGTTGCTGCAATAGGTGGCATGAAACGAGAGGATTTAAAATAAGGAAAAAAAATGAGTAGCTGCACATATGCCTGATTCATAGTGGCACATCCCAGCCCTTGTTCCAGGTGAGATGAAAACCCAGACAAACAAGATAGGGCTGGGTCAAAAAATGCACTTGATTGCTGCTAAATCTGTAGCCTCTATGGGGCCGTAACTATGTGGATTAGCAGAGTAAACGTAAGTAAAGCATAGAGGCTGAAAGAAATAGCAGCATTCTGGCAACTTGTTATATTATGCACAGTGAGTAAGTGGAGGAGCCCGGGACTGGAACCCATGTCTCTACTCTCACCCTTATCACGCACTACGAATTCTGTGCTTCTCGTCTGGGAAAAGAGAAGTCATATTTATTCCGTTTCTTTCTTAGCCTTGTATAATATGTAGTGCAGAGGCATCAGCAAGCTGTTACCTCAGCCTGCTCCCATGGCACAGACAGTTCTTGAGAGCACCTCAACAAACATAGATATACAAAAAAGGCTCACTTTGGACTGGAGAACCATTTTGATTAATGCATCCAATGTCTTAGCAAACAGCTTTTCAACATTTTAAGATATGTACTGGGAAGGACGACTGCATCCTCCAGCCCCGCGGAAATAATTGGGCTGAAGGAATCTTTTTGCAGGACAAAACTGAGATGGTCTTTTGAACATGGGACAGGGGGTGTCTCTAGTTTTGGTGTGGTGCTCTGTACCAACTGATCTGTCTTGGAAACAATCCAAAATCTCCTGGACTGGATGCTGGAAATTTGGATTCGGCTTTGGGCAAGAATTACCCACCAAGGAGAGGTAAATGCTTCATTAGTCAATAGCCTGGCATTGGACTCGGTGGAGGGGAGGGGGTGGCATCCTGGGATCTGCATTCAAGATTCACGTTAGACAAGGTAATTTGAATACAAGTTTCAAATGAATTTTCCTGGGTAACTAAGCAGCTATGCAGATTCATTCTCCAAGCTGACAGCTGCCTTGCCCTTCGGTAGTCAGAAATATGTTGAGTGCCACAGTGCACATATTTTTAACTGTGGGGCAAAACATGGCAGGGTTGGGATCAGGATTAGGTGCCACCTTCATGGGTGCTAATCTGCAAGTCCTGAACTTTCAAAAGCAAACTTTGTGTGGCATTTTCCCTCTGAAATTAATTTGTGGAGCCACATGGGCTTTAAAGATTACCCCTATGCTATCCTGGTGTTATTCTCGACTCGTCACTATCTTTCAATGCCCGCCTTTCATCTCTGATTTCTCGTTGCTTTTTCTCACTTTGTCAAATCTCGCTGTCTGCCTTTTTTTCTCTCTCTCTCCTCCTTGACCACTTTGCTTCTCACTCTCGCCATTTCCAAAATAGATTACTGTAATACCATTTACCTTGGTCTCCCTCAACACCAGTTACGTCACTTACAACTTATTCAAAATACTGCTGCTCATGTCCTTGCCTTTGCCTCCCATTTTGAATATATTACACTGTTCCTTATCCACTATCACTGGCTTCACATAAAATTTTACATTCCATATAAACTACTCACCCTGGTACACAACGCATTGCACTCTGGTTCTCCCTGCTACCTCTCCGATTCCTTGCTCCTCCATACCCCTGACTATGCCCTCCGTAGCATTCATGGTAATCGTCTGCACCTCCCCTCAGTCTCCCAAGCCCAGTTAACCTCTACTCGATCATCAGCTTTCTAATTTATGGCTCCTGCATCCTGGAATTCCCTTCCCTTTACCAAATTCAAATCTCTTTTAAAGACCAACCTTCAAAGTTGCCTTCAACCTGCCAGTCCCCTGATCTCCTGCTGTCTACCAGTCCCTTCCTACTCCCCATGTTTCCCCCTCCTTTTTTGGTATGATTGCTTTATCTTTCCTATGATTTTATGGAGTGCTTTTCAACCTCTTTGCTTTTATTTATTTATAGTTGTAATTTGTACACTGACTTGCTGGCTCCCCTGGAAGGCGATTAAGCAAATGTAATAAACATTGACTCCCTGTCTCTGCTGGATCCAGTCATAAACAAGACGTTTGTCTTAGTTTGACTTTCCTGGGCACCAAGTGATTACACCAATGTATTTTGAAAACCAGTACAGTCTAAGTGCAAATTCTTAAGCACTGTGCGCTATGATGATTCAGTTATTAAAATGTTTCTGAAATCTCTGGTGCCGTATTTACTATGCTGTCTCTGTGTGTGTAACAAACTTCAAAGATAACATGCTCTGGAATGAGATTAAGACTCAAAGCCAAAGAGCAAATTAACTGGTGTTTAAAAATGATTCATGTCTAAACTGATGTAATAAAAACTGGTAAACTTACTTCATGCAAGTGTTCTCTTACTGAAGCAGAAAATCAGCTGGTTTGTGGCACGCTCACCATTCGATGCTAACGAAACCTACAGGCATGTCCTCTCTGCACATCTGCTCTCCAGCTACACACCCACACACTAACGGATTTCTAAGCATGCCCCAATCCCCCAGACCATACCAAAGTAAAAATGAGCAGAGTGACTGGATCATACTATATACCATGTCAGTAATGATGGGAAGAAGAGATGCAGCTTCTATGTAGTAAACTCTGTACATAGAACTGGAAGTTTTGTGCCTGTGTATTGAAACAGATGTATAGGTTTTCCCACAATGAGTACAATCAGTTTCTGCTCTCAAAGCAGAAAATTACACTCACACATTTAAATATATTGAAATCAAGATATAAAAAAGCAAAATTAGACCTTACCTAATTGTCTTTCCTTGAGTCCTTCCAGGCCAGTCCAGTTACGCTTGGGTAGTCACCATCCTCTAGCAGCTGAGAACTGAGCATCTCAGGATTCTGAGATCCCAGTAGAAGAGCTCCCCCTTGAGCCTCAGCATCCAGTCTCTTACTGACAAAGCAGTCTTCTTCTCGACCTTTGAGGCTAACTTCGTTAACTCGTTTATCTATCTAGTCTTGTTTGTTTTGTTTTGTTTCTTTTTTAATTGCTGAGATAGTAAAGGCGAGCCATACCACATGCAGAGAGCATGCTCGCTAGGACGCCCATTCCCCCCTTGAAGGGACCCACTAACGTGCAGTGCTGTACCTCTTAATCAAAAACACCACCTGTACTCTTGGTCTCCGATCTGTACCAAATAACGGGAGGGACCTGGACTGGACTGGAGGGACTCAAGGAAAAACAATTAGCAGGTAAGGTCTAATTTTGCCTTCCTAATCATCCCTCTAGGCCAGTCAAGTTATGCTTGGGATGTACAAAAGCAGTGTCTAAACATGGGAGGGACTTACGAGACCAACTTTCAGAACCACGGAACCAAAAACCAAACCTGGCATCCTCCCCCGCCTGCACATTCAGAGGATAATGCCTGGTAAATGATGCAAGGACGACCAGGTTGCCGCACTGCAGATCTCCACCAGAGGGACAGGACCTGCCTCTGCCCTGGATGCTGCCCTGAGACCAAGTCAAGTGAGCCTGAATCCTCACCGGCAGAGTCCATCCTCGTTGCTCATAAGCCGTGGAAATAGTCTGTTTCACCCAACAGGCAATTGTGGCTTTAGAAGCCGCCTCTTTTGCCTGAGCCTCCCAAACCCCACAAACAATCTGTCCGACTTATGCAATGACTCTGTCCTCTGAAGATATTTCCACAAACGGCCGTGCAGATCAAGGAGGTGTAACTGCCTATCTTCCGCGGAGTCTCCCAACTCCAGGAACGCTGGCAAGGAGACCTTCTGGTTCAAGTGAAACCGCGACACCACCTTCGTCAGAAAGGAGGGCACTGGTCGCAAGACCACCTTCTCTAGAAAGGAGCAAAAAAGGCTCCCTACAGGACAGGGCCTGAAGCTCAGACACCCTTTGCACAGAACAGAGTGACACCAAAAACACTGTCTTTAAAGTGAGATTCTTGAGAGACACCCTTGCGAGAGGCTCAAACAGAGCTGCCATCAAGATTGTTAATACCAGATTGAAGTCCCAAGCCGGAACCAACCTCCTCCTAGGCGGTCTCAACTGCTGCACCGCTTTGAGGAACTGCACTACATCCGGATGTGCTGAGAGAGAGCACGCTTGAATTCAGGCCCCTGTGATCTGAACTTTAAGGGAATTAAGTGCTACCCTTTCTCCAAACCATGCTGCAAAAACAAGCAACTGACAACAGAAAGGTCAAAGGCTATGTTCCGCACACCAGCCCTCAAAGATCCATCACACTTTCACATACACCAAGGTCGTGGACCACGTCCTGGCCTGTAACATGGTTGCAATGATTGCCAGGGTGAAGCACTGCCATTTCAACCGCATCCGTTCAAGAGCCATGCCATAAGCGAAAACCAAGTCACCTGAGGCATCAAGACCGGCCCCTGGACCAGAAAGTTGATCCTGTTGGGGAGGTGCCAGGCTGTACTCCCAGCAACTGCCTGAGGTTCGCAAACCAGGGTCGCCTCGGCCAATCCAGCACAATGAGGATCACCGGGTCCAGGTGTGCCTCTATCCTCCACAACAGGCGGCCTATTAGAAACCATGGCTGGACGACATAAAGCAATCCCTCCGCCAGTCAAGGTTGAGCGAGACAATACAGGCCTTCTGACATGGGTCCCTGCGCCTGCTGAAGAACCTGCTCGCCTTGGCGTTCACTTGCTTAGCCATGATCGGCTTAGCCATGATCGGCTGTCCCCAGCGCATCATGAGATGATGGAACACCGCAGGATTGAGTTCCCATTCACCCGGATTCAATTGGTGCCGGCTGAGGAAATAGAAACATAGAAACATGACTACAGAAAAAGACCACATGGCCTATCTAGTCTGTCCTTCCATATCAACAACTACAACAGACCCCTTTTGACCTTTAGAGATCCTCTGTGTTTGTCCCATGCTTTTTTGAATTCAGTTACTGTCCTCATCTCTACCACCGCCACTGGGAGACTATTCCACGCATCTACTACTCTTTCCATAAAGAAATAATTGCACATATTACTCCCGAGTCTATCCCCTTACACCCTCATCCCATGTCCCCTCATAGCAGAACTTGCTTTCAATTGAAAGAGGCTCTCTCCCTGAACATTTATGTCATGGGGGTATTTAAACATCTCAATCATATCACCTTTATCCCGCCTTTCCTCTAAGGTGTACATATTAAGATCCCTAAGTCTGTTCTCATATGCTTTATAATGAAGACCACTAATCATCTTAGTAGCCACCCTCTGCACCGACTCCATCCTGTTCACATCCTTTTGAAGGTGCGGTCTCCAGAATTGCACACCATACTCCAAATGAGGTCGCACCAAAGACTTATACAGAGGCACTATCACCTCCTTTTTTCTGCTAGCCATTCCTCTCCGTATGCACCCAAGCATCCTTCTAGCTTTTGCCGTCGCCTTTTCTACCTGTTTAGCTACTTTAAGATCATCAGACACAACCATGCCTAGGGTCTGCTCTTCTTTAGTGGACAAAAGTACTACACCCCCTATACTATATTTCTCCCTTGGATTGCTGCAGCCCAAATGCATGACCTTACATTTTTTAACATTAAATCCCAGCTGCCAAATTCTAGACCATTCCTCAAGCTTAGCTAGATCCCTCCCTCCCTCCTGTTATCTACATGAGGAGAGATCTAAATCTGCCTGGACGTTCTCCCTGCCTGCCACATGCGATGCCGACAGGGCCCTCAAGTTCTGCTCCATCCAGGCCATGATGGCTAGACTCTGCACCATGCCCGTGCCCCCCTGTCAGTTGATATAAGCCACCAGGGTGGCATTGTTGGACAAGACCCATACCACTTTGCTCGCAATCAGTGGAAGAAAGTATTGAAGGGCCAGAAATACTGCCCTCATCTCTAAGTGGTTGAAAGACCATGAGCTCTCCTCCGGAGTCCACTACCTTTGCATCACCCAAGACTGGCAATATGCCCCCAGCCCATGAGACTGGCGTATGTCATCATAAGAGTCCAGCTCGGGTACTCCAACGGCAACCCCGTTGCGAGATGAGTGGACTGCAGCCACTGCTGCAGGCTGTGGCACATGTCCTCCAGGCACTCCAACCACTGCCACATGGATTGTGCCTGTGGTGCCCAGCAGGACAGCAGTGCTTGTTGCAATAGACGCATGTGTGCCTTGGCCCAGGGCACCAGGTCCAGGGCTGCTGCCATAGAGCTCAACAGCTGTAGGTAATACCACACTGCTGAGTACCTAGGTATACCAGGTGTTGCATTGGTTGAAACTGACTCTTAGTCAAATTGACCACCCAGCCAATGCCTTGCAAAACCTCCACTACTTGCGCCGTCGCTGTGACCAAATACTCTCTGGACTTTGCTCTGATAAGCTAATCATCCAGGTACAGGTGCACCAGGATACCTTCCTGCCGCAGAGCCACCACCACTACTACCATGACCTTGGTAAAAGGTGCGCGGGGCGGTGGCCAGACTGAAGGACAATGCACGAAACTGAACCGTGAATCCAAGGTACTGCTGATGTTCTGGCTGAACGAGAATATGTAAATAGGCTTCCATGAGATCCAAGGCCATAAGGTGCTCCTCTTGCCTTACTGCTAAGATGACAAACCACAGGGTCTCCATCTGGAAGTGTGGCACTCTTAACGCCCAATTGATGAACTTGAGATCCAGGATAGGCCAAAAAAGGGAGGAGTGGCTCAGTGGGTGGGACAGGTTACCTCAGGTCGGAGGTTCAATTCCCACATAGGGACAAGTAACCTCAGGCCAAAGGGACTGGGGTCTTGTCCCATGGCTGCTCCTTGTGGCCTTGGGCAAGACACTTAACACTCCATTGCCACAGGTATGCTTAGACTGTGAGCCCTTCGGGGACAAGGGAATAAAAAAAAGTACCTGTTAGTATATACATGTAAACCGCTCTGATGCATAAGTAAAGGGCGGTATATCAAATGCCTTAACCATAACCATAACCATCCTTCTTGGGTACCACAAAGTAGATGGAGTATCAACCTGATCCGCACTGGTCTGGCAGCACCTGAACTACGGCCCCCAGCTGCAGCAACCGGCAGAAGGTGTCTCGGACTGCCTGTGCAGGGCGAGCAAACAAAAGCTTTGTGAAGGGGTCTGGCGAATTTGAGAGCATAACCCTCCCGAATTATCTTGAAGACTCACCGGTTGGTCGTAATGGTAGTCCAGGAGGAATAAAACTGTTGCAACCGACCACCTACTGCCACTACCACCTGGGCCTCTCTGGCTTCATTGGGGCTTCTTGCTCTGTCCCGGGGAAGCGGAGTAATAACTCCATCCAAGCCCCCAGGAGCCCCGGAAAGACTGACCTCGTGAGACGAAATGGCCTGTCTGGTAGGGGGAGAAATGCGCTCCTCGAAATTTTACAAAGTCTTCATAACATGCTCCCGCTGACGGGTCATAGGCTTAGGTCCTTTAGGTCTATCTTTTGGCAAGCAGCCTCCCTTAGAAACCCCCAAGTGTTTCACAGTCTTCTCTAGCACTTCCCGGAATAGCAGTTTACCCTTAAAGGGAAGCTGCTTAACTGCCACTTGGAGGAGGCATCCGCCACCCAGTTCCTTAGCCAAAGGAAATGACGAGTTGTGATAACAGAGGCCATAGTCTTGGAGGCCACCCGCACAAGATCATAAAATACATCTGCCATGTAGGCTGCAGCCGACTCTAGTTTGCAACCTTCTGTCACCATCGAATCCCCAAGATCCCCGGGTACTAGCCCTTGGGTCCACCTGATGGAGACCCTGGAGACATAGGCCTTGTAAATGGACATCTGTAGTTTCATGGCACTGGAATCATACACCTGCTTGAGCAGTGACTCCAACTTCCAATCTTGAAAGTCCTTGAGAGCTGCCCCTCCTTCCACGGGGTTAGTGGTCTTTTTGGTCACCATCACAACCAAAGCATTGACATTGGGTATCCGCAGGAGGTCCTGTTCCTCCTGCAGAATGGGGTACAGCCTACCCAATGCCTGAGCCCCTCTCAGGGTGGCCTCAGGAAACTCCCACTCTGACTCAGTCATTCTCTTGATTACCCTGTGTACTGGGAAGCACACCTGCACCCACTTGAAGCCCTGCAACAAAGGATCCTCCAGGGGCTCCTCCGGCAAGGGTCGGTGCAGGCATAATATTGAGTACTGTAAAGGACTGGGAGATGAGAGCTGCCAGCTCCTCTTTATGGAAGACCTAAAAAATATTAGGGTCTTTGCCCAGCGGGATTCACCTTCCTCCCAGGACCACCTATTCTCCCCAGAGGACCCCTCCCCCAGGTCCTCTGAGATCTGAGAGTGAGGGGAGTCCTGAGCCAGGCCAGACCCCAGAATCCTCCCTGCTGCACTTTACCACGGGAACCTCTATCAAACGCTCCTCCTAAGGCAGTGCAATCTCTGACCCCAAAAACCGCTGCTTGCTGGCCATTTCTCCCTCCTGGACCTGCTTCCTCTTTAAGCAGTACACCTTATGGAGAAACAGAATAAAATCATGGGAAAAATCCACTTCAGGGACTGAGTAACTGTGTCTGCCTCTGATCACAGTGCTGCTTTCTGGGCGTCTGCCTTCGTTTTCTTCTTCCTGTGCTTCATTTTCACCTCCGGGAAAATGGCCAACATAGATGAAATGACTACGGTTCCCGCCAAATCCCCTGCAGTCTCTTTTGCCAGACCCCAACTCTCCAAAGTTGTCTTCGGCAAAAAAAAAATTAAGCTTCATGTAAAACCCCCCAGAAGAGACCCAAAAAAACACCGTGGCTGCCTGCACAAACAACACACAATAAATGCTGTGACCACCTATAGCCTCCCCCCTTCCTCCCCCCACGCACGAAACACCACTGAAAAGGGAGAGAGGAACTTACCCGCCCGGGCCCATCAAGCTTGTTTTGCACCACCGCGAACCCCCCCGATGGCTTATTGGTATGAAGGAGGTTGAAGCCCTCTTCAAACTATGTCCTAAAACAGTCCTTGTGGCCTATCCTGATAACAGAGTGACCCGAAGCAGTCCTGTAGCGGAAGTCATGCCCATATAAGAGCAAAAGCTTGCGCAAACCTACATTGCTGAAACAGCAGCACAGACTCTGCAGAGCAATTCATGGCGGTAAGTCATGTACAGGGCATGCAGAAACTGAAGATATGCCCACCACAGATTAAGACAGGGGAAACTGATGGGGAAACATAAGATTAGCAAAGTCAAAGAACAGTTATCACCAGGTGTGGAACAAGGAAGTTGGAAAATATGAAGTACAAGCATTCGTTAGCACAGAAGCATATGTGTATGCGTTAAGAAATGTATATAAGGACAGCATTTGGTATGATTCACAGGAGATAGGACAAAAGGACATACAGAGGAGTCTGTGGTTAGTGAGATGGTTGGCTTCTATACCTCTTTGTCTCTTAGCATATTGGACTCAGGCAAGCTGTATTGCTACGAAAATAATGTTGCTTTTGCTATTTGGCTAAGATTGTGACTGATTGGGCATAATAAAGATCTCATTTTCTTACTGACCGAGGCCCTTAGTCTGGTTGAAGTAATGTGAGGTCCCCAACTATCTTTGGGGTACAACACAGCAGCCTTAGTCTACCAAAATCCCCAAGAGGCTGTGACGGTCTCCACGTTCCCCCCCCCCCCTTCCTCCCCCTCCATGCACCTGATGCCGCTGAAGAGGGAGAGAGGAACTTAACAACCTGGGCCTGCACCGCCGCAAAAATTGAATGTGCTGTCTTACAGCCTGCAGTCCCTGGGTCCTAAACACTCCCGACTAAGCAGCACAGCACTAGCCAAACACAGAGAACCAAAGCCTCTGTAGCCAACAGGAGCTTTCTTGGGATACCCAACTGAGGAGGGAGAAAGGGACCTGGGGCTCCCAGGTAATTTAACCCATGGCAGTATCCAGGAGAAAGGCAGGCTCTGCCCACACTGTCTGCCCCTTTTAGGCTACCCCAGCCGATTGCTCCACAGGACCTTAAAGGCTCCTGCTTCAAGACTAATTAATTTAAAGTTTATATTTTCCTTTCACTGTAAGGAATTTTAATCGCCTTCCAGAACAAGTCAGTGACAGCTCTTCCTCCAGCTGCTGAGAACGGAGAGACTGAATGCTGAGGCTCAAGGGGAAGCTCTTCTACTGGGATCTCAGAATCCTGACATGCTCAGTTCTCAGCTGCTGGAGGATGGTGACTACCCAAGCATAACTGGACTGACCTGGAGGGACGATTAGGAATGTTTATATATACAAATGTATCTGTATGTGTGTGTGTGTGTGTGTAGATATCTATATATATCTATATCTATCTATCTATCTATCTATCTATATATATATATATATATATAGACACACACACACACATATATATATATATATATATATATATATACACACACACACACAGTATATATAGTGTGTGTGTTATAAGTAGTATAGAATGAAGTGGTAGAAGTAGAAATATTTTCATGGTTTTGTCCATATTAGCTGTACAGACTAAATCCTGGAGAAAACCACAAGGATTAGAGTGGGATCATCTGTCAAGTACTACAGGTATATTTTTTAACAAGTGGGGAAAGCAAGCAGAGCATTGCTCATGGAATTCTTTTCAGCTGCTATCTGTGGATATGGGCATGTACACACACATCTGTATCGATATTGCCTGTATCTGTATCATTGTATTTATTTATTTACATTCTCTTATATACCGCGCTATTCTGTATCAGTGCGGTTTACATTGAACAAACTGAAATTACATTGAACAGGGCATTATAACTTGGAGATAACTATTTTACATTGAACATGTGCTATGGAGGGTTAAGTGGCTTGCCCAAGACCACAAGGAGCATCTGTGGGACTAGAAACCCCAGTCCTTCCGGCCCAAGGTTGCTGTCCTCTAGTGGGATTTGAACCCCTGACCTTCCAGCCTGAAGTACCTTGCCCCAACCACTAGCCTACTCCAATTGTAGGCTGGTATTTATGGGCACATGTTTGTGCATCACTGCATGTGTGCTCGTATGTACATAAATACTTGCATGTATGTGTCTGTGCATGCATGTACATGTTAGAATGTGACTGTGTATTTATACAGTGTCGGTTCTCTGTGTGTCTTTAATTGAGAGAGATGAGAAGGAAGGGTCATTTAACAGGTTCAAATCCATTATAGCTATGTTACCATGAATCAGTGTTGGTATGCTGCATTTGTTGGAACTACTTTTCCCATAGAAAAGCAATGAAGCACTTTTGGGGGCGCGGAGGGGGGGTGGGGGGGAAGGCTTTATTTGTCTTCCATCTCCCAACACATGCAGAAACTTAACTTATACATCACATGAACTTCTCCCAGCTCACGCCCTTCCTTTCTGTGACTAGAACAGCATTCCAATGCTCCACCCTCACAGCCTTCCCATTGGCCGAACACAATGGCAAAAGTTCTAATAAGGGCCCCCAAGCAAAATGTTGCTGAGGGCCCCCAATGTTGCCTCCCCCCATAGCTGTCACATGGCAAACTTAATTTGTGCCACGCTGCCTCTGCTCCAGGCCCGGTGGCTGTTACCTACTGGGCTGAAGTCTAGCAGTGCGGCTGTTATCGCAAGACTTCAACCCAGGAATAACAACTGGCAGGCCTGCAGTGGAGGAAGCACAGGAAACAAATTAAAGTAAATTGCTGTGCCGCTGTGTAGACTCCCTTCCTGCCCTCCTCCCCGCATTGCAGGGGCTGCTTGGGTGAAATTTACCCCTCTGGCTGAACCCTACTGCAGGCCCAAATTCCGCCGACTAAGCACTTGCAAGCCTCTCAAAATGCAGCTATTATGATTTTGTCACAGGCACATTGCTATGATCACGTTACCTTGCAAAATCACTCATTGCCCATAAAATGTCATGTTCAGTTTAAGCTTACACATAAGGTCCTGCATACAGAGACGCTCCTGCTTATTGTATATTTCGTCCATTATCATTCCCTGCACTACTGATAGTTCCATATGTTCGCTTCATGAAAATCAGTTGGTTTTGCTTTCTGTCTTGTGTTCTAAGTTCAAATTAATGAAAATTTTGATAAAATAAAAATAATTAATTTTTACTTTATTTTTTTCTTTTGAAGAGCCTCCTTTTTATTGATCAATCTATCCCTGCCCTGCAGGCCGAATTTTCCTACAAAAACATTCCATGACATTAAAGACTCATGTGTTCTCTGTAGCATTTGAGGAAGCTGTGTAGATTGTATCCACTGTGACACCCTATGAACACTTTATGAACTCTTTAACCTGTGCTGTTATTTTCTGTTTATAGTGTTCCCTTCCTCTTCTTAATCTTTGTTTTTATGTGTAAACTGCTTTGATTTTAAAAAGGCAGTTATATCAAGAAAGCAATAAATATACATCCCCATAGTCTCTGCTGCTAGTTACAATCGAAGCAGGCAGGGCAGACTCACTCACAAGGTGCAGGGGGAGGATTAGAGAACTGCAGATAGAGATTTTAAAACTCTGAAAAGTGTGTAAGCACGCTGGCCTCCTTTGTAACTTTCAAACATTACTATAAAAATGTTCCCTGTAAGTATTAGCGTATGTGTCTCATATCCCCTCGTGTTAAATGTATCCCCCAATTGTGCTGTGACCACTTTGATTGAAGGATAAGGTGGTATACAAAACTGTCTAAATAAATAAATAAATAAATAAAAATTGGTATAATCCTGAATAAAGCCAGACAATTGTCAATCCTAACCTCCCAAGATCAGAGCACATCTGAAAGCAGCTCTCTAAATTTAGGATCCTACTGTAGGTATGTTCATATCTTGCAAGTTCCTTAATCTGTCCCTGCCCATGGCAACAAATATAAATTGACAGTATCCCTCCTAATCTCCAGTATTCACCCCCATAGGAGTCAACTATTCAAATTGATCGGGGATGTTCAACTCAAAACACCTTACTGAGGTCATAAAAGAAAAACAAAGCATGGTGGGTCCTGGGCACTCATGAGGACAAGTGGCAAAAGAAGAGCTATGGCGGCACTGAAAGTCCCACCAGTTTCTGTTCTCTTCCCACTCGCCTCATCTTCACCAGCTTTCCTCAAGCCTGTCTATACACACCATCTGGAACCAGGGAAGCCAGGCTTCAAAATCCCACTGACTCTCCGTGTGGCCTAGAGAAAGTCACTTAGATTGCAAATCCTGTGAGGACAGAAAAGACCTACTCTACCTAAATGCATCTCACCAGAAACTGAGCAACTGAGATGTGAATCCTCCACAGTTAGGAAGAGAGGCTGTGTAACACGAACAGTGCGATTAAACGCCCAGAGATATACCCCTGAAGAAACGATCAGTGAAACGTACAGGCGCCATAGTTCGGCGTTGGGATCATCATCCTTTGGATCAAAAAACAGCACTGAGTGATAGTCAACTGGTGCCAGATAAGCATTGTGCTTGGTTTATATCTTGTTTAACATCACGGAGTTGTTAAAAGAAATGGAACAAGACTGAAAATAACGATGTCATTATCTGGTCTATAGAACAGCACTATGGGACTGTCAAGATTATAAATAATTGGTATAAAAGCTATAAACACTGAGTAAAAGCAACATTGTAAGGTCGTTGATGCGAGCAGAAAGCACTTCATCCTAACTTATTTGGCCTGGATAGACGCTTTGTAATAGTCTGAGACCTTGTTGCAACAGTGTTTAGTTAACTGGATTTGAAAGTCTGAACTCTGGGTTGAGAGATAGAGCTGTAAATTGTTTCGTTATTACTGTCACATCATCTTTAGCCAACTCGTCTTCTGACTTTGCTTTTGCTATTCTTATTTCTCTCTTTGTCTTTTAGCTTTATCCTGTATTCTTTTTCGTGTTCCTCTTTTTGTGATAGTTGTGGTTTTTGCCTTTATTTGTGCAGCCACTTCTTTGGTGAACCATATAGGTTCCTTTTCCTTTTGTTTTTAATTACTTTCCTTTCATATATATCCTTTGCCCCTTTTATTGCCTCTTTTAGTTTAGCCCACTGCAATTCCACTTTCCTTATCTCCTCCCACCCTGCCAATTTCTCCTTCTGGGAATTTTCCATTTTACTAAAGTCAGCATTTTTTTAAGTACAGTGCTGAGTTTGCTGTGATTAGACTCTGAGGTAAAACCCATGGCAAACTATACTATGTGATGATCACTGCAGCATAAATGGGCACCTTACCTGTACATTCAACACACTGACTCCATTGGTCAGTACTAAATCCATCCTCAAACTTTCCCTGGTCAGTTCCATCACCAGTTGTCTGAGCAATGCTTCTTGGAAGGCATCCACAATCTTTATACTTCTTTCCAGATTTGCAGACGGAAT
The DNA here is from genome assembly GCA_033557465.1 of Ichthyophis bannanicus. Lineage (NCBI taxonomy): Eukaryota > Metazoa > Chordata > Amphibia > Gymnophiona > Ichthyophiidae > Ichthyophis > Ichthyophis bannanicus. The sequence continues at coordinate 125,829,000 of CM066047.1, forward strand.
ACTCCAATCCACATCTGGTAGATTAAAGTCACCCAATATGATCACCCAATATGACAGAGATCCGGAAGAGTTATGGAATGACATCAAGAAGGTTGTGTTGGAAGAAAGCGAGAAGTCTCTACAAAAGGTGAAAAAGCAAAAACAGCCAAAATGGATGACGGAAGAAACTCTGAAAATTGCCCAGAAACGCAGAGAAGCTAAAGCCAGAGGAGAAAGAAAGACAATCGCAGAACTTAACAGAGATTTCCAACGTGCAGCAAGACAGGACAAGGAAAAGTACTACAATGACACTTGCAAGGAAATAGAAGCAGAAACTATTAGAGGAAGAACAAGATCGGCTTTCCTAAAGCTACGAGAGTTAAAGAAAAAGTTCCTGCCTCGAATTGGAATGTTACAAGATGCTCAAGGTTCTATGTTGAATGATGCTGAAAAGATCAAGAAAAGGTGGAAGGAATATACAGAGTTTTTATATGATAAAGATCAAGTGGACCAACAGCCGTTTCAACCTGTACCTTATGATCGGGAACCATTGGTGATGAAAGAAGAAGTTGAAGCAGCATTGAAAGCCTTATCAAAGAACTAAGCACCAGGCATTGATAGCATTCCCATAGAAGTATTGCAGCAATCTGATGCAGCTGTTACCGTACTCACAAGGCTCTGCCAAGAAATATGGAAGACAACATCATGGCCAACTGACTGGAAAAGATCTATGTTTATACCAATACTAAAGAAAGGTGATCCAACTGACTGTGGAAATTATCGCACAATCGCTCTGATCCCACATGCCAGCAAGATTCTACTGAAGATTATTCAAAAGAGACTGCAACCATACCTGGAACAAGAACTACCTGAAGTGCAAGCAGGGTTCAGGAAAGGGCGAGGAACGAGAGACATCATTGCGGATGTGAGATGGATCCTTGAAAAGACTAAAGAATACCAAAAGGATATCTATTTGTGCTTTATCGACTATAGCAAGGCTTTTGACTGTGTAAACCATGAGAAACTCTGGGCCACATTAAGAAGCATGGGTATACCAGAACACCTGATCGTTCTCTTGCACAATCTGTACATTGATCAAGAAGCAACAGTTCGAACGGAAAAAGGAGAAACAGAATGGTTTAAAATAAGCAAAGGTGTAAGACAAGGCTGCATACTTTCCCCCTACCTGTTTAATTTATATGCAGAACAAATCATCAGAGAAGCAGGATTGTATGAAGACAACAGAGGTGTGAAGATTGGTGGAAGACTCATCAACAACCTTCGCTATGCTGATGATACCACATTACTGGCTGAAAGTGAAGATGATCTGAAACATTTGCTTCTCACAATCAAAGAACATAGTCTAAAAATGGGCCTGCACCTTAATGTAAAGAAGACAAAGATCATGACAAATGGCATAATCAACAGGTTCATCGTTGAAGGAGAAGAAATTGAAATTGTGAACAACTTTAACTACTTGGATCAACTATCAATAAAGAAGCAACAAGCAGTCAAGAAATCAGACGACGCATTGCTCTTGGCAGAATGGCTATGAAAGACCTAGATAAGATTCTCAAGAGCAGAGATGTCTCTCTCCATACAAAGATTCGACTTGTTCAAGCCATGGTATTTTCAATAACATCATATGGATGTGAAAGCTGGACAGTGAAAAAGATAGACAGGAAGAAAATTGATGCCTTTGAATTATGGTGCTGGCGGCGAATACTGTGTATACCATGGACTGCCCGAAGAACAAACCAGTCGGTACTAGAGGAGATCAAACCTAAGCTTTCTTTAGAAGCTCAGATGACAAGACTTCGACTTTCATACTTTGGACACATCATGCGAAGAAAGAGATCATTAGAGAAAGACATTATGCTTGGCAAGATAGAAGGTCAATGCAAAAGAGGAAGGCCAGCAATGAGATGGATCGATACAATAACAGCAGCTACGGGTACCAGTCTGTCAACAATGAGCTGCCTGACTGAAGACCAAACACAATTTAGGATAGCTATCCAGAGGGTCACCATGAGTCGACTCCGACTCGACGGCACTTAACAACATAACATGATCACTTCGCCCTTCATTGCTACCTTTGCAATATCAATGATCAAGTCTCTAATCCATTTCCTCAGTTTGAATTGGAGGCCTATAGACTACACCGATGTGGCTGACAGTGCCATCTCCTCTTTCTAACACAATCCACAGTGCGGCTTCTTTTCTCCATGCTCCCTGCATTTCAGCAGCTTTAATAATGGTTTTGACATATAGGGCACCTCCCTCCTCCTTTTCTGCCTTCTCTATCTTTTCTACATAAATTATAGCCAGCTACAGCTACATTTCATTCATGCGACTTGTTTGTCCCATTTAAGCTAGAAACCGCAATCCTTTCGGGAAAATGTTCTGTGGGTAGATGAAACAAACTTAAGCTCTTTGGCAATGCAGACCAGCGCTACATTTACAGGCAAAGAAATGAAGCTTATAAGGGAAAAAATACCCTTCCTACTGTTAAATATAGTGGAGGTTCCATAATGTTGTGCGGCTGTTTTGCTGCCTCGGGAATCGTAGCCTGGAATGTATTAAAAGAAACATGAAGTCAGAGAACTACCAAGGTATTTTGGAGTGAAATGTGCTACCTAGTGTCGGAAAGTTAGGTCTGGGTCGAAGGTCATGGGTCCTCCCCAGCAGGACAATGTCCCATAACATACATCCAAAAGTACAAAAGAATGGTTATGAAGGAACAAATGGACCATTTTAAACTGGCCAACAATGAGTCCTGATCTCAATCCAATCGAGAACCTTTGGAAAGAGCTGAAATCTGCCATTGGTAAAAGGAATTCTGGAAACATTCATGAGCTGGAACAAGTGACAGTTGAAGAGTGGGAGAAACTACCAGCAGACAGATGTATGAAACTCATAGATGGCTATAAGAAACATTTGGAGGCTGTCATCACTGCCAAGGATTATGAAGCCAGATATTAGCGAAAGGTGCCATTAATCCTGTCCAGGTCATATTTTGTTTTTGTTTTTGTTTTTTTTCTCAGAAACTAATACATCTAAGTTGCACAGACATCTTTTTTGTTGTTGAATACTTTTTAACATACTATGAAACTATTATGACATACAGTTGGAATATTTCCAATTATTTCTCAAGATATTGTATGCAACATACCTAAAATGCAAGAGTGCCAATGTTGACCACAACTGTAACTTAGCCTTTCCATGTCCTTATTTGACCTCCTCGTCACTTCCTTCCCTCTCCTGTTTCTCTCTCTGCTCACTTTAATGTCTCTTCTCTCAACAAATATTCCCCTTTTCAGTGAGCTCCCTCTGCTCTTTCCTTTCCCAGTTCCACATAGCTCTTCTCCATTCTGCCTCTGAGCTGTCAAGTTACCCGGTTCAAAAGAGATTTAAGGCCAGTCCTGGGATTACAAGCAACCCTATCCCGAGGCATTATGGGATTTGTAACATTGATTTAAATGGTTGAAGTCAGGAACTAAATATACCATACTGCTTTTATGATGCAAGTATAAAACCTGGAATGGTCAAAAAGTCTCTCTTTCTGGAACTGGGTAACTTGTAAGCTTGACTGCCTGCTCCTTTTCCCTTCCCAGATCATGTCCCTTTCTCCCAACTCTTTTTCCCCATTACAGCTCAGTTCCTCTCGCTCACATACTATCTACTGCTCTACCGCAGCTCTACTGCCCCACTCACTTAGCCTCTTTCCCCCTTACAGTTCCTGCCTCTTTCAGCCTTTCATAGCTGCATTTTTTTCTCCCAGTCAGTAACCCTTTTCAATACCCTTCACCCCCCGCCCCACCCAGCCCTCTAGATCGTAAGGCCTAACGAGCAGGACCTGTCTTCTATATGTTCTTGTATAGTGCTGCATATGCTATATAAATGATTACTAGTGGTAGCAGTAGTATTTCCCATTCTCTGCTGCTCCTCCCCTCCCCTCCCCACTGGCAGCTGCAGGCAGGAAGTGTGTTTATCCCAGTGGTTCTGAACCTTTTTTCAGTCCTAACCTATCTGATAGATGAGGCTCATGTTAGGAATGTGTATTTGTTAGTGTACCTTTATAAATTCAGTGTGTGTTAAATTGATTTAAGGTGCATTAACTATAAATTAACACGTGTTAAGTCAATTAGTGCATGTTAAAACGTGAGGGTGCTTTCAATATTTCTATTAAAAGAAATGCATGAAATGAACTGAAAAAGACACACTAAAGAAAAACTCAGGAAAAAAAAAAGCAAAAACAAATTTTCCTTTTGCCAATGTACAATCCCTAGCCTACATGTGTGACATACTGTAGGGGGTGGGGATGGGGTCAGTCCTCTTTCAGATGACTACTTCTCTCTTAGACACATACACTCCAGTTCATTCTCTCTTAACACCCCCTCAGCCTCTTCCCTTGCAGGCTCATCTCCTCTTTTTCCCCCTCTTATATCTGCCTACTCTCTGTCGGTCCCTCTTTTTAAATCTCACCTTTTTCACCCAGTGATTGGAACTGACAGGAGGGGGAAGAGAGCAAACAGGATCCCCACATTTTTGGCCAGGGCTGGGGACAGAAACCACAGGAAGAGTTGACAGATTTCAAGTGTCTGGATCTCCGCATTCTACAGCCAGCAGCGACAGGTGGTGGCTACTACGGAAAGTGCAGGCTTGCTGTCGCCCTTTTGTGACACACTAATATGACAGGTTGAAAGCTACTGGTTTAGCCTATGATGCTTCAGCTCCCTCCTTCACCTGTAGCCCATTGGTCAGAGCTGCTGCAGCTCTCTCCTTCCCTTGCAGCTTATTGGTTAGAGTGAAGACATAGCCAGCCAATAGGTTGCAGAGGAGACCTAATGTACAGCAATTGTCCTTGTGCTGGCAGCAAAGTAGTCTCCATGCCTTCTGGCCACCCTGGAGCGCTGGCCACTTAAGGTGCGTTTTAGCAAATGCAGGCACACTAGCATTCTCATCTGCCAGTTACTGCACACTAAAATGTACATTAACCAGTTAAAAGCCTTTAGGTAAAAGGGCCTGCCCCCCACACTTCTCTTTTTCCACATAGTTAAGGTGTGCTTTTCATATACTACAGTTGCTGGCCTCCGGCTTCCTTTTTTGTTTCTTTGTCCCTTGTTATATATTTGTAACTTAAAGGATTATTGGTCCATGGGTGTATTTATGTTCTGAAAATATGACTATGGTACATTCCAATTAAGACAAAAAATAAAAAGGGTTCAAAAGGAAAGAGAATTAGAAACACTAAAATTGTATAGGGTAAAGTGGAGGTATCAACATGTGTTCAAAAAGACTGCTAATCACAAGTCTAAAGAAGCCGAGCCTCATCATTTGACTCCACTACCCAACCAAATGGTATTTAAATATTTTGTATGCAATATATAGAAAAACTTATGAAAAAGCAATAACAAAAATAGTCCCAAGAAAACAGAACTACTTAATTTAAAAGTGATTCAAAATTACTTAGCTTTAACATAGCATAGGCAGTAAATGAAGGCAAACACCCCATCTGCCATAACAGGCTCTTCAGCAGCTCAAGGGGTCATAGCAAGTGCTCCAGTCCACTCAACATCAATGTTTCAGCCCCAAAGGGCTTGCTGTCAAGTTCAGAGAGAGCGTGTTTTCTATTTATTTATTTAACATCTTTTCTATACCACTGTATCTTCTAGTCACAGCAGTTTATAGGGAACAAATAGAGCAATTAGAACCTTACATAGAACAAATAGATTAATTAGGACGAGAATGAGAACTTTACATTGAACAGAGGCAACAATGTGTACAGTGTGATATAATGATGATAGAACCTAAAATGTGATTATACAAACTGGATATTAACCCATGTGCAATACAAAGTTTGAAACATTCATTGGGCTAGGCAGGGCATGAGGTTTAGCAAGTGGGTGTGTAGGGAATGAGGCAGCTTTGCTGTGAGCTGCTAGTGAGAGGGTGGCTAGGTGTCCAAGCCAAAGTTCTCCAAGAAAAGGAAAGTTTTTAGTTTGTGGCAAAATTCTCCTATACCTGTGAGTGCGTGTATCTCTGGGGGGAGCGAGTTCCAGATGGTTGGCGTGTAGAAACAAAATGGTATATTGGAGGTGGAGATGTTGGTATGGGCAATTGATGCTGGTACTGCAAGGAGGTTGTGACTGGCTCTTCTCCATGCTCTATTATTTAGGGGCTGGTTGAGAAGGGGCTGAAGAGCATCTGATAGGTGGTGGATGGTCCTAAAGACAGTCCGTGCAGAATTGTACTTCACCCTGGTGTGGATGGGAAGCCAGTGCAGCTGTTTCAGTATGGGTATGATGTGTGACTGCCAATTGATACCTGTGATTATTCTAGCTACTGCATTCTGTGCGAGCTTTAGGGGGTATAAGGTAAATTTAGGGAGTCCCTGGTAGATATGTTTGGTTTTAATTTATATCTGTCTTATTTTTATTTTATTCTTATTTTTATGCTTTTATTATGTATTGCCTATTATAGTGTAGTATTATTTTTATCATAGTTTTATTATAATTTTATATATTACTAAACATTTGTTGATGTCCCCTCTTTTTGGTTTGTTTTGATTGAACTGTCCCCTGTGGTTTGTTTTTTAGAGACCTTCTTTCTAAAAGGGTTTTAAAAGTTAGTTTTAATATTTATTATTTTTATGATTGACCCTGAGTCAGCTGGCAATCACTCTCCACCATAAGAAAAAGCAGTGTAAAAAAGAGCAGTGTTTTTCATGATAAAATAGGCAGCGCCACAGTATATGCTGATCCCTTTTATCAAGATTCTTTCAGAAAAGGAAAGTAAGAGGAGCTTGTATCTATTTGTTTTCTTTTTGTTTTTTGTTTTTTTATTGTTTTTAGGTTGCCATTCGTTTTCCTTTCACAGAGATGTGATGGCTCTTCTGCAAGATGCTTGTTATCCAAACCAAAGATTACCAGTTTGAGGTCAGTCTGTGATGAAATTGGAGGGGGAAACTTTACGACACAGATATTTCCCAAGTAGTTCTTAGAGAAATCAAAGCAAACTTAAGCAACTTTTAAACTTCAAAAAATGGAGGAGGGGTAATTTGCAAACCCTAAACATACAGTAGGCATGGGAGGGGGGGGGGGGTAACCTGCATACAGCGGCGGGTACAACCATAAACAAAGGCATAGAGTGGGATAACCTGTGCAGAACTGCAGGGAAAACTCTCACCACCTCACTGGGCAGGCTAGATGGACCATGCAGGTCTTTATGTGCTGTCATTTACTATGTTATGTTACTATGTTCACTTTTTGCTTAATATTAAATTTGTTGAAGGCTTTGTGACTATTTATAATGGTGTATACCTACAGAAGATAGCTATTGTTTTAATTAGAGCCAAAATACTTGCTTTCTTAACCTAATTAACTTGGTGGCAGTGGAGGACATACTAATTGTATTTATATATATTGTTTATATTTATTTTTCATTTCTATATCTAACTACACCTTAGGAGTATGTTTACTAAGTTAGGTTAATGGTTAAGGTGTGCTATTTGTAACCAGGTCCTATGTTATTCAATGGGACCTAGTTACAACTAGCACACCTTACCTGCTAGCCCAGCAATATACCCTTTAGTATATTTGCCATAATGACCATTTTCCTATTAAGCAACATTTTTTGTTTCTTATTTTCATTTTTATGTTTATCTTTAATATTTATAAAAGTTCATACCTTTATCTATTATTCATATTTTATAAGTACTATACAATTTTGCAATCTCTCTTTGTCCCCTCTTGCTACATTAAACTACATATTTGATAGTGTGCATTTTCCTTTTGTGGATCCAACCTCTAACAGGAAAAGGAAGTTCCATGATGTTATGTCTACTTTTTTATTGCCATTTATTAATTTTTTATTATGCAATTGTTTCTTAAGCATTTTTATTGTTTTTTTTTTAATCCAAAGTCTAGGTGTGGCTTGCAAGTTTTTCTGGCACCATGCATAAGGGCATCCCCTTTGGGGGTTAGAGTTTTCTTTTTATATTATGCAGTATGGCTTTCTTCTAGTTTAAATTTGTATTAATAATCTATCAAGCATTTTAATTACTATTATTGTTATCATTACTGTTAAATATGGTTAGCTTTTATACCCCTGAATTCCGATTCCTCCTTTTTTCCCTTTATCTTTAGGTCCCATTGCCTAGTTATTGATCAACTACAACTATTAGATAAACTGAAGAGTAGCAAATCACCTGGGCCGGATGGTATACATCCAAGGGTGTTGAAAGAACTGAAATATGAGATTGCAGAACTGCTATCAGTAATCTGTGAACTATCATTAAAATCATCTCTAATACCTGAAGATTGGAGGATCGCCAATGTAACACCAATTTTTAAAAGGGTTCCAGGGGTGATCCGGAAAACTACAGACCAGTGAGCCTAACGTCAGTACCGGGAAAAATGGTAGAAACCATCATAAAGAATAAAATTACTCAGCATGTAGATAGTCACAACCTAATGGGAGACAGCCAACATGGCTTTAGACAAGGAAGATCTTGTCTTACTAATCTGTTATGTTTTTTTGAAGGAGTGAATAAACAGGTGGACAAAGGTGAGTCGGTTGTAACCGAGGTAGTTCGGACCTGGTGCTCCGGTCCGCCCCAACCCTCCAACCACTTCTTCCCCCCCCCCCCCCACCTCTTAGCTCCACCCTCATTGCCCACAAATTGCACACAGACAACCGCTCTTGGGAAATAACCGGTCGCAGCTTTATTAACCTTTATAACATAACAAACATTACAATCCAAGAATAATCCTCTTAACAATCCACACAGCGGAGCAATGCCTCACCAGCCATGCCACCAGCAAGGTGACCCCGCCTCCGCTTCTGCCGTGGTCATGCCAACGGCAATCTTCATAATCCCCTTTCCCTGACCTCGCCATGTAACCAGCAAAAGTCAGCCAGGGGTTGTCCGGGTCGGGGGCACCCCGCCCCCGGCCCAAGTATAGCTTAAGGCTCCGGACCCCGGACCTCTGGGATCCCGCCACCGGCACAGAGGACATTAATGTCAGGTCGAGGGCACCCCACCCCCGACCCCGGTAGGCCTACAGCTCCGGACCCCGGACCTCCGGGATCCCTCTACCGGCACCGGTGACATTAATGTCCCGAAGCCGCCCCCCCCATAAAGCTGCGACCGGTGAGCCCAGCACCTAAACACACATGTCACACCTCTGCCATTGCTGCCACGCACATCCCCCCTTAGGGGAATAAGCGCTCTCCGTCCCCGAACCCACCATGCAACCGCACTCTCCATGCATAACAGTCAGATTAGCTAAACCTGCTTGCACACGGACCCCGACTGACACACAGCCGATTCCCCCCCCCCCATTGGTTGCGGATTTGTTGTTCAGTTATTATAAAAATTTTTGCCAGCCAGCCGTGCCATGAGGTCCACCACAGAAACCCCCACTGGGACACCTGCACCAAGTACCGCAAGAGTCCTCCCCATAATGGCGGCCCAGCCGTAACCTGACCACCAAAGCCCACACCGTCCCCCGATGCCCGCTCACTATCCCCTTCCACGATGGGATGACCAACAGCCCGCCATCCCAGGTCTCGCCCCCACCACTGAACTCCAACCCCCCGAACTCCAACCATTCAGCCACCAACAATGGAGGGTCCTTGCGCTTCCCCTAAGCGTAAACCAGCACGCAAACCCCCATTCCCCCTCCTCACGCAAACCCCCATGCCCCCTCCTCTGAGGCTTGAAGCCATTAGTCCAGCACCACCACCACAACCCCCCCCCCCCCAGACGCTGCCCCCCAAAACATACGTGCTGGCTGCTAACCGCCCGCTGCCGTCGCCGACCCGCGGACACACCATCCCCCAACACCCTTGAACTTACCACGGCACCCAGCTCAGCGTGCTGGCGCCCCAGCCACAGTCCCGCTAAACTGCCAGCACAGCCCGCATCCTGAATCCTCCTACCTGAATATTCCCCATCCCGCGTGCAACTAAACCACGATGGGTCCAGTGGGCAGAACACTAGCCCAGCAATCCCCTCCATACGTGTAACTGCATCCCGTGCAGTCAACCTCTGATTACTCAAGGATGACCCGCAACAGCCCCTGGCCTGCCCATACCCGCCGTCGCAGTACACCCTTCCCCACCCCTGCCGAGCTGGAAAGAGCCATAGACCCACCCCAGTGGACCTCTAATAATTACCCGATCTCACTGCCCTGACTAGGGGGGCGACATATTGTAGAACGGCCCCTCCTTTCCCGGTAAGACAGCATCCTGCCCCCGCAGCTCTCATGTTAGAGACCCACCAGTGTCACGAGGCGTTGACCATAGATACTCCTACCCTTGCCGCCGTTCGTACTCCTATCCTCCGTCCCGGCCCCTGGTCCCGCCCGCCCGCGGGACCCCGCACCATACCCCATCTGGTATAAGCAGAGACGCATCCCCCCCCCCCTTCCAATGCAAACCAGCCAACTCCACTGCCCCGCTCCGACCACTACGACAGTGACGCCCACCCCTTTAACCCGCAGTTGCGCGACCAGGTCCATCAAGCCCAGTATTCTGTTTCCAACAGTGGCCAATCTAGGTCATATGTACCTAGCAGTTTCCCCAAGAGACACAAGTTCCACTTCTTAATAATGGTTTATGGACCTTTCCTCCAGGAACTTGTCCAAACCTTTTTTAAACCCAGCTACACTAACAGCCTTTACTACATCCTCCGGTAACAAATTCCAGAGTTTGATTACACGTTGAGTGAAAAAATATTTTCTTTTATTAGTCTTAAATAGTTTACCCTGTAGCTTCATTGCATGTCCCCTAGTCTTTCTATATTCTGATAACGTAAACAATCGATCTACGTTTACCCGTTCCACTCCGTTCATTAATTTATAGACTTCTATCATATCTCCCCTCAGCCGTCTCTTTTCCAGGTTAAAGAGCCCTAACCTTTTTATCCTTTCTTCATAGGAGTATCCTTCCATCCCCTTTACCATTTTGGTGGCTCTTCTCTGAACCTTTTCTAAAATCGCTATATCCTTTTTAAGATACGGCGACCAGAATTGCACACAATATTCAAGGTGCGGTCTCACCATGGAACGATATAGAGGCATTATAATATCTTTTGTTTTATTTTCCATTCCTTTCCTTATCATACCTAGCATTCTATTTGCTCTCTTGGTCGCTGCTGCACACTGGGCCGAGGGTTTTAACATGGTATCCACAATGACGCCTAAATCTTTTTCCTGGGTGGTGGCTCCCAATGTGGAACCTTGCATCGTGCAACCATAGTTTGGGTTGTTCTTCCCTAGGTGCATAACCTTGCACTTGTCCACATTAAATTTCATCTGCCATTTTGATGCCCAGTCTTCCAATTTATCAAGATCCTCTTACAATTTTCACAATCCTCTTGGATTTTAACAACTTTAAATAGTTTTGTGTCATCTGCAAATTTGATAACCTCACTCGTTATTCCACTTTCCAGGTCATTTATGAATATGTCAAAAAGCAGCGGACCCAGCACAGATCCCTGGGGTACACCACTATTCACCTTTCTCCATTGGGAAAATTGGCCATTTAGTCCTACTCTCTGCTTTCTATCTTTTAACCAGTTCCTGATCCACAATAGTACACTGCCTCCTATCCCATGACTCTTTAGTTTTGCCAAACGTCTCTGATGAGAGACCTTGTCAAAGGCTTTCTGAAAGTCCAGATACACAATATCAACCGACTCACCTTTGTCCACCTGGTTATTCACTCCTTCAAAAAAACATAACAGATTAGTAAGACAAGATCTTCCTTGTCTAAAGCCATGTTGGCTGTCTCCCATTAGGTTGTGACTATCTACATGCTGAGTAATTTTATTCTTTATGATGGTTTCTACCATTATTCCTGGTACTGACGTGAGGCTCACCGGTCTGTAGTTTCCCGGATCACCCCTGGAACCCTTTTTAAAAATTAGTGTTACATTGGCGATCCTCCAATCTTCAGGTATTAGAGATGATTTTAATGATAGTTCACAGATTATAGCAGGTCTGCAATCTCATATTTCAGTTCTTTCAACACCCCTGGATGTATACCATCCGGCCCAGGTGATTTGCTACTCTTCAGTTTATCTAATAGTTGTAAGACATCTTCCCGATGTATCGATATTTCCTTCAATTCTTCCACACCTTTAAATACCACTTCAGTCTTGGGTAACATCCCTACATCTTCCTCAGTAAAGACCGAAGCAAAGAATTCATTCAGTCTCTCCGCTATCGCCTTCTCGCCTCTTAGTGCTCCTTTAACCCCTTTATCATCTAATGGACCAACTGACTCTCTCACAGGTTTTTTGCTACGAATGTACTTGAAAAGGTCTTTATTTCACGTTTTTTGATTCTGCAGCAAGCTTCTTCTCAAATTCTCTCTTTGCCTGCCTTATCAATGCCTTGCATTTGACTTGCCAGTGCTTGTGCTGTTTCCAGGTTTCGTCGTTTGGCTCTTTTTTTTTCCATTTCCTGAAAGATGTTTTTTTTTGGCAACAGCAGCCTCTCTGCCCTCACCTTTAAACCATGCTGGCAGTTTTTTGGACTTCCTTCCACTTTTCTTAAAGCGTGGAATACAGCTGGTCTGGGCTTCCAAGATAGTATTTTTCAACAACACCCAAGCTTGATGTACGTCTTTAACCTTTGCAACTGCTCCTTTTAGTTTTTTCTTAACTGTTTTCCTCATTTTATCATAGTCTCCCTTTCGAAAGTTAAAAGGTAGTACTGTGGATTTCCTTACTATCCCCTCCTCCACTAATTAAATCAAAGGCGATCATGCTATGATCACTATTGCCAAGTGGCCCCAACACCCTTATCTCTTGCACTAGATCTGGTGTTCCACTAAGGACTAGGTCTAATATGGCTTCCCCTCTGGTTGGTTCATGAACCAGCTGCTCCAAGAAGCAGTCATTTATTTCATCTAGGAACTTTATCTCCCTAGCATGTCCTGACGTGACACTGACCCAGTCGATACCGGGGTAATTGAAATCACCCATTATTATTACTGCGCTGTAACTTTTGTTAGCTTCCTTGATTTCTTTGAGCATTTCATCATCCATTTGGTCATTCTGGCCAGGTGCTCGATAGTACACCCCCACTGCCATTGCCTTCCCCCCTTTTATATGGAATTTCAATCCATATAGATTCTACAGCAGATTTTGTTTCCTGCAAAACTTTAATCCTTTCTGAGTCAATGCCCTCTCTAACATAGAGCGCAACCCCTCCACCAATTTGATCAGCTCTATCATTACGATAAAGTTTGTACCCAAGTATCACAGTGTCCCACTGGTTGTCCTCCTTCCACCATGTCTCTGATATTCCAATCATATCTAACCTTTTATTTAGTGCTATATATTCTAACTCTCCCATCTTATATACCATATACCGCATAGCATGACCTTTTAATTTCCTCAGGAGTCTTTCATGTGGGACATTGCCAATGCTTTCTGAAAGTCTAAACATACTATATCAACTGACTCACCTTCATCCGCGTGTTTATTCATTCCTTCAAATAAATGGAGCAGATTGATGAGGCAAGACTTCCTTTGGCTAAATCCATGTTGACTTTGTCCCATTAAACCATGTCTGTCCACGTGTTCAAGTAATTTTGTTCTTAATAATGGTTTCCATCATTTTACCAGCAACAACATTAGGCTCACTGGATCACCCCTTGAGTCCTTTTTTTAAAAAAAATTGGTATTGCATTGGCCACCCTCCAATTTTATGGTACCATAGAGGATTTCAATGACAGGTGAAAAATTTTTAATAGTGGCTCTGCCGCTTCATTTTTTAGTTCTTTTAGTACTATAACATCCAGTCCAGGTGATTTACTGCTCTTTAGTTTCTCAATTTGCTTTACTACATCTTCTAGGTTCACTGAGATTCGATTCAGCTCTTCAGACTCATCCCCATTAACCCTTTCCACTCGTCTGTCCCACCTTGTGGGACATTTAAATTTTTCCATTACGATCGTCTGTCACACCCTGCGGGGCATATGAATAACATATTAGTTTATGTTTTGTATGTCTTAACCAAACTACAACATGACTAGTTACTATAGAATGTGTGTGTCATATTCATTATAATTTGGCTAGTTTCTTGTTAAAATTTATTCTGATCTGGCATGAGCAACAGAAAATTTATCCAAGTGGAAAGTGTTAAATATCTATTTTGGCGTGGGTAATTTTCTCACATCTTCCTTAGTAAAGATCGAAGCAAAGAATTCATTTAGTCTCACAACTATGGACTTGCTTTCCCTGAGTGCCCCCTTTTACCCTTTGATCATCTAATGGTCCAACTGACTCTTTCACTGGCTTTGTGCTTCAAATATACCTGGAAAAGATTTTATTATGAGTTTTTTGTCTCCATGGAAAACTTGTTTTCAAATTCTCTTTTTGCCTTCATTACAGTGTTTATGCTGTTTCATAGTTTCTTCATTTGGTTCTTTTTACCATTTTTGAAAGATGCTTTTTTGGCTAATAGTCTCATTTACCTCACCTTTTAACCATGCTATCTGTTATTTGGTCTTCCTTCTGCCTTTCTTAATATGCGAGATACATCTGGGTCTGGGCTTCCAAAATCACATTTTAAACAATGTCCATGCCTGATGCTAACTCTTGATCTTTGCAGCTGCTCCTTTTAGTTATTTTTGTGTCTCCTTTTGAAAATTAAATGCTAATGCAGTAAATTTCCTTTCTGTATTTATTCCAGTTAAACAATCAAATGTGATCATATTATGATCACTAGTGCTAAGTGGTCCCAACACTGTTAGCTTTTGTAACAAGACTTGTGGGCCCTTTTACTAATGTGCGCAAGTGCGCTATGCAGTTAATGCACAATTTGGTACATATGAACTGTGCACTCAAGTCTGCGGTAACAGTTTCAGTAGGGGCATAAAGTTAATGCACCCAGATTTTCATGCTTCCAATTGCACCTTACGTTGCTGAATGGCTAGATTAGGGATGGATAGTAAGTGTGGTGAGCACATTGCAGTTAGTGCAGGGGGACATATTATACACTGTCAATGTTGCAAGTTAAACTATTGAGTTGATATTAGGTGAAGATAAGTGCACATTCTCTACTAGCGCCATGCATTAAGAGTGCTCATCCATGCATTAACTGTTGGGGAAATACTGGTTATGCCCATGACAATTATTGTGCAGGCTTTGCCCTTAAAGCACATTAATTTTGTGCTAAACACACATCAGATGCAAAACCTAAAAACACTTTGGTAAAAGGGTCCCCTAAGTGCAAAACAGCTCCTTCTCTAGTGAGTTCCTGAATCAGCTACTCCATGAAGCAGTTATTTATTTCATTTAGGAACTTTATCTCCCTAGCATGAACTGATGTGATGTTTATCCAATGAATACTGTGAATACTGGGGTAATTGAAAGCACCATTATTGTTTGCCAAATTTGTAAGTTTCCTTAATTTCTGATAACATTTCATTATCTGTCTGATCATTCTGTTTAGGGAGATGGTAGTATACCCCTACGACTATATTCTTCCCAGGATTGGCTCTACCATTAGGCAAATTAGGTGGTCACATAGAATGATGGCAGAAGTTTAAAGGTAAGTACCGGGATCCGGGAGCGGGAATGGCGGCTGCGGCAAAGGCAGGGCGGCGAGATAAGGAGCGCGCTGTGAGTACCCTCAAGATGGCGGAGTCCCCTCCCAAACACGGTGCGGCGGCCCCCTCAGCGACGTCCGAGGAAATTTCGGCGGCAGTCACCAGTGCCTTGGCGACGCAGTTTGAAGCCCTGCACACGAAGATGGATGCGCTCCAGAGCTCTATGGGCACTCTAGGTGTGCGGGTGCAGGAGGCGGAGACCCGTATTGCACATGCCGAAGAGGAAGTGGAGGGCCTTAAGCGGGAACTGCTTGTACTGCAGAAGGCCGCAAAAGCTCAGGAGCTGAAGCTGGATGACCTAGAAAATAGGTCTAGGCGGAACAACCTGCGGCTATTGGGGGTAGCAGAATCTGTCCCTGACAAAGACCTGAGGGGCTACGTGGAAAACTTGGCCACTTTCCTCAGAGAGGAGGGGGACTCGAACAGGCCCATCGTGGTGGAAAGGGCACATAGACTGGGGCCCAAGCCGCAATCCGGGAACCACAGACCCAGGGTGGTCCTGGCGAAGTTTTTATGCTATACGCAAAAGGACGCGGTGCTCCGGGCGGCGAAGCAAAGGGGCACGGTCGAATGGGAGACAGCGAAGATCCGGATAACACAGGATTACTCTGCTGCCCTGAGTCATCGGAGGAAGGCTTATGCGCCGCTGTGCCAAAAGCTGATTGAAGCGGGGGTGCGGTTCAGTGTCCAGTACCCCGCCAGGCTCCACGTGTTACATCAGGGCTCGCACCGGGTGTTTGATTCTGCGGAGGCGGCGCAGGCCTATGTGGAAAAGCTGACGCCAGGGAGGATGTCAAATTTGGAGGTCCAGTGAAGTGTGTGTTCCTGCTACTTGTGACACCTTGGCGGAGGACGGTGCCCTGTTGACTGCGGTGGGTTCCTTGCGGACTACAAATGCTTGCTGCCTGGATGATGACCCTTACCGTTGTCGGTATGGAGTATCGGGAACATTACTCTGTGCAATGTGGGCCTGCCGTGGTGTTGCTGGACAGCCTTGACGGGAGGTGGCCTGGGGCACCGTGAGTGACCCTAGTGGTTGCCTCAACTATTCCGGACGCCAGGGCGGGCTTCGGTGCACTCCCAGTCGGTGCACCCGCGGGTGATCCGGGATGAGGCCCCACAACCCTGCAGCCCCAATCTTGCCTGCTGGGACTTGTCCGGGCGATGCCTGGGAGAAGAATGGACATGCTCTGCAAGTTTGTTTAAAATGTTTGCCTTTCCTCTAACACTGTGTGTTGTTATTGCCGAAGACAGATTTGATATTGTTCTAGCTGTGGGGGAGGGCTAGATGTTTGACTGGGAAGAAGGGAATGGGCGAAAGTGTGAATGGGGGTTAGTGGCCGGTTAAGATATACGAATGCAGTGGGCCTTGGGATGGCAGGGGGGGTGCCTGTTCTATTGGGTGGGCTCCGGGGTGGCCCTTCCCCCTTGTTTAGGCGACAGTTACTCGCTGGGAGGGATGGCTGCGGTTGTTGCTCGGCCATCGGGGAGGGCTACCCCACGTGCGGTTGGGATGTGAGTGAGACCGTGTTGGGATCCACGCTACTGCGTAGGGCCGGTCTGCTCGGGGGAGGGGGGTCCTATCACATCCTCGGTGACCCGGATGGGAGTGGGTAAGTGGTTAGCGATGGTGTATGTGGGAAAGAATAGGTTAGAGTGGGGGGTAGGTTATCGGGGCATGGTGGGGGAGGGGGGCGGAGGGGGTAGGGGAGAGGGGCGGGTGGGTGGGGGGAGGGAGGATGGGGGGTCACAGGGGGCACAGCAACCTTGGGGTCGGGAGAACAACAATTTGAATGGGGATGGTAGCTGGCTGGAGGGGGGGCCCCAGGCTGGGGGGGTCCCACCTTTTTGTTGTCCTTGGAATGATACCAATTGCCTGATCTTGTGTGACCCACCCTGAAGGTTGTCTCTTGGAATATTTGTGGGATTGGTAGCCCTATTAAAAGATATAAGGTGTTGCAGGCTTTGGCCCGGTTGAAATGCGACATAGCAATGTTGCAGGAAACCCACCAGACAGCGGAGGAGCATGTTAAGCTGCGGAAAATGTGGGTGGGGCAGTGCTGGGGGTCCCCGGCCAAAGGAAAAAAGGGTGGAGTGGTCATCCTGATTAGTAAAAGGACCCGTTTCGAGTTACTTAAGGAGTACTCTGATGCCGAGGGCCGTTACATTTTACTCTATGGTAACTTGGACGGTCGGCCTGTAGTGTTGGGCTGTCTGTATAGCCCTAATGTATTGAACCGGGCGTTTTACGACCGTCTTGCATCCCGACTCGAGCAATTGCCGGATGTTCCTTTGATTCTGGCGGGAGATCTGAATGGGGTATTGGACATAGGG
Source organism: Ichthyophis bannanicus (assembly GCA_033557465.1). Lineage (NCBI taxonomy): Eukaryota > Metazoa > Chordata > Amphibia > Gymnophiona > Ichthyophiidae > Ichthyophis > Ichthyophis bannanicus. The sequence goes on from CM066047.1 coordinate 125,846,943, forward strand.
CTGGATGTGTCAGAGGGAGGAGGGGCGTACCTGCGTATCCCGACGACTAAGGCTTTGAAGGGCTTTTGCAGGCGCCTGGGCCTGGTGGACCCATGGAGACTGCTCCACTCTAATGAGCGGGATTTCACGCATCAGTCAAGAGCCCATGGAACTAGTGCCAGGTTGGATTATGTCTTAGTGTCCGAACGGTTGTTTGCTCAGGTAGAGGAGGCGCAGATCGGTCCTTTGGCGGTGTCTGACCACGCTCCAGTTTGGGTCGACATCGCTGGGGGTGGCCCGACCGGGTTGACGCGGCTGTGGCGTTTTCCGTTGGGCTTATACCAGGACGCAGAGTTTCGTACCTATCTTACACGGCATTGGCAAGAGTTTATGGAGTATCATGAGAGCCATAGGGACGATCCAGAATTACTATGGGAGACGGCCAAAGTCGTCATAAGGGGAGATATTATTGCGTATGCGGCAAGGAAACGGAGATTAGTAGCGCGGCAAATTGTTCAGCTGGAAAGGCAGGTGGTGCGCGCTCGGCGGCGTTGTGCAGGCGACGCTAGTGTATTGAATCGGCGGCGGCTCTGGGAATTGCAAACATCTCTTAATGAATTACTTCACCAGCGAGCAAAGAAATCGTATCTGTATTACAAATATCAGCTTTTTCGGTTTGGAGATAAACCTGGGAAACTCTTGGCGCGTTGCTTACAGGGTCATCGGGGCCACCGACTGGTGGCAGCGTTGCGCGATGACCAGGGGTTTTTACATAAAGACAATTTGGGTATTACTCGAGTGTTCCGTTCATTTTTTCAGAAATTGTATGCCCGGAGGGACGGAGCGCCGGAGGTCATGCAACAGTACTTGCAAGAGCTGTCGCTGCCAAGAGTGACTACCGAACAGAGGGCTTGCTTAGATGCTCCGATAACGGTGGAGGAGGTCCAGGGAGTTATTCAGCGGGCTAGTTGTTGTAAGGCCCCTGGTCCGGACGGATTTGGTGCTGAGTTTTATAAGTTACTGGGTGGGTTGGTGCCTCCAACTCTGGTGGCCGTCTACCATAGGCGTGTGGAGCAGGGGGAATTTAAATGGGGCACTAATCACGCGTATATTTCCTTGATTCCAAAATCAGGGAAAGATCCCTCTCAAGCGGCTTCGTATCGGCCCATCTCGTTGTTGAATTTTGACTTAAAAATTTTTGCGAAGATATTGGCGAACCGGCTGGCTTTGGTGTTGGGGGACTTGATTCATGAGTCGCAAGTCGGGTTTGTTAAAGGGCGCTATGCCATGCGGAATCTGCGACGACTTCTGGCTTCTCTTGAGTGGGTTCGGGAACGGGATCTTCAATCTCTGATAATTAGCTTCGACGCCGAAAAGGCGTTCGACCAGGTCCAGTGGGAGTATTTGCGTTTTCTATTACCACAGTATGGGTTAGGAATTCCTTTTTGCCAGATGGTGGAGTTGCTGTATGCGGAACCCACGGCGGGGGTCCTCTGCAATGGAGTGCTGTCGGATCCGTTTTGTTTGGAGCGTGGAACGCGTCAAGGCTGCCCGCTCTCCCCTTTACTTTTTGTGCTCTCCCTAGATCCGTTAATACGTAAGATCGAGGACTCCCCGGACATAGGGGGTGTTCGTATCGGCTCCTATGGCTTTAAGGTAGCCGCCTTTGCCGATGATATACTGGTACATTTGACTTCCCCCCAGAGATCGCTTCCGTACCTGCTTGAGGAACTTACACGTTATGGGCAGTTTGCGGGGTTGCGTATTAATATGGCTAAATCAGAGGCGTTAGACGTCGAGGGTACGCTACGGGGGAGCTGGTCGGGGAGCTTCCCTCTCCGTTGGGCTGCGGATTCTCTTATTTATCTGGGCATTGTGTTAACGAGGAAACCGACATTGTTGTATTCAGTGAATTTTGAACGTATTTTTGTGAAGGTTCGTGCACAGTTGCGAGCGTGGGCCCCTCTCCCTCTGTCCTTGCTCGGTAGAGTGGCCGCGTTGGGGATGGTAATCTTTCCACGGGTGCTTTATTGGATGCAAACACTCCCGGTGTGGCTCTTGAAACGTGATTTGGGGCGCTTGGAGAGGGAGATTCGGGGATTCCTTTGGAAGGGTTATAAGGCCCGGATACCGTTGGCGCGCCTGCGGGGAGGGTGGCGTTCGGGGGGAGTAGGGGTGCCTGATTTTTGGAAGTATGCGCTGGCATGTCAGGCGCGTCATCTGAGCGATTGGTTAGGGGATACGGAGACTTATACTCCGCGCGGATTGGAAGCAGCCTTTGTGGCGCCCCACTCCTTGGAAGCAGTTTTACATCTACCGGGCGCGGTTTTGCCAGCTCGGCTGATGAACAGTATTCTGTTGCAGGCTACCCGGCGGACTTGGCAACAATTAAATAAGTCTTGGGGCAGTGATGCGGCGGTGTCCTGCTGGTTGCCTATACGTGGTAATGCCTGTTTCTTGCCGGGCTCGGATTCGGCTCCCTTTCGTCAGTGGTGGCGAGCAGGGATACGGCGGTTGGGACAGGTGGTGGACCCTGCCGGCTGCAGCAAGGCCCTGGGAGTGCTCTGTAGGGAGTACGGGTTGTCGCCAGGCACCATGGTTTTTGCACATGCTCAGCTATCTCATTATATTGGCTCCCTGCCTCGGCAGGAGCTTGCGGTGGAACGTTCGGAGCGTCTTTTGGAGTTCTTTGCATTGGGGGCGGATACTCCGCCAACGATTGCGGACCTGAAGAAACGATTGGATCGATTCGGGGTTCCCCGGGATTATTCGGCGGTGGAAAGCCTGTGGGCGAGAGAGTTGGGAAGGGAGGTCGCTCGGGGATCCGTGCGGGCGGCCTTGAGTAGGATTGTGCAACTTGTGGATGGGGCTCGTTGGCGGGAGGTGCAGTTTAAATGTATCCTTCGCGCCCATTTCTCCCCATGGCGAGCGTTTCGGAGTCATCTGGCCCCTCATGGCGGCTGTCCCAAGTGCTCGTGTGCCTCAGCAGATCTGGGTCATATGTGGTGGGGGTGCCCTTCTATTCGTCGGTATTGGAGGCGGATTGAGGCCTATTTGAGTGGCCTGTTGGGGCAACAGATTTGCTGGTCGGGGATGCTGGTAGTGCTAGATCAGCTGGGACCCGCTCCACCCGAAGGGCCGCTGGGACAGGGTTTTGGTTCGTAAGGCCTGTCTGGTGGGTAAAGGCCCTATATTGAGTCGATGGAGGGAGCGGGAGGCCCCTACCTTTTGCGAGTGGCGCAATAGCCTGCATCACCTTATGCTCCTGTAGCGGAGAGGGGCGTTACGACACCCTCGAGCCTGGGCTTCCTTTTTGCTGATTTGGACGCCTTATATCCAGCGGTTGGGTCCCACGGCACGCAGTGCAGTACTAACACTTGGATAATGAGAGCCTGTGAAGTTGGTGTCCCCTAATGGGTGCTTCAGGTTGCTGTGTTCCCTGCGGTGGGGGGGGGGGAGGGGGGGGGGTGGAGGGGAGGGTTTGTTGGGGGAATGGGTTGTTTGAACACAGTGCTGTTGGTGTATGGCGGTTCCCAGGGTGGTGGACAAGACACAGCCCCACCCGGGACTAGGTTGGGTGTTTGGAGTTTGAAACAGTAGAAATTGTACATGTTGTTTTGCCAGTTGGTTCATTGTATCTTGTCATATTTAATAAACAGAGTTTTGAAAAAAAAAAAAGGTAAGTACCGAGGGGCTGTTTGCGACCACTGCCACCTCTGCAGATCTCAGAGAGTGGTGGCATTTGTCTACGAGGAATGCCCATCAATACAACTATTATTCAAGTATATTCCCCATGAACAGCTGCAGAAGAGGATGAAGTTGATCAGTTATAAGAAGAGGTACAAGCTGAAATTGACAGAACATGCAAACAAGATATCCTGACAGTCATGGATGACTGGAACACAAACGTTAGCAATAAAGGAGGCGGTGGCGGCGGCAAAATGGTTAGAAAATATGGACCGACAACAGAAATGAAGCTGGAGAAAGATTGATAGAATTCTGCAAAATCAACAATATATTCATCTCACTTTTTTCCAGCAAAACAAGCGATGACTATACACGTGGACTTCACCCAATGGATTGTACAAAAATCAAACTAACTACATCCATAGACGCCAACAATGGAAAAGCTCAATAACATCAACAAAGACAAAACCTGGAACTGACTGTGGTAAGAACATCAGTTACTAGCATGCAAACTCAAGCTAAAGCTAAAAAAGAGCAAGCCACTCATGAATGTAGCAAAGTATGATCTTGAAAATATACCACCAGAATTTAAAGACTGCTTGCAAAATCGAGTCATTGCTTTGGATACAAATGAGACCAGAAGAGTTATGAGATGATATCAAGAAAGCTGTAGTAGAAGAAAGTAAGACAACCATACAAAAGGTGAAAATGCAAAAATGGCCAAAACTGATGACTGAAGGAACTCTGAAAACTACCCAGAAACACACAGAAGCTAAAGCCAGAGGAGAAAGAGTTTATCACAAAACTTAACAGAGCTTTCCAATGTACTGGAAAATGAGACAAGGAGTTGTGCTACAATGACGCATACAAGGAAATAGAATCAGAGGAAAAACAGCTGCGAGAGTTAAAGAGAAAATTCCAGCCTCAAATTGGAATGCTAAAAGACACTCAAGAATTCATGTTGAATGATCAAGAAAAGCTGGAAACAATACAGAGTCATTATACCATAAAGGTCAAGTGAACCAACAGCCATTTCAACCTGTACCTTATGATCAGAAACCGTAGGCAGGGCCACTTTTACCTATGGGCAAAAGGGGCAGTTGACTCACACGCCTATACAATAAGAGCCCAGCTGCCCTGCCATCAGGTAAAAATGGCCCTGGAAGAGGTGCCGTCTGCAGAGAAGATGGGAGATCGTGCGGTTGTAGCTCATGTCTGGCGCCACTGATGAAACCACAAGTGGAAATGAAAGCACAGATTCATGTCTGCTATGCTATCTGCGTCACCGCCATGGACCTTGGACCAACACCTCACCCTGAAGCCACATATAAATAGGACGGCGAGGATAATCTACCACAGAATTCGAATCTTGCAATACCTCCACCCTCTACTGGATCCACCTGACCTCTGCACAGCATTCCAGGCATCATCTCTCTGTATTTTGATTACTGTAAATCCATCTACCACGGCCTGCTAAAATCCACCCTGCTCCCATTACACACCACATTACACACAGCTGCACACATAATTCAGGGAGCCTCAAAATATGACCACAACGCCCATCCTGAGACAACTCCACTGGCTTCCACTTCTAAGCCACATCAAATACAAAATACTACTTCTTACTTTCAAAACAATTACTAACCAATCCTCCTCCCACCTACAAACACTACTAAACACAGCTAAAACCAACAGGACAAGAAGACAGAGCACCAAAAATATGCTGACCATACCATACAAGAAAACCCAAAGCAGCCAATATGCATGCACAAGAGCATTTGATCTTTAAGCATCAAGCCTCTGAAACTTGCTACTGTCATGACCCCAGCCTCGGCCGAGGGCCTAGAGGCATGCAAAATGCAATGTGTGCCTTCGAGTCAGTTCTGACTCCTGGTGACCCAGAAGCTCCTGGGTTTTCTTGGCATAGGACTGCCAATTTTAGTCCTCTAATAAAGGAATTAAACACTATTCTTGTCCACAGGGAGGCCTTCTGGGACTTGTAGTTTTTTCCTCGTTCAAGGATAGTCGTGTAAGCCAAGGGTTAAAGGCAAAGACAAAAGTTTATTTTTCCCCAAAAAGCACTAAGGTTCAAACACACAACGTCAGGATATTCTTCTCCAAGCAATACTTCAGAAATTATATTAAGCTGGAACTGAGGGAGCTTCATAAGCTTTTAAAACATGTGCAGTTGTTTTCATAAGGTAATCAGCAAAACAAAATACAGCTTCTCTGTTTAAGCAAAGTTAAATGTCCTCATTTACCTTCTGCTCCTTTAAACACAAAAATGTAGACGCTGGCAACGTTCTCTTGAGTTAGTAGGTATTTCTTAGCAAAACAAAACTAGGTTCATTCACACTGCTTCTCAAGACCTTTCTTTATCAAGCATTTCTTATCAACAGACTTTCATAGCTTCTGTCTGGCATAATGTACAATCCATTGGCAATTCACCTGATATGGAGTTTTGCTCCGCACAGTTCACTTGCATATCCTCTTGTTCTAAAGCATATACGTCTGGCTCTGAACTCCCACAATCTGCTCCTCGGTGAATGCTCTGGGGAAATCCCTGGACCTCCCTCCAGCACTGGTTTCCCCGGTAAGGAATGTCTGTACCTCTAGTATGGGATATCTCTCCCTGGTTCAGTTGCCTTGGTTCCTCTCCACTGTTCAGCCACAGTTCTTTGCTCCAGGCTGGGTTTTGGTTACTTCTAGCTATAGCCTTGTTCACCCACCTTTGAGCAGCTTGAAACCTTCGGTCCGAGACCCGAGGTAGAAGACTTCCCTGCTTTCTTTCTCTAAGCAAAGCACACGTGGTTTCTTGGCTCTCAGGCTCCTTCCACGTCCTTCTCCTTCCCCTGAAGTTTCCTCCTCTGAGTTCCTCTCTCTGAACTCCTGGAACAGCTGAAACATGCTGAACTCTCTGAACCTGCCCATGATTCTGGACTGGAACTGGAACACAAACAGTTTGAACCGCAACCTGATCCTGAACCCCTTTCTCCCCTTCTGAGCAGGGTTTATAAGGCTGCTTCTTAGCTAGCCTTTCTCTGTCTCTGCACAGGTGTTTGCCATTACCCCCTAAGCTTGCACTTACGTCAGCAGAGCTTGGGTGTGGCAAACTGGCTCTCTCAACTCCGTGCTTTCTTTCTTTGACTGCAGTCTGGAACCTGTGAATTTCAGAAATGTCTCTTTCCTTAAAGGTATATTCACTATCTTTTCCTATTTCCATCGGTTCAGCAGGGCTCTCCTCATCACACTACCCAAAAAAAAAAATCTGAATCATCAATGAACTTCTCACCTTTCAAAAACATCTTAAGACCCACCTGTACACAGAACACTTTAGACCCACCACATAATTCCCCCTCCCCCACCCATAAAAGTCTATCCATTTATAAAATCAACCTAACTTAACCAATTAACCATTTGGCTCACCAACTACTCCATTATCACTTGCACTGTTCACTGCTGTACATACGTTCTATATCACTATACCAAAGTGTAACCCCTATAAAATGTATACAAATTACTGTACATAAGCTTTGTTTATTGTTTCCTGTAACCATTCAGAACCCTTGCTATATGTACACTACTTTGACCCAGTAAAAAGCAGTATAAAAAAACAATTAAATAAATACTTACTACTTAAGTTTAAGGGACTTATGTTCTTTTCTCTCTGTTTGGGTCATGGACCAACTGCTCCAAGACGACCTTTTGGCATTTAGAAAATTTCCTTCCTTGGCATGTCCCAATGAGATTTATTTATTTAACTCTTCTTATATACCGCCTTTCATGATATCAAGGCGATTTACATTGAACAAACTGAAATTACATTGAACGGGGCATTATAACTTGGAGATAACTATTTTACAGGGAACATGGGCTATGGAGGGTTAAGTGGCTTGCCCAAGACCACACAGAGCACCTGTGGGACTAGAAACCCCAGCCCTTCCAGCCCAAGGTTGCTGTCTTCTAGTGGGATTTGAACCCCTGACCTTCCAGCCTGAAGTACCTTGCCCCAACCACTAGGCCACTCCTCCACTCCATATTTACCCAATCAATAGTGAGATAATTGAAATCTTCCATTATTATTGTGTTACCAAATTTGTGACTACGCTGAAGCCTTGGTGTACAGTAAAACCATCAGCCAGGTTAGGATACCACACACACCACCAACGTTAAGCTGTGCTTATACATGATATTCAATACAGCAGATTTGGCACAGCCAAGAAGTTTAAAACTATGGTATTAAGATAAGTGATCCAATAAGCACAGATATATATGAAGATGCAAAAAGTAGATTAAAATTGACAATTAAAAATTACCATAAAAATTTGAAATTGAAGGACAAATGCTGAATATGAAGTCAGTAGACATTTATCACATTTGAGCTTCAATTTTATATCAAGTTAATAATGCTTGATGAAGGTGTAGGTTCTATATATGGAATATGCCTTGGAATTGTTGGGGTAATTATGGACTTTTCCTCTAGGAACTCATCCAAACCTTTTTTAAATCTAGCTTTTACTACATTGTCCGGAAATGAATTCCAGAGCTTAATTACACATTGAGTAAAAAATATTTTCTCCAATCAATCTTAAATGTACTGCTTGTTAGTTTCATTGCATATCCCCTGTAGAAAGGAACTTGAAGGGGAGCTAGGGTCTCATGGGGAAACATTTAGAGTGTGAGAACAGCCTAAATATGCTGACAGTTTCACAGGGGGTATTTATGAATGTGAGAGACTCAAGGTTACATCTTGCAATACAAGGAGCCTCTGTTTTCAGCAAAGCTTGTCCTGATGAAGTGTGAACAATATGTTTGTACTTGGCATGACCTGTAACATGTAAATATGTTGGTGTTGACTCATGGCAACCCTCTGGATAGTTGTCCTAAATTGTGTTAGATCTTCAGTCGGGCGGCTCATTGTTGACAGACTGGCATCCATAGCTGCTGTTATTGTATCGATCCATCTCATTGCTGGCCTTCCTCTTTTGCATTGACCATTTACCCCTCCAAGCATGATGTCTTTCTCTAATGATCTCTCTGTTTGCATGATGTGTCCAAATTATGAAAGTCGAAGTCTTGTCATCTGAGCTTCTAAAGAAAGCTTAGGTTTGATCTCCTCTAGTATTGACTGGTTTGTTCATCGGGCAGTCCATGGTCTACGCAGTATTCGTCGCTAGCACCATAATTCAAAGGCATCAGTTTTCTTCCTATCTTTTTTACTGTCCAACTTTCGCATCCATATGATGTTATTGAAAATACCATGGCTTGAACAAGTCAAATCTATCTAAGGAGAGAGACATCTCTGCTCCTGAGAATCTTGTCTATGTCCTTCATAGCCATTCTGCCAAGAGCAATACGTCATCGGATTTCTTGACTGCTTGTTGCTTCTTTATTGATAGTTGATCCAAGTAGGTTAAAATTGTCCACGATTTCAATTTCTTCTCCATCAACGATGAACTTATTGATTTTTCCAGTAGTCATGATCTTTGTCTTTTTTACATTAAGATGCAGACCCATTTTAAGACTATGTTCCTTGATCTTGAGAAGCAAATGTTTCAGATCATCTTCACTCTCAGCCAGTAATGTGGTATCATCAGCATAGCGAGGGTTGTTGATGAGTCTTCCACCAATCTTCACACCTCTGTTGTTTTCATACAATCCTGTTTCTCTGATGATTTGTTCTGCATATAAATTTAATAGGTAGGGGGAAAGTATGCAGCCTTGTTGTACACCTTTGCTGATTTTAAACCATTCTATTTCTCCTTGTTCCGTTTGAACTGTTGCTTCTTGATCAATGTACAGATTGTGCAAGAGAATGATCAGGTATTCTGGTATACCCATACTTCTTAATGTGGCCCAGAATTTCTCAAGATTTACACAGTCAAAAACCTTGATGTAGTCAATAAACCACAAATAGATATCCTTTTGGTATTCTTTAGTCTTTACAAGGATCCATCTCACATCTGTGATGATGTCTCTCATTCCTCTCCCCTTCTTGAACCCTGCTTGCACTTTAGGTAGTTCTTATTCCAGGCATGGTTGTAGTTTCTGTTGAATAATCTTGCTGGCATGTGGGATCAGAGGGATAGTGCGATAATTTCCACAGTCAATTGGATCACCTTTCTTTAGTATTGGTATAAACACAGATCTTTTCCAGTCAGTTGGCCATGATGTTGTCTTCCAAATTTCCTGGCAGAGCCTTGTAAGTATGGTAATACAGATTGCTGTAATACTTCTATGGGAAAGCCATCAATGCCTGGTGCTTTGTTCTTTGATAAGGCTTTCAATGCTGCTTCGACTTCTTCTTTCATCGCAAATGTTCGGATCATAAGGTAGAGGTTGAAATGGCTGTTGGTTCACTTGATCTTTATCATATAAAAACTCTGTATATTCTTTCCATTTTTTCTTGATCTTCTCGGCATCATTCAACATAGATCCTTGAGCATCTTGTAACATTCCAATTCGTGACTGGAATTTTTTCTTTAACTCTCATAGCTTTAGAAAAGCCGATCTTGTTCTTCCTCTAATAGTTTCTGATTCTATTTCCTTGCATGCATCATTGAAGTACTTTTCCTTGTCCTGTCTTGCTGCCTGTTGGAAATCTCTGTTGAGTTCTGCGATTGCCTCTCTCCCCTCTCTGGCTTTGGCTTCTCTGCATTTCTGGGCAATTTTCAGAGTTTCTTCTGTCATCCATTTGGGCCATTTTTGCTTTTTCACCTTTTGTAGAGACTTCTCACTTTCTTCCAACACAACTTTCTTGATGTCATTCCATAACAATTCTGGAGCTCTGTCATTTGTACTGTATCTAAAGCAGCTAATCAATTTTGCAAGCAGTCTTTAAATTCCAGTAGTATATTCTCAAGGTCATATTTTGCTACATTCATGAGTGGCTTGCTCTTTTTCAACTTTAGCTTGAGTTTGCATACTATGTGATGGCGAGAGTGTAGCTGAGTCTATGGATTGGGAAGAAAAACAGTCATTTACCTTTAAGGAGGATATCTATTTGTGCTTTATCGACTATAGCAAAGCTTTTGACAGTGTAAACCATGAGAAACTCTGGGCCACTTTAAGAAGCATGGGTATACCAGAACACCTGACCATTCTCTTGCACAATCTGTACATTGATCAAGAAGCAACAGTTCAAATGGAACAAGGAGAAACAGAATGGTTTAAAATAAGCAAAGGTGTAAGACAAGGCTGCATACTTTCCCCCTACCTGTTTAATTTATATGCAGAACAAATCATCAGAGAAGCAGGATTGTATGAAGACAACAGAGGTGTGAAGATTGGTGGAAGACTCATCAACAACATTCGCTATGCTGATGATACCACATTACTGGCGGAAAGTGAAGATGATCTGAAACATTTGCTTCTCACAATCAAAGAACATAGTCTCAAAATGGGCCTGCACCTTAATGTAAAGAAGACAAAGATCATGACAACTGGCATAATCAACAGGTTCATCGTCGAAGGAGAAGAAATTGAAATCGTGAATAACTTTAACCTACTTGGATCAACTATCAATAAAGAAGCAACAAGCAGTCAAGAAATCAGACGACGCATTGCTCCTGGCAGAATGGCTATGAAAGACCTAGATAAGATTCTCAAGAGCAGAGATGTCTCTCTCCATACAAATATTTGACTTGTTCAAGCCATGGTATTTTCAATAACATCATATGGATGTGAAAGCTGGACAGTGAAAAAGATAGACAGGAAGAAAATTGATGCCTTTGAATTATGGTGCTGGCGGCGAATACTGTGTATACCATGGACTGCCCGAAGAACAAACCAGTCTGTACTAGAGGAGATCAAACCTAAGCTTTCTTTAGAAGCTCAGATGACAAGACTTCGACTTTCATACTTTGGACACATCATGCGGAGAGAGAGATCATTAGAGAAAGACATCATGCTTGGCAAGATAGAAGGTCAACGCAAAAGAGGAAGGCCAGCAATGAGATGGATCGATACAATAACAGCAGCTACGGGTACCAGTCTGTCAACAATGAGCCGCCTGACTGAAGACCGAACACAATTTAGGATAGCTATCCAGAGGGTCGCCATGAGTCGACTCCGACTCGATGGCACTTAACAACAACAACAACCTTTAAGGAGAGAGACAGGCAAGAAAGCAGTAGCCCTCAAACTGCAGGCAGAGAGAAAAAAACACACGTAGTTGCTGAGTGCAGACCACACCCAAGCTCTGTTAATCCAGAGGCAAGCTTGGGAGTTAATAAGAAACACCTGGGGGAAGGGCAGTGCACAGGAGTTCAGGCACACTCTTATAAACCCCAGGGAATAGAAGGAAAGGGGAGCACCAGGAAAACAGAAGGAAAGAGAAGCACCAGGGAGCCGGAAGGAAAGAGAATCACCAGAGACAGCACCAAAGAGGATTCCAGAGGGAAGCAGCACACAGGAAGGCAGCATACTGGGAAGGAAGCTGTGAGAGAGAGTCACACGAGAGGCCTAACCAGGGAGAACGCTGGAGAAAGCAGTGGGGTTCTCAGAGGTGAAAGCCACGACCCAGAAGGAAGCCTGGTTCTGGTTCTGGAGACAGGGAAGCTGTGCCTGGGAGGAGTGCTGATGAGGAGCAAGATACAGTAGCAGCAGTTTATGAACCTGCTGGGAAACTGCCAGCTCCAAAAAGGTGCGTGAATAAACCTGTAACAAAAAGTAACTTGAGCCAGTTAGACGCATTGTGTCAGTTACTGAAGGGAAAGAATTTCCACGTGCTTGGGGAAAAACCTGTGCATAAGGAAAAGTCTCACTGGAGGAAAGTGTTAAACCTTTTAGAAGATGTTAAGCCTGAGCTTTTGCAGGGTGACTTGAAATCAGAGTTACCAGACTCAAGTTATGAGAAGATGCAAATAGATCCTTATGAATCTGACAAGGAGTCAGACGATTCAGTAATGTACTGTTCTCTATGTAAGAAGACGAAATAAGGAGTTCCTGGCTTGAAAGGGAGAAAGTTCTAAAGCCTAAAAATGTTCTACAAAGCAGAGAGAGGAAACAGGGATAATGTTGCTTGACTAGTGTTTGCTAAGAATCCGGTTTTATCTGAAGAAAAGAACATTTTCTTTTGGGTTTTGTAAAAAGAATGAAAAGCTTTATTTTGAATGCTGAAAGTTTTTGGGAGAAACAGCTACATGTGTTTGAAAGCTAATTGAAGCACTTATAGTGCCCTGTTTTGGATAAAAGGTCTTTGGAATCTTGTTTGGAGAAAAATCCTATTTTTGTTATGCATTGAGCCTTTAAATGCTTTTTAGGAAAAGGAAATAATAAATTCCTGTGTTTGCCTTGAAAACCCTCGGGTCTCAACATTATTGTCTTGAAACCACACAACTACAACTCCCAGAAGCCTCGGCCCTGGGAAGACTCCAACCATTCTTTATTTAAAAGGACAATACAAAGGCAGGTCCGTGCCTATAGGCGGTTGCCTGGGCATGAGTTGCGACAACTAGTAGTTGGTGATCTGTACCACAGTCAGCTCCAGGTTTTGTCTTTTTGATGTTATAGAGCTTTTCCATCATTGACTTCCACAGATGTAGTCAATTTGATTTTTATACAATCCATTGGGTGAAATCCATGTGTACAGTCGCCGCTTGTGTTGCTGGAAGGTGTTTGAGATGAATAGATCATTGGTCTTGCAGAATTCTATCAGTCTTTCTCCAGCTTCATTTCTGTTGCCAAGTCCATATTTTCCAACCATTTTGCCGCCTTCTTTGTTGCCAACTTTTGCGTTCCAGTCACCCATGACTATCAGGATATCCTGTTTGCATGTTCTATCAATTTTAGTTTGTACATTTTCATAGAACTCATCAATTTCATCCTCTTCTGCAGCTGTTGTTGGGGCATATACTTGAATTATAGTTGTGTTGATAGGCATTCCTCGTAGATGAACAGAGATTAAGCATTCACTGACTGCATTGTATTTCATTACAGTTCTTGCAAGTTTCTTCTTAATTATAAATGCAATACCATTTCTTCTTTGTCTTTCATTTACAGTATAGTAGACTATGTGATCATCTGTTGCAAAGTACCCGATGACAGTCCATTTCAGTTCGCTGACACCCAACAGATCAAGTTGTACACATTCCATTTCATTCTTGACCACCTCCAACTTCCCTTGGTTCATGCTTCGTATGTTCCTTGTCCCAATATGTAAGACATCTTTGCAGCTTCTGACTCTTATTTCATGTGCAGCTACATTAGCAGTCAGACGTCCCGAGGGCTTTGATCTAACTACATCATAAATGCTGGCTTTACTCTGAAAAGTCTTCAGCTCCTCCCCAGTAGCCAGTTGAGTGCTTTCTGACCTGGGGAGTCTCATCTTCCAGCACTATAGCAATTTGTTTTTTTGTGACTATCTATTGGGTTTTCAAGGCAAGATACGGAAGTAGATTGCCAGGCCTTTCTTTCGCACAGTTTAAGTTTAGTGTTGTTGCAGTTGTCACAGAAATGTGATCCTCCGCCGCCAACACTGACCCATTCTGCTGCCGCCCAGATGGGTGGTTTGTCTTGGTCTGGCACCTCAGCTGAGACCTGTCCATCTTGGGAGACCCTGCCAGTAGTTAAACTATCGATAGCTTAGCCCTCAGCATCACTGATGCACACAAGCCCTCACAGCACGACAAGCTGCAAACCAAGTGAGGGAACATGTAAACATAGATAAACAAAAAGTAAAGAAAAAGCATGACGCAGAGTGATAAGGCGAAAGAATGTATAATGTGGCATTTTTTTCTTAATAAAAGGAGGTACTGCAGCCAAGCTAATTAAAGGGATTACAGGTGATTACTCGAGTTTGTGGATCTGTAATTTTCCTTTCTAAAGCTTTAGCAGATTTTGTTATGGTATAACTCTGTGTGTTATGTTTTTTTCTTTCTTTCTCACTTGCTTCTGGGACCAGAGATAGGAGACAAAGGGCCGAGGAAGGATCCCTGTGTTTGTTGCCCCCAGCCAGGGGCAGCCCAAGGGGGGTGCGGGGCCATGTGCGGAGACTCGGTGTGGGGCATCATTTGCATAAGTGACCTTATTTGCATAAATATTTGCATAATGTTACCATACACTAACTTTTAGTAAACATGTCTCTTAATGAGTGTATGGATAAAGAAAGACTACAAGATTTCTACATTACTATAATCCAGTGCCAACCGCAAGGCACATTAGGAACTACTACAAACGCTGCCCATTTAGAACCCATAGCAAACCCGCCATATCCTAACAGCATTACCAGGACTCACAAAGCACCATACCCTACCTATCAAAAGGCAACACTGCAAATATTAAACCAATACATTTCAGAGAATACTAGGGAAAGAGAACAAATGGCAATGTCAAATAGGAATTACATAAACAGAATACCTCAGCTCAGTTACACATGCAGAACATAGACCATCACCAAACAAGGAATCACAATTTAGAAACAGGAAGGCAATAATTAAACTGGGAACCCCAAAAGCCAAACTTGGAATGTACAACAACACTGTAGAAATAAAACTATAAATTAATTTCCTCTTGTGCCAAACAAAGCGCAGACGTTAATGATGCACATTTCCCAGAGCTTTCATATCCAGTTAATAAATTCAAAATAAAGAGATATCTTTCTACCTTTTGTGCATTTTTTTTCAGTTGCAATTGCTCCAGCCACTTTCTTCTGGTTTCTTCATGTCTTCTGCTAACTCTCCATCGTTTGCTGTCCATTTGTCCTTTCTTCTCTCTTCTAGTTTTAATTCCATTCTCTCTCTCTACATCTGCTTTAACATACTAATCTTCCTCCTTTTGCTCTTTCCTCATTCCTATTTCATCCACACAAATTTTACCCCTCCATCCTCAATCCCCACTTACTCTCCCAATACCCGGCCAATTGTAGATTTTTCATCCCTCCCACACAAAATATTTTTCCCCTCTCCATTTTACTCTCCCAGCCCCATCCCATTCTAATCCTCCCCCAACATCAGCTCCCTTCTAGTTCCAGTCTCACCCAGCATCCATTCCCTTCTAGTCCCTGCATCAGCCCATTTCCAGTCCTAGCCCCCCATCAGCCCATTTCCAGTCCTAGCTCCCCCATCCATTTCCAGTCCGAGTCCCTTCATCAGCTCATTTCCAATCCTAGCCCCCGCATCAGCCCATTTCTAGTCATTTCCTAGCCCCACCATCAGCCCATGTCAAATCCTAGCTCCCCTCCACTCAGCCCAATTCCAGTCCAAGCCCCCCCATGAGCCTACTTCCAGTTCTAGCCCCTCCATGAGTCCATTTCAATTCAAGCCCCCACCACAGCCCATTTCCAATCTTAGCTCCCCCCAACAGCCCATTTCCAGTCCTATTCTAGCTGCTCCATCAGCCCATTTTCAGTCCTAGCTCCCTTCCCTCACAGCCCATTTCCATTCCAAGCCCCCTCCCCATCAGCTATTTTCAGTTCAAGACTCCCCTTCCACTCAGCCCATTTCCAGTCCTAGCAACCCCCAACTCATTACGTCCTAACCCCCATCAGCCCATTTCCAGTCAGCCCCCCATAGCCCACTGCCAGACCTAACCCACCCATCAGCCCACAGCCCATTACCAGTCCTAACCACATCAGCCCACCTCAAGTCCTAACCCCTCCCCATCATCCCATTTCCTGTCCTAGCCTCCCCATAGCCCATTACCAGTCCTAGCCCCCCCATAGCCCATTACAAGTCCTAACCCCCCCATAGCCCATTACCAGTCCTAACCCCCATCACCCCATTTCCCGACAGCCCCCATCAGCCCACAGCCCATTACCAGTCTTAACCCACCCCCATAGCCCATTACCAGTCCTAACCCCCCCCCCAACAGCCCACAGCCCATTACCAGTCCTAACCCCATCAGCCCACCTCAAGTCCTAACCCCTCCCCATCAGCCCATTTCCTGTCCTAGCCCCCCCATAGCCCATTATCAGTCCTAACCCCACCATAGCCCATTACCAGTCCTAACCCCCCATCACCCCATTTCCAGACAGCTCCCATCAGCCCTCAGCCCATTACCAGTCTTAACCCCCCCATAGCCCATTACCAGTCCTAACCCCCCCAACAGCCCACAGCCCACCTCAATTCAAGTCCTAACCCCCTCCATAGCCCATTACCAGTCCTAACCCCCCCCCCCCATCGGCTCATGGAAAATAAAAAAAAAAAAAAAAAGCTGGCTGCTGCCGCTGCCGCCGCTGCAGCAGCAGAATGGAGTGTCCCGCGGGGCTCCCTCTGCCCGGCTGAGCTCTCCCTACCCGGCTGAGCCCCTCTGCGCTGGTTTTCAGATACGTGAAGGGAGAGTGTTTCCCTCGCGTCTCTGTTAAGCCCGCAGGGGCAGATGGGAAATTTCCCATCAGCCCCTGCTTCCCATCAGCCCCTGTGGGCTTAACAGAGACGTGAGGGAGATACTCTCCCTTCGTGTATCTGAAAGCCGGTGCAGAGGGGCTCAGCCGAGCAGAGGGGGCCCCGCGGGACACTCCATTCTGCTGCTGCCGCAGCGGCAGCGGCCAGCTTTTTTTTTTTTTTTTAATTTAATTTTTAAAAAAGCAGAATGTTCTTTGCGCGGGGTCCCCTGAAACGCGGGGCCCTGTGCAAAAAACATTCTTGCTCAATGGACGGGCCGGCCCTGCCCCCAGCTATGAATTCGTTACATGCAACATTCCCTAGTCTTTCTAGTTTTTTTAAAAGAATAAAGAAGCAATACATCTTTGCTTGTTCCATTCCATTTGTTATTTTATAGACTTCTATCATATCTCTCCTTAGCAGTCTCTTCTCCAAGCTGAACAGTCTTAACTTTTCAAGTCTTTCCTCATGAGGGTATCTTTCCATCCCCTTTATCATTTTGGTCACTCTTTGTACTTTTTCTAATTCCGCTGTATCAGTTCTTTTAGATGCAGTGACCAAAATTGCACATAATATTAAAAGTGTGGTCGCACCCTGAAGCAATAAAGATAGTAAGATACCCGTTGTTTAATTCTCTGTTCCTTTCTATATAATTTCTAGAATTCTATTAGCTTTCTTGGCCACTGTTGCATACTCAGCAGATGATTTCAGCATATTAAAGATGGTTGAGAAGAGATATGATAGAGTTCTATAAAATAATGAATGGAGTGGAATGAGTAAATGTGACATAGGTTGTTTACTCCCTCAAATAGTACAAAGACTATGGGACACAAAATGAAGCTACAAAGTTGTACATTTACGTTCAGAGAGAAAACAAAAGAAAAGCCTAATCGGAAAAAAAATTTTTTTCACTTAACTCATAATTGAGCTCTGGAATTCACTGGCGGAGGATGTAGTAAAACCAGTCAACCCCTGCAATAGGGTAAGGTGCATAAACGTATTGCAATTGTTACGCCCATAAGATTATTTCATTATTGCCGGATCGCTTTAACATCCAATATAGCTATTAGTAACAGAAGTTATAACGAATTGCTGTTATACAGTTCATGCGAAACTTAATGATCTCATGGTATGCTCCTGCAATGTTCACTTAACCTGTGTTCACTTATACATTGCATACTCCTGCATTGATCTATTATTCTGTGCCTCCCTGTGCTTATACACTGTATACTCCTGCATTGTTCACTTATACTGTGTCCATTTGTGTCTTACACATTGTATACTCCTGTATTGCTCACCTAATTGATGTCTTACATATTATATACTCCTGTATTGCTCACCTAATTGGTGTCCACACAGACTAACAATAGTAACTTGTCTCTCGGACTATTAAATTCAGCAAAATGGATATTAAAAAAACGATCATGCTTATCTTAAATGTACTATGTTACTCAATTGGTATGGTACTCACATTCACCCCCCCCCCTCCTTCATACACTCTCCCCCCCTACCAACCTACTTGGCTCTGCTTACATACATATTACACCTCACCAACATAGGCAAGATTACTCCTCCCACCCTAGACAAGAGTACCATAATTACACGAAAACACCCCCTTACAGAGATAGAACCCTCCCATACCCGAGAAGGCAGATCAGAAGGCTAATCCATATAAACATTCAAAAAAAGATCACCACTCCCGCTACAACAACCTTAAAATTCATCCTCATCAATGCCAGATCAATCAGAAATAAAATACCAATCATAAGAGACATCATCACCAACGAAAAAACAGATTTCCTCTGCATCACGGAGACATGGATAACTGAATCTGACACAGTTCTCTTAAACCAGCTCAAAGTAAATGGATATACTATCTTCAATTGCACCCGGGATAGAAAGAGAGGAAGAGGCGTTACTATAATAGCAAAATCTGAGCATAATTGCTCCCCCACCATTACTGAAAACCAAGATGGCATGGATATCCTAAAAATAGAAAACAAAAACATAGCTATCTCCATCCTCTACAGACCTCCTACCCCTGATGCGCAAAATATAACGACTATCTTTGAAGCAGCCTGCAACACCACAATAAGAAAACCACATATCATCCTTGAGGACTTTAATCTAGCCTCGCTCTCCAGCAACCAATCAACAACATTCCTTGACTCAATGGAAGAAACGGGCTACAAACAAACAATCAATTATCCCACACACATTAAAGGCAACACTTTGGATCTAGTGTTCCTACCAGAACATCTACCAAAGCTACCACAACATACTCCTCCTACCATATACCAGGTCCTCTGGTCAGACCACTTCATGATACACTTCCCTTACTCCCCCAATGGGCAACATACCACCTCACACCATGGTCCTAGATATCGACCCTTTGTCATGGAAAAATTCCTTGAAACTATCATACCAAAGTTGGATGATGACTCAAGCAACCTAGACAAAGCTGTATCAAATTGGAACCTCACCATAAAGAAAGCTTCCGAACCAATTCCAATAACCAAAAGACCTCAGCGAAAAGCATCTGAAAAATGGTATACGTTCGAACTAACTAAACTTAGAAAAGAACTCAAAGATAGAATTTATGTGGCAAACAAAAAAACCACCTGAATATAGAGCACAATATTTCGCAATGTTTAACTCTTACAAGGAAGCAATAAATAATGCCAAAAAACACCACCACACGAGAATACTATTCAAAGCCATCAACCGTCTAAGGGAGATATTTGAGATAGTAAAATCATTAGCTAAAGCCCCCTCTAGCGACAGCCCCAAAATTCCAGTTGAGCCTCAAATCATAGCTACCTATTTCGCAGGTAAACTTAAACAAAGTATCCTTCCTGCGCCTGACCCCACTCAACCAGCAATGATGAACCTCAATGAATGGAAATCCTTCAGCCACATTGACAGAAAACAACTGCTCCAGATAATTTCAAAGCTCAGTACAACCACATCCCTCTTGGATCCGTGCCCTGTAGCCTGGATCAAGACAACGAAGCAATACCCGAGTCCATTCATCTTAGGCATAGTGAACCAGTCATTACATCAAGACTTCCTAACAAAAGAACTCAAACTCTCAGCTATTCGCCCCTTGCTTAAAAACAAAGCTTTAAACAACAGCGACCCATCATCCTACTGACCCATCGCTAGCATCCCCTTCCTGACTAAAATCATTGAAAGTGTCCAGCTCCAACTATAGGACGTCATAGACACAACTGCACCACTTGACGAGCATCAGTATGGGTTTTGCCCTTTCCATGGTGTGGAAACCCTCCTCCTTGCCCTTTTTGACTCTCTCTCTGTTGTAGTTGTTGATATGGAAGGACAGACTAGATAGGCCATGTGGTCTTTTTCTGTCATCATGTTTCTATGTTTCTCATCAGTGGCATGGACAACATCAAGCAAGCTTTCATTTTGGTGTTTCTTGACTTATCTGCTTTTGACTGTGTAAATAATGACATGCTCATATCTAGACTCAGTCAAATAGGCATCAAAGAAGTAGCCCTTGACTGGCTTAAATCATACATATCTGACCACGCCCAATTTGTACAAATCAATGAAATTGCTTTAACATCCTTCCCACAGGAACAAGGAATCCCGCAGGGCTCAGCACTGTCCGCCCTCCTATTTAACCTGTACCTTCAACCAATATGCTCCACATTCAAGAAACACAACATAAACTACCACATTTACGCAGACGACATCATGTTGTTTACCCCACTGAACATATCAGACCACAATTATGACAAACTAGCAACATGTCTCTCTGAAACAGAGCTATGGCTATGTTCAAAGAATATGTACATCAATTTCAAAAAGACGGAAGTACTATTCACCTCAAGAAACCCCAATTTCACCCCACCATCAGTTATCAAGCTTCAGAATTTCACCCTTCCAGTGAAGCAGGAGATAAAATACTTAGGAATCGCACTAGACAAGACTCTTAGCCTATCTTCGCACATAAAACAAACTTCCAGAACAATCTTCTACAAACTCAGGTCATTACAACATCTAAGATCACTACTTGACAAGGACGACTTCAGGACCGTTGCCCAAGCACTAATAATGCCTCATCTGGACTATTGCAATGGGATTTATCAAGGCATAACAAAGAAACCCCTTAACACACTCCAAATGGCTCAGAATGTTGCAGCCCGAATAATTGCCAAAGCCAAGCTATCTGATCATATTTCCCCCATCCTCTACAACCTCCATTGGCTCCCTGTTGGCCGCAGGATCCAATATAAAACTATAGTTACCACCTTCAAATTAATCAACAAAATTGCACCATCACATCTTGCTACCCAGATAAAAAGTCCCC
Organism: Ichthyophis bannanicus; assembly: GCA_033557465.1. Lineage (NCBI taxonomy): Eukaryota > Metazoa > Chordata > Amphibia > Gymnophiona > Ichthyophiidae > Ichthyophis > Ichthyophis bannanicus. The sequence continues at coordinate 125,868,267 of CM066047.1, forward strand.
TGGAAAACAGAGTGAGAAGAAGGAGGAACCTCAACTCTATCCTAGTACCTGATGACATCAGAAAATCAAAGCAGATAACAAGTAAAAGTGCCTTTTCCTATGTTGCACCGATACAATGGAACAATCTGCCAGCTCAGCTAAGGGAGACTAAAGAACCTCCAAATTTTTCAAAAGGATCTGAAAATATACTTATTTACACAGCACTATTATAACCTCGACCATTCCACTGAAAGAGCCACACAGACTCAGACTGACCATTCTAATGACCACCATCCTTTAGAACCTTAGCCATAATCTACTTCAGCACAGACATTTGCACTCTCACACTCCACACAAATGCATATAACTCTGTACATACATTCCGGAGCCCCCATTGTGGGGACCCGAGTTGTAAATAGTTACTATGTTCAGCCACAGTAGTGTAAATAGTTAATATCTCAACCATGTTCAACTGTTCTTGTAATGTTTTAATGTTCAGAAGTTTAATGTATGGTTACTGTTGTTCATTGTAAACCGCCCTTGATCTCTGGAAGGGGTGGTATATAAAAGTTTTCAAATAAATAAATAAAATCTGTTAGTGTAGCTAGGTTTAAAAAGGTTTGGACAAGTTCATTTAGCAAGTGTCTATAACCATTATTAAAGTGGACTGGATGAAATCCAGTGCTTATCCTTTGGGATAAGCAGCATGGGATCTGTCTATCTTTTGGTATCCTGCCAGGTACTTGTGACCTGAATTGGCTATGCTTGGAAAAGGTATAGCCCCAGTATAGTGAATCTTATGCTAAGTTCTAAAACCTAAGGGAGTGGTACAGTACAGAAGGTAAAGTACTTTGATGTATGAAAGATGAATAGGACCTGGGGGTGATCATATCTGGTGATCTTAAGGTGGCCAAACAAGTAGAAAACGCAATGGCAAAAGCCAAAAAAGATATGAGTCACAGGCATGGCCAACTGGAAAAAGGAGGTGATAGCGCCACTGTATACATCTCTGGTGAGACTTCATTTGGAGGTTGTTGCTGTTAAGTGCCGTCAAGTCGGTGTCGACTTATGGCAACTCTCTGGATAGTTGTCCTAAACTGTGTTTGGTCTTCAGTCAGGCGGCTCATTGTTGATAGAGTGGCATCCATAGCTGCTGTTATTAAACAATCCATCTCACTGCTGGCCTTCCTCTTTTGCGTTGACCTTCTACCTTGATAAGCATGATGTCTTTCTCTAATGATCTCTTTCTTCGCATGATGTGTCCAAAGTATGAAAGTCAAAGTCTTGTCATCTGAGTTTCTAAAAAAAGCTTAGGTTTGATCTTCTCTAGTACTGACTGGTTTGTTCTTCGGGCAGTCCATGGTATACGCAGTATTCGTCACTAGCACCATAATTCAAAGGCATCAATTTTCTTCACTGTCCAATTTTCGCAACCATATGATGTTATTGAAAATACCATGGCTTGAACAAGTTAAATCTTTGTATGGAGAGAGACATCTCTGCTCTTGAGAATCTTGTCTAGGTCCTTCATAGCCATTCTGCCGAGAGCAATTCGTCATCTGATTTCTTGACTGCTTGTTGCTTCTTTATTGATTCATCCAAGTAGGTTAAAGTTGTCCACTATTTCAATTTATTCTCCATCAACGATGAACTTATTGATTTTGCCAGTTGTCAGGATCTTTGTCTTCTTTATATTAAGGTGCAGGCCCATTTTAAGACGATGTTCCATGATCTTGAGAAACAAATGTTTCAAATCGTCTTCATTTTCAGCCAGTAATAGCACCACTGTATACATCTTTGGTGAGACTTCATTTGGATATTATGTGCAATTCTTGAGATCACAGCTTCAGAAAGGTACAAACAGGATTGGATCGATCCAGAGGATGGTTACTGTAATGGGCAGTGGTCTTCATCATAAATCATATGGGACAAAGATTTCAATATGTGTACTTTGGAAGAAATGTGGGAGAGTAAAGGTATGACAGACACGTTTAAATACCTCCGTGGCATAAATGCACAGGAGCGGTCCTTTTTCAATTGAAAGCAAGCTCTGGAATGAGGGGGCATAGGAAAAAGGTGAAAGAATAGACTCAGGAGTAAGCTTGTGGAGGGCATGGCATGGCCTCTCAGCGTAGGTGGAGATGAGAAAGGGGATGAGGCAGGTAGGGTGGTGAGGCAATTAGGGCAGTACATTTTAGGGGTAGGGCATTTTATGGGATAGTGGGGCACTTAATGAAGTGGTAGAATAGTTGTGAGATTAGTTCAGTTGCAAGGGATTATTTTGTAGGGGTAAGGGCAGTGTGTGAGGTGGAGTGGCAGTTGCATCAGGGTAATTGTTGGGAAAATGGAGTAGTTTGGGGCAGCAGAGTAATATTTGGGGCTGGGGCAGTTGTAGGAGGGTCAGGCATTGGAGTGAGGCAGTTTGTGGGGTATTTTTTTGAGGTGGGGCAGTTTTCCCAATGGTAGGACAATTGCAGGGGGGGTATGGTTTTGGGAAAGGGTGCAGTTGCAAAGATGTAGTTTTGAGAGGTGGGGCAATTTGCAAAGTGATGAGGCAGTTGTGGGAGGCTGCTTTTCAGGCTAGGGTGGTTTACAGTGTGGTGGTATAGTTGTGGATATGTAGTTTATGGCGCTGGGGCAGCTTGCAGGCTGGTGGTGTGTGGGGGCATTGGCAGGTTGATAGGGTAGTGGTAAGGGAGTATCTTTTGGGGGTGGGGTAGTTGGAAGGGGGAAGATCAGAGTAGAGAACATGAAGAGAAAGTTAATTCCATAACTATGTTTCACTGTAAATAAGATTCTGAGTTTCAGAAGATGGAACTCCTCCTTTCACAGACATTTTATTGGGCCATCATTTTTGAAGGAGGGGCTTATTTTTCTGGAACCCTCCAGTCCGATTTGGGCCATTTTCAAAGTCATTGTGTCTTTTTAGCAAGTTTCATCTGATTCTGTTAATTTTTCAGAGAGTTGTTTTGCCCCCAGGCACACGAATAGGCAGATGACATCACCAATTCTTTTTAGGATGGAAAGAATAAAAACTGCTCATGCAACTGCCCCCATCCCCAAAACATCCCTACTGTAAATGCCCCACTACCCTGCAAACTAATCCCACTACAAAAACTACTTCGCCAACCCTATAAAATTACCTTCCCTGAAACTGTCCTCCCTCCCCAGACTAAACATATGTACAGAACATATAACAGAGATACAAACACATGAACATCACACACCCCCACTGATACAAGGATTACAAATTCCCTAGCTGTGATGTATTGAATTTTAAATTATTTACATATACATTTCCAATTTTTTTTCTGTTATTTCAACTCTGCTTTCTTACACCTCTACTGCCATTCCACTTTCAGTAGATGTACCTTAGGGCTCTGTATCTTGGGCCCTCTCCATTCCTCTCTCTACACTCGGTACCTTGTGCACTTATTTCCTTCCATGGTTTTCAGTCCCATCTTTATACTGATAACTCTAAGAACTACCTCTCTGCACATGAAATCTTTCCAGAAATCCAGGCCCAGATCCAGGGGCGGCCCAAGGGGGGTGCGGGGCCATGTGCGGAGATTCAGTGTGGGGCCTCATTTGCATAAATATTTGCATAATCTACTTTTAGTAAACATGCCTATTAATAAGTGTCTGGATAAAGAAAGACTACCAGATTTCTAAATTACTATATTCCAGTGCCAACCACCAGGCCTATTAGGAAGTATTATAAACACTGACCATTTAGAACCCATAGCAAACCCGCCGTATCATAACAGCACTACAAGGACTCACAAAGCACCAAACCCTACCTATCAAAAAGGCAACACTGCAAATATTAAACCAATACATCTCAGAGAATACCAATACATCTCACTGGGGGAAAGAGAACAAGTGGGTCTGTCAAATAGAAACTACATGAACAGAATACCTCAGCTTGGTTACACATGCAGAACATAGACAGTCACCACACAAAGAACTAGAAATCACAATTTAGAAATAGGAAGATAATAATTAAATTGGGAACCCCAAAAGCCAAACAAAATGTACAGCAACACTGGAGAGATAAAACTATAAATTAATTTCCTCTTGCACTAAACAAAAACGCAAAGATGTTAGCAATACACATTTCCCAGACCTGACATACTCCAGTTAATAAATTCAAAATAAAAAGAATTTTTCTACCTTTTGTTTGGGCATTTTATTTTTCAGTTGCAATTGCTCCAGTCACTTTCTTCTGGTTTCTTTGTGTCTTCTGCGAGCTGTCCATTTGTCCTTTCTTCTCTCTTCTAGATTTTTTTCCATTCTCCCTCTATATCTGCTTGAACATACTGATCTTTCCCCTTTTGCTCTTTTCCCCAATTCTTTCCTTATTCCTTATTCATCCATTTAAATTTCACCCTTCCATTCTCAATCCCCACTTACTCTCCCAATACCCGGCCAATCATAGATTTTTCTTCCCTCCCACACAAAATATCTTTTCCCCTCTCCATCCTCATTCCAATCCCCTTCTAGCCCTCCCCCAAAATCCGTTCCCTTCTAGTTCTAGATCCATCCAGCATCCGCTTCCTTCTAGTCCCATTCTCCCATGCCCCCACATCAGTCCATTTCCAGTCCTAGCCCCCCATATGCTCCTTTCCAGTCCCATTCCAGCCCCCCATCGGCCCATGTCCAGCCATATTCCAGCTCCCATCTGCCTATTTCCATTCATATTCCAGCCCATCAGCCCATTTCCAGTCTTAGCCCTTCCCATAAGCCCATTTCCAGTCCTATTCCAGCCCATAAGCCCATTTCCAGTCCAAGTTCCCCCCCATCATAAAATTTCCAGTCCTATTTCAGCCTCCATCAGCCCATTTCCACTCCTATTTCATCCCCCATCAGCCCATTTCCAATCCTAGGCCCCCATCAGCCCATTTCCAGTCCAAGCTCTCCATCAGCCATTTTCAGTCCTATTCCAGCTCCCCATAAACCCATTTGCAGTCCAAGCAGCCCCCATCAGCCCATTTCCAGTTTAAGCTCCCCCTCCATCAGCCCATTTCCAGTCCCAGCTTACCCTCCCATCACAGCCCATTTCCAGTCCCAGCTTACTCTCCCATCACAGCCCATTTCTAGTCCAAGCTCCCCCCATCACAGCCCATTTCCAGTCCTAGCCCCCCCCCCCCATCGGTCATTTCCAGACAAAGCTTCCCCCTCATTAGCCCATTTACAGTCCTAGCCCCCCTATCACAGCCCATTTCCAGTCCCAGCTCCCATCACAGCCCATTTCCAGTCCTAGCCCTCCATCACAGCCCATTTCCAATCCACCCCCCCATTCACAACCCATATCCACTCCTGGCCCCCCCCCCCCATTCACAGCCCATTTCCAGTCCCAACTTACCATCCCATCACAGCCCTTCCAGTCCTATCCCTTCCAATCACAGCGCATTTCCAGTCCCAGCTTACCCTCCCATCACAGCCCATTTGCAGTCCAAGCTTCCCCCATCCATTACAGCCCATTTCCAGTCCAAGCTTTCCCCCCAACACAGCCCATTTGCAGTCCATGCTTCTCCCCATCACAGCCCAAATACAGTCCAAACTTCCCCCCATCACAGCCGATATGCAAGTCCAAGCTCCTCCCCCATCACTGCCCATATGCAGACCAAGCTTCCCCCCACCCTGCATCACAGCCCATTTCCAGTCCTATTGCCCCCACCCGACCGCCCATCAAAGAGCCCCACGGCCATCTAAGGGACTTCAGAGGGAGCTGGGAAAGCTCGCACAAGACCCCGACTCCCTCTGCACAGCCACTAGCATGAAGCGTGTTTTCTCTCACGCTGGCGGCTGTTTCAAATGAAAAATATTACGAGGTGACAAAAAAAGAAACGAGACTGTGGCAGCCATGCCCATGACTCAATGCCAATTAGCTAACCGCTTATGTCACTGTGTTGGGCAACATCTCGCCACTATTCTGCTATAATATTTTTCATCTCTCTCACTCTGTTTTTCTTTTTCATGTTTCTTCGTAGCACACTGCTCCATCGCTTTGTCACGCAACTGGAGATGGCATAAATATGGAGCAAAGAATCAACTTGAAATTTCTGGTTAAGTTGGAGAAGAGCCCGAGCGTCTCCAACGTCTCCAAAAGGCTTATGGAGAAGATGCAATGTTGAGTCTTCACGTGGCACAAACGCTTCAAGACTGGCCGTGAGGAGGTGGTGGATGACCCCAAGTCAGGACGGCCTTCCACGACAAAGACGGCTGAGAACATTGACAGAGTGATCGCAGATTGATGGTGCAGATGATAGCTGAGGAGCTCAGCCTGAACAGGGAGTCAGTGCGGACCATCTTGGTGCAGAAGCTGGAGATGCGGAAGGTGTGTGCCAAGATGGTGCCCAAGCTTTTATCAGATGACCAGAAGGAGCACCGGGTCAATGTTTGTCGAGACTTGCTAGAGAAGATTGGAGAAGATCCAGAGTACATTGGCCGAGTCATCACAGGAGACGAGACTTGGGGGTCTTCCAGTACGACCCTGAAAGCAAGAGACAGAGCCTGCAGTGGAAGACTTGACTGTCACCCAGACCCAAGAAGGCGCACATGTCCAAATCAAGGATCAAGGTCATGCTGATCACATTCTTCGACCAGAAGGGAGTGGTCCATCATGAGTTTGTGCCTGAGGGTCAGACAGTCAACCAGCACTTCCACAAGCAGGTCCTCAATCACTTCCATGACCAGGTTCGGCACAGCAGGCGGGCTCTGTGGAGATACAAGTCGTGGCTGCTCTACCACGACAATGCGCCCGCACACACCGCGCTCAGTGTAAGACAGTTCTTGGCCAACAAACAGATCACAGCTCTCGACCACCCTCCTTATTCCCCAGATCTCGCACCATGTGACTTTTGGCTCTTCCCCAGGCTGAAGACTGTGCTCAAAGGAACTCATTTCACCTCTATAGAAGAGATCAAGGCCACTGTGACGAGGGAGCTGAGGGACCTCAAGGAGGAGGAATTTAGCGAGTGCTTCCGTACGTGGCAGAAGCGAATGCAGAAGTGCATTAACTCTTGGGGGGGGATTACTTTGAAGGAAACAATGCATAATTTCTCTGTAGACTTTGTAATAAAACATTTATGGGACAGTCTTGTTTCTTTTTTGTCACACCTCGTATGTACAGTTGGTTCATGCTATTTACAGATTGGGTGGGGGTATCAGAAAGCAGTTCTGTTTTGAGTAGAGCCATGTAGATGTTGTGCTATGTTATGTTCCCATAGTGTTCTATGAATAGAAGGGTCTTGAGTTTCTTCCTGAATTCTTTGATGTCTCTGAAAGCACGCATTTCTTCGGGGAGGGAGTTCCACAGGTGGGGGGCAGCAAGAGAGAGTGCCCTTTTGGAGGTGGATTGCTTGCTTTTCTGGTATAATCTGTGTGCACAATGATCTTGTGCATGTTGTTGTAACACTTCAGACATGCACCTGAGTCTCTTATGACCAAGCTCTCTAGGATGTCAGCGAAGGAGTGATGGAGTATTTTGAAGATGTTCATTATTGCTTTGAACTTGGAGTGAGCTTGAATTGAGAGCCAGTGCAGTTGGGAGTGATGTGATCTGCTTTGTTAGTTCCAGTGATGTTGCGCGCTGCTGTGTTCTGCACCATCTGTAGCGGATGTGTGGCTTGCTTTGAGAGTCCTTGGTAGAGTGAATTGCCAGTCTAGTATTGGGGTGATGATAGCCTGGCATACTGTCCAGAAATGATCCTGGTCTAGGATGTTTAAATACTTCTGTGGCATAAATGCACAGGAGAAGAGTCTCTTTCAATTGAAAGTGTTGAGAGGGATTTGAAAAAGGGTACCAGAGCCCTCTGAAACGGTTAAATATGGAGAATGGCATAGAATTTGCTATCAACACGAAACCTGGCAGTTTGGAATTCACTAGCAGCCTGGAGAGATATGTGTACCCAAAATCAAGGCCATGTTTAGCTGAACGAGACAATGTTTTTGCTTCTCCTAATTCAGCTGAAAAATATGCCAGTGCTTACTTTGACCTATAACATGACTTTTAACGTAGATAAACAAAAGTGAGCTGAAGCTTGACGTAGAGCTGAATTTGTACTATGTAGCAGTTTTCTGTCAATAAATGAGGTGCTCTGGCCTAGTAAGGGCGAGGGGATTTACAGGAACTGTGCAAGTTTGCAGGACTGTGGGCCCCTCCCTTAAGGCCTTAGATAGCACTGTTGTACTGTTTTTTAACATAAATCTCTGTGTTTTGTTTTTATTTGATTGCTCCCTATTTGCATTTGAATTTAGAGAACTGACGACAAAGGACTGAGGTCAGTTATTTGGTAGCCCGGTCAGAAGTAGGCTATGAGTAAAGAGATGTCTTTCCGTTCCGGGGATGCGGTGAGCACGAGCGGACGCACGCCGCTCGAGCTCTGGGCCTCCTCGCCCCTCCGGCGACGCCGAATGAGCTGCCCGAGCCGGGTTTGGGGTTCCGAGCCTCCCCCCTGCACCCCCGCCTGGTCCACCATGTGAGCTGGCGCTCCTGAGCCTCCATCTCCCCCCCCTCCCCCGCGCTGAACAACGGCCGCGGCCTGGATCCGGGCAGCCACGGTGGAAGACCAGGAGCCTGCAGTAAGTGCCACGTGGTGGGGAGACCCGGTAAGCAGCGGCAAACAGCGACGTGCAGCCAGATCCCCGAGCTGCGCTCCGCAGCGGCGGGCGCCCCCCCCCTGCTGAGCCTCATTGTTCCCGCTACCTCCCCCAGCTATATCTATATTTTTTTTTTTTCTTCTCGCGCTCCAGGAGGGCGGCTGACATCAAGTCCTTAGGGGTGGCTGGAGCCCCACTGCTGAGACCTGGGCTGGGCCGCGGCTAGTCCCTTGGCCTTGGGAGATCCGCGGGGGCCGCTTAGCCTGGCGTACGGCCCCTCCTGCAGGAGTCGGGGAGCAGAGGAGGGCCTTGGACGGGACAGAGAAGACCTTGCCCCCCCCCCCCCGTGGCAATTGACTCGCATACCCGCGTGGGAGGTATCTACGCCGCTGAGATCTGCAGTGAGTGGTGGGGACGGGGAACGAGACCCCTGCGGACCGACACAGCTCGGGCATGGCGGCAAAGGGCGGCCGCCGGGTGGAAAAGGAGAAGACCCCTCTGCTGCCCAGAGGGGGAGAACAGTCCTCGCCGCTGAAGGGGGAGGAGGAGGTTAAAGCCGGGATGGTGGATGAAATCTCCTTGGCTGTGGCGGGAGCACTGTCAGCGCAATTTGAGGACCTGCGGGGCCGTAAGGACCTCCTCCAAGCTTCTGTGGGGGCCCTGGGGAGTCGAATGCAGGAAGCAGAGGGCCGGATAGAGCGGACGGAGGAGCATGTGCTGGAGCTGCAACAGGAGATGACCCGTATGAAAAAGCTACTTCAGGTCCCGCCGTAACAATCTGAGATTTCTGGGGGTCCCGGATGCCATAGAGGACAGGGACTTACACTCTTATTTGGAAGATCTGGTGAAACACCTCCTGGAGAACGACCCTGAGGGCAGCCTGGTGCAAATAGAGAGAGCACACAGGGTTGGGCCTAGGAGAGCCAGTGATGGCCGACCCAGAGTGGTTTTGGCACGGTTCCTGTGATTCCAACAAAAGGAAGCGGTTTTGCGTGCAGTGCGGAAGAGAGGAGTAGTCCAAAAGGACAATGTTAAGCTGCGTATTGTCCAGGATTATTCAGCGGCCCTGGGACAGCGACGACGAGAGTACGGACCTTTGTGCCAGATTCTGATAGATAATAACATCAGATTCATGGTGCAATACCCTGCCCGGCTGATCTTCACTCATGAGGGGACTCGCCGGTCCTTCGACTCGGCGACGGCAGCTACACCCTATGTGGAGGAGATACGGCGGAGGGCGACTGCGGCGGCTGCGACCTGAGCGCCAGTGGAGATCGGGCTGGAATCGATGAACCTTTTTGGTATATGCTGCTTTGGACTGTGGAGAAACGGCGGTGGTAATCCTGTGGGGGGAGGGGGTGGTGCGGGGATTGGTAAAGCTGTTATAATGTATGCTGGGTTTTTTTCTTTGTTTGCTGCTGGTTGCCCCCTATGTATGGGGGGAAGGATGGGGAGGCTTGGTCTGTTGGAGTAGAATGGTACAGGGGGAATGAGAGGGCCTGGTTCTCCTGGTGGGGGCGGGGGGTAAATCTGGAGGGGATGGCTCTCCCTGCCTGCACGGCTGGAGACGAGCCGGTATCTGGGAGGGGCGGGGGGGGGTCCCACACGCATCTAGAAGTCACAGAGTGGGAGAGAGGTAGATGTTAGTAGAGTTAGGGGAACGGAGAGTGGAGGGGGTGGAGGGAGGGGGGGAAGGGGGATGGAGGGAGGGGGGGAGGGGAAGGGGGGGAGAGGGAGGGAGGGGGAGTAGGAGGGGAGCAGTATTGTCAGGGACCAGTGGAGGGGTGGATGACAAGAGGGAATGCCTTTGTGGGGAGGAGGGGAGGACCTCAGGCTGGGGGGGTGCCTTCCCTGTATCAGATCTGGTTCGTGCTGTATTATCGTAGGTCTACTTTTGTATTACATGCCGCTTAAGATAATCTCTTGGAATGTTTGCGGTTTGGGCAGCCCTATTAAACGGGCCAAAATCTTGCAGGCACTAGCAAGGCGGGGGGTGGACATCGCCATGCTTCAGGAAACCCACCAGACTGCCGAGGAGCACCGTAAATTATGCCGGGAATGGGTGGGACAGGTCTGGGGGGCCCCAGCTCAGGGGAAGAAGGGGGGTGTGGTGCTCCTGATTCATAAGCGGGTGTGGCTGGAGGTTGTCCGGGACTTTGTTGATCCGACAGGCAGATTTATCTTGGTGCAGGGAGTTCTTGAGGGGAGGCCGGTTATTCTAGGCAATTTGTACTGTCCTAATGTGCTTGACCTACCCCTTTATGCCCGTCTTGCCTCCAAACTGGAGACAATGCCGGAGTCTCCCTTGATTCTGGGGGGAGATTTTAATGGAGTCATGGATGTCGATCTTGATACTTCTAGGGGGGGGGAGCAGAGAGACAGGATCGCGACGGTTCGGGCATTGCGACGTTTATGTTCCCGGCTGGGGTTGGTGGACCCTTGGCGACTATTACACCCGGCCGAGCGGGATTATACGCATATATCCCGGGCCCATGGCACTAGTGCCCGTATAGATTACCTGTTGATTTCTACTGGACTGTTTGCTAAGGTGGCAGATGCTCAGATAGGGCCCATGGAGATATCTGACCATGCGTTTGTTTGGCTCGACGTCTTTTGGAATGGGAACTCTCCCCGGTCCCCGACATGGCGCTTCCCCCTTGACTTATATAGGGACGCGCAATTCCGTTCTTTTCTTCAGCAACGATGGCAGGAATTTGAAGCTGATCATAGGGGTCATCAGGGTGACCCTGAATTGCTCTGGGAAACTGCGAAGGTGGTTTTGCGGGGGGACATTATAGGGTTCCTTGCTCGGAAGAGAAGACTCAGGGCCGAACGTATCATTGCTTTAGAAAAGCTGGTGACGCGGCTGCGGCGTCGAGGGGCCCGAAACCCGACGGCGGTGCTTAAAAAGCAGCTGTGGGACGCTCAAACGGAATTAAATGAGCTTCTGCATCAACGGGCAAAGAAATCTGTGTTATACTATTGTTACCAACTTTATCAGTATGGGGATAAGCCCGGGAAATTATTGGCCAGATGTCTTCGGGGACCCAGGGGCTCCAAATTGGTGCCGGGCTTGCAGGACGATTCGGGGGTGTTACATCGGGAGAACCCGGCGATAGTGGGGGGTTTTCGTTCCTTTTTTCAGAGCCTCTATACAGCAGCATCGCCCTCCTTCACGCAGATGGAGGAGTATGTGGGGGCCTTGGACCTACCGCGCTTGACCGCGGAGCAAAGAGCGCAGTTGGATCGGCCGATAACGGCGGCTGAGCTGCAGGGGGCTATCTCCAAGGCCAGTTGTTATAAATCCCCGGGATCCGACGGGCTCGGTGCTGAATTCTACAAAATCCTTAACGACCTGATTTCCCCAACGCTGGCCGCAGTGCATAATCGGCGGGCGCAACAGGGCTACTTTCGGTGGGGGGTTAATCATGCCCATATTGTCCTTATTCCTAAACCGGGGAAGGACCCCCTCTCCGCGGCCTCGTACCGTCCTATCTCATTGCTTAACTTTGACCTTAAATTGATGGCCAAAATTTTGGCGGATTGCCTGGCGGAGTTTTTGGGGTCGCTGGTGCATGATTCTCAGGTTGGGTTTGTAAAGGAGCGATATGCTGTTCGTAATCTGCGCAAAATAGTGGCATCCTTAGAGTGGGCCCAGCATAGACAGTTACCCTCTTTGCTTGTCAGTTTTGACGCGGAAAAAGCATTTGACCGGGTGGACTGGCACTATCTGAAGTATATTCTTCCTTGCTATGGTATAGGGCCGCTATTTTGTAGCATGGTTGCGAGTCTGTATGCCGACCCGACGGCGGCGATACTTTGCAATGGGATGGTATCCGAGAATTTTTCGTTGCAAAGGGGGACCCGTCAGGGCTGCCCTCTCTCTCCTCTCCTCTTTGTTCTGTCCCTGGACCCCCTCCTGCGGAGAGTGGCGGGCCTGCGTTCCATAAGGGGTGTTAGAATAGGCGCCCAAGAATTTAAGATATCTGCCTTTGCCGATGACCTGTTGGGTCCATCTACTGTCGCCTATGGACTCCTTGCCGCTTCTCTTGGGAGAGTTCCGAACCTTTGGGCAGTTTACGGGGCTACGCATTAACAGGGATAAATCCGAGGCCATGGATGTGTCGGGGAGTCTTCGGAATGGCTGGCCGGGGGTGTTCCCTCTTAAATGGGCCGAGAATCAATTTATATACTTGGGGATTGTACTGCCCTGTCGCCCGGGCCGTTTGTATGGGTGCAACCTGCAGCGAATGCTGACCAAGGTGAGAGCTCAGCTGCAGGCCTGGCGGCCTCTCCCCTTATCCCTATTGGGCAGGATTGCGGCGATTAAACTGGTGCTCTTGCCGCGGATCTTGTACTGGCTGCAGACCCTCCCTGTTTGGCTTCTTCGCCGGGATGTCCGGTGCTTTGAGGCGGAATTTCGGGGCTTCCTCTGGGGGGGGGCGAGAGCTCGTGTCCCCTATGGTCGGCTTGTGGGGAGAATGCGGGATGGGGGATGGAGGCTCCCGGATCTTGGTGCCTATGCTTTGGCCTGCCAAGCGCGTCATTTGGGAGATTGGCTAGGTGACACCGACCTTTACACGCCCACAGCTTTGGAGGAGGCATTTGTGGCACCCCACTCTCTGCGGGCCCTCTTGCACCTGGAGGTCAGCCAGTGGGCTACTCACCTGGCTGAGAGTGTGCTGCTGTTGCCGGTGTGTAAGACCTGGCGACAGCTGAACGCTTATTGGGGCCATAATTGGAAGGTGTCGAGTTGGCTACCCCTTCGGGGGAATGCCAATTTCACCCCGGGGACTGAGACTGCTGCCTTCCGTCTTTGGGGGGAGAGAGGGGTCCATAGTGTGGGACATGTGGTGGACTTGACGGGGAAGCCTAAACCCTTCTCTGTGCTTTCCCGCGAGTTTGAATTGCGGCCTAATCATTCATTTGCGTATATGCAGGTGGCCCATTATGTGGCCTCCCTTCCGGGGGGGGAGTTACATAGTGACCGCTTGGCCCAGATTATGGCGTTTTTTGGCCAGGGCGACGAGGCCCGACCGTCCATCCGGGGTTTTCACCTCCGGCTGGAGCAGTTTCGCCAGCGGCTAGACTATGGCAGAGTGGAGCAGGCTTGGGGGGCCGAAATGGGGCGGGATATCCCCCAGGACACCATCCTGGTAGCCCTACGGCAGGTGGTGAGCCTGGTGGGCGGGGCCCGTTGGCGGGAAATCCAATTTAAATGTCTAACTAGGGTCCACTTCTCCCCGCGGAGGGCTCTTCGTTGCCACTTGACTGCGGACGGTAGTTGTCTGCGGTGTGCGGCGCCAATGGCGACTTTGTTACATATGTGGTGGGGATGCCGGCGGCTTCACCCCTATTGGCGGAGGATTGCCCTGTACGTAGCTAATCTGCTGGGACAACCTGTTCACTGGGATGCAGCCTTGGTGGTCTTGGATTCTCTGGCCCTCGCCTCTCCCAAGGGGAGGTGGGGTCGCTGGCTCGTGCGTAAGGCATGTCTGGTGGGTAAGGGGCCTCTGTTGCGGCGGTGGCGGGAGGTCCGCCCACCCTCTTTTTGGGAGTGGCGGAACTCCTTCCACCAGCTTATGCTCCTGGAGTGTAGGGCTGCCCGGGGCCATGCACGGCGATGGTCCACCTTCTTGCTCATTTGGGATCCATACATTCAAAGCCTGAGTGCCCGGACCCGTAATACGATCTTGCAGATGGGATGTTGATACCCTCATTTGTTATACTGTTATTTGGGTGATATGTCGAACTTCCAGATGGTCCTGTGTGGCTTGCTATGTGGGGGAGGGGAGGTGGGTAAGGGTGGGGGGAGGGGGGGAGGGGAAGGGGGTGAGGGTAATTCTTCTTTGAAAACTTTTCTGTAACCATCAATGAGTACTGCCCCTGGGGATAAGAGCCAACCCCAGGGAGTGGTGATTCTTTGCTGTGTACTTGTTGTTTTTTTTTGTTGATGGTTCTAAATAAAATTTTGAAAAAAAAAAAAAGAGATGTCTTTCCTTCAGAAAGCAAGCACTGCTCCAAGGGGACATAGGATGAGGGTGAAAAGGGATAGACTAAGGACTAATATGCGGAAATATTTCTTTACGGAAAGAGTGGTAAATGCGTGGAATTGTCTTCCAGTGGTAGAGATGAGGACAGTATCTGAATTCAAAAAGCATGGACAAACACAGAGGATTTCTAAAGGTAAAAAGGGTACCTATTGTAGTTGATATGGAAGGGCAGACAAGATAGAAACATGATGGCAGAAAAAGACCACATGGCCTATGTTTAACGATCAATCCAATGTTATTCCCAAGTAAACAGCTTCATCACTCACTGAAATGCTATGATCATCTAGTAAAACAAACTGAGGTGGAACAAATGTTTTATCATGCATTATTAAAAGGACTTCAGTTTTCCTGTAATTAACATTTAGCTCATGTTCCGAAAACCAATCAGCAACAACTCGAATACAATCAAAAGCGGTAAAGACTGAAAACCAGAAGAAATAGCAAAAGGCATGTACAACATAAAATCATCAGCATATGCATGAGAAGTAAATGCCATAATTCTGGATCAATGAACACAGAAGAAATATACACAAACAAAAGGGCTATTGAAGCCGAACCATGCAAAATACTCTGTGTTATTGGAGACCTGACAGCCTATTCCAACCTACTGATGACAATCAGTCAAATAAACTGAAACTAGGACAATACCATCTCAGAAATACCACAGGCTTGTGAAGTCTGCATTAACAACATGCAATCTACTGAATCAAAGGCAGACAATCATCACTGCAGTACCTGCCTGGCTAAGACTACATCATGAATTGTGGAACATTGACAGGAACAGAGTCTCAACCCCATGATGCCGTCAAAACCAATTTTGGGAATATGTCCAACAACCGATGCAAATCTACAAAGTCCTGCAGTTGTTCTAAAGCTTTCAATAAGCTTTGCCAAAAAAGGAAGTCTAGATATAGACCGTACAACTCAGGCAAAGAAATATCTAGTCCTTCCTTCTTTAAGGAATAGGACAACAAATGTCCTCTTTATATCACAAGGCATGACAAAGGACCATCCTAACCCAGTAACAGGGCAAGGTCAAGAGGAGAAGTGGTATCATTGATAGCTGTCATAAGTGAAATTACTTTTCCCTCTGTAAAAATTCTAAACTCAATCCAAGTCTGAGAAACATCAAATGATGCATCCAAAAAATAGAGGCACAAAATCCTCATCTCCATCCTGTTAATCCATTTTATCAGCATAATACCTGAGAAACTCATCTGGACTAGGCATACGTATCAGTTACAGAATGGGACACTGGCACCTTAACAAGGCCCTTCACAACATGAAGCAATTCACACAGTTAACAGCATATGAAATACATCGAGTATAGTATTGACTTCTTTTTGTCTAAAACATAAAAATAATAATCAGTGAGCAACTGCAAATAATCTAATTTCAAGGTTTCAGCATCATACTTAAGCCATCTATATCAGCACGCTGTAACACACGCTTTTTTACCTTCACAGACTCAAACCAACGTGCCACATTATTTCTCCTCTCACTACCCACCACATAATGCTTACAAGCAATACCTGAAACCGCCGTATTCTAATCAGAAACCAGTTGTTCAAGATTATCAGAAAATAGTCATCAAGGATGAATCTGACCAAGAAATGCCTCCTTCTCAAAAATATCATAACAATACCAAACATTATTAGCAGTTGACATGGAAGCATCAACTATCATAAAAGTGCAACCGATCATAAAATTCTTGAACATATCATCCAACCAATGCACAGACAAAACTTGCAGGCTTATCAGCAACAGCCATATAATCAATACCAGAAGATACAAAAATCAAATCTAAAATTCCACCATGAATATGAGTTGGCCAGTATACTATCTGAAAAAAAAATCTAAAGAACATATTTCTGACATAAAACCATCTAATAATGGATCATAAACTATTACTACTATTGACAGGGGCGGCCCACGGGGGGTGCAGGGCCATGTCTGGAGGCTCATTGCGAGGCCTCATTTGTATAAGAACTCTCAATTGCATAAATATTAGCATAATGTTAACATACCTCTTAATGAGTGTCTGAATAAAGAAAGACTATCAGATTTCTACATTACTATACTCCAGTGCCAACCGCCAGGCACATTAGGAAGTACTATGTTGTTGTTGTTGTTAAGTGCCGTCGAGTCAGAGTCGACTCATGGCGACCCTCTGGATAGCTATCCTAAATTGTGTTCAGTCTTGAATCAGGCGGCTCATTGTTGACAGACTGATACCCGTAGCTGCTGTTATTGTATCGAGCCATCTCATTGCTGGCCTTCCTCTTTTGCGCTGACCTTCTATCTTGCCAATCATGATGTCTTTCTCTAATGATCTCTCTCTTCGCATGATGTATCCAAAGTATGAAAGTCGAAGTCTTGTCATCTGAGCTTCAAAAGAAAGCTTAGGTTTTATCTCCTCTAGTACTGACTGATTTGTTCTTCGGGCAGTCCAAGGTATACACAGTATTCGCCGCCAGCACCATAATTCAAAGGCATAAATTTTCTTCCTGTCTATCTTCTTCACTGTCCAGCTTTCACATCCATATGATGTTATTCAAAATACCATGGCTTGAACAAGTCGAATCCTTGTATGGAGAGAGACATCTCTGCTCTTGAGAATCTTATCTAGGTCTTTCATAGCCATTCTGCCAAGAGCAATGCGTCGTTTGATTTCTTGACTGCTTGTTGCTTCTTTATTGATTTCTTCTCCTTCAACGATGAACCTGTTGATTATGCCAGTTGTCATGATCTTTGTCTTCTTTACATTAAGGTGCAGGCCCATTTTAAGACTATGGGGCTTGTTTACAAAGCCGCGGTAGTGGTTCGCGGTCGTTATCGGAGCCGCGGCCCCATTGAAATCAATGGGGTCGCGGCTCCGATAACGATCGCGAACCGCTACCGCAGCTTTGTAAACAAGCCCCTATGTTCTTTGATTGTGAGAAGCAAATGTTTCAGATCATCTTCACTTTCAGTCAGTAATGTGGTATCATCAGCATAGCGAAGGTTGTTGATGAGTCTTCCACCAATCTTCACACCTCTGTTGTCTTCATACAATCCTGCTTCTCTGATGATTTGTTCTGCATATAAATTAAACAGGTAGGGGGAAAGTATGCAGCCTTGTCTTACACCTTTGCTTATTTTAAACCATTCTGTTTCTCCTTGTTCCGTTCAAACTGCTGCTTCTTGATCAAGGTACAGATTGTGCAAGAGTACGATCAGGTGTTCTGGTATACCCATGCTTCTTAATGTGTTTCTCATAGTTTACACAGTCATGAGTTTCTCATGGTTTACACAGTCAAAAGCCTTGCTGCTATAGTCGATAAAGCACAAATAGATATCCTTTTGGTATTCTTTAGTCTTTTCAAGGATACATCTCACATCCGCAATGATGTCTCTCATTCCTCGCCCTTTCCTGAACCCTGCTTGCACTTCGGGTAGTTCTTGTTCCAGGTATGGTTGTAGTCTCTTTTGAATAATCTTCAGTAGAATCTTGCTGGCATGTGGGATCAGAGCGATTGTGCGATAATTTCCACAGTCAGTTGGATCACCTTTCTTTAGTATTGGCATAAACACAGATCTTTTCCAGTCAGTTGGCCATGATGTTGTCTTCCATATTTCTTGGCAGAGCCTTGTAAGTACGGTAACAGCTGCATCAGATTGCTGTAATACCTCTATGGGAATGCTATCAATGCCTGGTGCTTTGTTCTTTGATAAGGCTTTCAATGCTGCTTTAACTTCTTCTTTCATCACCAATGGTTCCCGATCATAAGGTACAGATTGAAACGGCTGTTGGTCCACTTGATCTTTATCATATAAAAACTCTGTATATTCCTTCCACCTTTTCTTGATCTTCTCAGCATCATTCAATATAGAACCTTGAGCATCTTGTAACATTCCAATTCGAGGCTGGAACTCTTTCTTTAACTCTCGTAGCTTTAGGAAAGCCGATCTTGTTCTTCCTCTAATAGTTCTGCTTTTATTTCCTTGCATGCGTCATTGTAGTACTTTTCCTTGTCCTGTCTTGCTGCATGTTGGAAATCTCTGTTGAGTTCTGTGATTGTCTTTCTTTCTCCTCTGGCTTTAGCTTCTCTGTGTTTCTGGGCAATTTTCAGAGTTTCTTCCATCATCCATTTTGGCCGTTTTTGCTTTTTCACCTTTTGTAGAGACTTCTCGCTTTCTTCCAACACAACCTTCTTGATGTCATTCCATAACTCTTCTGGAGCTCTGTCATTTGTATCTAAAGCAGCAAATCGATTTTGCAGGCACTCTTTAAATTCCAGTGGTATATTCTCAAGGTCATATTTTGCTGCATTCATGAGTGGTTTGCTCTTTTTCAACTTTAGCTTGAGTTTGCATACTAGTAGTTGATGATTTGTACCACAGTCAGCTCCAGGTTTTGTCTTTGTTGATGTTATAGAACTTTTCCATCGTTGACTTCCACAGATGTAGTCAATTTGATTTTTATATAATCCATTGGGTGATGTCCATGTGTACAGTCGCTGCTTGTGTTGATGGAAGAAGGTTTTTGAGATGAATAGATCGTTGGTCTTGCAGAATTCTATCAGTCTTTCTCCAGCTTCATTTCTGTTGGCAAGTCCATATTTTCCAACTACTTTGCCGCCTTCTTTGTTGCCAGCTTTTGCTTTCCAGTCACCCTTGACTATCAGGATATCCTGTTTGCATGTTCTGTCAATTTCAGCTTATACTTGTTCATAGAGCTCTTCAATTTCATTCTCTTCTGCAGCTGTTCTTGGGGCATATACTTGAATTATAGTTGTGTTGATAGGCATTCCTCGTAGACGAATAGAGATTAAGCGTTCGCTGACTGCATTGTATTTCATTACAGTTCTTGCAAGTTTCTTCTTTATTATAAATGCAACACCATTTCTTCTTTGTCTTTCATTTCCAGCATAGTAGACCATGTGATCATCTGATGCAAAGTGCCCGATGCCAGTCCATTTCAGTTTGCTGACATCCAACAGATCAAGTTGTACACGTTCCATTTCATTTTTGACCACCTCCAACTTCCCTTGGTTCATGCTTCGTACGTTCCATGTTCCAATGCGTAAGACATCTTTACAGATTCTGACTCTTATTTCATGCGCAGGAAGTACTATAACACTGACCATTTAGAATCCATAGTAATCCACCATATCATAATAGTACTACCAGGACTCACAAAGCACCAAACCATACCTATTATAAAGGCAACACTGCAAATATTAAATCAATACATCTCAGAGAATACCAATACATCTCCTACTGGGGAAAGAGAACAAGTGGCACTGTCAAACAGAAACTACAAGAATAGAATACCTCAGCTCGGTTACACATGCAGAACATAGACTGTCACCAAACAAAGAACAAGGAATCATAATTTAGAAATTGGAAGACAATAATTAAATTGGGAACCCCTAAAGCCAAACTTGTAATGTACAACACTATAAATTAATTTCCTTTTGTACTAAACAAAAATGCAAAGACGTTAGTGATACACATTTCCCAGAGCTGACATATTCCAGTTAATAAATTCAAAATAAAAAAAGTATATTTCTACCTTTTTTGTTTGGGCATTTTATTTTTCAATTGCAATTGCACCAGTCTTCTGCTAATTCTCCATTGTCTGCTGTCCATTTGTCCTTTCTTCTCTCTTCTAGATTTTTTCCATTCTATCTTCTACATTTGCTTTAACATACTGATCTTTCCACTTTTGCTCTTTCCCCAATTTCTTTTTTATTCCTTTATCATCCACTCAAATTTCACCCTTTTATCCTCAATCCCCACTTACTCTGCCAATACCCAGCAACTTGTAGATTTTTATTCCCTCTCACACAAAATATCTTTTCCCCCTCCATCCTCATTCCCCCAGCCCCATCCCCTTCTAGTCCTCCCCCAAAATCAGCTCCCTTCTAGTTCCAGCCCCACTCCGCATCCGCTCCCTTCTAATTGCATTCTCCCCCCACCGCATCAGCCCATTTCCAGTCCTAGCCCCACCCAATCAGCTCATTTCCAGTCCTAGCCCCAACCAATCAGCTCAGTTCCGATCCGATTCCACCCCCCCCCCCCTCAGCCCATTTCCAGTCCAAGCTCCCCCCATCAGCTCATTTACAATCATAGGCCCCCCATCAGCCATTTCCAATACTAGCCCCCCCATAAACCAATTCCAATCCTATTCCCGTGAGCTGATGGGGGGGGGGGGCTTGGACTGGAAATTGGGCCGAGTGTGGGGGAGCTTCAGCCCATTTCCAGTTTAAGCTCCCCCACACTCAGTCCATTTCCAGTCCGGGCCCTCCCATCAGCTCATTTCCAGTCCTAGCCCCCCCCCCCAATCAACTCATTTCCAGTCCAAGCTGCCCCTATCAGCCATTTCTAAAAGTAGCCCCACCCCATCGGACATTTCTAATCTTATTCCAGAACCACATCCTACCCCCCCAAAAGTCCATTTGCTGTCCTAGTCCTCCCCATCAGCTCATCTGCAGTCCTAGCCACCCCCCACTCAGCCCATTTCTATTCCTAGCCCCCCCACTCAGCCCATTCCCAATCCTAGCCTCCCCCCACTCAGCCCATTTCCAATTATAGCCACCCCAGCCCATTTCCAATGTTAGACCCTCCACTCAGCCCATTTCAAGCCCTAGCCCAAGCCCAAGGCCCCCCCCCCCCCAAAGAGCCCTGCGGCAGGCTTTAGCGGCTCCTGGCAGGCTCAGCACAGCTCATTACAGCCACCGAAGTGAAGACCGTTGTTCCCTTCACTTCGGCAGCTGTATTGTAATGAAGATTGCAGGTGCGCTGAGAGCCGGGACACAGGAAGTGTCCTTTGACCTCCGGCATGCCTGCGATCTTCATTACAATACAGCTGCCGAAGTGAAGGGAACAACGCTCTTCACTTCAGCGGCTGTAACAAGCTGTGCTGAGCCTGCCGGGTGCCACTAAAGGAGGTGAGCAGCGTGCAGGATGTTGTTGGCACGGGGCCCCCTGAAGCACGGGGCCCTGTGCCAGCAACATTCTTGCTCAATGGACGGGCCGGCCCTGACTACTGAACATTTGTATTGTGCTCTAAGGCGTACGCAGTGCTCCACAGACACATGTAAAAGATGGTCCTTGCTCATCGGAGCTTACAATCTAATAGAGACAGACAACACAGTGGCTGTAGACATGGGATACAGCAAGGGGGAATGGTAAGGAAACACAAAGGACATTAGGTGAGTCAAGATCGAAAAGCCTGACGTACAGACCTAGGTAGTTTGTCCAGACATAAGGAGCAGCAAGGTGAAAGGAGCGAAGTCTGGAGTTGGCAAGAGAAGAGAAGGGCACAGACAGAAGCAATTTGCCACAAGAGTGGAGTTCCCAAGGAGGGGTGTAGGGAGAGATAAGAGAGGAAAGGTAGTGAGGAGCTGCAGAGTGAATGCACTTACAGGTCAACAGGAGAAGTTTGAACTGGATGTGGAAACGGATAGCAAGCCAATGAAGAGACTTGAGAAGAGGGGTAATATGAGCATGATGAGGATGGCAGAAGATTAGCCGCTCAGCAGAGTGTTGAACAGATTGAAGGGGAGATGACTCAGAGAGAGACTAGCAAGGAGCAGGTTACAATAGTCTCTAGAGCAGGGGTTCTCAACCCTGTCCTCGGGACCCACCTAACCAGTTGGGTTTTCAGGATAACCACAATGAATATGTATGAGAGAGATTTGCATACACTGCCTCCATTATATGCAAATCTCTCCCATGCATATTCATTGTGATTATCCTGAAAACCCAACTGGCTAGGTGGGTCCCGAGGACACGGTTGAGAACCCCTGCTCTAGAGGGAGGTGACTAAAGAGTGGATAAGTGTCTTAATAGAGTGTTCAGAAAGGAATGGGCAAATTTTGTTGATGTTGTAGAGAAAGAAGCGGCAGGTTATAGCTATCAGTTGGGTGTGTGTGGAGAAGGAAAGACAGGAGTCAAAGACAAAGACAAAGACAAAAACAAAGTTGTAAGCTAAGGAGATAGGGAGGAGTAGAGAGTTCTCTATAGATACAGAGAAAGGAGGAAGGGGAACATCTTTCAGGAAATGGAACAAAGAGTCAAATGACGAAAACTGGAAACAGTACAAGCACTGGCAAGTTAAATGCAAGACATTGATGAGGCAGGCAAAGAGAGAATTTGAGAAGAAGCTTGCTCTGGAAGCAAAAACGCATAATAAAGACTTTTTCAAGTACATTTGTAGCAAAACACCTGTGAGAGAGTCAGTTGGACCATTAGATGATAGAGGGGTAAAAAGGGCACTAAGAGGGGGCAAGGCCATAGCGGAGAGACTGAATGAATTCTTTGCTTCAGTCTTTACTGAGGAAGATTTGACCCGCTTTGACCCGGTGAAAAGCGGGAAATAAATGCAGCTAAAAAAATAAATAAAATAAATAAGATGTAGAGATGTTACCCATGACTGAAGTGATATTTAAAGGTGATACTGCAGAAGAATTGAAAGAAGATGTATTACAACTATTTGAAAAATGAAGGGTAGCATATCACCTGGACCAGATAGTATACATCCAAGGGTGTTGAAAGAATTGAAATATGAGATTGCAGAACTACTATTAGTAATCTGTGAACTATCATTAAAATCATCTCTAATACATGAAGATTGGAGGATGGCCATTGTAACGCCAATTTTTAAAAATGGTTCCAGGGGTGATCCGGGAAACTACAGACCGGTGAGCCTGACATCAGTACCGGGAAAAATGGTAGAAACCATCATAGAGAACAAAATTACTGAACATGTAGATAATCACTGCTTAATGGGAGACAGCCAACATGGCTTTAGACAAGGAAGATCTTGTCTTACTAATCTGTTATGTTTTTTTGAAGGTATGAATAAACAGATAGACAAAGGTGAGCCAGTTGATATAGTGTATCTGGACTTTCAGAAAGCCTTTGACAACGTCCCTCATCAGAGACCTTTGGCAAAACTAAAAAGTCATGTACTATTGTGGATCAGGAACTGGTTAAAAGATAGAAAGCAGAGGGTAGAGCTAACTGGCCAATTTTCCCAATGGAGAAAGGTGAATAGTGGAGAACCCCAGGGATCTGTGCTGGGTCTGCTGCTTTTTGACATATCTTTATCTTTATTTAACACTTTATATACCGCCCTTGTCGGGACGTGAGAGCGGTTCACAATAAAAAAAATATATATATGCTAGCACCATAGGAAGAAAGGAACTCCATTATTAAATAAAAGGAAAGACTGACCAGAGGGGTCACCTAGAGACAAGCAGAAAAAAATGATAACTAGACAGAACTATTGGGAGGAAGGTCATAAGCCTGTTGAAACAGGTATGTTTTCAATAAGCTTTTTTAATTATGGTACGAGAATTCCAGTCGGAGGGAAGATGGCAAGGCATTCCAAAGTGAGGGTCCAAGGAAAAAGGATGCAGCATGACGCGTCTGCTCCAAATGGACCTGTGAAGGGGAAGGGAGAGACAGTCGATTGGCATGCAATGAACGGAGTTGTCGGTAGGGAGTATGGAGGGAGACAAGGTTTGCTAGGTACAAAGGATTTGATGTATGGATAACCCTATGTGTTAGGATGAGAAGCTTATATGTAAACCTATAACGGAGTGGTAACCAATGAAGTTGAAAAAGCAGAGGTGTTACATGATCAGATTTCCGGGCATGAGTAACAAGTCGAGCAGCTGTATTCTGTAACAGTTGTAACTGCTGAGGTTGGTAGGATGGAAGATTAGCAAAAACCACATTACAGTAGTCTAATCTGGACATGACTAAGGCCAATAAAAGGGTAATGAGGGAATCGGAAGACAAGACAGAGCGGACTGATCTAAGTTGCCGCAAGGTAAAAAAAAGAATGGCGAGATAGATTTGATACATGGTCACGGAAAGATAGCGAAGAATCCAGAGTTATACCTAAGTAACGAAAAGAGGAAGTGAGAGGAATAGAAACGGAATTTATTTGAGGCATGATGGTTGGACAAAGTGTGCTCAAAGAGACCCACATGTCTGTGGATTTTGATGGATTCAAATGCAAAAAATTGGAAGAAAGCCAGGTAGCAACATGAGAGAGACAAGTATTAAGTTGAGTAATATCAATGCTAACCGGGGATGTGTGGAAGAGGAGAATAATATCGTCAGCGTAGATATAAACTGAAACTGGGAATTGTTGAATCAAGAGAGGTAATGGAGCAAGGAAAATATTAAAGAGTAAAGGAGAGAGAACTGAACCTTGAGGTACCCCACATGATAAGGAAACAGGTGAGGAGGACTGATGATTAGAATGGACGACAAAGGAACGAGTTGTGAGAAAGGAACGGAACCAATGCAGTACCGTGCCCCGCAATCCTACATCAAAAAGATGGGACAGAAGGGTTCAGTGATCGATCAGATCAAATGCTGCTGCTAAGTCTAAAGAGACCAAAAGAGTAATATCTCCGCGATCTTGGGCAACATGAATCTCATTCAAAAGGGCCAGGAGGATTGTTTCTGTGCTATGCCCGGCAGAAAGAGGGACTCTGAAAAATGAATGGTAGAAGCAGTAACCTCAACAATAGGGAGTGAGGAACGATACAGAAAAGCCACACCACCCACACATCTGCCCAGCCGAGGTGTGGAGAAAGCTGAATAACCAGAGGGAAGTGAACTAGATAAAAGAGGGCTATCACCTTTCTTAAGCCAGGTTTCGGTGAGAAAGCAGAGATCATAAGAGCGCTGTTGGACAAGATCTTGGACCAACAGAGATTTAGAACGGAGAGAGCGACAATTAAGCAAAGCTAGGCTTAGTGTTAAGCTTGAGGCAACTGAAAGTGCGGTAGCTCGAGCTACACGCCGACGGGAGGGGAGTGGAATACGTTTACATATTATCAAATTGGACAGGCAGCGGCCCAGAGACACTATACCAAGCCTAAGGTTGGGACTAGGATGCCGGCCCCAATAAACTGGGATAGAGGCCATATGGCAAGCACAATGCGTGTAGAGAAATAATATAAAGTTGAGAAACCTAAACCAGAGCTTACCTGAAAGTAAGAAGGGTAAAAGCCAGAAGAACAGAAAACCTGGAAGGTGTGACAACCAAGTAAAAAGAGAGGTACTTCCAAAGGTGTGTACCAGATGGACTGAGGGTGTGATAAATGCCCCGAGCTCGCCCCAAGGAGCTCGACCAAGGAGCAGGACCTGCTCCTTGGTTGCGGGCCGCCATGGAGTTGTTTCTTAAATAGGCAGTTGAATAACTGGAAAGGTCGCGACTTCCGGGAGGCGGGACAAATGTTCAACAGGCTTTGGACCACAAACAAGGGTGAGCAGACACCAGAGGTCCTGGAAAAACAAAACACAAGTTACAGTACAATACAGGCAACTGCAGAGAAGGCACATTCATAAATGACCTGGAAAAGGTGAGGTTATCAAATTTGCAGATGACAAAAAACTATTTAAAGTTGTTAAAACCCATGAGGATTGTGGAAAATTGCAAGAGGATTTTGATAAATTGGAAGATTGGGCATCGAAATGGCAGATGAAATTTAAAGTGGACAAGTACAAAGTTATGCACCTAGGAAAGAGCAACCCAAACTATGGTTACACGATGCAAGGTTCCACATTAGGAACCACCACCCAGGAAAAAGATTTAGGTGTCATCGTGGATAACATGTTAAAACCCTCTGCCCAGTGTGCAGCAGCAGCCAAGAGAGCAAATAGAATGCTAGGTATCATAAGGAAAGGAATGGAAAATAAAACAAAGGATATTATAATGCCTCTGTATCGTTCAATGGTGCAACCACACCTTGAATATTGTTTGCAATTCTGGTCACCGTATCTTTAAAAGGATATAGCGCTATTAGAAACGGTACAGAGAACAACCATCAAAAATGGTAAAGGGGATGGAAAGATACCCATATGAAGAGAGGCTAAAAAGGTTAGGGCTCTTCAACCTGGAAAAGAGACGGCTGAGGGGAGATATGATAGAGGTCTATAAATTAATGAATGGAGTAGAACGGGTAAATGTAGATCGATTGTTTACATCATCAGAATATAGAAAGACCTGGGGACATGCAATGAAGCTACAGGGTAAACTATTTAAGACCAATAAGAGAAAATATTGTTTCACTCAACGTGTAATCAAACTCTGAAATTTGTTACCGGGGGATGTACTAAGAGCTGTTAGTGTAGCTGGGTTTAAAAAAGGTTTGGACAAGTTCCTGGAGGAAAGCTCCATACCATTATTAAAAGGGACTCAGGATATCACTGCTTGACCCAATTCAAGCATTGTGGAACCTGTGTCTTTTGGGGAAACTGCTAAGCAGGGCCGTCCCGTCCATTGAGCGAGAATGTTGTTCGCACAGGGCCCCGCGCTTCAGGGGGCCCCGCGCGAACCACATTCTCGCTCAATGGACTGCTGCAGAGGGAGTCGGGGAAGCCCGCGCGAAGCCCCGGCTCCCTCTGCACAGCCCGCCAGCGTGAAGAGCCTTTACCTTCATGCTGGCGGCTGTTTCAATGACGCCGTGAATGCAGCGAGAGGTTAAAGGGCATTGCCATTAACCTTTCCCGGCATTCGCGGCTTCATTGAAACAGCCGCCAGCGTGAAGGTAAAGGTTCTTCATGCTGGCGGGCTGTGCAGAGGGAGCCGGGGCCTCGCGTGGGCTTCCCAGGCTCCCTCTGCAGCCCCTTAGACGGCGCGGGGCTCTTCGGGGGGCGGCTAGGACTGGATGGGCTGTGATGGGGGGGGGAACGGACTGGAAATGGGCTGTGATGGGGGGGGAAATGGATTGGAAATGGGCTGTGATGGGGGGGAGACTGAAAATGGGCTGGGATGGGGGAAACAGACTGGAAATGGGCTGTGAAGGGGGAGGGGAAACATACTGGAAATGGGCTGTGATGTGGGGGGGGGCGAGAACGGACTGGAAATGGGCGGTGATGGTGGGGACGGACGGACTGGAAATGGGCTGTGATGGGGGGAACGGACAAATTGGGCTGGGATGGG
The DNA here is from genome assembly GCA_033557465.1 of Ichthyophis bannanicus. Classification (NCBI taxonomy): domain Eukaryota; kingdom Metazoa; phylum Chordata; class Amphibia; order Gymnophiona; family Ichthyophiidae; genus Ichthyophis; species Ichthyophis bannanicus. The sequence goes on from CM066047.1 coordinate 125,895,861, forward strand.
GGAAACAGACTGGAAATGGGCTGTGATGGGGGAACGGACTACAATTGGGCTGTGATGGGGGAACGGACTAAAACTGGGCTGTGATGGGGGAGGACTGCAAATGGGCTGTGATGGTGGGGGGAATGGACGAAATGGGCTGTGATGGGGGGGAACTTGGACTGGAAATGGGCTGATGAAGAGCTGGATTAGGACTGGAAATGGGCTGATGGGGGCTGGAATAGGGCGAAGTGGGCTGACGAGGGGGCTAGGATTGGAAATTAGCTGATGGGGGAGCGTGGAGGAAATGGGCTGATGGACTGGAATGGAACTGGAAAAGAGCATATGGGGGGGCTAGGACTGGAAATGGGCTGATGAGGAGCTAGGATAGGACTAGAAATGGGCTGATGGGAGGAACGTAGACTGCAAATGGGTGATGGGCTGGAATAGGACACTGGAAATGGGCTGATGGGGGCTGGAATAGGACTGGAAGTGGGCTGATGGGAGTTGGAAAAGGGCTGGAAATGGGCTGATGGGGAACTTGGAGTGGAAATGGGCTGATGGGGGGGCTGGAATGGAACTGGAAAACAGCATATGGGAGGCTAGGACTGGAAATGGGCTGATGTGGAAGCTTGGGAGACTGGGACTAGAAGGGGCAGATGCTGGGTGGGTCTAGAACTATAAAGGAGCTGATTTTGGGGGAGGACTAGAAAGGGATGGGGAATAAGAATGGAGAGGGGAAAAAATATTTTGTGTGGGAGGGAAGAAAAGTCTACGAAGGGCCGGGTATTGGAAGAGTAAGTGTAGATTGAAAATGGAAGGGTGAAATTTGAGTGGATGATAAGGCAATAAGGAAAGAAATGGAGGAAAGAGCAAAAGGGGAAAGATCAGTATGTTAAAGCAGATATAGAGAAAAAATTTGGAAAACAATCTAAAAGAGAAGAAAGGAAAATGGATAGCTCGCAGAAGACACAAAGAAACCAGAAGAAAGTGACTGGAGCAATTGCAACTGAAAAAAAAATGCACAAGCAACAAAAGGTAGAAAAATACTTTTTTATTTTGAATTTATTAACTGGAATATATCAGCTCTGGGAAATGTGCATTGTTAACATCTTTTGTGTTTTGTTTAGTACAAGAGGAAATTAATTTATAGTTTTATTTCTCCAGTGTTGTTGTACATCCCACGTTTGGCTTTTGGGGTTCCCAGTTTAATTATTGTCTTCCTATTTCTAAATTGTGATCCCTTGTTCTTTGGTGACGGTCTATATTCTGCATTTTAACCAAGCTGAGGTATTCTGTTCATGTAGTTTCTATTTGACCATGTCACTTGTTCTCTTTCCCCAGTAGGAGATGCATTGGTATTCTCTGAGATGTATTGGTTTAATATTTGCAGTGTTGCCTTTTGATAGGTAGGGTTTGGTGCTTTGTGAGTCCTGGCAGAGCTGTTATAATATGGTGGATTTGCTGAGTTCTAGAAGGTCAGTGTTTATAGTACTTCCTAATGGGCCTGGCGGTTGGCACTGGAATATAGTAACGTAGAAATCTATTAGTCTTTCTTTATCCAGACACTCATTAAGAAGCATGTTTACTAAAAATGCATGTTAACATTATGCAAGTATTTATGCAAATGAGGCTTCCTATGCAAATGAGGCCCCGCAATTAATCTCTGCACATGGCCCCACACCCCCCTTGGGCCGCCCCTGCTGCTAAGTACTTATGACCTAGTTTGGCCACTGTTGGAAACAGGATACTGGGCTTGATGCACCTTGGGGTCTGACCCAGAATGGCATATGTTATGTTCTTATGACCCAAGACTGATCCTTGGGGTACACCAATTGAGAACGGGATAGCAGTAGAGGAGGTTCCACCAGAACAAACACTGAAAGAGCGATGGGAGAGATAAGAAGAGAATCAGGATAGCACAGGGTCCTTAAAACCAAGCGAGGACAAGGTATTAAAGAGAAGGTTGTGGTCAACGGTGTCAAAAGCAGCAGAAAGGCCAAGAAGGATGAGGATCGAGTAAAGGCTCTTTGATTTTGCCAAGAACAGGTCACTGGAAACTTTGGCAAAAGCTGTTTTGGTAGAATGTAAAGGACGAAAGCCAGATTGTAGAGGGCTTAAGAGGAGAGAAAGTCAAAGCAACAGCGGTGAACCACACATTCAAGTAGTTTAGAGACGAAGGGGATGAGGGAGATGGGGCAATAGTGAGGAGGACAGGTAGGGACTACAGTGGAAGAGATGGAGCTAAGGAGAAGGGTAGAAATAGGATCAGAGGAGCAGGTAGTGAGTTTGGTTGAGGAAAGAAGGTGAATGGTTTCCTCCTCAGAGATCCTTGGAGAACAAAGAAAAGGAAGAAAGGATAGCTGAATGGTGGAGGGGGGAGGGGGAGGGGAGGGGAAGGTTGGAAGTGAAGAGGGCAAGGGATGAGGTAAATTAAAATCCCCATTATAAGCAAACAAGAGAGATCAATATCCAATACAAACAAATCTGCTAAATATGTATAAAGCTCAAAATCCTGGGCATCTGGAAGATGGATAAGCTACACAAATGTAGACACACTCATTCCCTGCAATATTGTAACACTCCATATTCCCTAACCTCACAGAATCATTTCGTGAAAAATGTAAATTCTTTTTCACGATTAACATCGCCCTCTAGTAAGTCTGTCTGGGCATAAGTGTTTATTTGTTAATGACAGCCCACAGTCTGATAGGGGTTAAATAAAACAAAAAGTTGGGTACATTTTTTAAGGCTTTGGACCGCTCCAAATAGAAGGACAAGGCTCTCTTGCTGTCCAAAGTGTGCAATACTCTTTCCTCTCTGTGGGTGTGAGGCCTGGGAAAAAATATTATCAGTACGATGGATTGATTAAGGAGAAAATACAACACAACCTTAGGAAGGAACTTTGGATGAATGCACAGAAATATCCTTTTCTTGAAGATCTTGGTATAGGATGGATCAGTTACTAGGGCTTGGAACGTATTCTACACACTGAAGTTACTAGCACCAAAAACAGGTCCTTTTAGAAAAGATACTAAAATTCACAGTTATTTAATGGCTCAAAAGGAACTTTCAGTAGCTGGGTTAAGACAAGGTTCAGGCAGACCCTGGTGAGAGACATGGCTAACCTCCATGATGTTTGAGCTGCATAAAACGCTATCTTACTCTAAAACATCTAAAGAACTATGATCTCATAACTGTTCCCAGTATTTCAACATTTTGTTGTATCCTTCATTCACATGATTAATTTATAAAAGCAACAGGTCTCAGACCTTAAAGAGCTATTGGTCTTCATTTAATGTTAACCCATGCTCTATTTTGCATCAATGACCTATATGTTGCTCTGTTATCAGTTGGTAACTTGTAACTTGCAATCTTATGTTGTTTACAAAAAGAGAGAATGAGTGCTTATCTTTAAATTTGCCCGATGCCGATTTCAGCGCTGTTGCGTTTCACAACCATGCTGTTTCTTCAGGGGCTAGGCTCACTCAGACTTCCCCATAGTAGGTATTCTGAACAACAAGTTTGTTTCATATTGTTCTCATAGTCGTCATGTTCGTGGCTCTTTTGTCAGTTGCTTCTATCTCTCTGAACCGTGTGTTTCTAACAACTCCGCGCAAAATAGAGCATGGGTTAACATTAAATGAAGACCAATAGCTCTTTAAGGTCTGAGACCTGTTGCTTTTATAAATTAATCATGTGAATGAAGGATACAACAAAATGTTGAAATACTGGGAACAGTTATGAGATCATAGTTCTTTAGATGTTTTAGAGTAAGATAGCGTTTTATGCAGCTCAACTGTCACTTTACTCTATAAGATAAGACCACATACTAGTGTTGTAACCTCCATGATGTGGCAGCTGAACTGCCACTTGAGCATCACAGTGGGCTTTAAAACGACAGTTACAGCCTGCCCCCCTCCAACAGGAAGTTGCGTCGAAAGGGGGAAGAGGCGGCAGGTTGTGAGCATGCATGCGCGCAAGCACTTTAGGCCCGAGGTGGTGCTGAAGCAGTTCAGCTACTGCTTCAGCGCAAGGAAAGATCACCGTGCGGCTGCTGTCCCTCTCCTCTGGGTGAGATAATGGATGCTGACAGTTGAGAGGGTGGCAGAATGGTGGCAACACTGAGGGCTTGCTTAGGGCAGCAGAAACCCTTGGGTTGGCCATGCTGCGCATAGCCTGATGGGCAGCTTCAATAAAAGCAGATTCCACAACTAAAGGCATATTACCATCTATGTAGTGGTAATATGCACCAAATGCACAGAGATGTACCCTAATTGAATTAGTCTTTAGACCTGACTCTGATAAATGTAGAGGTTATTCAAGCAGTTTTGTGTGGGACAGGACAAAGGGTCTAGGGCCTTTACATCATGCCATATGATCACCTAAAGCAGGGGTGGGCAATTCCAGTCCTGGAGGGCCGCAGACCAGTCAGGTTTTCATGATATCTATTTGCATCCACTGCCTTCCATTGTATGGAAATAGGTCCATGAATATTCATTAGGGACATCATGAAAACTTGACTGGTCTGCGGCCCTCCAGGAACGGAATTGCCCACCCCTGACCTAAAGGAATCTCTCCTGGAAGCCAGAATGACTCTAGATATACTAACTGGCAGGTTCAAGGAAACTAATGTTAAACCCTCAATACCCAAGCTTTGAGGACTAGTGAATTGATGTTGAAGTGCAAAGGTGCACTCACTCAGGGCCTACTATCAGCAAAGAGCTTTAATTTAAATCAAAACAGAGTATAACAGTATAAAAGGAAAAACAGGATCAGTATTCTTTGAGCAATAAATTGTTTCTAGAGACCTTTATAAAGAGGCCTTCTAGACAGGCGACAAGAGACCTGTGAAATTGTTCTAAATAGGTGTTAAAACCAAGTGACAGATCAAAGGGGCATTCTGAAAGATTCCCCCTATCCAAGCAATGGCTGTGTGAATCACCCAGTAAATTGATCACAGATTACCTTAGAAGCACAGGACAGGGTACTGTGTAGCAGCCAGCTTTTAAGAGGTAACATAGTAAATGACGGCAGATAAAGACCAGTATGGTCCATCTAGTCTGCCCAGCAAGATAGCAAGAGTAGGCGCACCTGCTGCTCCGTGCAGGCCACCCTTCCCCATGTCTTTGTTTTAGGGGTGAACCCACCACTCCGTGTAGGACACCTCTGTATGTTGAGAAATTAGATAGTTAAGTTTATTTTGATTTTATCCTGTTGCTGTAAAGGGATCCACTGTGTCTGTCCCATGCCATTTTGAATTCTGTCACTGTATTTGCCCCCACCACTTCCATTGGGAGGGCATTCCAAGCATCCACCACCCTTTCAGTGAAAAAGTATTTCCTGACATTGCCTTTCAATTTACCCCTTTGCAGCTTCATGTGATGCCTTTAGTTTTACTGCTTCCCCGTCTTTGGAAGAGGTTTGTTTGTTCATTATTTCTCTTTAAGTATTTAAAGGTCTGAATCATATCTCCCCTGTCCCTCCTCTCCTCCAAAGTGTACATGTTTAGGTCTTCAAGTCTCTTCTCATAAGGTTTCTGACGCAGGCTTCAAATCATTTCGGTCGCCTTCCTCTAAACAGTTTCCAGTCTTTTTATATCCTTTGCAAGAGATGGTCTCCAAAACTGAACACAGTATTCCAAGTGAGGCCTCACCAGTGATGTATACAGTGGCATTAGTACCTCTTCCTTTCTGCTGGTAATTCCTCTTTGTATGCAAACCAACATCCAAGGTGTGACTGGAAGTATTGTATATATCAGTTGTATATAACTCTATGTAAATTTTATGTGTATATATCTTATAAATAGTTTCCCCCGTTATGACTGTACCCCTGTTCTATGTAAGCACATTGTATTATGTAAAAAAACATTGTTGCATTGTTCAGTTGTAATGTAAACCGCACTGATCTTAATAGCGCGGTATATAAGAAAAGCAAATAAAAAAATAAATAATAAATAAATATTGTATATTGCCAGGCCTTTCTTCCACACCTAAGAACATAAGATATGCCACACTGGGTCAGACCAAGGTCCATCAAGCCCAGCATCCCGCCTCCAACAGTGGCCAACCCAGGTCACACATACTGTCACAGCCCCTCCCGGTGGCAGCATGCTGAAGGGTTAGGGTGGACATTTATTGTTTGTTGAAGCCGGGAACTCTAACTTAGGCCAGGTGCATTATGGTCCTTGTAGTTCCCTTCTTTATAAAGAATAGTTGTGTGAGCCTTGTGCTGGGTTAAATATAAAGTTTTATTCCCTTGATGCGCTAAGGTTCTCCAAGAAGACAACAGAATTCACCTTGATTCAGGGTTTCTACCAAAGTATTTACAAAGTCCAAAACTGTTATAAGAGCTTCATAGTCTTTTCCATTCAAGCAGGATTTTTCAATATAAACAGGTTAAATAAACACAAAAACTTCTTCTTTTCAGCTCAACAAAGCAATGACATTTTAGAGCATGTCTTATGCTATGACTCTGTGAGAGATTCTATACTCTCAGTTACACAGAGAGTACAGTCCATAGGATATTCAGGTAGCAATGGTTCTGGTTCTACAAGGTCTGTTTGCATATCCTCTTGCTCAGATATGGTGTCTGCTAAGCCTGAGCTTTCCCTAGGCAAAACTGGTTGTATTTCAGTAGTTCTCTCCAAGACTTTCCAGCCTGGCTGGACCTGGTCTGGCAAACAATTAATATGGCTTTTATCTAGGACCTTCTGCACAGGTTTCCAAAGCTTTCCCCAGCTTTGTTTCTCATATCTATGGCTCTCTGGTTTACAAGCCTTTCTAGGACCTGGCACACATTCAGGAAAGGAGGTGTGAATGTACCTTTGTTCTCTGAGATGTGCGTTGCTGGTATTCCGTCTACCAGGCACTCTCCTACTTACACTGTCTTCCCTGGAGACTTCTTTCTGGAGCTTTTCAGCATGGGCTTGTCCTTCCTGGAAGTTGTCCCTTCCTTGTAAGGACTGCAAGCTTAACTGCCTTTCCTTCCGTAGTTGGAGCTTTCCCCTTTCTCTCTCCTTAGTAGCAGGGGTTTCTGTTGCTCTCTGTATTGGTGGTCCTCTCTCTATTCTCCTCACCGAGCACTGCTTATAAAGCCGTTTCTCTAGTGAGCTTTCTGGCCCTCTACTCAGGTGTGTTTGATTACCTATTGCATCATTACAATCTGGGTGTGTCAGCCTACCTTCTGCAGCCTCATGTCTACTCCCTCTAGCTGCACTTCTTGGTAACTGCATTCTCTGTAAATCAGTTTCTTTAAAAGAAACGGAGTTTTCTCCCAACTCCATAGCTTCAGTAGTGTCAGCTTCATCACAGTACCTAGCAGTTTCCCCATGAGACACAGGCTCCACAACGCTTGCACTGGGCCAAGCATAGACACCCTGGGTCCCCTCCCAACAATGGTCCATGGACCTTTCCTCCAGGAACCCGTCCAAACCCTTCCCAAACCCAGCTACACCAACAGCCCCCACTCTTCATTCCCTCCCTCCTTCTCCGACCCCCACCGACCCCTGGGATAATTGTAGCTTTATAGGTGCTTAAACCTCTTAAAGGAAAGGAGATACCATATTCACTATCAGGTGCAGCTGTTTATTCTCATCGGGCATACATTAAGGACTTGAGATTAATTAAGCTTGAAGTGAACAAAGTCCATTAAACGTATTAGGTATAGTTTTATTAGTATAAGTATCCCCAGCAAACCTTAGTAAGTAAACAACTTAAATACCTATACACAGGGGCGGCCCAAGGGGGTGCGGGGCCATGTGCGGAGACTCGGTGCGGGGCATCATTTGCATGTGGCCTTATTTGAATAAATATTTGCATAATGTTTACTAAAAGTTAGTGTATGGTAACATGTCTCTTAATGAGTGTATGGATAAAGAAAGACTAAAAGATTTCTACATTACTATAATCCAGTGCCAACCGCCAGGCACATTAGGAACTACTACAAACGCGGCCCATTTAGAACCCATAGCAAACCCGCCATATCCTGACAGCATTACCAGGACTCACAAAGCACCATACCCTACCTATCAAAAGGCAATACTGCAAATATTAAACCAATACATTTCAGAGAATAACAATACATGACCTAATGGGGAAAGAGAACAAGTGGCAATGTCAAATAGGAATTACATAAACAGAATACCTCAGCTCAGTTACACATGCAGAACATAGACCATCACCAAATAAGGAATCACAATTTAGAAACAGGAAGGCAATAATTAAACTGGGAACTCCAAAAGCCAAACTTGGAATGTACAACAACACTGTAGAAATAAAACTATAAATTAATTTCCTCTTGTACCAAACAAAGTGCAGACGTTAATGATGCACATTTCCCAGAGCTTTCATATTCCACTTAATAAATTCAAAATAAAGAGATATCTTTCTACCTTTTGTGCATTTTTTTTCAGTTGCAATTGCTCCAGCCACTTTCTTTTAGTTTCTTCATGTTTTCTGCTAACTCTCCATCGTCTGCTGTCCATTTGTCCTTTCTTCTCTCTTCTAGCTTTTTTCCATTCTCTCTCTCTACATCTGCTTTAACATACTAATGGCGGAGGAGTGGCCTAGTGGTTGGGGCAAGGTACTACAGGCTGGAAGGTCGGTGGTTCAAATCCCATTAGAGGACAGCAACCTTGGGCCGGAAGGACTGGGGTTTCTAGTCCCACAGGTGCTCCTTGTGGTCTTGGGCAAGCCACTTAACCCTCCATTGCCCATGTTCCCTGTAAGTATTAGTGTATGTGTGTCATATCCCCTCGTGTTAAATGTATCCCCCAACCGCTTTGACCCGGTGAAAAGCGGGATATAAATGCAGCTAAATAAATAAATAAAATAAATAAATAATCTTTCTCCTTTTGCTCTTTCCTCATTCCTATTTCATCCAGCTCAGATGACAAGACTTCGACTTTCATACTTTGGACACATCATGCAAAGAGAGAAATCATTAGAGAAAGACATTATGCTTGGCAAGATAGAAGGTCAACGCAAAAGAGGAAGGCCAGCAATGAGATGGGTCGATACAATAACAGCAGCTACGGGTACCAGTCTGTCAACAATGAGCCGCCTGACTCAAGACCGAACACAATGTAGGATAGCTATCCAGAGGGTCGCCATGAGTCGACTCCGACTCGACGGCACTTAACAACATTTCATCCACTCAAATTTTACCCCTCCATCCTCAATCCCCACTTACTCTCCCAATACCCGGCCAATTGTAGATTTTTCATCCCTCCCACACAAAATATTTTTCCCTTCTCCATTTTACTCTCCCAGCCCCATCCCATTCTAATCCTCCCCTAACATCAGCTCCCTTCTAGTTCCAGCCTCACCCAGCATCCACTCCCTTCTAGTCCCTGCATCAGCCCATTTCCAGTCCTAGCCCCCCATCAGCCCATTTCCAGTCCTAGCTCCCCCATCCATTTCCAGTCTCCCATCATCAGCTCATTTCCAATCCTAGCCCCCCATCAGCCCATTTCTAGTCATTTCCTAGCCCCACTATCAGTCCATGTCAAATCCTAGCTCCCCTCCACTCAGCCCAATTCCAGTCCAAGCCCCCCATGAGCCTACTTCCAGTTCTAGCCCCTCCATGAGTCCCTTTCAATCCAAGCCCCCACCACAGCCCATTTCCAGTCCCATCCTAGCTGCTCCATCAGCCCATTTCCAGTCCTAGCTCCCTTCCCTCACAGCCCATTTCCATTCCAAGCCCCCCTCCCCATCAGCTATTTGCAGTTCAAGCTCCCCTTCCACTCAGCCCATTCCAAGTCCCCGTCCCCATCAGCTATTTGCAGTCCAAGCCTCCCCTTCCACTCAGCCCATTTCCAGTCCTAGCAACCCCCTAACCCATTACCAGTCCTAACCCCCCATCAGCCCACTTCCAGTCCTAACCCCATCAGCCCATTTCCAGTCAGCCCCCCATAGCCCATTGCCAGTCCTAACCCCCCCCATCTGCCCACAGCCCATTACCAGTCCTAACCCCAGCCCACCTCAACCCCTCCCCATCAGCCCATTTCCTGTCCTAGCCCCCCCATAGCCCATTATCAGTCCTAACCCCCCCATAGCCCATTACAAGTCCTAACCCCCCATCACCCCATTTCCAGACAGCCCACAGCCCATTACCAGTCTTAACCCCCCCCCCATAGCCCATTACCAGTCCTAACCCCCCCCCCAACAGCCCACAGCCCATTACCAGTCCTAACCCCATCAGCCCACCTCAAGTCCTATCCCCTCCCCCTCAGCTCATTTCCTGTCCTAGCCCCCCCCATAGCCCATTATCTGTCCTAACCTCCCATAGCCCATTACCAGTCCTAACCCCCCATCAGCCCATAGCCCATTACCAGTCCTAACCCCTCCCCATCAGCCCATTTCCTGTCCTAGCCCCCCCATAGCCCATTACCAGTCCTAACCCCCCCAACAGCCCACAGCCCATTACCAGTCCTAACACCATCAGCCCACCTCCAGTCTTAAACCCCCCATCAGCCCATTTCCAGTCCTAGCCCCCCCCATCAACCCACAGCCCACCTCAAGTCCTAACCCCCTCCATAGCCCATTACCCGTCCTACCCCCCCCCCCCCCCCATCGGCTCAGGGAAATTTAAAAAAAAAAAAAAAAGTTGGCTGCTGCAGCAGCAGCAGCCAACTTTTTTTTTTAAAATTTAATTTTAAAGCAGAATGTTCTTTGCGTGGGGCCCACTGAAACGGGGGGCCCTGTGCAAAAAACATTCTTGCTCAATGGACGGGCCGGCCCTGCCTATACAGAACCTTCAAACTAAGATGCAGACAGCAGTCCAGCAGCAAGATGGGGGCTTTCCAGTCTTTTGCATTGAGTGTTACATGTATCATTTTCTCCCAGTTGGTGAGGGGTCTTATGTGTCCACAAGGTGCAAGGAGCTCTTTGCTCTCAGGAAAAGAGTCCGATCTCTGGAGGCTAGAGTAGCAGACTTGGAGGACATGACGAAGACATAGAGGTACCTAGAAGAGACCTACAGGGACATAGTACTGAAGTCCCACCTCCACTCTGGTAGCATTCCTGTTGCCATAGAGGAGAGAGGTCACGTGAGAGGAGAGCATCACCTTGGTGTGGCAGAAAGTGATTCTGTAGCTAAGACCTGTTCTCCAGGTGATGTAGAACCCTCTCACACCAAGGAGGTTTCTCCAGGGCCATGTGCACACAAGGGAAGTGTTAGGTCAGCTGTAATAGTTGGTGATTTGATCATTAGGCATTTAGGTAGCTGGGTCGCTGGTGGATGTGAGGATCACCTGGAAACATGTCTGCCTGGTGTGAAGGAAGCAAACCTCATGCGCCACCTAGACATGATCTTAGATAGTGCAGGGGAGTAGTCTGCTGTCTTGATACATGTCGGTACCAATGACATAGGAAAGTGTGGTAGGGAGGCTCTGGAGGCCAAATTTAGGCTTTTAGGTAGGAAGTTGAAATCCAGAACTTACAGGGTAGCATTCTCCGAAATGCTTTCCGTTGCACACGCAGGACCCAAAAGGCAGGCAGAGGTCCAGAGTCTCAATGCGTGGATGAGATGTTGGTGCAAGAAAGAGGGTTTTGGATTTGTTAGGAACTGGGGAACATTCTGGGGAAAGGAGGAGCTTTTGCGAAGGGATGGGCTCCACCTTAATCGGGATGGAACCAGCCTGCTGGCATTAAGCTTTAAAAAGGAGATATAGCAGCTTTTAAATTAGATAACAGGGGAAAGCCGACAGTGCCCAAGCGCGCATGGTTCAGAACAATATATCCTTGAAGGATACTAGCAAAAGACTGAATTTAGGGCATATCGAGAGAAAGGTTCCACCAACAAACACAAAAGTAACCCAAATGCCCTTGAGTACAGAGCAGACAGCTTAAAAATTCCAAATTACCCCGGCCTACCAATATTCAGATTAAATATGAATAAAATACAGCCTCTAAAATGCTTGTATGCAAATGCTAGAAGTCTAAAAAATAAGATGGGAAAGTTAGAAAATATAGCACTAAATGAGAGGTTAGATATCATTGGTATCTCAGAGACATGGTGGAAGGAGGACAACCAGTGGGACATTGTGATACCTGGGTACAAACTATATCGTAATGATAGAGCAGATCAAATTGGTGGTGGGGTTGCACTCCATGTTAGAGAAGGGAAAGGATTAAAGTTTTGCAGGAAACAAAATTCACTGCAGAATTTCTATGGATTGAAATTCCATGTAAAAAGGGGAAAGGGGAAAGGGGAAAGTGAAAGCGAAGGCAATGGCAGTGGGTGTGTACTATCGACCACCTGGCCAGAATGAACAAAGGGATGATGAAATGCTCAAAGAAATTAGGGAAGCTTACAAATGTTACAGCACAGTAATAATAATGGGTGATTTCAATTACCCCCGGTATCGACTGGGTCGGTGTCAGTGCAGGACATGCTAGGGAGATAAAGTTTCTAGATGAAATAAATGACTGTTTCTTGGAGCAGCTGGTTCATGAACTGACCAGAGGGGAAGCCATTTTGGACCTAGTCCTTAGTGGAACACAAGATCTGGTGCAAGAGATAAGGGTATTGGGGCCACTTGGCAGTAGTGATCATAGCATGATCGCGTTTGATATAATAAATGGAGGAACGATGGCAAGAAAATCTACAGTAATACCTTTTAACTTTCAAAAGGGAGACTATGATAAAATGAGGAAAATTGTTAAGAAAAAAACTAAAAGGAGCAGTTGCAAAGGTTAAAGATTTACATCAAACTTGGGTGGTATTTAAAAACATCTTGGAAGCCCAGACCAGCTGTATTTTGCGCTTTAAGAAAAGTGAAAGGAAGTCCAAAAAACTGCCAGCATGGTTTAAAGGAGAGGTCAGAGAGGCTGTTGTTGCCCAAAAAAAAAAAAAGAATCCTTCAGAAAATGGAAAAAGGAGCCAAATGACGAAAACTGGAAACAACATAAGCACTGGCAAGTTAGATGCAAGGCATTGATAAGGCAGGCAAAGAGAGAATTTGAGAAGAAGCTTGCTGTGGAAGCAAAACCGCATAATAAAGATCTTTTCAAGTACATTCGTAGCAAAAAACCTGTGAGTCAGTCAGTTGGACCATTATATGATAGAGGGGTAAAAGGGGTATTAAGAGGGGACAAGGCCATAGCGGAGAGGCTGAATGAATTCTTTGCTTCGGTTTTTACTGAGGAAGATTTAAGGATGTTGCCCATGACTGAAATGGTATTTAAAAGTGATGCCACGGTAGAATTGAAAGAAGTATCGATACACTGGGAAGATGTATTACAACAATTTGATAAACTGAAAAATAGCAAATCACCTGGACCGAATGGTATACATGAAAGGGTGTTGAAAGAACTGAAATATGAGATTGCAGACCTACTATTAGTAATCTGTGAATTATCATTAAAATCATCTGTAATACCTGAAGATTGGAGGATGGCGAATGTAGCCAATTTTTAAAAAGGGTTCTAGGGATGATCCGGAAAACTACAGACCAGTGAGTCTGACCTCAGTACTGGGAAAAATGGTAAAAACTATTATAAAGAATAAAATTACTGAACATGTAGATAGTCATGGCTTAATGGGAGACAGCAAACATGGCTTTAGCCAAGGAAGGTCTTGTCTTACTAATCTGTTTTGTTTTTTTTTGAAGGTGTGAATAAACAGGTATACAAAGATGAGTCAGTTGATATCGTGAATCTGGATTTTCAGAAAGCATTTGACAAGGTCCAACATGAGACACCTCTTGGCAAAATTGAAAAGTCATGGGATAGGAGGTAGTGTACTATTGTGGATCAGGAATTGGTTAAAAGATAGAAAGCAGAGGACGTCACCATCGAAGATGGCAACAGCTATGTGAAGCTCCCGTGGTTGGGAAGATAAGATCCCCAATCAGCAGCTTGAATGCCCGAATTAAGCAGTAAAAAGTATCGGCGTTTCCCTGAAGAGCAAAAAAACCCAAACCTGGATCTGAAAACCTTTGGGTTTAAGGCGACCCCACGGGCAGTGAGAGTCAGAGCAAAGATGGCACCGAATGGAGTGGTGGGGGAAAATTCCTCAACAGGAGTCTGCGTGCCGGGGGATGGTGAGCTGAGCTCGTTGAAGGAAGAGTTGAAAGAGTAGTTCAAAACGATCCGACAAGACCTGGCCAATTTCAAAGCAGAAGCAAAAGAGTGGATTAGAGAACTGAGCGATGATATCCATGAGCTTGGGCAACGGGTTGAGTCCGTGGATCAGAGAATGGAGGAGCACAAAGGGTTTCTAAATTCTGTGAAAGAAAACAAGGACCCGGCGAAAGCAGAAATGGGAGAGCTATGGTCAAAATTGGAGGATTTGGAGAATAGGACGCGTCGCTCAAATATATGCTTGAGAGGCATCCCAGAGAAAGAGGAAATTTTCAACTGCAAAGTACTGGTGGAACAATTGTGTAAGGCCATATTAAGACAAGCTGAAGCACCAATGGAGAATTTATGTTTTGATATAGACAGAGCACATAGAGCTTTAGGCCCAAAGTGGGATGGCTTGCCAAGAGACATTGTAGCGTGTTTTCATGACTTCAGTACAAAGGAAGCTGTAATGCAAGTGGCGTGGAAAGTGGGCAAAGTGCTCTGGGAGGTTCAACCAGTGGAACTGTATGCTAATATTTCAATCATTACCATAAGAAAGAGAAGAACCTTTAAAGAAATTACAACACGGCTAAGAGAAGAATGTATTCGCTACAAGTGGCTGTTTCCCTTTGGACTGCAATTCAAGATTGTGGGAAAGACCACCACTACGCACACCATAGAGGAAACTATCAAAGGAATGTAGATGGCAGGGTGGTCAGAGCTACCGAAAGTACCGGTGGGAAAAGAAGCGAAGCAGAAGAGGTTGGGGCTTGTGAGTACGGAGTGGCAGCGAGCGACGCAGGGGAGCCAACGTTTGAGATGCCAGAAGCCCAAAAATGTCAAACACCCGGGAGATATCTGATCATGGACTTTGAAGATAATGTAAAGCGGGTGTTGGTTGGGAGGTGAAGTGGAGGGGAAATGTCGGGCTTTTTGTGCTTTGCATACTAAGGGCAGACGAATGTATATTAATGGGGAGGAAGATGTAATGTCGATCTTGGTAGTGACCCACACCTCATTAGAGTGAGAGGGGTGGAACCATCTGGAAAATTGAAGGGAGGGTTGGGGTGGGGGGTTGGTGGGAGGATGAGGGAGGGGGCGGGGGTGGCAAGAGGGGGGAGGAGATGGAGGGGAGGGTCTTGCAGGCTGGAAAGAGTAATCTTCTTGGGAAAGTATGGCAAGTCATACAAGACATGACTTTAGAGTGGTATCCTTGAATGTAAGGGGCCTCAACTCAGAAAGAAAGCAGCAGTTATGTTATAAAGAAGCGCTTAGGCTGAATGGTGATATTATTTTAATACAAGAAATGAACCTAATGGGTGGTGGAGAGTGGAGGAAGGGAAATAAAAAATTTCCAAACCAATGGTTTGCATCTAACCACCATGAAAAGAAGAAAGGAGGGGTAGGAATATTTATAAATGCGAGAATTCAGTGCTAATGTCTGCAAGTGAAAAAAGATAAGAGGGGGCAGATACCTGTTATTAAAAATTAAGATGTTTGAGCAGGTATATACAATAGTGAATGTGTATGGCCCTAATTCTGCACAAGGGGATTTTTATGAAGGGTTGAGATCCATTCTAATAAACTTTAATGAAGGTCATTTGATCTGGGGGGGGGGGGACTTTAATCTAACAGTCAACCCCGAATTAGACTCAAGGGGACAAGCGAGAGGTTTAGTGCGGCAGAGGAAAAAATTAAAAACTTTTAGGAGGGATTTGGGTTTGACTGACGCTTGGAGGGATATGCATGGGAGGGAGAAGGATTACACATTTTATTCTTCGGTGCATGGGTCCTATAGTAGGATAACATAAGAACATAAGATATGCCATACTGGGTCAGACCAAGGTCCATCAAGCCCAGTATCCTGTTTCCAACAGTGGCCAATCTAGGTCTATGTACCTAGCAGTTTCCCCAAAAGACATAGGTTCCACAATGCTTGTATTGGGTCAAGCATTATTATCCTGGGTCCCTTCTTAATAATGGTTTATGGACCTTTCCTCCAAGAACTTGTCCAAACCTTTTTTAAACCCAGCTACACTAACAGCCTTTACTACATCCTCCGGTAACAAATTCCAGAATTTCATTACACATTGAGTGTAAAAATATTTTCTTTTATTAGTCTTAAATCGTTTACCCTGTAGCTTCATTACATGTCCCCTAGTCTTTCTATATTCTGATAACAAACAATCGATCTACGTTTACCTGTTCCACTCCATTCATTAATTTATAGAGTTCTATCATATCTCCCCTCAGCCGTCTCTTTTCCAGGTTAAAGAAGAGCCCTAACCTTTTTTTACCTTTCTTCATAGGGGTATCCTTCCATCCCCTTTACCATTTTGGTGGCTCTTCTCTGAACCTTTTCTAATAACACTATATCCTTTTTAAGAGAAGAAATTAAGGCGAGGTTTGTGGAGTTCTATAGGGAACTGAGCACACCAGAAGAGACAGTAGCGGATGGCGGGAGTCACTCTAATACCTAGAGGGGAAAGATTCTACGCAATGTTGGTCCTATCAGCCAATCTCTTTACTGGGGTCTGATTTGAAATTTTTTTCTAGAGTACTGGCCAATAGATTAATTTCATATATGCCCCATTTAATTCATATGGATCAATCTGGGTTCATACCCATGAGACAAGCATCAGACAATTTAAGGAAGGTTCTTAATGTTGTATGTAAGGGTAAGAGTAGGAATGAAGAACTGTTGTTGTTGGCAATAAATGCATAGAAGGCATTTGATAGGGTATCCTGGCCTTTTTTGATTCAGACCCTAGGAAAAGTTGGGATTGAAGGTAGATATTTGGAGTAGGTGAGTGCCTTATGTAAGAACCCTCAGGCTGCGCTGTGGATCAATGGAGAATACACGGAAGCCTTTGAGCTTATGCGAGGGACTAGGCAGGGTTGTCCTTTGTCTCTTTTATTGTTTGTGTTAACAATGGAACCATTAGCCCAAAGAGTAAGAGACTTGGGGGTGATTCAGGGACTGAAATGGGAAAGGGGGGAGAGTAAGGTGTACTTGTTTGCTGATGATTTATTATTTATCATTACATCCCCAGAGCAAACGTTGAGCGCTTTGATGAGTGAACTGGAGAGTTTTGGAATGTTTCTGGGTTTAAAATGAATGCATCCAAATCTGAGATTTTAAATGTATCCATCCCAGATAGAACAAGCAAAAAATTGAAGAAATTGTTCCCCTTTAAGTGGGCTAAGAGAAGTATTCGCTATTTGGATGTCCAAGTAACACCACTGATTTCAGACCTGTTTGGAGCAAACCATATTCCTCTAGAGGACAGAACTCGACCTAGAAGCTCTGCACACCCAATGTTACGACCCAATTTAACTGTAAACTTTCAGAGGTAATATATCTTTCTGTATATAGCTTGTATATAGTTTACCATGTTGTCTCCAAGTTACTGACCCTGTTATAATGTAAGCAAAAGACCTTGTTATAATGTAAGCAAAGGACTGTTCTAATGCGAAATTTGTTATCTGTAAACCGCGCTGATACCAAAGAGCGCGGTATATAAAAACTGTAAAATAAATAAAATAAATAAATAAATAAATAAGATTCGAAGAGAGTTGGAGGGTTGGGGAGGGTTGAAACTGACCTGGTCAGGGAGAATAGCAGCAGTAAAAATTATGATATTTCCTAAGCTGCTCTTCTTGTTTAGCATATTGCCGGGGGCTGTACCAGGGGGATTACTAAGAAAGATGCAATGTGTGTTGTGGAAGTTTATCTGGGGAGGTAAAAGAGCGAGAGTCCCCAAACATATTTTGATAAAGAATAAAGTAAAAGGAGGTATGTCGATCACTGACTTGGGAAAATATGATAGTGCTGCAAAGTTAAGGGCGGTTTTGGAATAGGAATTACATGACAAGCAAGATAGGGTTCAGATGGAAAGGAGGACATTGGGAGTACCATCATTGAGAGAGGCGCTGTGGATTCCCTGGGGACAGAAGCTGGTGTCAAGGTGTGACAACCCATTTGTGCAAGTAACGTTACAATTATGGTTCCAATGGCAGGCAAAGTGGTTGGGTAAGGGATGTGTGACTACAGGCATCCCCCTAAG
Organism: Ichthyophis bannanicus; assembly: GCA_033557465.1. Taxonomy (NCBI): domain Eukaryota; kingdom Metazoa; phylum Chordata; class Amphibia; order Gymnophiona; family Ichthyophiidae; genus Ichthyophis; species Ichthyophis bannanicus. The sequence continues at coordinate 125,913,973 of CM066047.1, forward strand.
GGGCAATTGTGAATTCCCTCCAGGGATGAAGGGTGGGTTTGCTGAGAGATGGGCTAGAAGTAATCTGTGTTGTGTGGGTCAGTTTCTGGAAGGGCATAAAGTTAGATCATTTGAAAAAATTAAGGAAGAATTTTCATCGAAGAATCCAGATTATTACAACTATGTGCAGGTGGTTAACTATATCCAAAAGAGAATCATTCCAGATTTGAGGGAGGAAATTGCTCCAATCGAGCAGCTGTTCCTGAAAGATAAGATAAAGGGCAGCATCACACAATTATATGAAATCATGATCACATCGAAGAATGAAAAAGAATTATTTCAAAAGAAATGGGAAGCAGACCTGGGGATGGTTATGTCGGAGCAAGCCTGGAATGGGATTTATGCCCAGAGGTATAAGGGTCTGTTAGCTAGCAATTTAATAGAACATAACTATAAGATCATGTATAGGTGGTATGTGATGCCAGATGTAATTCAAAAAATATATAGTGAGACAAGTGGTCTCTGTTGGCGGGAGTACGGGGGGGGGGGGGGGCGAGGAACTTTTCTCCATATATGGTGGCTATGCCCAAAAATACAGGCGTTTTGGAGAGAAGCATTTCAGACTCTGGTTATCATGTTGGGAAAGGCTGTTGGGGTAGACCCAGGAGTGGCGTTATTAGAGATCCATAGAAAGTGAATGAAAAAAGAAGAGAGCAATTCCATTAATTTGGGCTGTTTGGCAGCTTGGTTGGAAATAGCTAAGAAATTGAGGCAAAGTGGACCACCGCTCCTGGGTGACTGGGAAAAAGGTATGCACCATATATATTTGATGAGTAAGTTGACAGCCCTGAAACAAGAGAGAATGATGCAGTATGAGAGGATATGGTCTAAATATTCTTCCTGGCTGCTTATGGTTTAATTGTGGAAGGTGAAGCAAGAGGAGTGATGATTGAATGTAATTATATGTTAAACAGTGCCTGTAGGGGGGGATGAGTGGGGAGAGGAGGGGTTGGTATAAACAGGGGAAAAAATCTGAGTCACAGGAAAGAATAAGGGGGCAATGGTAAAATACTCTGTAGAATGGGAAAAATTTCATGTGAGATGAATATTGTATTTGTATTGGGGTGATGTACTCTACTGTATGTAGTTCCCTGTGACAAAAAAAAAAAAATAGAAAGCAGAGAGTAGGGCTAAATGGCCAATTTTCCCAATGGAGAAAGGTGAATAGTGGAGAACCCCAGGGACCTGTGCTGGGTCCGCTGCTTTTTAATATTTGTAAATGACCTGGAAATCAGAATGAGTGAGGTAATCAAATTTGAGGATGACAAAAAATTATTCAAAGTTGTTAAAACCCATGAGGATTGTGAAAAATTGAAAGAGGACCTTAATAAATTGGAAGACTGGGCATCCAAATGGCAAAGTTATGCACCTAGGAAAGAACAACCCAAACTATGGTTACATGATGCAAGGTTCCACATTAGGAACCACCACTCAGGAAAAAGATTTAGGCGTCATCGTGGATAACATGTTGAAGCCCTCCGCCCATTGTGCTGCGCCGGCCTAGAAAGCAAATAGAATGCTAGGAATCATAAGGAAAGGAATGGAAAATAAAACAAAGGATATTTATAATGCCTTTGTATCGTTCCATGGTGCGACCGTACCTTGAATATTATGTGCAATTCTGATCGCCGTATCTTAAAAAGGATATAGCGTTATTAGAAAAGGTACAGAGAAGAGCCACTAAAATGGTAAAGGTAATGGAAGGATACCCTTATGAAGAGAGGCTAAAAAGATGAGGGCTCTTCAACCTGGAAAAGAGATGGCTGAGGGGAGATATGATAGAGGCCTATAAATTAATGAATGGAGTGGAATGGGTAAACGTAAATCGATTGTTTACGCCATGCCATCAAAATATAAAAAAATTAGGGGACATGCAATGAAGCTACAGTGTAACCTATTTAAGACTAATAAGAGAAAATATTTTTTCCTCCATGTGTAAACAAACCCTGGAATTCTTTTTACCAGAGGATGTAGTAAAAGCTGTTAGTGTAGCTGGGTTTAAAAAAGTTCTTGGAGGAAAGGTCCACAAACCATTATTAAAGGGAATCCGGGAAATCCACTGCTTGCCCCAATACAAGGATTGTGGAACCTGTGTCTTTTGGGGAAACTGCTAGGTACTTGTGACCTAGACTGGCCACTGTTGGAAACAGGATACTGGCTTGATGGTCTGACCCAGTATGGTCTATTTTATGTTCTTATGCTCCCCCATCCTGTGTGATTAGGGTTGGCAAATTGTGTGGTCACAATGGATCTCTTACAAAAAGTTCAAATAGAAGAGGAAACCATCATTGTCTGGGCAAATACAGTACTACAAGAATCATGGTTCCCTGGTCCCTTCTGAGTTTCTGCAATGAGAGATACTGGAAGGACACATGTACAGAGGCCCAGTCTAAGAGGAAGTCTGAGGCTAGGTTGCCATGTCCCCGTATCCTGGAATAGAACTGATGTTGCTTTCCTATTCTTGGGAGTGGTAAAAAGGTCATTCAATGTGTGGCCCACTCCTGAAAGATGGTTTGAGCACCTCTCAGTCTGGGGACCACTTGCAGGGCTGCAGCACATGGCTCGGTTTATCAGCCAGGATAATGTCTTGTCCTGCCAGGTATGTGGCTCTGAGCACCATCCTGTGAGAGAATTTGCAAAGAGTGGATCCTCTGAGGGAGTGGAGAACATGAGGAAAGATCTACAAAAGCTGGAAGAATGGTCTAATGTGAAGATGTGCAGTGTCATGCAGTTGGGAAGCAGAAATCCAAGGGAATTATACATGATAGGGGGTGAGAGGTTGGTGTGCATGGACCAAAACGACGACCTTGGAGTGATTGTTTCTGGGGATCTCAAGGTAGCAAAACAGTGCGACAAGGCAGTGGCAAAAGCCAGAAGGATGCTGGGTTGCAACACAGAGAGGAATTACCAGAAGGAAGAGGTACTGATGCCACTGTACAAGTCGCTGGTGAAGACTCACTTGGAATATTGTGTCCAATTTTGGAGACCATATCTCGCAAAGGATATAAAAAGATTGGAAACAGTTAAAAGGAAGGTGACAAAAATGATTTGGAGTCTGTGTCAGAAGACTTATGAGAAGAGACTTGAAGACCTAAATATGTACACTCTGGAGGAGAGGAGGGACAGGGGAGATATGATTCAGACCTTTAAATACTTAATAATGAACAAACAAACTTCTTCCAAAGACGGGGAAGCTACAAAACTGCAAGGGGGTAAACTGAAAGGCAATGTGAGGAAATACTTTTTCACTGAAAGGGTGGTGGATGCTTGGAATGCCCTTCTGATGGAAGTGGTGGGGGCAAATACAGTGAAAGAATTCAAAACGGCATGGGACAGACACAGTGGATCCTTTTATATAAACGGGATAAAATCAAAATAAGCATAACTATCTCTTATATCTCAATCAAATAGGGGTGGACCTACATGGAGCGAAGGATACACCTTAACAAAGGCATGGGGAGAAGCGACCTGCATGGAGTAGCAGGTGCATCTACTCTTGCCACCTTGCTGGGCAGACTAGATCGATCATGCTGGTCTTTATCTGCCGTCATATACTGTTACTATGTTCCATATTGCTTTCAAATCCAGGAAATGTAACTGGTGAAGTTTCTCCTGGGCAGACAATTATTTTTGAATGTGAAACCCATCTATATGGGCTCCCCAACCCAGTTTGGATGCATCTGTTATTAGTACTTTTTGGTATGGAGAACTTTGGAAGGAGATTTCTAATGCCAGAATGGAATGATGCCCAAGTGTCCTGGAGTGGAACAGGGACAAATATTTCATCTCAGAGATTTTGAGTGGCCTGAGTCCACTGTGTGCTCGAAGTCCATTATCTCATTTTGAGTCATATAAAAGGTGTGGCATGTCCTGTTGAAGCCATCTGGAGTGGAGTAGCCGCCTAATGGTTAGAGCACTGGCTTGTGAACCAAGAGACCAGGGTTTGATTCCCACTAACAATCTTGTGGCCTGGGGCAAGTCACTTAACCCTTCATTGTCTCAGAAGAATCCAAGTTATCAATTGCCTTGTTTAATGTACATTACCAAGTTTACATTGACTAAAAAATGATAAAGCAGTATAAAAAAAACCTGTTAAATATCCTCAACATGTTTCATGCTGATTATCTGCTGACATCTTTGAACAACTTTCACAATGGGACATCAAATTGATGACTTTCTTGCAGAAGACAAGTTTTTGTTTGAGTCTTGTCTAGTAGAGTTCCTATAAATTCCAATTGAGTTGATGGGCTTAAATTGGACTTCTGATAATTTATGACATGCCCTAGCAACTTTAACACTCAGATGGTTGTGTACAAGGATCCTTGAGCTCCTTCCCAAGTTCTGCTCTTGTCCAGCCAATTGTCCAGATAGGGAAACACGTGCACCCTCATATATGTGTAGATATGCTACAACAACATAAACACATTTCGTGAATATGCATGGGCTGCTGCGAAGCTAAAGGGCAGTATGTGGTACTAGTAGTGCTGTTTCCCTATTACGAATCTCAGATTTCCTGTGACTGGAACATATCTGAATGTTTGTGTTCACATCCTTCAAGTCTAGAAAGCATAGGGGCTTGTTTACAAAGCCGCGGTAGCGGTTCACGATCGTTATCGGAGCCACGGCTTTGTAACAATCGCAAACCGCTGCTGCGGCTTTGTAAACAAGCCCCATAGTCTCTTTTCTGCAGATAGGGTATGAGGCTAACTAGAGAAATCATTCTGAACTTTTCTTGTACAAGATGCTTTTTCAGAACTCTTAGGTCTAGGATAAGATGGAATCCCCCTATCTTCTTTGTGATCATGAAGCATTTGGAGTACAATCCCTTCCCTTCCCTTCCCTTCTTTCCCTAGTGGAACGGATTCAGTCACACTGACCTCTAGAAAGGACATGAGCTCCTTTGCCAGTATCTTCTGATGTGGAGAGCTCATCGAAGATGCTCTCAGCAGGCATTTTGGAGGAACATCCAAAAGATGAACTCTAGCCTAACTGGATGATTTTTAGAACCCAGCTGTCAGAGGTTATAAAGGACCAATGGTCTATGTAAAATATTAGCCTCCCTCCTACTGGAAGTTTGTTCAGCAGAGATACAGGAGACTTTGGCTATGTTCTCCAAGAGACAGTCAAAATCCCTATGGAGCAAACTAGGTCTTCTGCTGACAAGGACATGAGTGAAGACTCTGGTCTAGAGGGATCAAGAGCTAAGAGTGTACCTACACCTATGAGAGTAATAGTTCTTCCTTTGACCTCTGCTTCCTTGATAAGGTGGTCAGGTCAGAAGTGGGCCTAGAGAGGGTCTTAAGGGTGTTATTATGTTGCCTCTTGCACCTTATCTCAAAAGAGATTCTCTCCACAGCATGGCATTTCAGTGAGTTTCTCCTGCACATCGTACTGTAAGCCTGAGCTCCGGAGCCATGACAGTCTCCAGGCAGCAGTATCCATTGGGGAAATCCTCAGTGCGATATTGAAAATATCAGGTTACTTAGACCACATATTTTCCACACTGCTTCCCTTTGCTCACTAGGCAGTGGAGTTGCTTGGCCTTCTCTGAAGGGAGTCTTCAAAATCCTATGTGTCACACATCATGTCCCACAACTGCGTGCCAGTACTACTACTATTAATCATTTATATAGTGCTAAAAGGTGTACGTAGCGCTGCACAGACACATACAAAAGACTGTCCCTGCTTATCAGAGCTTACAATCTAATTTTTTTAAATTGCATTTTTATTTGCATTTTTTAATGAACACCCAAGCATTCACATGAATGAACCAAAGAAAAACATGTAATCAAACAACATAGCAAAGAAAAACTTAAGGGAAAAAAATCCATATAATTAGACCACAAAAAAAAGAAACAGGGAGGCTCCAAGAAAACTAATAAAACAAGATCCCCAATTAAAATCATAATCAAGTCCTTGCTACCAAAGAAAAGAAAAAACTAAACAAAAACAGGCAGAGACTTAGCCGTATAGAAAGTCACATCCACTTTAGTATCTTCCCTTGCAATAAGGAACTCAAGGAGCTGCTTGGGCTCAAAGAAAAGAACATTTTTACCTTGATAGGAAATATAGCAATGAGAAGGAAATTTTAACGAAAAGGTAGCTCCCTAGGACAAGGTCCTGGCTCTATAGGCCAGAAACTCCTTCCTCTGAGACTGAGTAGCCCAAGACATATCAGGAAAAATGCAAACCTGAAAGCTCAAGAATTGCTCATTAATATTCCTAAAATAAGAATGAAGAATCAAAACCTTGTCCGATTCCAATGCTAGGGTAAAAAGCATAGTGGTAATCACTTCCAGAGAACTTTCTAGAAACCCAGTTAAGTCCCCAGTCCCTAAGGACACATCTACCAGGCCTGGTCCTCTGACGAGATTACCAATGCCCAAGGACAGATATTAGACCTTGGTCAGGGGAGGCAAATGCTCCTGTGAGATATTAAGCATCTCACAGAAGTATTTCTTCACCATTTCCAGGGGAGATAGGACAGGAGATTTCAGAAAATTCAATAATCAAAAATTGTTCCTCCATGCTTGATTTTCCAGATGTTCCGTCTTCCTAGCCAGTAAAATCATGTTTTTAATTAGAGCCACATGCTCCTCTCGGAGGTGTCCAAAATCTTCTTCAAGTTGAGAAATAGAACTTGCCTACTGCTCCTGAACTCTGGAAACCTCAGAAATATTTGTTTTCAAACTCGAAAGTTCAGCACTCATTGTGCCCACAACAATAGATAAGGAAGAAATCAAAGCAGCTATGGTGCCCCACAGCCCGTCTAAAGTAATAACAGTGGGTTTAACCAAACCCCAACTAGCCGGAAGATGCACTCCTCCAATCCCTAACAACTGCTGCTCAGCCGTGGAAAAAGTTGAACCAACTGCAGAAGCCCCAACCGACTACTGCAAGGATCCAAGGTGCAAAGCTAGAAACACTGACAAGCCCTCTTCACTTCCCCGTACCGGCGTGCTCTTCAAAAAGCCAGGGGGAAGTGCTACATCGGGTGAAGATAAACTTCTGGGCTGAAGCGGGGGTGGGGAGGGGGGAGACACGCTGCTCTGTGGACAAAGATATGCCTGATACACCACTCCGAGGCCAACAGCAACAAATCTGCAGAGATCCTGACCAGCAGTGGGAAGCAACACCAAACCTGAGGGTAGGTCGGCCTGCTTCCTTTTCCTCCGCCCCATCACAAAGTTCACACCAGCAGGTTGGGATCCGATCAGTGTGGAGCTACTGCTCCAGGACCACTTCCTGCCATCATCTTGCCTCCCTAACATGAACTCATAGTTGTACTCCAGAGCTTACAATCTAATCAAGACGGACAATACAATATATGAGAACAAGATTACAGTAGGGAAGGGCAATGAGACAAAATGAGAACAAAGGATTAAGATCCAAGTGACCTGAAAAAGGTGAGCCTCTAGCAAGGATTTGAAATGGGGGAGAGATGAAACCTGACAAAGATACAGGTAATTGATGCTCCTTATGCCTGGAACAAAAGTGAAAGAATCAAAGACTGGAATTGACTTTTGAAAAGAAGGGCATAGAGAGAAGCAAGCCAGAGAAAGAGTGCAGTTCACAAGTTGGGGTGTAGGGAGAGAGAAGAGACGAGAGGAAAGATAGTGAGGAGCAATAGAATGAATGCACTTACAAGTCAGAAGGAGAAGTTTGCATTGGATACAGAAACTGATGGGAAGCCAATGAAGTGATTTGAGAAGAGGGGTTATATAAGTATATTGAGGCTGGCAGAAGATTAGCCGTGCAGCAGAGTTTTGAACAAATTGAAGGGGAGAAATATGAATAAGAGGGAGACTAGCAAGGAGAAGGTTGCAACAGTCAAGGCGAGAAGATACTAAAGAGTAGATAAGTGTTTTAGTGGTGTGTTCAGAAAGAAAGGGGCAAATTTTGTTAATTTTGTAGAGTAAGAAATGACAGATTTTTGCTATCTGTTGGATATGTGTGGAGAAGGAGAGGGAGGAGTCAAAGATGACTCCAAGGTTCCAGGCTAAGGAAACAGGAAGCAGAAAAGTGTTATCAACAGAGATAGAGAAGGGAGGAAGAGGGTTTAGGGGGACAAAATAGGAAGTTCGGTTTTGGCCATGTTCAATTTCAAATGGTGGCGAGACGTCCAGGCAGTGATGTCATATAGGCAGGCAGATACTCAGGCTTGGAGAGTAAGAGAAATATCAGGTGTAGATAGATAGATCTGAGAGTCATCAGCATAAAAATGATATTGAAAGCCATGGGAGGAGATGAGAGCACCAAGGGATTGGGTATAGAGAAAAATAAGGAAAGGGCCTAGAACAGACCCTGGGGGTGCACCAACTGATAGAGGGATAGCAATAGAGGAGGAACCACCAGAACAGACACTGAAGGAGGGATGGGAGAGATAAGAAGAGAACCAGGACAGTACAGAGCCCCTAAAACCAACTGAGGACAGTGTATCAAGGAGAAGGTAGTGGTCAACAGTGTCAAAAGCAGCAGAAAGGTCAAGAAGAATGAGGACTGAGTAAAGGCCTTTGGATTTAGCCAGGAACAAGTCGCTGGAGACTTTAGCAATGGCCGTTTCAGTAGAATTTAAGGGATCAAAGCCAGATTGAAATGGATTGAGGAGGGCTTGAGAGGAGAGAAAATAAAGGCAACGGTGAACAACTGCATGTCCAAGAATTTTGAAAATGAAGAGAAGGGAGATGGGTCGATAATTAGGACAAGAAGGGTCAAGTGAAGGTTTCTTGAAAAGAGGTGTGACCAGAGCATGCTTGAAGGCTGCAGGGAAAGTTGCAATAGAGAATGCTAAGTTGAGAATGTGTGTGATGGAAGGGATGATAGAGGAGGAGATGGAGTTAAGGAGATGGGTGGGGATAGGACCAGAGGAACAGGTAGTAAGTTTAAAGTAGGAAAGTAGATGAGATGTTTCCTCTTTGGAGATTTTAGAAAAGAAAGAAAAGGCAACAGAGATTGAAGGAAAAAGTTAGTAATGAAGAGGCGGAAGAAGGGATGAAGCTGATCTTGAGGGGAACTGGAATGTAATCTTGTAGACTTTGTTGTGGAAATAGTCTGTAAGGGTTTGGATAGAAAGAGAGGGGGGGCGGAGATAATGCCTTGAGGAGAGAGTTGAGAGTAGAGAAGAGACGACGAGGGTCAGAGGCAAGAGTTAGTTAGATGGACATAGTAGCTTTGCTTGGCATGAATTTGAAGTGAAGACATTCAGAAAGGGAGCAGAATTTGAGCCAAATGCGCTCAGCTGAATGGGCACAGGAGCGAATGTAGTGGGTAATTGAAGACAGCCAGGGCTGAGGTACAGTGCACCTCACAGGACGTAGGATAGGAGGAGCAAGAGAATCCAGAGCTGAGGAGAGAACAGCATTATAGGAAACTATAGCCTCATCAACCGAGTTAGAAGGCAAAGTGGAGGAGAGGGGTGAAGAGACAATAGTGGAGAGAGCTAATGGATCGATAGCATGAAGATTCCCAAAAAGGTAGGAGGAGACTGAGTGAAATTGAGGTGGGAAGTGATGAAGAGTGAAGATAACCAGGTGATGGTCAGATGAGGGAAGAGCTGAGATACGGAAATTAGAGGGTAAACAATTAGAGAAGAAAACAAGGTCAAGGCAATGGCTATGCTGATGAATGGGGGCAGAAGAGCAAAGCTGAAGGTTAAATGAGGAGGTAAGGGAAAGAGGTTTGAAAGCATAGGGGTCAGAATGGTGATCAACATGAATGTTAGTCACCAAGAATAAGGGAAGGAGAAGAAGAATCGAGAAATAAGGAAAGCTATGAGTCAAAGTCAGAGAGAAAGATAGAGGTGGACTTGTCAGATGGTCTATAGCAGCGATGGCGAACCTATGGCACGCGTGCCAGCTGTGGCACGCGAAGGCCTTGCAGCTGGCACGCGGGAAGGTCCGCAATTAAGATATGCGGTAAAATTTAAAAAAAAAAAGCTGTCTTCTCCTGCTGCCGGGGCCGCCGCGGCAGAATCGAGTGTGCCGCGGGGCCCCCCCTGCCCAGCACAGCCTGCCCTCCCCCTCTATCCGCTCTCTCGTCGCAGCTCACAGTGACACGTGCCGGCTTTCAGAGAGCGAGGGAAGGGTTTCTCCCTCACTGCTCTGTTAAGCCCGCGGGGGCTGATGGGAAGTTCCCATCAGCCCCCGCGGGCTTAACAGAGCCGCGAAAGGGAAACTAATCCCTTCGCGCTCTGAAAGCCGGCGTGTGTCACTGTGAGCTGCGACGAGAGAGCGGATAGAGGGGGAGGGCAGGCTGTGCTGGGCAGGGGGGGCCCTGCGGCACACTCGATTCTGCCGCGGCAGCCCCGGCAGCGGGAGAAGACAGCTTAAAAAAAAAAAAATTCCATCGGCTGGGGGGGGGGGGGGTTGGGATTGCGGTTGGGCGGGGGGGGTTAGGGGTGGTGATGGGCGGTGGGGGGGGCGGGGGGGGTTAGGAGTGCTGATGGGCTGGGGGGGTTAGGAGTGCTGATGGGCTATGGGGGGGCTGGGGGGGTTAGGAGTGCTGATGGGCTATGGGGGGCTGGGGGGGGTTAGGAGTGCTGATGGGCTATGGGGGGGCTGGGGGGGGTTAGGAGTGCTGATGGGCTGGGGGGGTTAGGAGTTCTGATGGGCTATGGGGGGGCTGGGGGGGGGTTGAGTGCTGATGGGCTATGGGGGGGGGGCTAGGACAGGAAATGGGCTGATGGGGAGGGGTTAGGACTTGAGGTGGGTTGATGGGGTTAGGACTGGTAATGGGCTGTGGGCTGTTGGGGGGGTTAGAACTGGTAATGGGCTATGGGGGCGTCAAGACTGGTAATGGGCTGTTGGCTGATGGGGGCTGTCTGGTAATGGGCTATGGGGGGGGGTTTAGGACTGATAATTGGCTATGGGGGGGTGCTATGACAGGAAATGGGCTGATAGGGAGGGGTTAGGACTTGAGGTGGGCTGATGGGGTTAGGACTGGTAATGGGCTGTGGGCTGATGGGGGGGTTAGGACTGGCAATGGGCTATGGGGGGGCTGACTGGAAATGGTTTGATGGGGTTAGGACTGGAAGTGGGTTGATGGGGGGGGGGGCTAGGACTGGTATTGGGTTGGGGGGTTGCTAGGACTGGAAATGGGCTGATGGGGGGCTAGGACTGGAAATGGGCTGATGCAGGGACTAGAAGGGAATGGATGCTGGGTGAGGCTGGAACTAGAAGGGAGCTGATGTTGGGGGAGGATTAGAATGGGATGGGGCTGGGAGAGTAAAATGGAGAGGGGAAAAATATTTTGTGTGGGAGGGATAAAAAATCTACAATTGGCCGGGTATTGGGAGAGTAAGTGGGGATTGAGGATGGAGGGGTAAAATTTGAGTGGATGAAATAGGAATGAGGAAAGAGCAAAAGGAGAAAGATTAGTATGTTAAAGCGGATGTAGAGAGAGAGAATGGAAAAAAAAACTAGAAGAGAGAAGAAAGGACAAATGGACAGCAGATGATGGAGAGTTAGCAGAAAACATGAAGAAACCAGAAGAAAGTGGCTGGAGCAATTGCAACTGAAAAAAAATGCACAAAAGGTAGAAGGATATCTCTTTGACAAGTTATCAGCATGCATGCAACAACAAACATCACATTAATTTTTTTCATGTATAGATTCTTTGGGAATACACACCGAGTCCTGACACAGTTAACAGTTTTAAGAAATTTATCTTTTTTTTACTCAGGATACATTTGACATGTTATGTGAATAATACATTTAAAATATATTGTGTAACTGAATCAAATTCTTCCTAAATTCATTAAATTGAATGAAATCATTAAAACATTATAAATTGCCAATAAATTGAAATGAAAACCAAAGGATTGTGAATCAAATTGATTCTCTGACAATACAAAGATTCCAACCTTTACAAATGATGTTACATAGTTCAGGCAACTTTATAAAGAGTTTTTAGATACTAAAATCTTGTTGTTAAGGTTTAATTGACGTGCTGGCACTTTGAGGAAATTCTTTGGTTTTGTGCGGCAGTTTGGGCACTCGGGCTCAAAAAGGTTAGCCATCACTGGTCTATAGATAGCAGCTATCCGGAGAGGTAAGGGATTAATAAAGGCAGATAGAGTGGACTTTGAAGGAGGAAAAGGAGTGAGACTGAGGTAGAGGGAGGGGTTTAAATTGGCAGTGAGGAGGAATCAGTCCTCACATATGGGTGATGTCGGCGCCAACAGAGCCCTCGTGCGGAGCAATTCCCCAGCTTTCAAAGAAAGCCTTTGGGATTGCATCACGCATGCGTGGTCCCCTTCCCGCCCAAGGGTACCATCTTGCTCAGTCTAATGACATAGCTAAAAAGACAGCAAAAAGAATAAAATCAATAACAGGACTGCAAACTCCAGGGGAGGAGGGAGGGTCGTGAGAACTGATTTCTGCTGTCCCTGGAGAACACCTGTTACAGGTGAGTAACTACGCTTTCTCCAGGAACAAGCAGGAAGTCAGTCCTCACGTATGGGACTCCCTAGCTATAGGCTACCGAGAACCCATAGCTGAAAATGGCTCCCTCTAGAAGAGCCGCAGCTGCTGTGATAGGATTTCTCTCCCAGAACGCAAACCCCACGGTAGCCTGACACCAAAGGGTCGGAGGGTAGGAGTTGCCTAAACCTCGAATAGGTTACGGAGTACCGCCTGACCGAAAACACTGTCCCGCCGGGAGTCTCTCTCCAGGCAGTAGTGGGCTGCAAAAGTCTGGCTTGAAGACCAAGTTGCGGCCCAGCAGATGTCTGTCAATGGAACAGAGCGGTGGTTAGCCACTGATGCGGCCTTAGCCCTGACCGAGTGGGCTGTGATTTGGCCCTGCAGCTGGAGATCAGCTGCCCTGTATGCCCAGGCGATGCAGTCTGCCACCCAGGTAGATAACGTGCGCTTGGAGACAGGTAGACCCAGTGTACTAGGGTCATAAGAGACGAAGAGTTGGGAAGCCCTCCGATGTCCCCGCGTATGCTCCAGGTAAAAGGCAAGCACCCTCTTACAGTCCAGGGTATGCAGAACCACTTCTGCCCTGCTGGAGTGTGGCCTGGGGAAGAAGGTTGGAAGAACTACTTCTTGGTTAAGGTGAAACAAGGAAACCACTTTTGGGAGGAACTTGGGGTGAGTACATAGGACCACCCTGTTTTTATAAAACCGAGTATATGGCCTATCCGATACTAAAGCTTGCAGCTTGCTCACACGCCGAGCAGACGTGAGTGCCACCAGAAAGAGTGCTTTCCAGGAAAGGAAGCGGAGATGACAGGTGGCCATTGGTTCAAAAGGTGGGTAAGTAAGCCGCTGCAAGACCACATTTAAGTCCCACTCTGTAGCCGGTGGGCGAATTGGAGGCTTCAAGAGGAGGCGGCCTCTGAGGAACTGGGATACCAAAGGGTGAGCTGAAAGAGGTTGCCCGTCCACTGGACAGTGGTGAGCTGATAGCGCACTCAGGTGGACCCTGACAGAGTTAGATTTGAGGCCTAACTCCGAGAGGTAGAACAAGTACTGCAATACCTGAGGTACTTGACAAGTGAATGGGTCCTCCTTATTTTGGGCACACCACCCTTCAAACCTATGCCACTTGAACGCGTAGGATTTTCTAGTGGATTGCCTCCTAGAGGCCAGAAACACCTCCTCAACCTCCTTGGGAAGGAGCAGAGGAGCAAGTACTACCCTCTCAGCAGCCAGGCCATTAAGTTGAGGGATCTGAGATTGGGATGTAGCAAGGAACCCTGTTCCTGGGTCAAGAGGTCGGGCTGCACCCCCAGTGGGAGTGGAGTTTCGACTGCCAATTGAAGGAGAAGAGGGAACCAAGGTTGTCTTGGCCACCTGGGTGCTACCAGGATGACCGAGGCCTTGTCCCGAAGAATCTTGAACAGAGTGCATGCCACCAGGGGCGTGTGTGGGAACGCATAGAGAAGGCCCTGTGCCCATGAGATCAGGAAAGCATCCGTCGCCACGCTCAGCGGATGCCTCGAGCAGAAACGGGGCAACTGATGGTTTTGCGGGCTGGCAAAGAGATCCAGAGATGGGAGACCCCCAACGGTTGAAGATCCGCTGGGCTACACCCCGGTTCAGTTGCCATTCGTGAGGCTGAAGAATCCTGCTCAACTTGTCAGCCAGGAGGTTCTCCTGACCTGGCAGATAAACTGCCCTTAGGGACATGTGATGTGCCACTGTGAAAGAGCAGAGGTCCAGAGTTTCCTGGACGACCTGTTCTTAATAGACTATAGCCTGAAAACATGGACTACAATGTAAATAAACTGTAGAAATGTTACCCCAGTTAAATCCAAGTTTCATTCCTTGTTCAATGTAAACACTATACGGCCCGGCCGTACAGTATATTGTTCTGTTCAATGTACACCGCACTGATACCTAATAGTGCGATATATAAGAGAAGTTAAATAAATAAATAAATAGGATGCGAGATCCTGTGCCCCCCTGTTTGTTGATGCAGAACATCGCCACCTGATTGTCTGTATCAGCACCGACTGATGTGCCAGAAGATGACAGAAGGCTTGAAGAGCTAGGCGGATGGCTCGAAGCTCTAGAAGATTGATCTGAAGCGCGGCCTCTCGCGAGGACCACAGACCCTGAGTGCATGAACCCTGGCAATGGGCTCCCCAGCCCAGCAAGGAGGCATCTGTCGTCAGCACTCTGGTGTGGGAGGGAGGTTGGAATGGTACTCCCTGAAGCAAGTGGGGGGGGGGGGGGTGAAGCCACCATTGCAAGGCTGTCACCAGTAGCTTGGAAATTGCTACTCTGTCTCTGAGGCAGCCAGTGGCTTGCGTCCACTGATCCCTGAGGCTCCATTGAGCTGTGCACATGTGGAATCGAGCATATGGAGTCACATGCACCGTGAAGGCCATGTGGCCCAGAACGTGTAGGAAGACCCTTGCGGAGACTTGAGGCCTATGCTGGACCTGCTGTACCAAGTCCAGCAACCACCTTGCCCTGTCCAGTGGTAGGTAAGCCTTTGCCTGAAGTGTGTCCAGTCTTGCCCCTATGAACTCCAAGTTCTGAGTGGGGAGTAAACTGGACTTTTCATGATTTATAACAAACCCTAGGTGCTGGAGCAGGGTGACTGTGCGGAGCAGTGGCCTGCTGTGCCTCCTGTGCCAATTGGCCCTTAATGAGCCAGTCATCTAGGTATGGAAAGACGAAGACACCCTGGCTTCTGAGGAAGGCCGCCACCACTGCTAGGCATTTGGTAAATACTCTGGGAGCGGTAGCTATGCCAAAGAGAAGCACCTTGTACTGGTAGTGGTTTCCTCTGACCACAAACCTGAGGTATTGTCTGTGGTCTGGGTGTATGAAGATGTGAGTATAAGCATCCTTTAAATCTAAGGAGCATAGCCAGTCTCCCTGGTGGAGGTAAGGCAGTAGAATCCCAAGGGAAAGCATCTTGAACTTTTCCCTCACCAGGAACTTGTTTAGATTTCTTTTTGGTATGAGGAAATACCTGGAGTAGAAGCTTTGCCTCTGCAGGTGGTGGGGCACCGGTTCCACCGCCTGATCCTTCAGCAGACCTGTTAACTCCTGCAGGAGGAGGTTCCTGTGAAGAGGGGGCCTGCGAGGCTCTCCTGGGAAAAAGGAGGAGGGCACCTGGTTGAAATGAAGGAGATAGCCCTGTTGGACTACTTGCAAAACCCAGGCGTCGGTAGTAATGGCTGGCCACCTGTGACCGTACAGGGCCAGCCTCCCTCCTGTGCAGGGCCAAACCATTGGCGGGAGAGGAGCTATGCACCGGGAGTCAAAAACCCCCTCCCGGCTGGGCTGGGCAGGCTTGGGGGTCTTCAGCTTACGTGGGCAATGCCCCTGTCCCCTGGCCTGCTGCCCCTGTTGGGGAGCTGGGGTGGCTTGGTAAGTGGGGTAGTTTCTGTAAACCGTATCCTTCCTCGGGAAGAAAGGCTTTTTCCCCCGAGGCCTTGTTCTTGTGAGAAGGTGCAGATGTCTTCTTCGACAACCTCGTCCGGGTCAAGTACTCGGACTCGATTTCTGCAGCTTTCTCAGTCATGGGTTTGCCGAAGAGGTTGTCTCCTCGGCACGGGACATCGACCAACTTGTCCTGAACCCATGGCTCTAGGTCCGACGACATGAGCCAGGACTGGCGGCGTGCACCGATGCCGGCCGCGGCTACTTGGGTCGAAGCCTCTAAGCCGTCATAAGCTGCTCGTGACATGAACTTCGAGCACTCTCTGATCCCCGTGGACAAGGCTTTGAAGTGCTGCAAGGGTTCCTCGGATAAGCCAGCCAAGAACCCGACAATCTCCTTTGCCAGGTCCAGCAAGTACATGCCCATGGTAAGTGTGGACTCGGCATGACAGCATCGAGCCCTGGTAGCACTTTCTGCCGAGGGCATCCAAGTTCTGTGCCTCCCGGCCGGGAGGCACCAAGGAGTGCATCTTTTGGCTTTTCAGTCGTTGCATGGCCGATTCCACAACCATGGAGTTGTGCGGTAGCTGCGCTTTCTGGAACCCAGGACTCTTGCAGACTCGATAGATGGAATCGACCCGCTTGCTGAGCACCGGCATCGAGGCTGGGGATTCCCACATGCGGAGCATCAGCCGTTCCAACATCGGAGGCACTGGTACAGTAAGGGCCTCTTTCGGGGGAAAGTCATACTGGATGGCATCGAGCTCCTCAGCTCGAGGCTCCTCCTTGGCATCCGCAGGGAATGCCAAAGCCTTGGCCACGTCTCTGACGAAGTCCGAGAACCGAGTGTCCTCCGGAGGGGACGTATTCCGAGGCTCCGAACCCGGAGAGTCCAATGGGATACAGTGGGTCCGGAAGGTATCTGGGGAGTCTTCCTCCTCCGTCTCCCATGCCAAGTCCTCCGAGGAGGACTCGATGGGCTCCGGCCTCAACAGCTTTGAGCCCGACTGCCCCGACGCCAAGGGCACCGGCATCGACAATGTCGGTCCCGAACAGGAGGTCGAGGGGGACCTTGGCCGAGGATTGACTCGAGACCTGATTGACTCGAGGATCGGCTCGGCCTCCGGCGTCGACTTTGACGTCGACGTCCTGGTGGTCGGGGCGGATGGACTGGCGAGACCAGCCATCAGTGCCCACTGCTGCTCCATGAGGTCAGCCATGCTGCTCTCCAGGGCCGCCAACCTGAGACCGCTCAGAAGGCTCCGCAGCTCCTGGCTTGGTTCCCGACGTCGGCTCTCCCGGAGGAGAGTCCACGAGGACAACAGAAGTTGCCTTCTCCAATGCCTCCGGCTCCCTGCGAGGTTGTTTAGCCGGCCACTCTGACTCCGAGGACCCGGGGCAGCAGTCCGGGCTCCGTGGCCTGGAACCCGAGGGCCCAAGCCGATCAGAGGCATCCAGCGATGATGACGCCCTCACAAGTTTCTTCTTCCGCCGGTGTTCCCTGGAGGGAGACCCCCGCTCAGAAGGCCCACGACGGTGCTTGGGCTCTGATTCCCGAGATGTCGAGGCTTCTGACGAGGTCCGGGCCCTGACGAGGTCCGGGCCCGGCCGGATGTGGACTCAGAAAAAATCCTGTCACGCTGCTGCTGCCTGCTCTACAAAGACTTCGAAGACACCTTACCACACGGCCCACAGACCACCGGGTCATGGTCGAAGCCGAGGCATCGGAGGCAGCAGTCATGTGTCTCGGTGAGAGACATCAACTTCTTACACCGATCACATTTTTTAAACCTGCTGGCAGCCATTGGGGGAAAAAGGGCCCCTGCGAGGTCAAACAACCGGGCTGCCAGTGAAAACTAAAAAGAGCGTGAACGCTAGTCACGAAGGACAAAGACAAAAAATGCGGCCGGACTCAATACCGGTGTACCGAGCCGAGGGTGGGATGGGGAACCGGTGTCGAACCGGGAAGTTGAAAAAAAAAATAAAGCAACTTTTCCACTTTTTCCACGGTGAAAACAGGACCACATCCGTTGGGCTCCGCAGAAAAAAGAAGACTGAGCAAGATGGCACCCTTGGGCGGGAAGGGGACCGCGCATGTGTGATGCAATCCCAAAGGCTTTCTTTGAAAGCTGGGGAATTGCTCTGCACGAGGGCTCCGTTGGCGCCAACGTTACCCATATGTGAGGACTGACTTCCTGCTTGTTCCTGGAGAAAGCAGAAACTCCATACCACCACTGCAGACAGTGGCACAAGAAGTATGCAAGAATTGGCAGCCGTTGTGAGAGAGGGCAGCAACCGAAGCAGTGTCATCAGGGAGGAGCCAGGTTTCAGTAAGAGCTAGAAGTTGGAGAGTTAGTAACATAGTATTTCACGGCAGATAAAGACCAGCATGGTCCATCTAGTCTGCTCAGCAAGGTGGCAAGAGTAGGTGCACTTGCTGCTCTGTGCAGATCACTCCTCCTTATGCCTTTGTTTAGAGGTGTATCCACTGCTCCGTGTAGGTCACCCCTATTTGTTCAGATATAAGAGATAGTTATGCTTATTTTGATTTTATCCTGTTGCTATAAAGGGATCCACTGTATCTGCCCCATGACATTTTCAATTCTGTCACTGTATTTGCCTCCACCACATCCATCAGGAGGGCATTCCAAGCATCCACCACCCTTTCAGTGACAAAGTATTTCCTGACATTGTCTTTCAGTTTACCCCCTTGCGGCTTCATGTTATGCCCTCTAGTTTTACAATTTCCCCGTCTTTGGAATAGGTTTGTTTGTCCATTAAATACTCTAAGTATTTAAAGGTCTGAATCATATCTCCCCTGTCCCTCCACTCCTTAAGAGTGTACATTATTTAGGTCTTCAAATCTCTTCTTATAAGTCTTCTGATGCAGGCTCCAAATCATTCTGGTTGCCTTCCTCTGAACCACTTCCAGCCTTTTTATATCCTTTGTGAGATACGGTCTCCAAAACTGAACACAATATTCCAAGTGAGGGCTCACCAGAGACTTGTACAATGGCATCAGTACCTCTCCCTTTCTGCTGGTAATTTCTCTCTGTGTGCAACCCAGCATCCTTCTGGCTTTTTCCCCCACCTTGTCACACTGTTTCGCCACCTTGAGATAGTCAGAAATAATCACTCTGAGGTCCTTCTCCTGGTCCGTGCACATCAATCTCTCGCCCCCTATTGCATAGAATTCCCTTGGATTTCTGTTTCCCAAGTGCATGACACTGCACTTCTTCACATTAAATCTTAACTGCCAAGCATGAGACCATTCTTCGAGCTTTTGTAGATCTTTCCTCATGTTCCTCACTTCCTCAGGGGAGTCCACTCTGTTCCAAATTTTGGTGTCATCTGCAAAGACAGACTTTCCTATTCAGCCTTTGGCAATATCACTCACGAATATATTGAACAGTACCGGTCCCAGGACCGAACCTTGGGGCACACTGCTAATCACCTTCCTTTCATCCGAGTAAGTTCAGTTTACCATCACTTTCTGTCGTCTGTCAGTCAACCAATTTCTGATCCAGTTCACCATCACCAAAGTGGACTGTTGTAGTTGTTGTTATGGAAGGACAGACTAGATAGGCCTTGTGGTCTTTTTTTGTCATCATGTTTCTATGTTTCTATCTTGGGACCCATCCCCAAGCTGTTGAGTTTATTGATAAGCCTCTTATGAGGAACCATATTCAAAGGCTTTGCTGAAATCAAGGTACAGCACATCCATCGCATGCCCTTGATCTAGTTCTCTGGTTACCCAGTCAAAGAACTCAGTCAGATTTGTTTGGGAAGACCGTCCTTTGGTAAAACCATGTTGCCTCAGATCATGCAACCTGTTGGTTTTGAGGAAGTCCACTATTTGCTCTTTCAGGAGTGCCTCCATTATTTTTCCCGCCACCAAGGTAAGGCTTACTGGCCTGTAGTTTGTCACTTCTTCCCTATTACCACTTTTGTGGTGAGGTACATCATCAGCCCTTCTCCAGTCCTGTAGAACTTCTCTTGTCTCCAAAGATCTATTAAAAACATCATTTAAAGGCACTGCAAGAACCTCTCTGAGCTCTTTCAATATCCTGGGGTGTATCCCATCTGGTCCCATAGACTTCTCCACTTTCAGTTTTGCAAGCTGATCTAACTCAACTTTTGTGAATGGTGTGATATCTACTCCATTCCCATTTGTATATTTATCAATTACAGGTGGTCTTTCTCCAGGATTTTCTCTAGTGAAATAGAGCAGAAGTATTTGTTTAGCATTTTCGCTTTTTCAATGTCACTTTCCACAAATCCGTTCCCAGCACTTTTGAGTACATTCCACCTCTGATTTTCCTCCTCTCCCGAATATACCTGAAAAAAGTCGTCGCCACACTTCACATCTTTAGCCATCTTTTCTTCTGCCTTTGATTTTGTTATCCTTATTTCTCTTTTAGTTTGATCTTGTATTCTTTTCTGTGTTCCTCTGTTGGCACGCTTCTGAATGAAGAGATCAAGGGTAAAGGGGAGTTTATTAGCTATGGAATGAGCATTCCATAAGGCAGAAGAAAAGGGGAGAGAAGAGGCAGAAAGGAGAGGAATATGGATGAGGTTAGAGTGGTTGAGTGACTAGCAGGAGTGAGAGAAAAGTCTTGGGGGGCCAGGGTTAGGATTAATGTCACCAGATGAAAGAAGGAGAAAGAGGAGAAGAGTGCGAGGCAGAGAGGAGATGGGACAGCGGAAACAAGGATGAATTGTTTAAGAGAGATGGGAGAGGGAAGAATGAGAGGAAAAAGATGAAGTTCAAGAGCTGAGGAAAGGGAGGAAGACAAGATAGGAGCAGAAATGGGAAAGGTAGAGAGAGGGTGATAAGGAGAGGGGGGATTTGAGTTGAAGGGGACAGGGGAGAAGGTTAGGGAGTGTCAGAAAAAGTGATATGGAGCCCATTAACAACTAGTAGGACACTATGTGGGATGGGAGCACAGCAAGAGACTACAGAGTCTGAGCCACTCTCCTTATGGGCACTGCAGATATCATCTTGGAGCATTCTGCCCTTTTGAGAACAGATGCAACCACCATGGAATGGGTGCAACAGTTGCAGCTTCCCAAATACGGAAGCCTTTTGGATGACCTTCTTGTTATTAGGCAATACAAACAGGAGGGATCTCCTACATTCTCATTGGTACATTTAGATTCTCTAACTTAAATGGAATGGACTTATCCATTTGCCTTACAGGAGATGGTTTTAAATGCTCGTGAGGAGAAGAGGGGTTTGATGGCAAGTCTGCGGATTCCTTCTCTGATAACATGTCTGGCTCATATTTAGCCACCCAGAGCACTCAGATTCTGACCTAGAAAAATACTCCAATGAAGTCTGAATTACTGCCTAGCTCAATCTCTGTTCTCCTTGGGGAACAGATATTGAGTAAGAACATTGATGCACCAGTGATCTCTGATGTCCTGGTGAAGCATCTTCTCCCAATACACTAGAGATGGACAACAGCTGGGCAGTCACTGGAATCAAGGCTCTTTGATGCCTCAATGACGATGACTCACAGGCAGGGCATAAATTTCCAGATTTGGCTGAATTTCTTTTATGTACTGATGCTGACATAGTTGAAGCAACCACCTTGCACCCCATGCAAAGAAGCCTTCCATCCTCTTTTCTAATCATGAGATACTCCTTATGGGCTGCCATCAATAATGGCATGAAGGTTGCAGGAGGAGTGGCCATGTTCTTCTTACCTGGCAGGGGTATCAGCAGCAGACTGGAGCAGCCCCCTCTGATATCGAGGAAGATACAAGGTCCTCATTTCAAGGGCATCAGTTATCTTGGTGCCTTGATGCTCATGACATTGTGGTTTGATGGGCTGTGGCTCTCATGCACTACCTTTGTTTGGTGCTTGATGATGCTAGCCCTCAATGCCGATAAAGTCATAAATACATCCTTCCTCTTCTTTGGATGATAATGGAGTATGACCACTCCCACAATGGACCTTATCAATACTCAGTGTCGAGTGGGATCTAGTCCTCTTGATGCCGATGCACCCCAGCATCTAATGCAACTTCATCTGCCATGGGAATAGATACCACTGATGCTGATGAATCGGACTCATATCAAAAATCTTTTTTGCACTGTTTTTCATGATCTCTGAAACCTCTATCATCGGTGAACACAATTTACAATGAGAGGGTCTATGGTTGAGGCTCAAGCATTGCAGGCACAAGTTATATCTGTCATGACTATTGCTCTGCACATTTTAAATTAGCGGTTTCTGAGACATAAATCCAAAAATAATAGCTGCAGCAAAATCAAAAGACTGTTTTAGAAAAATCCCAGCTGAGGCACTTAAGACCTAACTGTGGCATATAGCAGTGATGTAACAAAAATAAGGAAACCTAACAACTGCTAAAAAAGCTGATTAAGGAGGCTAGGGGATGGTGACATCATAGGACAGCAACAGCAATAGCAGAGGAAAAACTTGAGAAAATAAACTTTTTTTTTTAACCAATTGTGGAGACAGTGGAGTGACACAACCGTTCAGCTTCATGGAAAAACTAAGACTAAGGCAGTCCGACGCGGCAGGGCAGGCAGAAGTGGCACATATACACAGTGATGAACTTCCAGAAGCTTCTGCAGTGCAATCAAGTCACCCATATTAGAGAACCTTTTATCCTGCTTGTCCACAGAGAAAGTGTAGTTACTCACCTGTAACAGGTGTTCTCCAGGGACAGCAAGAATCAGTCCTCATTTATAGGTGACGTCGGCACAGATGGAGCCCACGCGGAGCAATTCCACAGCTTTCAAAGAAAGCCTTTGGGATTGCTACCATGCATGCATGGTCCTCTTCCCGCCCAAGGGTGCCATCTTGCTCAGTCAGGTCCCATAGCTAGAGCCCTAACTAAGCAGATGGCAAGGGAAGGACAAAAATAGCAACTCTTCAGGGGAGGCGGGAGGGTAATGAGGACTGATTCCTGCTGTCACTGGAGAACACCTGTTACAGGTGAGTAACTACGCTTGCTCCAGGAACAAGCAGGAAGTCAGTCCTCACTTATGAAACTCCTCAGCTACAGGCTACTGTGCCTGTAATCCAAAAACACCTCCATGAGGCCGTGAGCAGAAGTCGATGCCTAAAGGATCCCAAGTCTTTGGGTCCCTGGGGCAAAGCTCTCGGTAGCCGTTGAAGAAGGGTCAGAGGGCAGGAGTTGCTTATACCCCGAACAGATTACAGAGTACAGCCTGGCCGAAGGCAGTGTCCCGGCAGGACTCCCTCTCCAGGCAGAAGTGTGAAGCAAAAGTGTTTGCTGAAGACCAGGTCGCAGCACGGCAGATGTCCATTAGAGGCACTGAGCGCAACAAGGCCAACTAAGCCGCTCTGGCCCGGATGCCGTCTGCGGTGACCCGTCGATCCAGAGGGGTGCCCGCCTTTGTTTGGGCGAAGGCGATGCAGTCCACCACCCAGATGGAGATGGTACGTTTGGTGACTGCCTGCCCCAGGCGATTGGCATCGTAGGCGACAAAGAGTCGGTTGGACTTATGAACTTGGGTATACTGCAGGTAGAAGGCAAGAGCCCTCTTGCAGTCGATTGTAAGTAACACCGTCGATGCCCGGTCGGCATGCAGTCTTGGGAAGAAGATCGGCAAGACTATCTCCTGATTGAGATGAAAGTCCAAGATCACCTTCAGCTGAAACTTGGGGTGGGTACGGAGATCACCCTGTTCCTGTAGAACCTGGTGTAGGGAGCCTCAGCCATGAGGGCCTGGAGTTTGCTGATTTGCCGAGCCGAGGTCAGAGCCACCAGGAAGACTACCATCTCCAGGAACAAGCAGGAATGAGTCTTCACATATGGGTACGTCTGTACCGACGGAGCCTGCGCGGGAACGCTCCTCAGCGTCCAATCAGAAAGCTTTTGGGAGCATCCCTCAGCGCCTGCGTGCTGCCTTCCCGCCTTTATTTATTTTATTTATTTATTTATTTATTTAACAGCTTTTATATACCGCGCTATTTGTTATCAGTGCGGTTTACATACAACAAGGGTGCACAGTCAGAAAACTGTTCTGTGCTTACATTGTAACAGGAGTTTAAACTTGGACAGTACATTGTAACAGGAGCATAAACTTGGAGTAACAGAAAAACTATAAACATATGTACAAAATATAATTAGATTTGGTTTGTATATACAGTAAGTCTAAAGCGGGCTCAGTTTTCTCTCCTCAGTTTTCGTTTTTCCGCGGAGCCGGCAGGACGTCCTCCTGTCACCGCAGAAATTTTTTAAATTCTTTTATTCTTATTCTTGTTTTCTTGTGGTCGCGGCTGTCTCCCCGACTTCACCGGTACCGCCGGTGTTTTTTCTTTTTTCTTAAATTCAGGGAATTTTTTCCCTCAGTTTCTGTCTTAAACGTTTTGGGCCTTCTAGGCCTCTCCATCATGGAGCCGCTTCCTTCTTTTCCTAAGAAGTGTCTATGCTGTGGCGGTACAGTTTTGTTTTTAGACTCCAAGAACTGGTGTCTAACCTGTTTGGGTCCTGACCATTTTCCTCCGGAACCATTAGGCTACAATATTGTGAGAAGAGATTTTCCATTTCGAGTTTCCCTCGATACCGAGTTCCCTTCCAATGTCAGGGCACCGACTATTTCTTCTTCTCCACAAGATCAGGTAACCCACAAACAGTCTGTTAAGACTAGCCAACCCTTGAGTGGTATGTCTCATGCACAGCATGATGATGGCTCCGGCCTTGCCCTCAAGGGTCCTTTGGCTTCAAAACCCCGGCGGGAGACTTCGGCCTCCAAAGCCTTTCAGGGGTTTCAGGTAGTTCCTGGGGATCACCCCTCACTGAACATACCTGAGCCATGCTCGGTGGTGGCATTCGCTTCGAGCGGTACCGATACCCCGGCATCGGCACTGGTGTTGAGCGATTCACTCTTCACCAGGGATCGTCATCTGGCTTTCTCGGTACCTTCGGGACCGATCGATACGCCCCAGATTGACTTTCCAGTATCGGCATCAACGCCGATACCACCACTGACGTTGGTACCCTCTAGACATGCATCGATAGACTCGCTTCCTTCGATGCAGAGTCTAGAATCGATCTCTAGTCTGGAAGACTGGGTACCGACACGTCTCAGTACCGACACATCTCGGTACCGACGCTTACCGGTTCCAGATGCTCGGTACCAAGGGTGATTACCAAAGGCTTTCGGTTACCTCAGTACCGCTTGAGCAGCCACCGATGACTGCTTCGATGTCGGTATCGCCTTCGATTCCGACACAGCTACCGGTATCGGTACCGGTACCAGCAGTAACATCGGGGCCAGCTCCTTCCATGCTTCTTTCACCAGGATCGCTCCTTTCTATACCAAGTTTGGAGTCGATACCTGGCATGGACGATGCAGTACTGACTGTCTCAAGTCATGACCTCCAGTACCAGCATCCATCCCTTAAGGATCCTTTCTTGCACCGTGCAGGATCTTATATTCCTATATTCTCAAGTAGATCCCCCGGTGCCCAGGCTAGTTCTTCAAGTCTAGTCTGCCCAGGGACGGTTCCCCTTGGAGATCCTTCTTTTCAGAATTTTCTCCTGAATATGGCAACATCCCTTGCTATTCCTATCCCTGGCTATGATCCTACACAAGGCTCTCTTTCTACTGGAGAAAAGGAAAATATAATGCTTCCTTTACATCATTCCTTGCAGGATCTTCTTCTAAGAATGTGGGAAGCACCTTTAAGGGTTCCCTCAACTTCTAGAGCAACTGATCTTCTGTATCAGGTGCCCCCCCCTCTCCAGGGTTTCAAAAGACTCAACTTCCCCATCATTCCATTGTGGTGGAATCAGCACTGAGGAAGGTGAAAAGTAAGAAGAAGCACTCTTCTTACCCACCAGGTCGTGAGTCTAGGACACTAGATGCCTTTGGACGTCAAACCTTCCAGACATCCATGCTGTCAACAAGGATTCTCTCATATATTTTTTATATGAGTCTATCCCTTCAGGAGGTCACAAAGAAATTATATCTTTTGACTCCTTTTCTTTCAGAGCCCAAGAATGCAGACTATTCCTTACTACTTAGTCATATTCAAAGTATCTCTTGGTTTCTTACTCGTGCTTCCTTAGACTCCTTTGAGTCTGTTAGCAGAACATCTGCTATAGCCATAGGGGCACGACGTAGAGCCTGGCTCCAAGCTTCAGACTTAAGCAGATGGGCACAACAAAGACTGGGTAATAGTCCTTGCACTGGGGAAAATCTCTTCAATAAGGAGTCTTTACATCAGGTTGCTCAGTGGTCCACTGACTTCCCTGTTTCTGAAGGCTACTCTAAGCCTTCTCCTTCCCCAGTAGGTAGGAAATGCCCTACCAAACCTTCTTTCCCTAGGAGACGAAGGTTTCACTCTTCTCCTGCCCATCATACAGATGTTCCCAAGCAGGGGAAACCTCGCCCTGGTCTGAAGAATCCAAACTCTAGCCAGGCTGAACAAACCCAGCAACCATAGGGTCCTGAAGTTTACAACCTACAGTTGACTTCTTCTCAGTAGAAGTTTTTTTACTGTATTTTCATTCAAAACTCTACACATGGATTCCTTTTCTCAGGACATCCATTTACTCCTAGGTATGCTGAGCTGTCAGGATATTCATGTCTATGGGTCACAGGTTTCTCCTCTTCTTCCTACCAAGAAGAGAGGTTTAACAACTATCCCATGATAGTTTTCTGTTCCCACATGAATTTTTTCCTTCCATAGACTTACCATATGGTAAGTCACCCTTCAGCTCCTGTTTTCTCTACCCTCTTATCCAGGGTTTCCCCTGAAAGAGTGGTACCATACTACTGCAGGGCTTCTTTGGCCTTTCTAGTCATTTCTTTCATTCCAGTGTGGAGTTTTTTCTCTTGAATAAACTCCCTTCTTTTCTCTGGGCAGCTCATCAGACAGGGACAGAAATTTCTCCTCTTATTCTGTCTGTTCTCTCTGTTTTCACACAGAAAGATTCTCTCTGCTGTCTTTTCAGCAGCTGCCCATGCAGGAGTTCCAGTGATTGGACTGCTGGTACTTTTCCACAAGTTTCCAGTCTGGTCTTCCACTACTTCTGTCTGGCCTTAGTAGTGATTCCAAGATAGTGCTTTCATCTATCTTGGATAATCTTAATCACTTCAGGCTTATCACACTATCTTCTTTTCTTGCCATCTCCAATTTCTTTGGATTTGGCAGCATAGTTGACGTACAGCCAGTTTTATTTCCCAATTCCTCTGCATAATGCTCTCTGCAATCTTACAGAGAAGCTTTCTACTATGGGCCCTTGCTAGAGAGCATGGGGTTTTGTCTCTGATGACTATCCTATATGGTAGGAAAAGGCTTCCTCAGTCATTTTCCATAACTGTGAGGGTTCTCCACACCCTATTATCTCCTGTTATAATACAGGACATAAGCCTTTTCTACGTGAACGTCTAAAGAGTTCTCCAATTCCTACAAGGAATATGCTCTTTTTTCCTTGCAACTTGTCCTCATGGTATCCTACTCCTTCATGGACAGCACATATTTAACTAATAACGCATGATACCCCTTGTGTCTCTCCAGTGGGTCAACCTGGTATCTCATCCTATGCGTTTTCTGTCCATTTACCATGCGAGAGTTCTACAGGACTCAGGACTTGCTGTTTACAGACTGATATTATCCTCTGTTTTTTTACGCAACCATCCTGGTTATTTCACTGGATAGCATTCCTGCACCATCTTAGCCAGGGGGCATAGATTCTCTATATATCTTCTCAAGTAGGTTCCACCTTCTTGTTATTAGATGAATCTTTCTCCTTCACATCTCCCATGTGAATGTTCTTATGGGCATATCTCTATCTGCTTAGTTGCAGACATTTATCTTTAGACATATATATTCATGTATGTATATATCTCTATATACTTCTCTATAGATACATATGTCTGTAAGCTGCGTGTGCATATGTTATGCCCCTCCAGATCTCACTATAGACATATATATATATATACCCCTCTATATATATCTATACACATATATATATATCCCTATATATATGTGTATCTGTCGAGATGCTTCCTTATAGGTAGATATGTATTTACATACTTATCTCTCTGTCTATGCTTATAAAGGTTTTACCTTCCCATAGGTTCCAGACAGTGGGCTTGCATATCTTCATACTGTCCCTCAGTATGTCTGGGCTATTATGTACACAACCACTACTGTGGTACTGACAGCTGCTACCTTAACCCTAGGTTTAGGTATCTCTGAAGCTCCATGCTCCAATATCTTTCCTATCTCTCACCAGTTAGGAAAGACAGAGTGGATCTTCAGTAGATCTGAGGTTTCAACCCTTCAGACATCTGTCCTCCTTGGGAATACGGGCTTTTTCCCCAAACCCCTTCTTCCCTCCAAGGCTGGGCTAGTTTGTCCAAATCGGTCAGTCTTCCTCTTTTGCTCCTAAATGTGAGTAACTCTGTAGCCAAAAGAGTTCCCAGCTTTTTCCATAAAGCTTTCCACTAAAGACCTGCCGTTTTTATACTACCCCAGTTGACACCTGGGTCACCTGTCAATTCCAGATTTGGACCTTCACCTTCACTTCAGTGAGGTCACCTTGAAGATTCCTCTACTGGATCCCCAGTAGACTCCATCAGCCTCTCTACTTCCTGCAATCCAGTAGGTGAGGTCCATATTGTGATTGTTCATTTCAATATTTTTCATGATAATTATCATACATACAAGGACTCCTTACCTGTAGTCCTATTTTAGGTTAACTGTTTTTTTCTACAGCTCCTCTCTTTTCAACTCCTACCCTCCATCCTCAGGATGCCTGGCAAAATGAGGTGTAGCATGTTCCAATCCCCACCATGCTAGGGCTCCAGGCATTTTAGCTTGGGAGCCCCCATATGTGAAGACTCATTCCTGCTTGTTCCTGGAGATAGCACAGTTACTTACCTGTAACAGGTGATCTCTGGGAACAGCAGGAATAAGTCTTCACAACCCACTCACCTCCCCTAGGAGTTGTATCTCTCTATCTATCTTCCTTTCCTCTTTCTCTTTTTCTCAGCTATAAAACTCAACTGAGGAGAGACAGTTGGGAAGGCAGCACGCAGGCGCTGAGGGATGCTCCCAAAAGCTTTCTGATTGGACGCTGGGGAGCGTTCCCGCACAGGCTCCGTCAGTACCGACATACCCATATGTGAAGACTTATTCCTGCTGTTCCCAGAGATCACCTGTTACAGGTAAGTAACTGTGCTTTCCAAGAGAGGTGCTGCAGAGAGCACGTAGCCATCGGCTTGAAAGATGATCACGTAAGCTGCATCAGCACGATGTTCAAGTCCCATTCCGCCGGTGGAGGCCGGATGGGGGATTTGGAAAGTAAGAGGCCCCGCATGAAATGGGATACCAGGGGCTGCCCCGATAGGCTTTTACCCTCGATGGGGAGGTGGTGTGCCGAGATGGTGCTCAGGTGGACCCTGACCAAGTTAGGCTTCAGTCCCTCTTTCGAGAGGTGGAAGAGGTACTGGAGAACCCACCTGGTAGAACAAGAAAACGGGTCAATCTGGAGCTCGGAGCACCAGACCGAGAACGCCACTTAAAGGCATAGGCCCATCTCATTGAGTCCTTGCTCCATGAGAGGAGGATCTCTTCGACCTCCTCCAGGAGGCGCAGCAGGGCTAAGGAGACCCGTTCAGCCGTCAGGCCATAAGGGACAGCGAGGCCAGGTTCGGGTGAAGCACCTGTCCCTCTTCCTGCCCAGAGGGACAGGAGGTTCTGACAAGAGACGGAGCAGGAGTGGGAACCAAGGCTGTTGAGGCCATGAGGGGGCCATGAGAATCACTGAAGCACGTTCCCGCTGAACCTTGTGGAGGGTTCTCACAATGAGAGGAGTGGGAGGGAAAGCGTAAGGAAGCCCGGAGGTCCAGTTCAAGAGGAATGCCTCCAGGGCCACCCTGCCTGGGTGTGGAACTGGTCAGCGGAAGCGGGGAAGCTGTGCTTTCACCGGACTGGTGAACATGTCCATGGACGGAGTCCCCCACCGATAGAACAAGAGGCTGGTGACCTCCGGATCCAGGCGCCACTCATGCGGGCGGAGGATTCTGCTGAGTTTGTCCGCGAGAACATTCTCTTGGCCCGGGAGATAGACCATTGGATGAACATCACCTGGCGAAAGGCAAATGAGCAAAGGAGGATCGCCTCCTGGCAGAGGAGGCAGGAGCCTGTTCTCCCCCCCCCCCTTCCTTGTTTATGTAGAACATGGCTACCCTGTTGTCGGTCTGCACGAGCACAGACTTCCCTCTCAGGTGGCCCTTGAAGGCCCTCAGTGCCCACCGGACTGCCCGAAGCTTGAGCAGGTTGATCTGCTGCTGAGATTCCTTGGGCGACAACTGCCCCTGGGTGCACAAATCGCCACAGTGGGCTCCCCAACCCAGCAGGAAAGCATCCGTCGTGAGGACGAGCTCATGCTGCGGAGCCTGAAAGGGCATTCAAAGGCTTCGTGGATCCACCACCAATCCAAGAAGCTGTGGAGTCTTTGGAAGACCCAGATGGGGTCCCTGAGGTGACCAGAGGCCTGGCTCCACTGCATCCTGAGGCACCACTGAACCGTCCGCATGTGCATTCGGGCGTGGGGGACAACATGGACGGTGGAGGCCATGTGTCCCTGGAGGCACAACATGGCCTGCACTGAGACTCGAGCTCTGCTCTGGATTTGGGCTGCAGAGGGCACGTAGGCGGTCTACACGGTCTGCACCGGTTCGAGATGGGACTTGGAGTAGTTGACCAGGAAGTCAAGGTGTTCGAGGAGAAGGATCTTGCGTGACACCGCCAGGCGGGCTTCTTCGGCCGAAGTCCCCATGACGAGCCAATCATCTAGGTACGGGAAGACGGGTATGCCCCGTCACTGGAGGAAGGCGGCAGCCGCGGAGAGACACTTTGTGAAGACCCGCAGAGCAGACGTGAGCCCTAAGTGGAGCACCCTGTATTGGTAATGCTCTCCCTGCACCCTGAAGTGCAGGAACTGCCTGTGCTGGGGTGGACTAGAATGTGGGTGTAAGCGTCCCTTTAGGTCTAAGGAGCATAGCCAATCGCCCTGCTAGAGGAAGGGCAGCAGGACACCAAGCGATAACATTTTGAACTTCTCCTGCACCGGAAATTTGTTTAGGTTCCTGAGATCGAGAATGGGGCACAGGCTCCCCATCTTCTACGGTACGAGGAAGGAACAGGAGTAGAACCTGCGACCTCGGAGGTGCGACAATACTTTCTCGACCGCCCGCTGGGCAAGGAGGTTGGTCAGCTCCTGTTGCAAACAAGTCTGGTGCGAGGGAAGCCGAGAAGGTTCCGCTGGGGAGAAGGGAGGAGGAAGCCTGTCCAGGTGAAGACGATATCTGTCCCAGACCACCCGGAGGACCCAGGTGTCTGATGTGATCGATGCCCATTGGGAGGCGAAAAAGGACAGACATCCCCACACTGGTGGAAATACTGCCGGGGGTGAGAGGCTATGCCGTTGGCGTCAAAAACCTTGAGCGGGTTGGGGAGGCGCAGGGGGTTAGGCCTTAGGCCCTTTAGGCTTGTGGTGGCCATGCGCTCCGCCATTCCCCTGTGTGCCGGAGGCTGGCGTGGGCAGGTATCCCTGGTAGGGGAGCGCCTTCCTCTGGAAGAACGGTTTCTTAGTTTGCTGTTTCTTCTGAGGGAGAGAGGCAGGTCCGAATCACAAACTGTTTCTATTTTGGTGGCCTTTTCCTCCATGGGCTTGCCGAACAGTTGTTTGCCGAGGCAGTGGACATCCAGGAGCTTCTCCTGGATCCACTGCTAAAGGTCCGAGGACTGGAGCCATGCCTGGCACCGGGCCCCGATGCCAGCTGCCGCCACTCGGGTGGAGGACTCAAATCCATCATACGCTTTGCAGGAGAGGTACTTTGAGCACTCCGCGATGGACCTCAGGAGGGTTTGGAACCTGACCAGGAGCTCACCTCCGATACCTGCAGAGAAACTGCTGAGCTCCTTGGCTATGTCACACAGGAACATGCCCGTATACAGCTGGTAAGCCTGGATGCGGCATGCGAGCCTGGACCCTTGCTAGGCTTTGCGCCCAGGGCTCCAGACTCCCTGCCCGGTGGGACCGAAAAGTGAGACCGGGCTCTTTTGCTTTCGCATCGCCGATTCCACAACCATGGAGGTGTGTGGAAGCTGGGTCTTTTGGAATCCCGGGTGCACTGGACCCTATACATGGCATCGAGGCGTCTTCTCAAGATGGGAACCAAAGCAGGTGCCTCCCACATGCGGAGGAGCAGCCTGGAAAGGACAGAAACATCGAAACAGAAATATGATGACAGAAAAAGACCACATGGCCTATCTAGTCTGTCTTTCCATATCAACAACTACAACAGTCCCCTTTTTTCCTTTAGAGATCCTTTAGAGATGGGAGGAACTGGGACAGTAAGAGACTCCCGAGGTGGGGACTTGACCTGTAAGATGTCGAGCTCCTCAGCCCGCGGCTCCTCCTCAGCCTGTGTTGCAAGGTTGAGGGCTCGCACCATGTCCCGTATGAACACCAGAAAGGATGTGTCCTTGGGTGGCAAATGCCTCTGAGAGGTAGGCGGAGACAGGTCTGAAGGAAAGTGGTGGGCACGGGTCTCCGGGGAGGTGTCCCCGTCTGACCCCCAGCACGAGAGGTCCGAGGAGGAGTCCAATTCGGGCTGGTCACCCTGTCCGGAGGCCGAGGCCCACTTGGAACCAGAGGCCTTGGAGGATCTCACTCCCGAACAGGAAGGGGAGCGAGACCAACGTCTAGGACCCTCATGAGGCCCACGGCTCTCAGGGGTTTCCAGGGTGGGTTCAGGTACCCTTCTCGAAGGAACCAAGGTCTCGAGGTGCAGGCCAGCCATGCTGGGCACGAGCACCTGCCGGGCAGCTAAGGCAGCAGAAATGCTGCGCTCTAGTGCCAACATGAAGGACTCCCACCCGGGTGTGGGTCCTGGCGCCATCGACACCGGGGTTACCGGGTCGGGCATAGACGAGGAGAGGGGGTTCTCACCGGGATGACCCTTAGGAGACCGGGCGCCATTGTTGGAGGCCTCCGTGTCTGTACAAGGTACCTTTCGAGGCTGCTCTTTGTCAGACTCTCGGGAATGCTGGGGAGGGCTGAGCGACTGAGTGTGGGAGCGCTCGCGCTTGTCTGGAGCCTCCGACAGCAACTTTTAGGTCGCCTTCTTCTTGCACCTCTTCACCTCAGGGGACCCTTGATTGGAGTGCCGCCTTGAATGTGGGGTTGAAGCAGGGGATCCCACCAGCGGAGGGATGACCGAGGGCACCGCCAGGGATTCTGGGGCCACTTTACGGAAAATGTCATCGGATGTCTGCTTATGACTTAGCAGGGCCTTGGAGGACATTTTCTTGCAAAGAGAGCAGAGCTCTGGGTTATGGTCAGCCCCCAGACACCGGAGACAGCAGTCATGGGTGTCCGTGAGCGACATATTTTTGGAGCATCTGTCTCATTTTTTAAAACCTGTGGCCATTGGGGCAAAAAGGGCTCCCGCTAGGTCGAAGAATTGCGAGGCCAGCGGTTAGGGAAAAGGGCGGGAAGTCCGCAAAAGAAAAAATTTAGCAAAAAGATGTCCCCTTGCTCAAAATTAAAGGAGAACAGGGGAAGGAAGGGAGAGGAATTGCTCTGTGCGGGCTCCGTCGGTCACCCATAAGTGAGGACTGACTTCCTGTTTGTTCCTGGAGAATATGTTTATTGTTGGCCACAAATGCAGACAGTTTTTTCATCTTTCTCTTGGATCACCACAGAGAAATGTGAAGCAGTCAGAAGGATGTATTCCCATTGACTTGTTTTCTTTCAGTCTAACAATAGTAACATCACAAATGAACACAGATCCATTCAGGTCCATATTGCTAGCCACAGAAGCTTGACTGCTTACAAACCTAAGAATGCCATACTGGTTCAAACCAAAGGTCCATTAAGCCCAATATCCTGTTTCTAGGTTACAAATACCTAGCAGGACCCCAAAAAGCAGATTTCATGTTGCTTGACCCCAAGGATAAGCAGAAGCTTCCCTTGTCTACCTTAATATTAGTTTATGGACTTTTTCTTACTACTATTAATCATTTATATAGCGCTACAAGGCATACGCAGCACTGCACAAACACATATAGAAGACAGTTCCCTGCCCATAGAGCATACAATCTAGTTAAAACAGACAGCACAATACAAGAGAAATAAGGGATTCAATAGGGAGAGGAGACAGAAGGGGAACAAGAAATTAGGATCCAATAGCAGCCTCAAAGAGGTAAGCCTTTAGCATGGATTTGAAGAGGGAGAGAGATGACTTGATGCAAAGACACAGGAAGTTTGTTCCAGGCATAAGGAGCAGCAAGATGAAAAGATTCAAGTCTGGAGTTGGCAGTAGAAGAAAAGGACATAGAGAGAAGTCAGTCAGAGGATGAGCGGAGTTCACGAGGAGGGGTGTGAGGAGAGAGGAAAGGTAATGAGGGGTAGTAGAGTGAATGCATTTATAGGGTTAGAAGGAGAAGTTTGAAATGGATACAGAAATGGAAGGGGAGCCAGTGAAGTGATTTCAAAAGTGGGGTTATGTGAGTATATTGGGACTGGTGGAAGATTAGCCGCACAGCAGAGCTCTGAATAGATTAAAGAGGAGAGAGATGATTCTGAGGGAGACCAGCAAGGAGAAGGTTGCACTACTCAAGAAGGGAGGTAACTGAAGAGTGGATAAGAGATTTAGTAGTGCATTCAGAGAGGAAGGGATGAATTTTGTTGACGTTATAGGGAAGGAAACGACAGGTATTAGCAATCTGTTGAATAAGTATGGAGAAGGAAAGGGAAGAGTCAAAGATGTCCCTAAGGATGCAGGTTGAGGAAACAGGAAGAAGAGTATTATTAATATTGATAGAGAAAGGAGGAAGGGTGGAGGAGGGTTTAGGGGGAAAGATAAGAAGTTCGGTTTTGGCCATGTTCAATTTCAGATGGCAGTAAGACATCCAAGCAGCGATGTCAGATAAGCAGGCAGAGATATGAGCTTGTAGAGTAAAAGAAATGTCAGGTGAAGATAGATTTGAGTCTCATCTGCATAAAAATGATACTGAAAGCCATAGGAAGAGATGAGGGCACCAAGGGACTGCATGTAGAGAGAAATGGAGGGGGCCTAGAACAGACCCTTGGAGTACACCAACTTAAAGAGGGACGGCAGTAAAGGAGGAACCACCAGAACAAACACTGAAAGAGCGACTGGAGAGACAAGAAGAGAACCAAGACATTGCACCACTCTTATCATATCTCCTCCCTCATCCATCTCTTCTCTAAGCTGAAGAGCCCTAACCTCTTCAGCCTTTTCTCTACCATACAGATCTTACCAATTACTTCATCAAGATGTACACACTCATATCAAACCAAAAATTACTGGACCTCACTATCATGCTCGGTGTTCTATGCAGACCCACAAAGACCACTTATTTCACCACTTCTTCCTTACTCACCCTGCATTCACAGCCTCCATACAACTTTACCTACCAGATTGCCAGGTCTCTCACAAGCAATCATTTAGGAAGACCTCCAGATTGATAAGGATTCAATCTGTTACACAAGCTACAATACTTCACCCTCAAGCTGTCATCAGTACCCCTCTCAAGACAGGCATGATTAATGCACGATCCATTTGAAATAAGCTTAACACAATTAGAGACCACATCCAATACCATCAATCAGACATCCTTTGCATCACAGAATCATGGCTGAAGAATACACAAGTTATTTTGAATCAAATCACACCAATTACACATACCTCATACAACTGTCCCCGCACACAAAAGAGGGGAGGGGAGTGCTCATCCTTGCCCGAAAGGATCTCAAATTTAAGATCACAGGCTCTTCAAACTCAAAGGACCGCGAGATAATCAATATTGAAAATAGGCACCTAGCTATCTTCTAACATATAGATCCCCTAATGCAGTGGCTGAAGATACCGCAACAATACTTGAATCACTATGCGCTGCCAAGTCACCCTACAAACCATTGATCTCACTAGGTGACCTAAACCTCACCCTCAGCATCTAAGAAAGATGAAATAGCATTCCACCAAGCTATGAATTCTCTTCAACTCTACTATCTTCCAACACAACCTACGCACCGCTCAGGATCCACCTGATTTTCAAAGCTAAGAGCCTCATAGAACAGGACAGAATAAGCACTCCCACAGTAACACCAATACCCTGGTCAGACCACCACACAATAGATTTTAAAATCCAGCTCCCCCACACACAAGAACCACAGAAGGCAAGCAACCCGACAAGAAGATTCAAGGGTTTTGACAGAGAAGTTCCTCAATGACATCCTACATGAGCTCCCAGAGGTCTGTACTAATCTAGACAATGCTATAAACAGATGGAACACCACTATTAACACAGCAGCCAAAGCACCCGCCGTGCCAGCACAAATCAAAAGATCACCAGAAAGAACCCTGCCCCCTGGTATTCTGAAATAGTCAGAACATCTAAAAGAAATCTACAAAAGAAAGAATGGCAATGGAGATGCGACCGATTAGATATCACAAGGCAAATAATACTAAAAAAACCAACAACTTGATCAATACTCAAAAGGAACAATACCATACCAACCTCATCTTAAAAGCTAGCAACAAGCCTAGGGAGCTCTACGAGATAGTCTGGTCGCTTATAAAAGAGCCATCACAAAAAGAAGAAGATCTTAAGATACAACCACAAAGATTTGCAGATTTTCTTCTTGCCAAGAACAACCCCCTGTGAGAACTCACAACACAAGCTATATCTCCTCTTCTATACAAGGCTTGGATACCACTTTATCAAACAAATGGAATAAATTTCACATTCCTACAATTGAACAAGTTACCCGTACAATCACTGACCTAAACTCCAGCAGAGCCCCTTCTGATCACTGCCCAGTGGCCTGGATAAAATCCACAAAAGAAGAGCTGGTAAAATTCATACATGGATTAATAGTTGCCTCCCTAACCCAAGGATACATGCCCTCAGCACTAAAAGAAGCCACAATATGGCCAATCTCGAAGACAAATTCCACAGACCCAACAGCATACAGATCTATATCCAGCCTCCCATTTCTGACCAAAATTATTGAGAAAACTGTACAGAGACAGCTCCAAGATCACCTAGACACCCATGCTCCGCTAGACCAACACCAACATGGATTTCGTCCTAAACACAGCGTTGACACACTACTCATCTACCTAGTGGAGGAGTGGCCTAGTGGTTGGGGCAAGGTACTTCAGGCCGGAAGGTCAGGGCTTCAAATCCCACTAGAGGACAGCAACCTTGGGCCGGAAGGACTGGGGTTTCTAGTCCCACAGGTGCTCCTTGTACTCTTGGGCAAGCCACTTAACCCTCCATAGCCCATGTTCCCTGTAAAATAGTTATCTCCAAGTTATAATGCCCTGTTCAATGTAATTTCAGTTTGTTCAATGTAAACCGCACTGATGCAGAATAACGCGGTATATAAGAGAATGTAAATAAATAAATAAAAATAAATACTTGATAGTATACTCAGAGGAATTGACAATATCAAAATTGGTTTTCAGCTAGTATTCATCGACGTCTCCTCCGCTTTTGACACGGTATCACATAACATCCTCTTAAACAGACTAAAAGATATAGGCCTATGCAACACCACCCACACATGGTTCCAATCATACCTCAGTGCCAGACAGCAGAGAGTCAAAGTAGGCACACACACCTCTGCTCCATTCCACAAAACGCAAGGAGTCCCCCAAGGATCTTCCCTCTCTGCCCTTCTTTTTAACATTTATGTACAGCCAGTCTGCAATATCTTCAAGAAGCACAATTTAAAATACGCCATCTATGCCACCAACATCATGGCATACACCCCTATCAACCTGGACTCTCCAAACTACTCATCCATGACAAATTGTCTACAGGAGATATCCACATGGCTTTCCAAAAATAACCTAAACATAAATATGAATAAAACTGAGTCACTACTCATCACACGCAATACTCTGTCCAACTTCCTTACCTCAATAGCAGTGGCAGACTATAATTCCAATTAAAGACGAAGTTCGTTACCTTGGAATAACTCTTGACCGTCATCTAAACCTACAACCTCACATCAATAAAATCACTAAGAATGCATTCTACAAACTTGCCACCATACGTAGACTTAAGCCCCTCCTCAAACAGGAAAACTTCAGATCAGTTTGTCAAGCAATCATAATTCCTATCCTGGACTATTGCAATCCCATCTATCAAGGTTTACCTAAGCAAGCTACTAAATCTCTACAACTAGTACAAAATATTGCCGTCAGAATCATCACTGATTCAAATAAACAAGATCACATAACACTCCTACTTCAACTTCACTGGCTCCCAATTACTGCACGTGCCAGATACAAATCTGCCCTGACTATATTCAAAATAAGAAACAACATGTCAGCGGGAATCCTAGAGGAGATGTTCTGCAACAGTCACAGCAACAGGCCTAAGAGACAAAGCACGAAAGACACCATTCCTACACCCCCAGCATACAAGGATTCAAGAGAATTGACCACAAAGAGAGCATTCTCCTATGCTGCACCTACTATCTGGAACACGCTCCCTGCGAACCTGAGATCCACCACCGACATGAAGGACTTCGGAAAACAGCTAAAGACCTCCTCTTTTCTGATCAACTCAATGAACCCACTTAACTGTTGAACAGTTGAACCACCACTAATACTTTAGAGTTCACAAATTACCTATGTAAATATGTTCTCTGTAAATAGGTTTTGCCTCAGTGCATCTCCCGCATGTCCCCCTCTCCTCATAACAAAGTTTCTGTAAATGTGTGTTTTATAAAGAGTTCCCTGTAAACATCTGAGTTATAATGTAAACCGCTTTGATTTAATGAGAAAGCGGTATAGAAAAACCGTTAAATAAATAAATAAAATAAATATAGACTTATATTACTCCTTATCCAAGCCAGTTATTCGTCTCTCTCATTTTTTTAAAAACTATCTTGGGAAACGCTTATACAAATTCCCATGGTAAATCCAACACAGAGCCCCCTTCCCCTTGTTACC
Source organism: Ichthyophis bannanicus (assembly GCA_033557465.1). Taxonomy (NCBI): domain Eukaryota; kingdom Metazoa; phylum Chordata; class Amphibia; order Gymnophiona; family Ichthyophiidae; genus Ichthyophis; species Ichthyophis bannanicus. The sequence continues at coordinate 125,952,880 of CM066047.1, forward strand.
AAGCTTTCTATCCATTCTAAATAACTACTATAGCTATTGAGGCTCTTGTTCAAACATCCAGCTGTCTAGGTATCCGTGGCCTTGGAGGATGATATCCAGCTAAGGTTAACTTGCCAGCATCAATGCAGTTGGTTTTTTGGATGTGGCGGACTATTAGTTCTAATTTGGCTACCTGGTGGCCTGTGATGTTCCTTAGTCAATTGTGTAACTATAATTTTCTTTCTTTTTGCTTCTTTTATATTAGGACAGCACATATAAAAATGGACTTTTTTCTACCACTTCTATTTGATTCTTAGTTTGGAGCAAGAATGGAAAGGAAATGCAAAAATGACACAATCACAATCCTACAATTAAGCACTCACAGCCCCCTACCCAACATTTCAGAAGTGTATTAAAATTCCAAAGAAAAAGACTTGAAATCTTACAATACTTACCTTCCTCAGACAAAATGGAATAGAACTGTTGCAAGGAATATTATAACCAGGAAAATTTATTAGCATGGTGTTCAGTCACATTTTAATTCCATATTTTTATACAGAAGCTGGGAAATGGGTAGATTGGAAGGACATTCCCTTAGCTATTATATGTGTATGACAAATGTTAAGAATTCTTAGTATCACTATACTAATGTATCTTTGTGTAGCTGGAACAGTGTTGTGTATACTATCTGGACATAAAAAATATTAATAGATAGCATATTTTATAAATTTGATGCATGAAGACATGGTTGGGGCTGTAATCAACAATCAAATGCAATTTTGAGTGTTTTCAGTTGGCATCAGACTAGCACAAGCCTCGTTCCTAATACTTTTGAATCAGGGTTTCATTAAGACATCAAACCCATCCCTTTTGCCTTTCAATTAAGCCTATTACAGGGCTATCACACAAAACCTGTTCCTTGTGCCCTTATGCCTCTCTCATCAGAAAGCCATTATGCACACACTGCCCCCCTGTCCTATTTATTATCTGGCTATTATCAAGTAGCCAGTTTGCATGATCTTTCACCTTACTGCTTTTACAGTAAAGCATCTTGTATTTTTACAATTTTCTCCACGTATTCTCAACTCTTATCAGGACTTTCCTGTATTCTGCATAGTAACTGACAACACCCATAACAGAGACTGAAGAAGGCAAAGAAATGACCAGGTAGCTGCATGGTTAAAACCATTCAAAATAGCTTTATAAAGTGTCACAATTCTATTTTCTGTACATCTGGTGTCTCATTCTTCATACTTCTAGTTACAAATGCTTAATTTTTATCCTTTTGTTCCAGTTCTTTTTCTTTCTCTTTTAAAGGCAACTCAACACAAAACAACCATCAACAACACCCTATTTACAGAGAGGTACAATATAACATAATCAATGCAAAAGAATAAAAATAATTTCCTTGGTAACAAGATACTTGGGTAAGATGTAAAATGAGAACATTCACATCTTTAGTTCGAAAAGAGAAAGAACTGGTAAAGATAAATGTAGAACTCACTTTTTCTGATATCGCAAGTCAGTTACCCTCCTCTCCTTCTCCTTCCCCAAAGCCCCTCAAAAAAATTTGACAACCCTCCCCAGGGATTCAAGTAATAAGGATTAAGTAATGGACTAAGGGAGCTGGTTCCAGATGCAGTTCATATTTCCATAAATTAAACCACAAAGAGATAAACTAATCAAAAAGAAAAAAAAACAGCATTAACAAGACAGGTACAGAATGCAAACTAAACCCTGAAAAATGCAGGGACTCAGTTTCAGGCGTTCTGCCTCTGTTTGAAAATGAACCACTTGTTTCCCTGTGTGTTTAAAACTATCAAATGAATTCAGAGTGGCACTAGTCAATCCAAAGTTTGGAAATTCCACTCCTGTCTGAAGGAGCTGCAGAGTGCCGCTCCACTCGCAATGGTCAACAGGAAGGAACACAGTGAGCCTCCCTGTGTTAGCCATGTCCATGTCACCATACAGCAGGTTATGCTAGTGTATGACGCTCAGATTCCTGATCCTCTTCTGCCTCTGACTTTCTGTATTTCCTCATGTGTTTGTAGCGCTCCACATATGCCTTCACCAGGTTCGCTACCTTCACTGGGTTGATTTCTCCACTTTTGCTGTGACAGATCTGCAGAACAAAACATGCAGAGTGGCATTATGAGTCAGGTTATGTTTGCTATCATCAATTTACCCAATAATATATTCATCACATCTAGATAATCAAGAAATCTGTGAACACTCAAACACAGCCTTTGTGCTAAAAAGTATTCAAGATGTGCAATTTCTGTGCTAGAAAATCAAAATAAGAAATACATCTCTCATCTGTGGTCTTTAAAGATGCAGTCAAGAACCAGCATTGAACAAGGAATCTTGCAATTTACATATTAAATCATTTAATTATTTTGTGACAAGAATATTAAACATTTTGTAAACAAACATTTCTCTTTAAAGAAGCAGGATAATGTCCTCACATATGGGTGACATCACTGATGGAGCCCTCATGTGGGAACCCTTCCCAGCACCTTCCAGAAGCGTCTTTGTAAAGTTTTAACTGCGTATGCATTAATTTTCCCACCTGCTATCCCTGCACCATTTTGCCTCAATCTCTCTTCTAGCTACCGAGCTTGTTTTGTGTTTTATGATCCGCATCTACCTCACCTAAATATTTGCTCAGTCTGTGAGATTTGTTCTAAATTTTCCAGAACTTGCCATCGCATGTCTAGCTCTTTCCCTTCTTAGTTCCTTAATTAGGTTTTTGGACCATTTATGAGGTTTCCTTTCTTATTTATGTATCACAGTCACTGACCGTTTAGGTCTCAGGCAATCAAACTGTGTTCTATACTTTTTTACAATCAAGTCATTTGATTTGCAGCAGCTATTTTTCTGGACTACATCTCCAAAAAATATGCTAGCGAGTTTAAAAAGTGCATCAGGTATAGCAGAACCATGTCCCTTATGGACACCTACAAATGGTACCTGTGGTGTTTGGGGCTCAACCATAAGCCACCTTTTTGCATTTTGTACTGACAGATGACAAAAAGAGGACTTCAGGGCCGTGAGAAGCAACATGAACATATTTTTGACACTAAGAAGTCTGATCCATTGACTTTGCATCAGTAGCATCGGTCTCCATGGTCTAAGAAGTTGCACCGGATGTTGGCGGAGCATCAGAATCGAAGGGTCCTCAAACTTAATCGAAACAAAGTTCCTGTAGGTCACCATGGGATAGATCAATATGGCATCAGTCACCCAACTAATACCACAGAGCAAAAGAGGAAGAATTCACCCGTGTCTTCGGCATCAGCCACCAAAGCATCAGGCACCGAGGATCATTGGAACACAACGTCAAGAGCACCAAGGGCTCATAGGGCCTAATATTCAGCATCGGCAGCTAGCACTCCTACAGCAGCTAGCCACCAACGCTGAACCTTAGACTTGGATATTCAATGCTGGGGCCCATATCTAGGCCACCAGCATTGAATATCTGGGTTGGCTGCAGAACCCGGAAGCTAACCGGGCAGCGACAGTATTCAACTGTTGCCCCGTTAGCTTCTTCAGCAAAAGTAAGGCTAGCCTTTACTGCACCTTACTTTTGCTGCATGTCGCTAACTGGGCAGTGGCTCAATATCGCTACTGCCCAGTTAGCGAAGGGTGCCACACCAGAATGCCCCTGGCATGTCCTGATGTCTGCCCGTTAGCATCAGGACCTGCAGCGGCAGCACGAGCAGATATTCAGCAACATTAACACACTGAATACCCCGTTGAGCGGCATTTACACAGTTTGCAGGTCTTCAAACCATGTAAGTCCCTTTGAATAATGTACCCATAGTCTTTACCCTCAAAGCAGCCCAGATGTGAGGAAAGCTCAATCTGCTTAGTAATGGAGGGGCCATGCCAGCTTTAACGTTCTGCTCCTTCTTGTTTCCTTGCCTCGGAATCTTGGCATTATCTTTGATCCCTCCCTCTCTTTCTCCAAACACATCCAACTGATAGATAAATCCTGTCATTTCTTTCTCTACAACATCAGCAAAATTCACCACTTCCTTTCTCAACATACTAAGACTCGTATCCACTCTTTAGTCATCTCCCATCTAGACTATTGCAAACCTCTTCATGCTGGTCTCCCTCTGAATCATCTCCCAACCGGCACCCGAGTCAGGCCTCACTGTCCCGCCCTTGGTATGCCACTGACTATTTACGCAATCAACGGCCTTGCTGTAGTTAATGAAACACATATAGATATCCTCTTGGCATTCTTTTGCCTTTTCAAGAATCTCTCTCACATCTGCGATGTTGTCTCTTGCTCCTTGTCCTTTTCTTAATCCTGCTTACACTTCGGTCAGTTCTTGTTCAGGGATAGTTGCAGTCTCAACTGAATGATCTTGAGTAGAATCTTGCTGGTGTGTGGGATCAGAGCAGCTGCACAATAATTTCCACAATCAGTTGGATTGCCTTTCTTCAATATTAGTATGAACACAGATCTTTTCCAGTCAGTTGGCCATGATGTTATCTTCCAAATTTCCTAGCAGAGCCTTGTATCATAACAGCTACATCTGATTGCTGTAATACTTCAATGGAATGCCATCAGTGCTGCTTTGACTTATTTTTATCAGCAAGGGTTTCTGATTATAAGGTACTTGAATATCTTTTAGCATTCCAATTTGATGCTGGAACATGGGTTTTACCAGGCAAATATTTGAATGTTCTTTAAATGATGTAGAATGCAGCAGTGTGTTTTATATTTGGCCTACAGAAATTTGACAATATTTTGGACTATCTGAAGAAACTACATTGGTTTCCTGTGCACAAATGTAGTAAGTTTAAGTACCTATATTTGGTGCATAAAATGATGCTGCAGGGTTTAGAAAACAAGTTAATTAATCCATTGAGGGGATATTCCACTCAATGTAATCTACGCTCTAGCCAACAGGATCCGTTATATATATCATTACTGAATGAGGGTTGTAATGCTGATACTCAAAACGGCTCTCTCTCTCTGTGCTCCTAGATTGTGGAATTCTATGCCCTTATTACAGCATAAAGAACAGAATCTTTTATCATTCTGTAAAATGTTGAAAATATGGGTTTATTTTTAATAGACTGCATGCTTCTTAATTTTAAAAAGTATTTTAAATGCTCTAATGGATGGTCTGCTGTTAAGCTTTAATTTAAGAGATTTGGAGATTTTAGTGATCAATTTTTGTTGATGTATTTTATAAAATGTCTGGGTGTATATTGGTTATTTTATGTCTTAATAGCATTATGTATTTGTTTATTGTGAATCACATAGAAGTTTCTCATTCTGTAGTAAATAAATATAATAAAATGAAATGAAATGTTCTCTAACTCACATAGCTTTAGGAAAGCCAATCTTGTTCTTCCTGTAGTTCCTGATTCTATTTTCCTGCATGCATGCATCATAGTAGCACTTCTCTTTGGCTTGGCTTGCTTTATGTTGGAAATGTATTAAGTTCCACTATTTCTCCCTCTCCTCTGGCTTTAGCTTATCTGTATTTCTGAGCCATTTTCAGTTTCTTTGGTAATCCATTTTAACCATTTTTGTTTTTTCACCTTTTGCAGAGACTTTTCACTTTCTTCGAGCACAATTTTCTCGATGTCATCCTATAACTTTTCTGATGCTCTGTCATTTGTATCCAAAGTGATGAATCAATTTCACAGGCAGTCATTAAATTCTGATGGTATATTTTCAAGATCATTCTTTTCTACATTCTTGAGTGGGTTTTTCTTTTTCAGCTTTAGCTTGAGTTTGCATACTAGTAACTAGTGAGGGGAATGGAGGTGTAGCCTAGTGGTTAGAGCAACTGTCTAATACCCAGAAGATCATGGGTTCAATTTCCACAGGGGACCTTTGTGACCTTGGACAAGTCACTTAACCCTCCATTGCCTTGGAAGAAAAGGCCTGGCAAGCTACTTCTGGTGATACATTTCCAAGAAAACCCAGAGGCTGCTGGGTCTCCAGGAGTCAGCACTGACTTGATGGCACTAAAAAAAAAAAAAAGCAAGCTAGTGATGTGCAACACAACTTGACGATTTGTCTTTCTGGATGTTATCAAACATTTCCATCATTGGCTTCTACAGATATAGTCAATTTGGTTCTTGAACAATCCACTGGGTGAAGTCTAAAGTATGTGTACAGCTGCCATTTGTATTGCTAGAACAAAGTGTCTGAGATGAATAGATTGTTTGGCATGCGGAATTCTATCAGTCTTTTTCCAGCACCATTTGTTGCCAAGCCCGTATTTTCCAACCACGTTGTTCTTAACCTTTGCGTTCCTGTCGCCCATGACTATCAGTATATCTTGTTTGCATGTTCTGTCGATTTCAGCTTGTACTTGTTCATAGAACTAATCAACTTCGTCCTCTCCTGCATCTGTTGCTGATGAATATACCTGACTAATAGTTGTGTTGATAGACATACCTCATAGATGACTAGAAATTAAGCATTCACTAACTACATTATATTTCATTAGAGTTCTTTCAGGGTTTTTCTTAATTATAAATACACCACCATTTCTCTTTGTCTTCATTTATGGCATAGCATACCATGCGATCATCAAAGTGCCTGATACTAGTCCATTTCAGTTTTCTGACACCAAACAAATCAAGTTGTGCACGTTCCATTTCGTTCTTGACCATCTCCAACTTCCCTTGGTTCATGCATCATACTTTCCATGTCCCAATAGTAAGACATCTTTGCAGTTTGAGACTCATTTCATGCACAGCTACATCAGCATCAGACGTCCCAAGGGCTTTGTTCTAACCACATAAACCGCATAATAGTCTTCATCTCATCCACAGTAGCCCATTTGTGCCTTCTAACCTGGGGTCTCATCTTCCAGCACTATATCACAATTTGTTTTGTTGAGACTATCCAATGGGTTTTTGTGGCAAGATACGGAACTAGATTGCCAGGCCTTTCTTCTGTGGATGGCCTGATACAAGTTAATATGAAAGTGGCGCTCCGACTTTCATTAACCCCGAGGAAGCCCGAGGAAGGGGGGGGGGTGTTTGAAACCATCAACCAGGAAATTTAAAAAGTAGTACACAGTTCTGTCAAACACTCTGCATAAGAGATTTACCACATTACAATTATGGAGAGAAGAAGGTAAGCACACTTTCCAATTTATTTTTGTGGTTGAGACAAATGCCTGATGAATTATATGCATGAATAAGTACAATATGTAGGGATGTTGTGTATGCAGGGGTTTACAAAATTGCCCTTTCTATGAATAAGTATGTGAATGCGTGTGTGTGTGTGTGTGTATACACACACACACAGGGTGGCCCAGAAAAAGTGAGAACATATCGTAGCATATAAATTATTTAAAAATCCAAAAAGACAGATGTAAACGATTAACAAATTTTAAAAAAAAGATGGCGACAGAAAATTGTCAAAATAAAGACGTTATATACCTAAAAAAGGTAAATAAGTAAACTATTTAAGCTTTTAATTTTCGAGATGTTCTCACTTTGTTTGGGCCACCCTGTATATATACATACACACACACAAATATTTTATTTATTCATATTTACTTGGATTTAGCTCATGCCTTTTCTGTAGTGGTTTAAAATGAGTTATATTTAGATTAGTAGGTATTTTCCTGTTCCCAGAGAGCTCACAATCTAAGTTTGTAACTGAGGCAATGGAGGGTTGGTTAAGCAGCTTCCACAAGGTCACAAGAACCATCAGTGGGATTAGAGCAATATCTCCCCTAGTTCTCAGATCACTGCTGTAACCACTAGCCTACTCCTCCATTCCACATATGCTTATATACTTATGTTTAAGTTTATCTATAGCAGACTGTACTTATATCACCCTACGTATACAAACACAATTTATTTACTTAAATCTTTCCTATTCTGTATTCCCATCAAAAGACTACCAGTTTACATCAAATCAAAATAAATTTAAAACTTGCTTATCATTATACCACTCTTACCCCAATTGGCACAAATAGGAGTTGAGTAGTAGCCTAATGGTTAGAGCACTGTCTTAGGAGCCAAGATGATCAGGGTTTGATTCCCAATAGCACTCCTTATGGCTTTGGGCAAGTCACTTAACCCTCCATTGCCTCAGAAGTAATCAAAGTTATCAATGTCTCTGTTTAATGTACATTACCAAGTTTAAGTTACAAATGTAAACCGCTTTGGCTAAAATGATAAAGCGGTATAAAAAAATCCCCTGTTAAATAAACAAATAAATTAGTTGGTCAGAAAGGGACAGAAAGCATAGTTACTCACCTGTAACAGGTGATCTCTGGGAACAGCTGGAATTTAGTCTTCACATATGGGTGATGCTGGTACCAACAGAAACCGTGCGGAAATGCTCCCCAGTGTCCAACTGGAAAGCCTTTGGGAGCACCCCACAGCGCCTGTGCGAATGCCTTTGTGTCTTCCCAACTCTCTCTCTTCAGTTGGGTTTGTAGCTGAGAAAGGAGAGAAAATGAAACACTACAACTCCTAGGGGAGGAGGATGGGTTCTGAAGACTAAATTCCTGCTGTTCCTGGAGATCACCTGTTTCAGGTGAGTAACTACACTATCTCCAGTGGCAGCAGCATTTTGTACTAATTGGAGTGGATACAGTGTTTGCTTTGGCAGTCCCTGATAAAGTATGTCACCGTAATCAAGGTGAGGTGTAATGACGGCCTGGAAAACTGTTCTGTAGTTACTGTATTGGAGAATCTGTTGTAGATGTTGGAGGGATTTAAGTTTCAGGTATGAAATATTGGCTGACTTCTTCATATGTGAGAGCATGTTTAGATTGCTATCAAGAGTTATGCCAAGGTATCTGACCTAAATTTTCTTGTGATCACTGCGTGTTGGAGTATGAGTTTTTCAGGTGGAATGAAGGATGGGTCTTTTGTGACTAGTAGTCTTATTTTTGTTCACTACTAGATTTAGTTCTGCAAGGCAGTTTGTAATGGCTGGAAAGCAATCTGATATGACTTAGAAGTTGGGGTGTGTGGAAGGGTATATAGAACATGTCATCGTTGGCATAAAGATGAAAGTGCATGTTCCATTTTCTTAACAGATTGCAGATAGGCTGCATATAAATGTTAAAAAGGAGGGCCGATAAGGCCGAGCCCTGTGGAATGCCTTGTTTTAGGTTGAATTGTTTGGATTTGAGAGATTCAACTTTTTTTTTGCAGCATTCTATCAGAGAGGTAGGAGGTGAACCAGTCTATTGTGTTCTTGTGGAGGCCTATGTCACAAAATCTTGTCAAAAGAGCACTGATGTCCAGGAATATCATAATAAACACCTTGATGTGGCTCATCTAGAGAGTGTCAGAGAGAGCAGTGAAGAGAGTGTCAATGCCATGCGGAGGGCAGAAACAGTGTTTTTGGGAGTCCAAGGTAGCATGGGTATCAATGTGTTCTTGAAGTTGTTGTTGTACTGTCTTTTCAATTATTTTGGATAAGAATGGTATGCTTGCGATCGGTCGATATGAGCTGGGGTTTGTCAGATCCGGTGATGTTTTTTTCAAGATGGGTCGTATTGAGGCCTGTTTCAGTGCAGAGGGTAGGTTGTCCTTGCGAGAGGGAGAAGTGGACTATCTTTAATTTAATCGGTGCATTATTCAGTATGGAGGGATTTTATCATGCTACTAGGCATGGGTTCGGAGGGTATAGATGCTGTGAATGATGTTGGCGAGCTCTCTCGGTGTAATTAGTCTAAAGGAGTTCCAGATGTGCACTTGGGATGAAATATCTTGTTTGAAGTGACCTCAGAACTGGTGGTGATTTGCCTTGGAGTAGGATTGAAAAGGTCATGGATCCTACATGGATTTCTGGTGTTGTCAAAGTCGGGACGGAGGGTAGGAGTTGCATCAAGTCTGAAAGAGCTGATGGAGTACAGCTTGCCCAAACATGGCATTCCAAAGGGAGTCCTTGTCCAGACAATAATGGGCAGCGAAGGTATGAACGGAAGACCAAGTTGCTGCCTTGCAAATTTTGTCAATGGCTACCGAGCGTAGGTTTGCTTTCAAGGTAGCCATGGCGTGAACGTTGAGCAGTGACATGTCCTTTCAGGGAGAGTCCTGCTTTGTCATAGGCAAATGAAATGCAGTCCACTATCCATCTGGAGAGCGTATGCTTAGATACAGATAGACCCATGTGACTAGGGTAAAATGAGATGAATAACTGTGAGGCTGGCTTTACGATGACCTTGAGTCCTTTGGAGATAAAAAGCCAACGCATGCTTGCAGTCAAGAGTGTGCAGAGTTGCTTCCGCTTGAGACATGTGATTTAGGAAAAGAAGACTGGAAGGTTAATCAACTGGTTTAAATGAAAAGGTGACACCATCTTTGGCATAAGGACGACTTTGTCATAGTGGAACTAGGTATTGGGGGGGGGGGGGTTCTGCCACCAGAGCCTGAAGCTCACTAATGCATCTAGCTGAAGTGAGGGCAATTAGGAAGATTACCTTCCAAGACAGGAACTTTAGGGAAGTTGTGACCAATGGTTCAAAGGGCGACTTGAGAAGCTGCTCTAGAATGACATTGAGGTCCCAAGCCACCAGAGGTGGCTTGATGGGCGTTTTGGACAGCAGGAGACCTCTCATGAAACATGCTACTAATGCATGTTAGGAGATGGGCTGTCCATCCAGTGGGTGGTGAGAGGCCTCAATGGCACTGAGGTGGACTCTCACCGAGTTGGTCTTTAGACTTGCCGAGGACAGGTGGAGGAAATACTGGAGGAGTGACTCCACTGGAGCAGAAAGGAATTGAGATCTTTCTGGGAACACCTGACAGAGTATGTATGCCACTTAAAAGTGTATTAAAGTCTGGTAGAGAACATTGTAGAAGCCAAAAGGATCTTCTCAACCTTTTGTGGAAGGTCAATGCCCTGTCATGCTATGCTCTCAGCAGCCAAGCTGTGAGGCAGAGAGACTGTGGAATGGATAGAGTAGTGAGCAATCATCCTGGGAGAGGAGATCGGGCGAGGATCCCAATCGCAGAGGCTGAGTCAGATATAGCAGCAGTGGAAACCACGGTTGCCGTGACCAGTGAGGGGCTATGAGAATCATGGAGCCCTTGTCGGACTGAAGCTTGAAAAGTGTCTTAGGAATGAGGGGTATTTTTTATTTAAAGTCTTTTTTATACTGTGCTCTTTGGAATCAGTGCGGTTTACAGTCAACATTTGTACAGTGCAGGTGGACCTACACTGGACTTACAATGAACAGGTGTATCAACATGGGACTAACAAGGGTAACTATGTACAGGCTGAGCGCTCGGTCACAGGTGACCGGGTCTGAATGCAACTATTTACAGGTTGTCTAACTATATACGGATTGGTCACCCAGGTGCAGATGTATAGACTTACTTGGTGACCATGTGCGGTATTCTGTGGCTATATACACTTGGTATGGGAGGGAAAGCATAAAGCAGACCCTGACCCCACAGCGTAGGTGGAAGGCATCCACCTGTTGGTTGCTGCATGTCGGAGTACTTGTGTAGAAGCGAGGAAGCTTGGCATTCTGCGGAGTAGCAAACAGATATATGTCTGGAATTCCCCAGGTCTGGAAGCTGTAAGATGTTGTGTCCAGATGGAGAGACCATTTGTGGGGAAGAAGGATCCAACTCAGCTTGTCTGCAAAGACATTGATCTCCTCCAAAAGGTACATCACTTGGAGGTGTATTTGATGAGAAATGGCAAAGGACCAGAGTCTCTTCGCAGAGGGGCCATGAGCCTATTCCTCCATGTTTGTTCACACAGAACATGGCGACATGATTGTCCGTCATGACTAGGACCTGTTGTGCACTGAGGTGGTGTTGAAACACCTGGAGGGAATTCGAGATATCGCAAAGTTCCAGAAGATTGATTTGGAGCTATGACTCGTGCATTGCCCACAGCCCCTGTGTAGAGAGGTTGCCTAGATGTGCTCCCCAACCCAGTTTGGAGGCATCCGTCATCAGGGTGCACTGAAGTGGAGGCATCTGAAAAGGTGACCCTACGAGCAGATTTTTTGGAGAACACTACCACTGAAGGGATATTGGGAGGCAAGAGTCCATTGGGCTGTGCGCATATGTAATCGTGCATATGGAATGACATCTACTGTAGAGGCCACGTGCCCGAGGAGCTGCAGCATTTCACGGGCGGTCAGATGGTCCCGTTGGGGCATCTGGGATGCTAGTTTGATTAGACAGGTACAGCGGAGCTGGGGCAGAAACGCCCTGGACTGTTGAGTGTCCAGTAGGGCTCCGATGAACTTTAGCTTTTGAGTTTGGGAAGTTTACAACAAATCCCAAGTGTTGTAGTACCGTGATGGTATGATGTAAGGAAAGCTGCACCTCCTGGGAGGTTTCTGCTTTTATGAGCCAGTCATCTAAGTAAGGGAAGACGAATATCCCCAGAGGCTGTAAGTATGCAGCTATGACCGCCATGACTTTGTAAAGACTCTTGGGGCAGAGGCAAGTCCGAGTTTTTCCTGAAAGGTGGTGTAGATATTTCCTATGTCTTGGATGGCTGATGACATATGTGTACAATTCTTTTAGATCTAGAGAACAGAGCCAGTCCTGACTGGAGACAGGGAAGATCTGAGGCTTGAAGCCATGCAATTCTGCGGGCATCAATGCATATTACTGAGGCCCTGCTTGTGCATTCGAAAGCATCAAAGGTGGCCCTATTGGCTATGCTTGACTAGGGTGAGATAGTCTACCCTCTTGTAATCTGGGAGAAGAGGAGCAAAAATCTGGATACCTCTGAGGAACATTCGCATGTAGAGGATATAGGAGTTGATCCTAGCAGAGAGCATGAATGCCTGGAAGCATTGATACCCAAAGACATTGAGAGTTCTCGATTCTCTACCTGGGGGGTTATGTTTATTAAATTTGATATACCGCCTTTCAGGTTAAAAGCAAAAAAGGTTTACAAAGTTCAAAATCAAAGCAGACAGCCAAAGGCCTGGAAAGGAAAGGAAATTGCAATATTAAAAAGGACAGAGAAGAGAGGACCAAGCATACCAGACAGAAAAGGAAGGAGTACACAAGAGGGCAGAGGATCATGCAGAGAGGGAGGGAAGGTTGAATGCAGAGGAAGAGAGATGGGTTTTCAACTGGGACTTAAAGGTACGAAAATCTTGTTCGAGCCTGAGGGAAGTGGGCAGTGAATTCCAAAGAGCAGGACCGATAAAGAAGAAGGCGGAGGTGCGAGTGGATTGCAGGTGAGCCCTGGAGAGGGATGGAAGATGGAGGTAGTTGATATGAAGAGACCGGAGGAAGCGAGTGGGTGTATGAGACTGGAGAAGATTGGCTAGATATTGTGGGGTGCGAGTATAGAGAACCTGGTGCACAAGGGTCAGAAGCTTGAAGCAGATGCGATAGTCAATAGGAAGCCAGTGTAGTTGAAACAGGATTGGGGTGACATGGTCGAAACGGGAAGAATGGGTGATAATACGTGCGGCAGTGTTTTGGATGCGTTGAAGCCTAGCCAGTTGAGAGTTAGGGATACCAGAAAGGACAGAATTACAGAAATCCAGGCGAGAGGTAACAAGTGAAAGAGTGAGAGTGGTAAGAGCTTGGGGAGTGAGGAAGGGGCGAATAGCACGGATCTGTCGGAGATGGAAAAAAGAGGTCCTAGTGACATTGGCAATGTGCTCATGGAAGGAGAGATCAGAATCGAAGAGGACACCAAGATACCGAAAGGAGGAAACCAAAGGAACAGAAGAGTCAGTGAAGGACGGGGCCGGGTGGGGGGAGGGACTGCCATGAGGGAACCAGATAGCAAGGGTCTTAGCTAGATTCAGGTGGAGACAGTTGGTTGTGAGCCAGTTAGAAACACAGGAGAGACAGGAGTTCAGGGAAGGGAGAGACAGGAGTTCAGGGAAGAGAGATCAGGGAGGAGGGGAGAGGTATGATGACCAGGACATCAGCGTAGAGAAAGGCCAGGATATCAAATTGCTGGATCAAAAGGGCAAGCGTGGCTAGGAAGACATTAAACAGGAGGGGGACTAACACAGAACCTTGGGGAACACCACACTGTAAAGGGAGACGGTCTGAAGGGAGTATGAGGGGGAGTGGGAGAGCACAGAAAAAGAATGGGAGAAGAGATAGGAGTGGAACCACCGGAAAACAGTGACCCGGAGCCCAGCATCATGGAGACGAGAGAGAAGGCGAGAGTGATCGACAAGATCAAAAGCAGCTGGTAGATTCAGGGAAACAGCCACCGAGATGTCACCACGATGACGTGCGACATGCAATTCATTAAGGAAGGCAACAAGGACAGTTTCCACGCTGTGACCGGGGTGAAAGCCTGATTGTCAAGGGAGAAGAAAATTAATAGTGTCCAGGTGATAAGAGTTGAGAGAAAACCACTTTTTCCAGAATTTTAGAAAGGAAGGGGAGATGAGTGACTGGCCAATAGTGAGCAGGAGTGAGAGGGTCAAGAGAGACTGGCCAATAGTGAGCAGGAATGAGAGGGTCGAGAGAGGGTTTCTTAAGGATTGGATGAATAAGTGCATGTTTCCAAAGGAGAGGAAAAGTGCCTGTGGAGAGACTGGTGTTCATCATGATGAGGATAGGAGGAGGAAGAGCCAGAGAAGGTGTAAGGAGCCATGAGGAGGGGATGGGATCAAGGGAACAGGTAGTTCTCCTAAAGAGAAAATAGACTTGAGAATCTCTGAGATGGAGAGGGGATGAAAAGATGTCCAGCAGTGTGAGAGAGAGGGGGAGAAAGGAGGAAGAGGGGAGGATAGTGGGGAGGGACAATGAGGAAGGGAGGCACAGAGATCTATGATCTTTGAATGAAAGAAGGATGCCAGCTGACTGGGGGAAGGAGAGATCGAAGGGAGAGGAAGGCGAGGAGGGCGAGAGGAGGCATGAAGGGAGGTAAGAGATTTGAAAACAGAATAGAGTTGACGAGTGCAATTAGGGGCAGTGGTGATGGCAGAGGAAAAGTGTGTAAGCTTAGCAAGATGGATCTGGGAGCGACAGTGAGAGGTTGGTGTGCACGGAGCAGGAGAAAGACCAAAGTGTGATTATTTCTGTAGATCTCAAGGTGGCAAAACAGTGCGACAAGGCGGTGGCAAAAGCCAGGAGGATGTTGGGCTGCATTCGAAGAGGAATTACCAGCAGAAACGAAGGGGTACTAGTACCACTGTATAAGTCTCTGGTGAGGCCTCACTTGGAATACTGTGTTCAGTTTTGGCGACCATATCTTGCAAAGGATGTAAAAAGAATGGAAGCTGTTCAGAAGAAGGCGACCAAAATGATTTGGAGCCTGCGTTAGAAGCCTTATGAGGAGAGACTTGAAGACCTAAATATGTACACTTTGCAGGAGAGGAGGGATAGGGGAGATATGATTCAGACCTTTAAATACTTAAAGAGAAATAATGAACAAACCTCTTCCAGAGACGGGGAAGCTGTAAAACTAGAGGGCATAACATGAAGCTGCAAGGTGGTAAATTGAAAGGCAATGTCAGGAAATACTTTTTTACTGAAAGGGTGGTGGATGCTTGGAATGCCCTCCCGATGGAGGTGGTGGGGACAAACACAGTGACGGAATTCAAAGTGGCCTGGGACAGACACTGTGGATCTCTTTACAGCAACAAGATTAAATCAAAATAAACTGAACCATCTAATTTCTCAACAAATAGGGGTGTCCTACATGGAGCGATGGGGGGGGGGGGAGTGGTGTGTTCACCCCTAAACAAAGATATGGGGAGGGGTGAAGACATGGAGAGGGGTGCACCTGCTCCTGGTGGGTGCACCACTAAGCAAAGACATGAGTAGGGGTGCATCTACTCCCTAAAAGACATAGGAAGGGGTGCACCTACTCCTGTCATATTGCTGGGCAGACTAGATGGACCATACTGGTCTTTATCTGCTGTCATTTACTATGTTACTGTGTCACTATGACACTCTTTAAAAGCTGTCAGTAGAGACGGGGAATGGAACTTTCTCCATAACCGCTCTGCCGGGCGGAGATGAGAGTGGAGAAGATGTAGACCCAAGTAAAACCATGGTTGAGAAGCACGATGACGTGAAGGGAGAGGCTTAAGGGGAGCCATCTGATCCAAGGCAGTGGACAAATGGGAAGTCCAGTGTGAGACCTGTGAGTCCGGTGAGAGGGAAGGGAAATCTGAAGAAAGAGGAATGTTGGCAGGGGGAAACTGTTGCAAGGTGAGGGGAGTAATCTGACATCTGCAGCAAACTGAGGGGGGGGGGGGGGGGAAGGGGTGCCAGTAGGACATGCCGGGGGAGGAAAAGGTGAGGAATGTAGGAGACAGCGAAAGGTAATGCAAAGATGATCAGTCCAAGGAAGGGATGATTGGAATTTATCCAAGAGGAAGGCGGTATCAGGTGTGGAGATAACACGGTCAAGAGTGTGACCAGCGGAATTAGTCGGTAGGGTAACGTGTTGGATAAGGGGCAGATCTTGAAGAAGGGAGAAAAAGGAGAGCTCTCTAGAGGAGGTAGGACCGTCCAAGTGTAAATTAAAATTTCCAGCGATTATCAGATGTGGGCAGTGAATTGTAAGGTCAGAGATGGCTAAGAGGAGGGAATCCCAGAGGTGGGGGCGGATTGCTAGAGGTTAGAGGAGTATGTCTTTGAGCTTTTGATTCGGCACATCACTGATTCAACCAAAATGGAATGGTGGGGGAGCTGCGGCTTTTGGAAGCCTGGACACTCTGGCATCCGATACATGATATCATGTTGTCGCCTGTGAAGTGAGCCTGTGAGAGGAGTCTCCCACATACGGAGCATAAGATCATGAAAGATGCGGTGCACCAGCAGAGTGGCTGCCTCTTTGGGTGCTGTTGGGTATTGGATCTCCAATTCCTCTGTCCTTGGCTCCTTCTCTGATGTTACCGTGATGGAGAGACTGTCAGCTAGGTCTTGAATGAATTCCTGGAAGGACATGTCTTCCGCAGGCGACATGTGCCGCTGTTGTGGTGGGGAAGGCTCCGAAGAAAGGTCCTGGGCACCCTAGTAATCGAGTGACTCTGCATCCAAAGCACTGGAATCAGAGTCGGAGAACTCGAAGTACCGATGAGTATGGTATTTGCCCTATGCGAGATGTCGGTATCGCTGCTCCGAGGTTCAGGGCTCAGTGAGCCGTTTGGGTTGAGTACCAACATCGGTGATAGTTTCAAGGGAGAGCATGGACGGCAGCAATGTCGACATCACTACTGCCCGCAAGTGGTGTCGACATCAGTACTGGTATTGACGGGGTGGTACCTGGAGCAAAGGGCTTTATAGGAATTGAGGCTGCCAGGAGAGCTGCCAAGCTCCGCTCGATGGCCAGTAGGCGCCGGTCTATCGAGATTGCCGATGCTTGGGTATTGGTCGTCGGTCCGTGTGCTACCATCCCAGAGCACGGCACCAGTAGTTCTCCAGATGTCGAGGCCTCGGGAGCATCCTGGAATCCCCTTTGAGGCTTTGAAGGCAGGGTCTCCCACCAGGGCTGTTTGGCAGGCCAATCCACCTCCAATGAATGGTCAAGGGATCTTGATGCTTTGAGAAAGATTCACCCCTGGAGATTTTGCCTGGCTTCGATGCGGACTTGTGCTTAGACTTTGAGAATACCTGGGGATCCATGAGAGGAGGATGAGACCCTCGATGAAGTGGATGCCAAATTTAGAAGCCTGGTTCTGTAGGTCTCTTCATGTCACTTTCTGACAGAGGGGACAATCTTTTGGCTGGTGATCTGGGCCGAGGCATTTTAAGCACCAGTCACGTGTGTCAGTCACTGAGATGGTGCTGGTACACTTAGAACAATTTTGAAACCACTAGCTGGTTTCTCCATGCCTTCGAAAGATAAGAAGGCTATGGTAGGCTTAAGGCCTAAGAGGGCATCGACATGCCAGAGGTTTTTTTTTTGAAAGGGAAAACCTAGATTTAAAAAAGAAAAATGAATAAGGGGACCGGTGATGTCTTCGACGGTGCCAACATCGACGGGAAGGCAGAGGCGCTATCCAAAAAAAAAAATTAAGTTTTTTCTGCAGTTTACAGGATTTGCTTTCTGCTGGCTCTGTGGAAAATGAAGAACTGAAGAGGGAGAGTAGGGATGGCAGATACGCAGGCACACTGGGGTGTTCCCAAAGGCTTTCCAATTGGACGCTGGGGAGCGTTCCCGCGCAGGCTCAGTCGGTACAAACATCACCCATATGTGAAGACTACATTCCTGCTTGTTCCTGGAGACTGACGATTCAAGCTCCTGCCAATAAGTATTCAGCATTAACCACAACACAGTCAACACCAATGAGGAAATATCCAGTAATGCCAGGGTGGGGGGAGGGGAGGGGGGAAATTGTATCAGACAGTTATCCAAATATTTGATTATGGAGAAAAATATATTTTTATAAGCCATAGTCACATAATAGCCTACTTCCTATATTTTAAGATTTTGAATATGTGCATAGATTTGCTTTCCTATATACTAGCACAGTATTCCACAAAGAAGCTAGTATTCCTTAACTTCATCCTTTAACAGGGCACTCTTTGTGAACATAATCACTTGTGGAAAGTGACTAATCATTACACAGGAAACACAGATGATGCAAAAAACAGAGAACTGAAAATAAGGAACCATGTCATGGCCCTAGGCCCAAAGAATAGCGGTTCAAAGTTAAACAGCCTTTCAGCATGTGACCCCACTTTCATAAGTTTAAGAAAATCTCCTTCAACATTTCACTACTGCTGAGTGTATGAGAAGGATGTGTGCACACACGTGAGAAACCCCCCAAAAATTCCTGAAATGACAAAATTTGTTCCCTTCCCCTAACCCCAGTGTTCTCCTATAACATTATGCTTTTGTTAGTCTACTTACAGAAATGAAAGATACCCTTATCAGAATAAGACAACATTGATGGGACATTAGCAGAATACACATACCAGGTTCCTAATGATGGATCCAACTGTGCAATTAGTCTCTCTCTGTTCTACTGTTTGATAGATGTGGTTTTAATTTAGAGAGGTATTTCTCCTAGCCCAAAAACTGACTGACCCCTAATCTATACTTTGGTTTTACCTTCTGTACAGCCTTTCTCAGAATGTCCTTATATTCATCCTTGGTGATCTCTCTCTTCTGATAAAAGGGTTTTATGGCGAGTTTAACTTCCTCGACAGCCCGCTCCTGTATTTGCAATTTTTTTAAGTACTGTAGAGAAAAAGAAAAGGCATGTTCATTAAACCAAAGCTAATGAATAACAATGGAAAATCAGTTTCCAGGGTAATCAGATTAGCATTAAAAGGGTTGAATGATGCTACAGCAAACAATATAAGAAGCCCAAGATTCTGTCAGAGACCTCGCGGTTACAAGACCAAAAGGTTTTACAGGATTTTCCCTGCATAAAACATGTATAAGATGAGCTGATCCCATGGCTCACGCTGCAGCACTAAACCCTGTATTCAGATTCTGTATTTCTCAAGACCATTTGAGTGTTTACTCTGCAGAGGTGGTGCTCTCAGTACCAAAAAAGGCAAGGAAGATGCCTAACACTACAGCCCTGGTCCCTGTTGATAAATATGTAGTGTGGGGGGAGGGGGTCTCTTTTGAATGACATGCCCTTCTAAATCTTAGGCTGGAAAGGGTTCCTTAAGTTTTGCAGCCTGCTGGCAAGGGAGGAAAATGTGGAAGACAAGGCAGAGAACGCAATGAGAAAAAACAAAAAATACCCTTCAAAAATGCCAAGATTATTTGGAGTCATTGTAAACAAATACACATCCCTTATACAGTTAACGTGCATGCGGACTGCTTATGGTTACCTGGAAAAAGATGTGCTCAGATGTCCCAGCCTTGACTGGAATGAAGTAAGCATTTGTTAGCGTGCATTCAGTTTATCGGTGCACCATAAAAAATTTGTTACATGCTAAACTGATTTAACCTACACTCAGGACCAGCCTTCCAGTCCACTAGGCGGTCACCTAGGGCAGCTGATCCCTCCCTCCCTCCAAGCATGGCACAGCTACCGCTTCAAGGCTGCCAGGGGCCTTAAAGCAGCGCCGCACATGTGTGTTATCACAGCATGCTGCTCCTGCAAGGGACAGGAGCGATATGCCATAAGCACGCATGCTGCTGCCTTAAGGCTCGCTGCAGCAAGAAGGGAGGAATTGCCAGGTCACCCTCCTCCCCCAGGTGAGACAACGGATGCCGGAAGGGGCGATGACATGACGATTCCTCTCTTCCGTGCCACGGTGAGCCTCAAGGCAGCAACAGCAGCGTGGCGAGCCGAGGGCACAGCAGCACAGTGGGCCAGGTGAAGGGCAGCACAGGTGGTTTGCCTAGTGTGGCAGAAACCCTTGGGCCAGCCCTGCCTACACTAATCCAGATGCCTGGAACAAACTACCCGAGTAGTACCTTCTGTAGCGCTATTCAAATCTAAGCTAAAACCCACTTCTTTGAAGCCACTTTTGGATCCTGATGCTCCGCACTCTCTTGCCCATTACTCGTGTATCTTACCATAGTTTTTCTATGTGTATTGTCTTGATTAGATTATAAGTTCTGATGAGTAGGGACTATCTCTTACATCTACTACTACTACTTTTCATTTGTATAGCGCTACAGGGCATATACAGTGCTGTACAGTCACAAGGAAAAGACTGTCCCTGCGCATCAGCGGTTACAGTCTAGTTAAGATAGACAACACAACAGCTGAGGACAAGGATACAATTAGGGTAATGGTAAGGAAATATAGGAGACTAAGCGGTCAGGATTCATCTATATCAGTGGTTCTCAACCTTTTTTGTACCGTGACCCCTTTTACCACTGGTCAACTTGTGATGACCCCAAATGATAAAATCAAATGCATCTCTCTTCCTTTACTGTTAACACATTGTCATTGTAATCATTTGTTAAATTATTAATATATTATAGGCCTTTGCAATATGTTTTTATTTATAAAATTTACTTATTTAAACCACAATAATTAATCACAACAACAAGTAACAATATTTGATTTCAAAATTATGATGATTTTGTAGTCAAATCACTAATATGAAATAAAATTATTTTTTCCACCTTTGCTGTCTGACCAATTTATTCTGTGATCATGCTGGTCCCGATCTGAGGCTTCTGCTTTCCTGTCTTCTCTTAGCTCTCTTTCTGTGCTCTATGGTCCATCTGCCATTTCTTATCTCTTCTTTTGTTTTCTTCACTTCTTTCTATCAGCCTATTTCCAGTCCCCTTCTAGTCCAAATACCATGGCAGCCCCTCTCAGCATCCACTCCCTTCCAATCCTATTCTCCCATCCCCTCGCATCAGCCCATTTGTAGCCCTAGCCCCCAGTTTTCTTCCAAGGCCAGCAGCTCTAGCCTCCCCTCACCACCATCAGCCCATTTCCAGTTCAAGCCCCCCCAATCAGCTCACTTCCAATGCTAGTCCCCCCTCAACCCCATTACCAGTGCCAGGCTCCCCTAATCAACCCATTACTAGTCCTACCCCCCATCAGTCCATTACCAGTCCTAGCCTCCTCTAATCATCCCATTTCCAGTCCTAACCTTCCCAATCAGCTCATTTCCAATGCTAGCCCCCCATCAGCCCATTACCAGTCCCAACCCCCCCATTGATCAGTCCATTCCCAGTCCTAGCCTTCCCTAATCAACCCATTACCAGTGCTAGCCCCCCCATCAACCCATTATAATCCTAACCCACACCGTCTCTCCCCTCTGTCCAGCATTTATCCCGTCTGTCCAGTATGCCCCCGTCTCTCCTCTTTGTCCATGTCAGCCCCATCCCTCCATACATCCCTCCCTCCATCCATCACAGCCCCCCTCCGTCCATGTCAGCCCCCCTCCCCCATGTCAGCCCCCACTCCCTCCATCCATTCATCCATGCAGCCCCGTCCCTCTCCCATGTCAAATCCTCCGCAATTTGGTTCTCTTTTGGACTCCCCCCTCCTGTTCTGTCTCCTATTATGGCCTCCCGTCCCATCCCCCTGGTTTCAACTCTCCGCTACCTGGGGGTCACTCTGGATTCTTCTCTATCTTTTCACCAGCACATTTCCTCTGTTGTTCGAACTTCCTTTTTCCATCTTCGTCAGATAAGGGCTGTTCGGTCGAATCTTCCCCCCCCCTCGGTGGTCACTCTTGTCTTATCGCTTGTAATCACCAGGTTGGATTACTGCAACGCTATCTATGCAGGCCTTCCCTCCTCTCAGCTACGCCGTCTTCAACTTGTCCAAAATGCCGCTGCCCGTCTCGTCACCTGTTCCCCCGCCCGTTCACATATCACTCCTTGTCTTCTCTCTCTCCATTGGCTTCCGGTTAAGTTCAGATTTATCTTCAAAATACTTATCATCGCGCACAGGGCTCTTCATACCGTCACCCCTCAGTACTTGGCCGACACCATTCATCTCCAACCTTCTCCACGCCGCCTTCATTCAGCTTTCGGTAATCGTCTCTTTCTCCCCTCCCCTTCTCAGGCCCATCTGGAACTTACTCGTCACTCCGCATTCTTCTTTCTAGGCCCCACTTTATGGAATTCGCTCCCACTCTGCACTGAACTATCCCACTCCCGCTTTAAAGCCCTCCTCAAATCCCATCTCTTCTGTCAAGCTTTTGATCTCCCGTCCCCTGCCGGTGACGCCTTGTCCCGCAGCCGCGCCCCCCACCCCACATAATCTCCTCTCAATCACTTCACATCCGCCATTCCTCCTGCTTCCTCTCTCCGTCCCCCACTGCCCCGCCCCCTCTCTAGATCTTTTCTGTCTTCTATCTTTTTGACTGTCTCTCTCTGTCCTATTATTATTGGCGTTCTTTTGTCTTTATTTTTTCAGTGGCCTTTACTATTTTTGTATTGTACACCGCCCTGACGCCTTGGCCTGGGCGTTCTATCAAACGTCGCAAATAAAGATAAAGCCCCTGCCTCCCTTCTCCCTATGTCTGCCTGCTACTGCCCTGTTCTTCTGCAGCCGTGGTTCCCTGTCTCTTAGGGAACCGCAGTTCCCTTTTTCTTAGGGAACCACGGTTGTGCCGGTAAAGCTGTTGTGAAGCCTTCCTGTCTCTCGACGGGCTCCATGCAGCATTGTCCTGCCTCCAAAGGAAGTTGTTTACCACTTCCTTTGGAGGCAGGACAATGCTGCATGGAGCCTGTCGAGAGACGGGAAGGCTTCGCAACATTTTCACAGGCACAGCCGAGATTCCCTAAGAGACAGGTAGTCGCGGCTGCAGGAGGAGGGAGGCGGTGAGTTTGCCGCTGCCGAGAAGCAGACTTGGCAGCAGCAGCAATTTGTGCGATTTTTTATTTTTATTTTTTTTTAACTGGAGTGAGGCGACCCCTGCTAAATCCTGTGGCGACCCCAGTGGGGGTCACGACCCACAGGTTGAGAACCGCTGATCTATATGCATAGCGTTGCATATGCCTTATACTGCTATATAAATGATTAGTAGTAGTAATCAACTTAGCTTGCCTTAATTCATTGGTAAGTGCATGTTACATCAATTTAGTGCACACTAAAAATTCCCTATTAAAATGAATGTGTGAAAGTAGCCATAACACACCCCAAAATTATGAAAATTTATAGGAAAAAACAAACTAAAAGAATCTCTCTTGCCTGTGTCCAACCCCACTGGGTCTCAAGATATGGACTAGCTTCCTTTTAAAATGGCTTTTCCACAAGAAAATGTGTTTCTCTTTTTACTGAAGAGCAACTTAACAGGGGCCCACTTAATTATATTTAAGATGCATAATTATAATTAAGATGTTTTGAAGTTGCTGTGATGCCTTTTGCTTATGGTTGACAGGAGCACAAAACACGGAACTACCGAATGAGGCACTATATGGGGATGTTTTCATGCAAAACAGATTTTTCTGTATGAAAGACTTTGGAGGTTCAAAGTATCTGTTTGATATTATTGTTAAGTGCTGTCGAGTCGGAGTCAACTCCTGGCATCCCTCTGGATAGTTGACCTAAACTTTGTTTGGTCTTCAGCGAAGTGACTCATTGCTGATAGAGTGGTATCCGTAGTTGCTGTTATTGTAGCGATCCATCTCAATGCCGGCCTTCCTCTTTTAGAGCGTCCTTCTACCTTGCCAAGCATTGTGTCTTTCTCCAATGATCTCTCTCTTCGCATGATATGTCCAAAGTAGAAAAGTCTTGTCATCTGAGCTTTTAAGAAAGCTTAGGTTTGATCTCCTCTAGTACTGACTGATTTGTTCTTCGGGCAGTCCATGATATACACAGTATTCGTTGCCAGCACCAAAATTCAAAGGCATCAATTTTCTTCCTGTCTATCTTTTTCACTGTCCAACTTTCGCATCCATATGATGTTACTGAAAATACCATGGCCTGGACAAGTCGAATCTTTGCATGGAGAGAGATATCTCTGCCCTTGAGAATCTTGTCTAGGTCCTTCAAAGCCATTCTACCAAGAGCAATATGTCATCGGATTTCTTGACTGCTAGCCCTTTCTTTATTGATTGTTGATCCAAGTAAGTTAAAGATGTCAACTACTTCAATTTCTTCTCCATCAATGATGAACTTATTGATTTTGACAGTTGTCAGGATCTTTGCCTTCTTAATGTTAAGATGCAGACCCATTTTAAGACTATATTTCTTGATCTTGAGAAGCAAATGTTTCAAATTGTCTTCACTTTCAGCCAGTAATGTAATCTGTTTTACAGAGCTGTATATATGAATATAAAGCTTTGGAGATTTCTAAAACTAATTTATAAAACTATATAGTATGATTCTAAGACTTCCAATAACAGAAATGTGCATGTCTCCATCTTTCTCCCTCTCTCTCTGTGTGATATATACATATATATATATATATATATACATATATATATATATATATATATACATATATATATATATATAAATATATATATATATATATTTATATAAACAATGGCCAATACAATCCACAAGTACCTGACAGGATAAAAAATTAGATAGATTGAAGGACTACAATAAGGGACTGCTACTTCTGGAGAGAGATCTGCAATTGTAAGTATTTACTTCTGGGAATTTTTCTAAATCTTGGAGAAAAAGGAATTCTTTAGATTAAAGCTGATTAATCTGTGTAAATTAGAATCCTGTATATTTGTCAAATCAGTCAGGGCCTAGAATCGGCAAAGAGCTTTTAGTTCAATTTTTTATTTATTTATTTAAAAGTTTTTATATACCGCTTTATCCTGAAATCAAAGCGGTTTACACATCAAACAAATCAAAAGGTGCGTGGGTGTGGGCATGCAGCTAGAATTGACAGTGTAAAAGATGATTATGAGATGAGCTATATACAATGAGATCTATGTACAGGAACTATATACATATTGCAGGGAGGGGGAGGCAGCGTGGATAGGGGGCGAGGTAGGGCGAAGAGAGGGCCGTCAGTCAGGTCAGGTGATGCCCTTATAGTGTTCTGAGGAAGAGAGTTGTTTTGAGCATTTTCCTGAAGTCCTTGAGGACTGTAGTTGATCTCAGGTTGTTGGGGAGTGAGTTCCAGAGTGCTGGCACGGCCAGGGATAATGCTCTTCTTGAGGTATCCTGTCTCGTTTTAGTAAATGCTTTGGGTATGTTGATGATGTCTTGAGGTGTCTCTCCTCCTGGGTCTGGTGCATGTGTCAGGTTTGATGAGGGGTTTCAGACTGTCTGCTGAGAGGTCCTGTTTGATTTTGTTAAAAATCAAACAGTTAAAAACAGACAACAGTTAAAAACAGTTAAACACACAGAGTTAAAAACACAACAGGTAGCTTTCAGTTAAAGTTTAAAACCCAGCAGAGGTTTTCAGTTTAAATTCAGATCCCAGCAGAGGGCTTTCAGTCTAAATTTAAAACCCAGCAGAGGGCTTTCAGTTTCAATTTAAAATCAAGCAGAGACCTTCTAGTTTAAATTTAATACTCAGTCAGGACCTAGTATCAGCAAAGAGCTTTAATTTAAATCAAATCAAAGTATAACTTGGCATAAAAGGAAAAACAGGGTCAATATTTGAGCAATATAAATTGTTTCTAGAGACCTTTACAAAGAGGCCTTCTAGATAGGAGGCAAGAGACCTGTGAAATTGTTTTAAATAGGTGTTAAAGCCAAGTGAAAGATCAAAGGGGCATTTTGAACTCCCTCTATCAAGCAAGGGTTGTGTGAATCACCCAGGAAATTGGTCAGATACCTTAGCAGCACAGGACAGGGTACTATGTAGCAGCCAGCTTTAAATAAGTCTTCTTTCTCTCCCTCCATCCCCGACTCCCACCCACCCCTGAGATAATTGTAGCTTTATAGGTACTTAAACCTCTTAAAGGAAAGGAAGTGTCATATTCACTCTCAGGTGCAGTTGTTTATCCTCATCAGGCATATATTAAAGACCTGATATTAATTAAGCTTGTGGTGAACAAAGTCCATTAAACGTATTAGGTATAGTTTTATTAGTATAAGTATCCCCAACAAACCTTAATAAGTAAACAACTTAAAAATTGAAACATAAGCTTAAAACTAAGATGCAGACAGCAGTCCAGCAGCAAGATGGGGGTCTTCCAGTCTTTGGAACTGAGTGTCACATGTATGATTTTCTCCCAGTTGGTGAGGGGTCTTAGGTGTGCACTAGGTGCAAGGAGCTCTTTGCTCTGAGGGAACGAGTCCGATCTCTGGACACTAGAGTAGCAGACTTGAAGGACATATGGAAGACAGAAAGGTACACAGATGAGACTTACAGGGATGTAATACTTAAATCTCACCTCCAGTCTGGCAGCATCCCTGTTGCCATGGAGAAGAGAGGTCAAGTGACAGCACAGCATCACCCTGGTGTGGCAGGAAGTGATCCTATAGCTAAGACCTGTCCATCAGGAAATGTAAAACCTTCTTGCATCGAGGAGGGTTCTCCAGGTCCATGTGCCCACGAGGGAAGGGTTAGGACAGCGGTTATAGTTGGTGATTCGATCATTAAGCATGTAGATAGCTGGGTGGCTCGTGGACGTGAGAATTCTGGTAACATGCCGGCCTGGTTCGAAAGTAGCGGACCTCACGCGCCACCTAGACAAGGTCTTAGATAATGCTGGGGAGGAGTCTGCTGTCTTGGTACATGTCGGTACCAATGACAAAGGAAAGTGTGACAGGGAGGTTCTGGAGGCTAAATTTAGGATTTTAGCTAGGAAGTTGAAATCCTGAACTTCCAGGATTGCATTCTCTGAAATGCTTCCCATTCCACGTGCAGGACCCAAAAGGCAGGCAGAGCTCCAGTCTCTCAATGCATGGATGAGATGATGGTGCAAGGAAGAGGGTTTGGGATTTGTTAGGAACTGGGTAACATTCTGGAAAAAGAAGCCAGGTGTTCTGTTAACATGGAGTTTGTACATAAAGATCTATACTATACTGCAGTAATTTGACTTGTTCAGCTTTTCAAACAGGTGTATGGATGTTCCAGGGCCCACTGTAGTATTTACAGTGACACTTTTTTTGGATGGGCTCCTTATGTGAGTTTTGGAAGTTGGTGCTGATATGGTATGGAATGGTAGATTTGCTCTATAGATACTCAGTGACTTTGTTGTAGCGTTTTGTATTAGTTCACAATATGCCTGGTACTGGAGAATGTTTGTTGTTAGTGAGATGACCAGAATCTGATTTTTTTTTTTTTTTTTAAGATATTGAGTTCTGTGGGTGAATATCCTGGTTCTGTTCTGCACCCACTGTTGAATGCGAAATATATGTTGAAAAGAAAAAGCAAGAACCATAAGCAGTTTATAACAAAATAAAAATGAGTTAGTTTTATAAATTGTGCTGTGGTTCTCGCTCTCTTTTAGTTCCTTGGTGTGCAAACATCTTGTATTTCCTTCAAATAATCTAATCGGCTTTTTGGTTTGGTTCAGTCCCTGATTAAAGTTGTGAAAAAGCCCCACCCCCCCTCTATGGGGGGTGGGGGGTGCGCCATCTCATCCTTCGACTCAGGCAGCAGATTGCCTTGAGCCGCCCCTGGGTGAGGTTGTGAGCAAAAAGCAAGGCAGCTGCATGTTGCCCAGCAAAGAGGTCCATCAGGGGCAGCCCCCAGAGACGGAAGAGTTGAGAGGCTACTCTGGGGTTTGTTAGGGGAAAAATAAAGCTTAAAGTATATAGCAGGACTGAGAGGCTCGCAAGGCTAAATAGGAATTCTGTATATATCTATAAATGGAAAGGAATGTGCTGTGCTAAGACAAATTGATTGTTCTACACAGAGACGACTAGCATCTGCAAAGTTACTGATAAACTGTGGTGGGCCTCAGGGGATGGGTTGATGATGTATGTATATGTTTCTGTTAATGTATAAAAGACAGACAGCCCCTCTAACCTGTGGAATAAACTTACATACTACTTATGTGCGAGTGTGTGTGTGTGTTTGTTCCCCTGGAATTCCAGTCAGAGATGTGATTCCTTGGCCCAGAGGATTAATGGACGTCCCGAGGGTAAGTGATATAAAGTGCTGGGAAAGGAAAAAACCCACACTAACAGGGTTCAGACGCCACTGCTCAGCCTGTCTGCCAGGACATTGTCCTGGCCCGGGAGGCAGACTGCCTAGAGGAGCATACTGTTGCGCGTCGCATAGGAGCGGAGAGCTACCGATGGTGGAAAGCCCAAAGGGCCAGGAAGATAGTCCTGAGTTCCAGGAGACTGATCTGTAGCTGGGATTCTGCCTGGGACCAGCACCCTGTGGGCTCTCCAACCGAGAGGTGAGGCGTCCGAGGTCAGGACTCTCTGTGGGGGAGAGGGGGGTATCTGGAAGGGCATCCCGGCCTGAAGTGGCAGGAGCGCTGCCACCAGTCGAGGGACTCCACTAGCTGACAGGCTACTCTGACCCTGTCCTGTAGTCTGCCAGTGGCTTGGGTCCACTGACAGCATAGGCGCCACTAAGCTGCCCGCATGTGTAAATGGCCTAGTGGAGTCACGTGGACTATGAAGGCCATGTGGCCCAGCAGCCAGAGGCGGCAGTGGCCGGGACCGATTGCTGGTGCTGCACAAGAGCTGCCATCTCCTTGAGGCACTCTGTCCTCTCTCCAGGGAGAAAGACCTTGGCCTGTCGAGTGTCTAGCTGAGCCCCTATGAACTCTGGGCTGGGGTCAGGTGAGACTTGGGATGGTTGATTATGAACCCCATGTGCTGCAGTAAGAGGATAGTGCGCCCTGTGACCTGGTGTGCCTCTATGGCCGTACTGCCTCTTATGAGCCAGTCATCCAGGTAGGGGAAGACGATGGCCCCTTGTAGACGGAGGTGGGATGTGACCACTGCTAGGCATTTGGTGAACACCCTTGGTGAGAAGGCCAGTTCGAAGGGCAGTACCCTGTATTGGTAGTGCCCTCCTCCCACCACAAACCTTAGGTACTGCCTGTGGGAGGGATGGATTAGGATGTGTGTGTTAGCATCCTTTAGGTAGAAGGAGCAAAGCCAGGCTCTCTGGTGGAAGTAAGCAGCAGTGTTCCAAGGAAGAGAATCTTGAACTTCTCCCTCACCGGAAATTTGTTCAAGTTTCACAGGCCTCCAGTCCTTTTAGGGACAAGAAAGTACTGCCTTGAGGAAATTTGCGAGCTCTGTGAGGAGCAAGGTCTGATGAAGGAGAGGCCACCATAGCTCTCCTGGAAAGAAGTCTGGAGGTGGAGGAGGTAACCCTCCCTGACCATCTGCAGTACCCAGAGGTCTGTGGTGACTGAAGTCCCCCTGTGGGCAGAAGAAAGCCTCCTGGGGGAGAGGGGGACATGCCCTGGGAGTCCCAAGCTCCTCCCTGACTGGGCTGGAGCCAGAGTCTGGGGCTTAGGGGCTTTGGCCTTCTGGGCCCCTGATCTTGTCTTTTGGGCTGGGTACCCTGCGGAGGCCCTGAGTAGCCTTGGTATTGGTGGGTCTGAGAGAATGCACCCTTCTTTCTGGGGAAAGAAAAAAAAAGACTTTTTCCCTGGGGATTCTCTGCGGGGAAGCCCCAAGGTCTTCTTGGAGAGCCTTTGGTGAGTCACAAACTCTCTCTCGATCTTGGCCACCTTATCAGACATAGGATGGCCAAAAATACTCTCCCTGGTACATGGGACATCGAGTAATTTGTCCTGGACCCACTGCTCGAGGTCGGATGATTGTAACCAGACTTGGCGTCGGGCCCCGATGCTGGCAGTCGCGACTCGAGCAGACAACTCAAAGCCATCATAAGCCGCATGAGAGAGGAACTTTGAGCAGTCCTGTACCGCCGTGGTGAGGGTCTTGAACCACTTGAGAGGTTCCCCATCGAGGCCTGCTGAGAACCCAGCAAGCTCCTTGGCTAGTGCCTTAAAGTACATGCCAATGTAGAGTTCATAGGCCTGGACTCTACACCCTAGCATCGACCCCTGGAAAAATTTGTGCCCGAGGGCATCGAGGGTCCGAGCCTCCCTCCTCGGGGGACGGAGGAGTGGGACTTCTGGTTCTCTAGTTTATGCATGGTCGACTCGACGACCATGGAGTTATGCGGAAACTGGATTTTCTGGAACTCTGGGCTCTTGAGGACATGGCAAATTGCGTCAAGCTAGCAGCTAACGATGGACACCGATGTTTCCCACACCTGTAGGAGCAGCCGCTTGAGGATCAGTTGCACCGGTACTGTGAGGGTCTCCCGGGGAGGGACCTCATGCTGGAGGATCTCCAGTTCCTCGGTGAGTGGGTCCTCCTCAGCCTCGGTCTGAAATGAGAGCACCTTGGTCATGTCCTGTATGAAAACATGGAAGGCCACATCCTCGGGCGGAGACCGGCATCAAGGCACTGGTTGAGACGGGTCTGAGGGGACATCTCAGGGTCTCCAGGGATGTCTTATCCTTGGTCTCCCACTCAGAATAGAGCGGTGACAAGGATTCAGAGGCCCTGAGACTCTGATGGTCGAGGCCCATGCCTGGACACTAGCTGGTGAGGACCGGATACCCAAAAAATCAACCAGCGGCACTCGATTGGCTTGATGACCGATGACCCTCTCGCAGTTCAGGGGCCAGTCGTTGGGGCGAATGCCAGGTTCCACATTGGGAACCACCACCCAGGAAAAAGATTTAGGCGTCATCGTGGATAACATGTTAAAACCCTCTGCCCAGTGTGCAGCGGCAGCCAAGAGAGCAAATAGAATGCTAGGTATCATAAGAAAAGGAATGGAAATAAAACAAAGGATATTATAATGCCTCTGTATCGTTCCATGGTGCGACCGCACCTCGAATATTGTGTGCAATTCTGGTCGCCGTATCTTAAAAAGGATATAGCGTTATTAAAAAAGGTACAGAGAAGAGCCAACAAAATGGTAAAGGGGATGGGGATGGAAGGATACTCCTATGAAGAGAGGCTAAAAAGGTTAGAGCTCTTCAACCTGGAAAAAAAGACGCCTGAGGGGAACTATGATAGGGGCCTGTAAATTAATGAATGGGAGTGGAACGGGTAAACGTAGATCAATGATTTACATCATCAGAATATAAAAAGACTAGGGGACATGCAATGAAGCTATTTAAGACTAATAAGAGAAAATATTTTTCACTCAACGTGTAAAGCACAGTTACTTACCTGTAACAGGTGATCTCTGGGAACAGCAGGAATAAGTCTTCACATATGGGTACGTCGGTACCGACGGAGCCTGCGCAGGAACGCTCCCCAGCGTCCCAAAAAGGAAAGCTTTTGGGAGCATCCCACAGCGCCTGCGCGCTGTCTTCCCGCCTTGCCTAACCGCCTCTCTCCAGTTCGAGTTTTAAAGCTGAGACAAAGAGAGAGAGAGGAAAGGAAAGATAGATAGAAAGATACAACTCCTAGGGGAGGTGGGTGGGTTGTGAAGACTTATTCCTGCTGTTCCCAGAGATCACCTGTTACAGGTAAGTAACTGTGCTATCTCCAGGAACAAGCAGGAATGAGTCTTCACATATGGGGACTCCCCAGCTAGAGATGCCTGGGAGATCCCCAAGGTTGTGAGACCCTGAGAAGGGCTCTACCTCCTCCCATGGATCTCAGGCATCCAACCAGGGATGGAGGGCAGGAGTTGATTAAGCATGGAACAGGTGTTTGGGAACAGGTGTTTGAGAACAGCCTGACCAAACAAGGCATCCCGGCGGGAGTCCTTGTCCAAGCAGTAATGGGCTGTGAAGGTATGAACCGAGGCCCAGGTGGCCGCTCGACAGATCTGGTCGATGGACACAGAAATTAGATGAACCATAGAGGTTGCCATGGCCCTCACATTGTGAGCTGTGACATGGCCCTCCAGAGAAAGATTCTTGCTCTGACAGGCGAAAGAAATACACTGAGCAATCCAATTGGACAGTGTTCTCTTAGAGACTGGAAGTCCCAAATGAGAGGGATCAAAAGCAACAAAGAGCTGAGAAGACTTTCTATGTTGCTGTGTCCTTTGTAAGTAAAAGGCAAGAGCCCTCTTACAATCCAGGGTATAAAGATTCCTCTCTGCACTTGATGCATGAGGACCTGGAAAGAAGACAGGTAAGTACACCTCTTGGTTAAGATGAAAAGGTGAGACCACTTTAGGCATAAAGTGTGGATTGGTTCTAAGGACTACCTTATCATGATGGAACCTTGTATAAGGTGGATTAGCCACTAAGGCCTGCAGCTCACTGATGCGGCAAGCTGAGGTGACTGCAATAAGAAAGATAACTTTCCAGGAAAGAAATTTCAAGGAGGTAGTGGCTAAGGGTTCAAAGGGAGGCTTCATGAGCTGACCAAGAACCAGATTCAAGTCCCATGCCACTGGAGGTGGTCTAATGGGAGGTTTAGTTAAAAGAAGGCCTCTCATGAATCTTGCAATAAGAGGATGAGAGGAAATAGGTTGTCCATTGAGAGGCTTGAGAGATGCTGCAATAGCACTCAAATGGACCTGTACTGAATTCATTTTGAGGCCTGCATGGGAAAGATGCAGGAGATACTCTAGTAAAGAATTCAAAGGTATTGCTAGAGGGTTAAAACCCCTCTCAGCACACCAAATGGTAAACCTTTTCCATTTAAAAGCATAGGAACGCCTAGTAGAAGGCTTTCTGGAAGCATGAAGGATATCCCTCACTTGCTGAGACAGATGCCAATCTTGAAGGTCTAAGCCTTCAGCAACCAAGCCCTGAGATGGAGAGATTGGGGGTTTGGGTGCCACAACGTTCCCCCCTCCTGAGACAGGAGATCTGGAGCAGATCCCAAGTCCAGGGAGGGAGCTTGAGAGAGATGCAGAAGTAGAGGGAACCACATTTGGCGTGGCCATCGTGGAGCTATGAGGATCATAGTCTCTCGATCTCTCTGAAGCTTGAACAGGGTCTTGGGAATTAGGGGAATGGGTGGAAAGGCGTATAGGAAGTCTTGACCCCAATGAAGGAGGAAGGCATCCTTGGCCTGAACTCCCTGACACGAAATTCTGGAACAGAATCGGGGAAGTTTGGCATTCCACGGACTTGCAAAGAGGTCTATGTCCGGGGTTCCCCAAATTCGAAAGATTCTGACTATCTGGTCCATATGAAGGGACCACTCGTGTGGAAGCAGAACTCGACTGAGTCTGTCTGCCCAAGAGTTTTGAACTCCTGGAAGGTATACTGCCAGAAGATTTGACTTACTGAAGTAGCCACCTTTTCATCTGTTTCTCTTTCTCTGTTATGCTTTATTCTGTGTAGGTATTTACATTCAATTTATACCTAAAAGTTGAATGCTGCTAGAAAGGTTATTGTATGACACACTGAGCCGGTTTGCTGGGTGCACAATACACAAGCTAAGATCCAGTCAGCCCCAGCGTGCCAAAACCCCCTCTATTCGCCTCTCGAATAAGCCTCATACTTCACAGGGTTAAAATGGAAGCCTTTTCCTACTTATCATAACACTACCATCTAATATACTGGCCCTCACCACCTCACAAAATTACATTCCTATTGTACTATCTAGTGAGAGAAAATGGTTAGGAGACTCTTATTACAACCCACATGGGGCCAACATCCCGCACCGCAACCTCCTATTGCATGTCCCACTACAATACAACATGAAAACTAAACAAACTAAAAACTCCTACCCTAGTAGACTGAAGTGTGCACTTATAAATGCCCGCTCACTTCGAAACAAGTGGCCAGTGATCACGGATGTAATAATGTCCCACCAGCTAGACATTCTCATGGTCACTGAAACATGGCTCTCAACTGAAGACAATATCATCCTCAACCAGCTTCTCCCACCTAACTTTACAGCCTTCACTGGACACAGACAAAACAAGAAAGGCGGAGGAGTACTTATCATCATGAAAGCTGACCTCCAGTTTTAAAATGGATGAATCCAACAGTAACAACCATCTAGAAACAGTATCAGTCTCAAACAACACATGCTCCATAAATCTGGTCTATAGATCACCGTCAGGGGATCCAGACGACCTAGCAACCATAATAAATCTGGCATCCTTCACCCAGGGTCCAAATAAACCTAATTGGATCGTAGGAGATATCAACCTACCATCATTACAGGACACTCAAGCAACAGCATTCCTAGATGCCCTAGATAACCTAGGATACACACAAATGGTGCAAGAACCTACTCATGAGAAAGGCAATATCCTCGACCTAATATTCGCACCGCAGCTAATTTTGGATCAACCACAAAACATTGTGTTATCGATATCTGCAGTCCCATGGACTGACCACAAACTCATCACCTTTCAGATGCCCACCACTAACTGTTCACATAAGACGAAAACGAATGAAAGCAGGCCCGCTAACTCAGATACCAGAAGATTCCACCCATTTAACAGAGAACGCATCCTCACTGAAATGAGCACACTCTTTGATGACACCTCACTAAGCCTAGAAGAGTTGGTCTCCACATGGAATAAAAAACTCAGCGCAATTGCTATCCGCCCTCCAACGAACAAGAACCCAAAGAAGAGATCTACCGCCCCATGGTTCACAGCCGATTTAAAAACCTCACTAACCATTTTAAGAAGACTAGAAAAACGATGGAGAAAGTCACGTACCACCAGTGACCAGTCAGCTTACATCCAACACCTGGCAGAGCATCGTAAAGCCATCTCAGATAAAAATCAGACAACACCACACAGATACCCTGAAACGGTCATTGAATAAACCTCACGACTTGTTTAACTTAGTTAAAACACTTGCCAAAGAGCCAACGCCTGAGCACCACAACAGGATCCACCCACAGGACTATGCAATTTACATGCAATCTAAAATGTGCAAGACCAACAAAATATTAATACCAGACCCTCCTGATGAACAAGACTACCCAGTATCACTGGCATCCTTCTCTACTCCTTCGAAGAAAACTATTGAAGATACCATCCTAGCTCTAAACACAACCACTGCACACACAGACCCTTGTCCTGCGCACTGGATAAAGGACCTGCGATGTGACATATCCTCAACTATAGCAAAAATCTTAAACTGTTCCTTCACCACTGGCTCTTTCCCATCTACGCTCAAGCAGACCTCTGTAAGACCGCTGCTAAAGAACACCAAACTTGATCCTCAAAAGGTAGAATCTTATAGGCCCATATCTAGCATACCTATGCTAGCAAAAATCATCGAGAAAATAGTGCACAGGCAATTACAGGATCATATAGACACATCAGCTCCACTGGATCCAGCTCAACATGGTTTCAGAGAGTCGCATGGAGTAGAAACACTACTCACAACACTCCTCAACAACATAACCTCAGGTGTGGATAACATACGCCAGGGCTTCGCTCTTGTCTTCCTAGATATAGCAGTGGCTTTTGACTCTGTATGCCACGAAATTCTCATCTGCCGGCTAAGGGAAAAAGGCATCTGTGGAACAGCACTCGAATGGTGCA
This sequence comes from Ichthyophis bannanicus, assembly GCA_033557465.1. NCBI lineage: Eukaryota > Metazoa > Chordata > Amphibia > Gymnophiona > Ichthyophiidae > Ichthyophis > Ichthyophis bannanicus. The sequence goes on from CM066047.1 coordinate 125,988,526, forward strand.
AATCTTACCTGTCCGATAGATGGCAGCATGTCAGAGTCGACGGGGATACATCTGAACCTTTCCAACAAAGTCAAGGTGTACCCCAAGGATCCTCTTTATCTGCATTGATGTTTAATATATACATCCAACCCATTTGCGACATCATCAGATCCTTTAATGTCAGTTACATGATATATGCAGACGATGTGCTACTATATATGCCAATATCATTGGATTACCTAGACCTTACCCCGCTGACTAACTGCTTTGACACCATATCAGAGTGGCTCCTATCACAAAACCTGAGAATACAACACAAAAAGACGGAAGTCCTGTTCGTCTCGAGGAACACCAACTTCACCCCACCTAGTTGTATTAACGTAAAGGATGCCCAACTCCAAGTTAAACTGGCAATACGCTACCTGGGAGTAACACTGGACCAAAACCTTGACATGAAGAACCACATAGCCAACACAGTCAAGGCAATCTACTTTAAAATCAGATCCCTCAGACACCTACGCATGCTACTTGAACCGGATGATTTCCGTACCATTTATCAAGCCCTTATACTCCCCCATTTCGACTTCTCAAACTCCATACTACAAGGACTCCCCCGGTCCACCCTGAACCCCCTGCAATTAGCCATGAATAGTGCAGCGAGGGTACTCCTCGGGGCATCCAGGAGAGATCACGTAACACCCCTTCTAAAACAGCTACACTGGCTCCCCATTCAAGCAAGGATCAGTTTCAAGACCTTATTGCTAACATTCAAAGCGGCTAAGGGGCTCACCTCTTCCTCTCTCTCCAACCTCATACAACCACTTGCACCAAACAGGCCACGAAGAACAGCAGAATTAAACACACTAGTTATCCCAAATGACACCACAAGATGCACTAGATCAACAGCCAACAGAGCCTTCCAATTCTGCGCCCCATCTCTATGGAACACCTTACCAGCACAAATCAGAGCAATACCTAATCTAAGTCAGTTCAGAAAGGCTTTAAAGCATTTCCTCTTCCTTAAATATCTCAATGACAGCTCCGAACATAACCCCCAGGTGAATAGCAGAAGTGGTCAAACCAGATAGACTCCCGCAACAGACCAACTTCACAATGTAAATAACTAGTTGTTCCATATACTATTGTACCACTATTGTATATAGTTAACCAGGATATCCTTTATCAGATAACCCTGCATTGTATTTAGTTTCCCTATTTCGCCAAGTTATACTTCCTGTTAAATGTAATGACCAGACATATGTAAACTGTCGGATGTTTTCTGTTCAATGTAAACCGCGCTGATGTCTAATAGTGCGGTATATAAGAATTGTTAATAAATAAATAAATAAATAATAAGAAGATGAATTTGAGGCACTCTGGCGAAGGCCCACAATCTCAGAGCTTCGTTGCAAAGCGACAGAGAGCCAGTCCCTCCCTGCTTGTTCACATAGAACATGGCTACTTGGTTGTCCGTGTGAATGAGGACTGTCTTGTAGCTGAGCAGGGTATGGAAGACTCTGAGAGCCAGGAAGATTGCTCTGAGCTCTAAGATGTTGATATGTAGAGAGGTCTCCTGTGGGGACCAAATGCCCTGGGTGGAGAGGTCGTGAAGATGAGCTCCGCAACCCTTTGGAGAGGCATCTGTTGTAAGGGTTGCTTGGGGTAACAACTGTTGGAAGGGGGACCCCTGCAACAGATTTTGAGTGGACTTCCACCACTGGAGAGACCAAAAGAGGCGCCTGGAGGTTGCTATTTTGTCTGACAGATCCCCTGATGCCTGGGTCCATTGGGTGGACAAAGTCCATTGAGCTGCCCACATGTGAAGGTGAGCATAAGGGACCACATGCACAGTGGATGCCATGTGGCCTAGCAGTTGTAATATCTCTCGAGCAGTTAAATGGGTTTTAACTAAATCTGGGAGGCTAACTGCACTAAGCGTAGGCAACGGGCCTGGGGAAGATAGGCCCTTGCAGTTGTGGTATCCAGCAAGGCCCCTATGAACTCTAGAGACTGAGTAGGGGTGAGTTGGGACTTTGGAATGTTTATCACCAGTCCCAGACACTGCAGAACACGCATTGTGCAGGTTAGGGAAGTCTATGCCTCTGACTGGGATGGAGCTCGGTTGAGCCAGTCGTCCAGATATGGGAATACGAATATTCCTAGAGTGCGTAGGAATGCAGCTACTACTGCCATGCATTTTGTGAACACTCTTGGAGCAGAGGCCAGACCAAAAGGAAGTACCCTGTATTGGTAGTGCTTCCCTTGATAAAGGAACCGAAGGAACCTTCTGTGTGCTGGATGGATGAGTATATGGGTATACGCATCCTTGAGAACAAAGCCAATCCTGACTCTGAAGGTATGGAAGGAGAGTACCTAGAGAAATCATTTTGAATTTCTCCTTGCATAGAAACTTGTTCAATTCTCTGATATCTAATATGGGTCTGTAACCTCCTGTTTTCTTTGGGATAAGAAAGTAGGGGGAGTAGAACCCTGAGCCCTGTTGAAGAAGGGGTACTTCTTCTATTGCCCCTTGGGCAAGAAGGGTAGTAATCTCTTGACCGAGAAGGTCGAGGAGAGATGTTTGAGAATTGAACTGTCTCACCATGGTGTGAGGAGGAAGGTTTGAGAAATGAAGTTTGTACCCTTCCCTTATGATGGAGAGGGTCAATTGCTCTGCTGTGATTTGTTCCCATCTGGGAGCAAAGTAAGCTAACCTTCCTGGAATGGTGAGAGGCTCTGGTTCTGCTAGAGCCAGAAAGGCTAAGTTCTCTAGATGCAAGTCAAAGGCCCTGAGGAGGCTGAGGCTGTTGGGCTACAGGAGTCCTTGCAGCCTTAGGCTTGGCCTGTTTAGGTTGTTGATGCTTTGCAGCAAAACGACCTGCAGAAGATGTCTGTTGACCATAAACAGGATAATATCTTCCCTTCTTGGAAAATATGGCTTTTTGAACAACCTCTTCTTGACAGGATTAGAGGTAGACTTTGAAAGCCTATCCAAAGCAGAATTTTCTGCATCCATCTGTGTGGCCTTTGCCTGCCAATCCTTGCCAAAAAGGTTTTCACCTGTACAAGGAAGATTTCCCAATCCGACCCAAGGTTCCAGATCAGAAGCTTGTAACCAAGCAATTCTGCATGCACCTATGGCAATAGCCGAAGCTCTGCTGGCACACCCTCAAAAGAGTCAAAGGCTGCACGGTTGGAAAATTTGGAAACATCTTGGGCATGCTTAAGCCAAGTGAGAAACTCTTCCCTCTTATCTTCTGGAAGAAAAGGGAGGAAAGTTTGCAGATGATCTGTAACTTCTTTTAGAAACATCCCCATATAGAGACTATAGGAGTTGATTCTAGCAACAAGCATGCTGGCTTGAAAGCTTTTTCTGCCCAAAGCATCTAAGGTTCTACATTCTCTCCCTGGAGGGGTAGAAGAGTGCCTTTTTGCACTCTAACTTTTTCATGGCAGACTCCACCACAATAGAGTGGTGAGGAAACTGAGTCTTATGAAACCCAGGACAAGGCGGGACACGGTACATGGTGTCTAGCCTACGAGAGTGGGAAGAGATAGTAAGAGGGGTCTCCCATATGCCCAACATGTGATCATAAAGGATCTCATGAACTGGCAAAGTGGCTGCCTCCTTAGGAGCTTTGGGATATTGCAAAATATCCAACTTTTTGGCTCTAGGCTCTGACTCAGGGGCTACTGAGATAGAGAGCCCCTTGGCCACTTCTCTTATAAAGTCCTGAAAAGACAAGTCCTCTGGAGGAGACATTCTTCTTTTTGGAGAAGGCGGCTCTTGAGGAAGGAGTACCGATGCTTCGACAGAAACCTCCGATGCATCAGAGTCTTCAGAGGAATCGAAGTATCGCCTGTCTGGATGCTCCTGTAGAGCCCGATACGCGTACCGAGTGGTATCGACATCGGGAGTGATCGGTACCGGTTCGGTACCGATGGGCATCATCGGACAGGGTACCGTTGCAGTTGACACCTAAGCCGATGTCGATGCAATCGGTACCGGCACCGGAACAGAGATCGGTGCTGGTGCCGGAGCCGGTACCGGCAACGGAGCCTGTTGCGGTACCAGCGGCGTCGCAGCTCGAATGAATGCCGTGATGGCCTGCTGCATGGTCAGAATATTCTGATCCATCGACGCCATCAATGTCTGGACATCGGTACCGGCAGATTCCACCGATACCCCAGAACATTGTAACAGGTGATCGGTCGAGGCCATGCCAACGATGTCAACCTGTGACCCCATAGGAGGAGCTTTGGAAGCCGGAGCTTCCCGCCGGGGTACTTTTGCCGGTGCAAGATCCTCGAGGGCAAGCCCGGAGGCATCTCGATGCTTAGAGGGAGATCTACCCTTCGAGGACTGGCTGGATTTATGTTTGGTTACCTGAGATCCATAGGAGGAAGAAGCAGCCCTGGACGACGTTGATGCCACCGAAGCTGCATCAGAGGGAAACAGGGTATTGAGCTTAGCTGCTCGGTTCTGTAAACCTCTCTTAGACATCATGGAGCAGGACGCACAATCCGTGATGGAATGGTCAGGACCCAAACATTTAAGACACCAGTCATGGGTGTCGGTAACAGAAATGGTACCGCTGCACTTAGTGCATTTTTTAAACCCGGAGGCGAGCTTTTCCATGAGGAAATTTCCCTTAGGCCAAAGGCCCAAAGAGACAAAAATATACACTAAAGTAAAGAACTGGAGAGAGGCGGTTAGGAAAGGCGGGAAGCTAGCGCGCAGGCGCTGTGGGATGCTCCCAAAAGCTTTCCTTTTTGGGACGCTGGGGAGCGTTCCCGCGCAGGCTCCGTCGGTACCGACGTACCCATATGTGAAGACTCATTCCTGCTTGTTCCTGGAGATTATTTTTCACTCAACGTATAATCAAACTCTGGAATTTGTTACCAGTGGATGTGGTAAAAGCTGTTAGTATAGTTGGGTTTAAAAAAGGTTTGGACAAGTTCCTAGAAGAAAGGTCCATAAACCATTATTAAAAGGGACACGGGATATCACTGCTTGACCCAATACAAGCATTGAGGAACCTGTGTCTTTTGGGGAAACTGCTAGGTACTTATGAGCTAGATTGGCCACTGCTGGAAACAGGATACTGGGCTTGATGGACCTTAGACTGACCCAGTATGGCATATCTTATGTTCTTACGAGCCGGGTGAATCTGCCATCATCGCTTACTGCAGGGCCAGGATAGCAGTGATGTTCTGCTTCAAGGCAGCCATTCTGGTCTCCATGCCAGAAAGCTCCGCAGCTTTCAGCACAGGAACCGACAGCTTCGGGCCGAACGCAGACACTCTGAAGAGTGTGTCCTCGAAAACCACCGTGTCCTCGAAAACCACCATGGCCTCGAGCACCATTGTCTGGTCTCTGCCTGCCGAAGGCTCCCTTTTGGAAAGCTTGGCCAAGTGTCTCAGACTCCTCAGAGTCTCTCTGATGCAATTTACCGGGTTTCTCCGGACCGACATCCGGGATCTTTGAGGACTTCTTTTTCTTCCGCTCCTGCTCCAGAGTCCTCTCGGAGGATCCACAGCTGCGGGACTCCGTGGATGCCCGGGGTGTTGCAGGATGTCCTTTCTTTGGAGCTGGGCACCAGGGACACTGGCGCGGAGTCGGACCACAGGAACATCTTTTCCAACATTTCCAACCTCTTTTTATTGTTTTTTGCCGACATGGCCTGGCAAAGGTCACAACTGGAACTGTTGTGGTCCTTCCCAGGCAATGCAAGCAGCAGTCGTGGGTGTCGGTGGTGGACATGGTTTTACTGCAGTGATCACATTTTTTAACCCACCGGGGGACAAGGTGGGATGCACATGGACGGGGCCGATGACCCCCAGGCAAAAAAAGGTTCAAAACACCGGTTGAGGAAGCCTTGAGGAAAAAAGGTTAAAAAGGACAGGCACGAGGATGGCGTTGAAGACACCATCTCGGGGCTGAAGGAGGACCGGTATGCTTACCAGAAAGGTAAACTGAATTACTAAGTTTTGAGACGTTTTTCCAGGGATACTGGACGTGCATCCATTGGGCTCCGTGGAAAAAAGGAGACTGACCAAGACGGCACACATGGGTGGGAAGGGGACAACGCATGTTGGTGGCATCTCCCAAAGGCTCTCTTTGAAAGCTGGGGAGATGCTTCCATGTAGGCTTCGTCGGCACCGACGTCACTCATATGTGACAACTGACTTCCTGCTTATTCCTAGAGAATACAAGAGATCAGAGAGAGAGAAAGACAAACATCAATATTTGGAAAAATTTAGAGAACTAGGAAAGTAATCAGAAAAGCATAAAGAGGTAGCCAATGAAATAAAAAGGGGGACAAGACATTTTTCAGATATGTTACCGAGAGGAGGAAGTGCAAAAGTGGTATTATCAGACTCAAGTGGGAGAGAGAGGAGGATGTAGAAACTGAGGAGGATTAAAGCAGAACTGCCTAACAAATATTTTTGTTCTGTGTTCACAGGTGAAGAGCCAGAAGCAGGGCCTCAGAAAACACCCTTAAATAGGAGAAGAAGTGAAGGGGATTTAAACGATTTTCAGAAGACTGTGTTCGTGAAGAACTAGCTAAACTAAAAATAGACAAAGCAATGGGATCTACTACTACTATTAATCATTTATATGGCACTACAAGGTGTATGCAGTGCTGTACAAATATATAAAGAAGACTGTCCCTGCTCGTAGAGCTTACAATCTAATCAAGACAGACAGACCAATATAAGAGAAACAAAGGGGTTCAAATATGGAAAGAGACACAAGGATAACAAGGGATAAGGATCCAAATGCAGCCTCAAAGAGGTAAGCATTTAGTATGGATTTGAAAAGGGAGAGAGAAGAGACCTGACGTACAGATAGAGGAAGTTTGTTCCATGCATAAGGAGCAGCAAGGTGAAAAGATTGAAGTCTGGAGTTTGCAGAATAAGAAAAGGGCACAGAGAGAAGAAAGCCAGAGGAGGAGCTGAGTTCACGAAGAAGGGTGCAAGGAGAGAGAAGAGAGGAAAGCTAATGAGGGGTAGTAGAGGAAATGCATTTATATGTTAGAAGGAGACATTTGAACAGGAAACAGAAGGGGAGCCAGCAAAGTTATTTTAGAAGAGGGATTATATGAGTATCGGAGCTTGCAGAAAATTAGCCACACAGTAGAGGTCTGGATAGATTGAAGAGGAGAGAGAGGACACTGAGGGTGACCAGCAAGGAGGAGGCTGCAATAGTCAAGAAGGGAGGTGACCAAAGAGTGGACAAGAGCCTTAGTAATGTGTTCAGAAAGGAAGGGGTGAATTTTATTAATACTGTAGAGAAAGAAACAGGATATAGCTATATATTCAATATGTGTGGAGAAGGAAAGGGAGGAGTCAAAAATGAGAGGTTAGATATGATTGGTATCTCAGAGACATGTTGGAAGGAGAACAACCACTGGGACACCATGATACCTGGGTACAAACTATATCGTAATGATAGAGCTGATCAAATTGGTGGAGGGTTGCGCTCTATGTTAGAGAGGGCATTGAGTCACAAAGGATTAAATTTTTGCAGGAAACAAAATTTGCTGTAGAATCTCTATGGATTGAAATAACATGTAATAAAGGGGAAGACGATGGCAGTGGGGGTGTACTATCGACTGCCTGGCCAGAATGAACAAATGGATGATAAAATGCTCAAAGAAATCAGGGATGATAACAAAGGTTACAGCACAGTAATAATAATGGGTGACTTCAATTACCCCGGTATTAACTGGGTCAATGAGATAAAGTTTCTAGATAAAATAAATGACTGCATCTTGGAGCAGCTGGTTCATGAACTGACCAGAGGGGAAGCCATTTTGGACCTAGTCCTAGTGGAAAACCAGATCTGGTGCAAGAGATAAGGGTGTTGGGGCCACTTGAAAATAGTGATCCTAGCATGATCGCATTTGATTTAATTAATGGAGGAGGGATGGTAAAGAAATCCCTTTTAACTTTCGAAAGGGAGACTATGATAAAAATGCAGAAAATAGTTAAGAAAAACTAAAAGGAGCAGTTGCAAAGGTTAAAGATTGGGTGGTGTTTAAAAATACTATCTTGGAAGCCCAGACCAGCTGTATTCCATGCTTTAAGAAAAGTGGAAGGAAGTCTAAAAAACTGCCAGCATGGTTAAAAGGTGAGGTCAGAGAGGCTGCTGTTGCCAAAAAAGCATCTTTCAGGAAATGGAAAAAAGAGCCAAATGATGAAAACTGGAAACAGCACAAGCACTGGCAAGTTAGATGCAAGGCATTGATAAGGCAGGCAAAGAGAGAATTTGAGAAGAAACTTGTTGTGGAAGCAAAAAAGTGTAATAAAGACTTTTTCAAGTACATTTGTAGCAAAAAAAAACTGTGAGTCAGTTGAACCATTAGATGATAGAGGGGTAAAAAGGACACTAAGAGGGGACAAGGCCATAGTAGAGAGATTGAATGAATTCTTTGCTTCAGTCTTTACTGAGAATGATGTAGGGATGTTACCCATGACTGAAGTGGTGTTTAGAGGTGATACTGCGGAAGAATTGAAAGAAATATCGATACACTGGGAAGATGTAGTACAACTATTTGATAAACTGAAGAGTAGCAAATCACCTGGACCAGATGGTATACATCCAAAGGTATTGAAAGAACTGAAATATGAGATTGCAGACCTGCTATTAGTAATCTGTGATCTATCATTAAAATCATCTGTAATGAGGATGAAGGCGGCAAGATGGCGGCGATGATCTGCTTCTGGTGAGCGGGCTCCTTGGCGGTGTGCAGTTTCAGTGTTACGTGCTGCTGGTTGGTGTGTATGGGGAGAAGAAAGCGCAAACAAGCTTCCCTACCCTCGGGTGAAGCTTTTGCCAACTGCGCCGTCCGTTTCGGAAGCAGGAGCGGCGTTCTCGGCGGGTTCGGCTTGTTTGCCGGACCTGAGCACGTCAGGGGTATTGCTATCCCCTGAGCTGCGGGCCCTCCCACCATGCCCCGGAAGTGTAGCGACTGATCATGGAGTGCTTCCCTCCGGCGTGAAGACCAGCACGCCGGTACAGGGAGGTGAAGAGTGCTCCGGAATTGGCTTTGCTTCTCCGTGTGGGGTCCCTTGAGAAGTTGTGGGATCTGAGGCTGTTTGTCTATCGGAGGGCAGCCCTACCCAGGGTATGTTTAACCCATTGGTCAACGCAGGTGCTGGTGTGTTGGTGAGGCCACCGAAAGTCACATTGGAGGTGCTGTGGGATGCAATTTCAACCATGAATTCCTCTCTTGGGACTATTGCAGCGTTTGTAAGTACTGAAACTAATTCCTTGTGTAAAGAGTTTCAAGAGGTATCAAGAGTTCAAAAGGAGCAGGAGGGGAAGTTGGCCCGGTTGATTGGAGAACTTGAGCAACTTAAGGGTCTCCATGGTGCCCACATTAAAGATCAGAGTGTGACTTCTAGGAGAATGGAATACCTCGAGAATCAAGTCCGGAAGAACAATTTAAGACTGACTAATTTTCCTAGATCCCCATTGCACTCACCCATGGAAATGGTTCGCAGGTACTTCCAGGAGGTCTTGAGGCTTTCCAGGGAGGACCTGCCACCATTAACTAGGGCTCAATATTTGACTGTGGGCCAGGGGGACCGGGGAGATAGTGGTGGGACTCCAGGGCTCCCCGGAGACCTTACAGGTTTTCTGGAGAGTTCTGTGGAGTTGGTCACTGCTCGTACTACTCTCCTTATTACTCTAGCTCTTGAATCCGATAAAGTGTTAATTTTGCGATCTTACTTTAGAAATTTCAGTGAGCAGTTCATGGGCTCTCATGTCCACATTTTTTCCTGATCTTGCTAGGGATACCCAGCTGAGGAGAAAAGAACCCCTGGGAATTAAGCCCAGGGTACTCTCCCTTGGCGGGATGTTTCTGTTGAAATTTCCTTCTAGATGTCATGTTTCCTATAACGAAAAATTATATTTGTTTTTTTGAGCCCCGCCAGCTGCTGGAGTTTCTAGTGGCTAGGGAGGAACCTGTTGTTGTTTCTGCCTCTCATACGGTTGACGCATAAGTCTCGCACTGCCATGTTAAATTTTATTTTCCTACTATGTAGTATTGTATATTTTTCCTGTTGCCTCCTCCTTTTTAATTTTTGTGGGCTAATCCTGACAAATGATATAATTTTCATGTAATATTAATTTATAATTGTATAATGTTTCCCTTGTTGCCAAATTGCTTTCATTCTGTTTCTTGAATGTATGGATATATTCAATAAAAGTATAAATTAAAAAAAAATCATCTGTAACACCTGAAGATTGGAGGATGGCCAATGTAACACCAATTTTTAAAAAGGGTTCCAGGGGTGATCCAGGAAACTACAGACCGGTGAGCCTGACGTCAGTACCGGAAAAATGGTAAAAACTATAATAAAGAATAAAATTACTGAACATGTAGATAGTCATGGCTTAATGGGAGACAGCCAACATGGCTTTAGACAAGGAAGATCTTGTCTTACTAATCTGTTATGTTTTTTTGAAGGTGTGAATAAATAGATAGACAAAGGTGAGTCGGTTGATATAATGTATCTGGACTTTCAGAAAGCATTTGACAAGGTCCCTCATCAGAGACCTTTGCAAAACTAAAAAGTCATGGGATAGGAGGCACTGTACTATTGTGGATCAGGAACTAGTTAAAAGATAGAAAGCAGAGGGTTGGGCTAAATGGCCAATTTTCCCAATGGAGAAAGGTGAATAGCGGAGTACCCCAGGGATCTGTACTGGGTCCGCTATTTTTTGACATATTCATAAATGACCTGGAAAGTGGAACAACAAGTGAGGTTATCAAATTTGCAGATGACACTAAACTATTTAAAGTTGTTAAAACACATAAGGATTATGGAAAATTGCAAGAGGATCTTGATAAATTGGAAGACTGGGCATCCAAATGGCAGATGCAAATTAATGTGGACAAGTGCAAAGTTATGCACCTAGGAAAGGAGAACTCAAACTATGGTTATACGATACAAGGTTCCACATTGGGAACCATCAACCAGGAAAAAGATTTAGGTGTCATCGTGGATAACATATTAAAACCCTCAGCCCAGTGTGCAGCGGCGGCCAAGAGAGCAAATAGAATGCTAGGTATCTTAAGGAAAGGAATGGAAAATAAAACAAAGGATATTATAATGCCTCTGTGTCATTCCATGGTGCGACTGCAACTTGAATATTATGTGCAATTCTGGTCGCCGTATCTTAAAAAGGATAAAGCGTTATTAGAAAAGGTACAGAGAAGTGCCACCAAAATAGTAAAGGGGATGGAAGGATACCCCTATGAAGAGAGGCTAAAAAGGTTAGAGCTCTTCAACCTGGAAAAGAGACAGCTGAAGGGAGATATGATAGAGGTCTATAAATCAATGAATGGAGTGGAACGGATAAACGTAGATTGATTGTTTACATTATCAGAATATGGAAAGACTAGGGGAAATGCAATGAAGCTACAGGGTAACCTATTTAAGACTAATAAGTGAAAATATTTTTTCGCTCAACATGTAATCAAACTCTGGAATTTGTTACCGGAGGATGTAGTAAAAGTTGTTAGTGTAGCTGGGTTTAAAAAAAGTTTGGACAAGTTCCTGGAGGAAAGGTCCATAAACAAATTATTAAAAGGGACCCGGGATATCACTGCTTGACCCAATACAAGAATTGTGGAACCTGTCTCTTTTGGGGAAACTGCTAGGTACTTATGATGTACATTGGCCACTGTTGGAAACAGGATACTGGGCTTGATGGACCTTGGTCTGACCCAGTATGGCATATCTTAAGTTCTTATGACTTAGTGAGGAACAGATCACTGGAGACTTTGGGAAGAGCCATTTCAGAAGAATGAAATGGATGAAAACCAGATTAAGTGAATCAAGAAGGGCTTGAGTAGAGGAAAGAGTAGTGGATCCGTGGAATAGTCTCCCAGTGGAGGTGGTAGAGATGAGGACAGTAACTGAATTCAAAAAAGCATGGGACCAACACAGAGGATCTCTAAAGGTAAAAAGTGGACTGTTGTAGTTGTTGTTATGGAAGGACAGACTAGATGGGCCTTGTGGTCTTTTTCTGTCATCATGTTTCTATGTTTCTATGAAATTCGAGACAGCGGTGGAGAACTGCATATTCAAGAATTCTGGAAATGAATGGGAGAAGGGAGATGCGTCGAATTAGAAGGACAAGTAGGGTCAAGTGAGGGTTTTTTGAAGAGAGGAGTGATTACAGCATGCTTGAAGGCTGTAGGGAAGGTTGAGAATATTTGAGATGAAAGGGACGATGGAGGAGGAGATGGAGCTGAGAAGATGGGTGAGGACAGAGTCAGAAGAACAGGTAGTGAGTTTAGAGGAGGAAAGAAGAAGTGAGGTTTCCCTCAACAGAGATTTTAGAAAAGGATGAAAAGGTGATAGAGGTTAAGGAGAAAAGTTGGTAATGGAGAGGGCGAAGAAGGGGTGGAGAAGATTTAGTGGGGAATTGCACTTTGTACTGGAAATAGTCTGCTAGGGCTTTAGTGGAGAGAGAAAGAGGGAACAGAGGTGGAGATGCCTTAAGAAGAGAATTTAAAGTAGAAGAGAGACTGCGAGAGTTAGAGGCAAGATGGTAAGTCATATGGAGAAAATAGTTTCGCTTAGCGGGTGCAGTGGTGAACTGGAAAGAAGAATGCATGAATTTGGAGTGAAGAAAGTCAAAGAGAGAGCGGGATTTGAGCCAAGTGCGCTCAGCTGAGCGGAGACAGGAACATAGGTAGTGGGTAGTTGAAGACAACCAGGGCTGAGGTGAGGTGCGCCTCACAGGACATGGAATGGGTAGAGCAAGGGTATCCAGAGTAGAGGAGAAAGCAGTATTATAGGAAGCTATAGCTTCATCAACAAACTTAAAGGACAAAGCGGAAGACAGAAGAGATGAGACAGTAGTTGATAGAGCCAGTGGATCGATGGCATAAAGATTCCTAAAAAGATAGGAGGAGATTGAGCAAGATTGAGGTGGGGAGTAATGAAGGGTGAAACTTAACAGGTGATGATCAGATAAGGGCAGAGCGGAGGTATGGAAATAGAAATAAGAAGGTAAACAAGTAGAGATGGCAGTGACCAAACTGATGAGTGGGACCAGAAGATCAAAGCTGGAGGTTGAAAGAGGAGATAAGGGAAAGGAGCTTGGACGCATAGGAATCAGAGGCGTTGTTGTTAAGTGCCGTCGAGTCGGTGTCGACTCCTGGCAACCCTCTGGATAGTTGACCTAAACTTTGTTCGGTTTTCAGCCAAGTAGCTCATTGTTGATAGCGTGGTGTTGATAGCGTGGTATCCATAGCTGCTGTTCATGTATCGATCCATCTCATTGCCGGCCTTCCTCTTTAACGGTGATCTTCTACCATGCCAAGCATTAATTCTTTCTCCAATGATCTCTCTCTTTGCATGATGTGCTCAAAGTATGAAAGTCGAAGTCTTGTCATCTGAGCTTCTAAGGAAAGCTTAGGTTTGATCGCCTCTAGCACTGACTGGTTTGTTCTTCGGGCAGTCCATGATATGCACAGTATTCATCGTCAGCACCATAATTCAAAGGCATCAATTTTCTTCCTGTCTATCTTTTTCACTGTCCAACTTCTGCATCCATATGACATCACCGAAAATACCATTGCCTGGACAAGTTGCATCTTTGTGTGGAGAGACACATCTCTGCTCTTGAGAATCTTGTCTAGGTCCTTCATAGTCATTCTATCAAGAGCAATACGTTGTCAGATTTCTTGACTGCTAGTCCTTTCTTTATTGATTGTTGATCCAAGTTAAAACTGTCAACTATTTCAATTTTTTCTCCATCAATGATGAACTTATTGATTTTGCCAGTTCTCAGGATCTTTGTCTTCTTAACGGTAAGGTGTAGACCTAAAAGACTATATTCCTTGATCCTGAGAAGCAAATGTTTCAAATCGTCTTCATTTTCAGCCAGTAATATGGTATCATCAGCATAGCGAAGACTGTTGATGAGTCTTCCACCAATCTTCACACCTTGGTTGTCTTCATACAGTCCTGCTTCTCTGATGATTTGTTCTGCATATAAATTCAAGAGGTAGGGGGAAAGTATGCAGCCTTATCATACACCTTTGCTGATTTTAACCCATTCTGTTTTTCCTAGTTCCGTTCAAACTGTTGCTTCTTGATCAATGTAAAGGTTGTGCAAGAGAAGATCAAGTGTTCTGGTATACCCATGCTTCTTAATGTGGCTCAGAGTTTCTCATGGTTTACACAGTCAAAAGCCTTGTGTAGTCAAACAAAACACAAATATCCTTTTGGCATTCTTTTGTCTTTTCAAGGATCCATCTCACATCCATGACCATGTCTCTCATTCCTCACCCTTTCCTGAACCCTTCATGCACTTCAGGCAGTTCTCGTTCCAGGTATGGTTGCAGTCTCTGCTGAATGATCTTGAGTAGAATCTTGGTGGCATGTGGGATTAGAGCAATTGTGCGATAATTTCCACAGTCAGTTGGGTCAAACACAGATATTTTCCAGTCAGTTAGCCATGAATTAATTTATTTATTTAACAGGTCTGCTATACCGCCCTATCATTAATTCAGGGCAGTTTACAATGAACATCACAGCAACAGCAGCTTTTACATAGAACAGGATAATGAAATTGAAATTACACTTACCTGGTAATTGTAGTTCCTGGAGTGACTCCAGTTTAGTCCTCTACCTCTGGGTTGTGTACCTCTTCCTGCAGCTTGCAGACTGGGCATGTCAAAACTTGTCACATCACTGGATATAGCCTGCTGGCACTTCCCATCAACCTCAGTGCACTATTGAAAAAGCAGACTCAAAGGAGCAACAAGTAGCTAAAAAAAGAAATTTAATTTCAACCAGAACTTCAATGAACAAACCTTTCAACAAAAGACCTTGGTCTATATGCATGTAATAATTGCGAACTACAAGACTTTTTCTTTTTTTTAACACTCGTGCGTGCTACCATCCTTTTACCTTCTTTCCACAACCCTTTAACCACTCACAAGAAGGAAAAGAAAAGATGGAAAACAGTCATACTTACAGCGATCCAGAGAACGACCGGATCCACACAGTCTTCAGAACGAATTCTCACCTTCATCTGAAAATAATTCGAAAGACTGATCACCCCAAGGGTGGGATGAGGACTAAACTGGAGTCACTCCAGGAACTACAATTACCAGGTAAGTGTAATTTCAATTTCCTGATTGTTCCTCCAGTTTAGTCCTCTACCTCTGGGATGTATCAGAGCAGTAACTAATGGGAGGGACCTTTGTACCCGGATCGCAACACCGCTGTTCCGAAACAGGCATCGTTTGCCGCCAACACATCTAGGCGATAGTGTTTACTGAAAGTATGCAGAGAGGACCAGGTAGCCGCTCTACAAATTTCTGCTGGAGGAATCAAACTGTGTTCCGCCCAGGAAGTTGCTTGAGCTGTCGTAAAGTGAGCATGGAGCCCCACCGGCACGGGCCAACCCTGCAAAATATATGCTGAAGCAATCGCCTCTTTCATCCATCTGGAGATAGAAGCTTTCGTTGCCGCCTCCCCTTTACGAGGACCTCTGAACAGCACGAAGAGATGGTCCGATCTGCAAAAAGCCTCAGAAACCTTCAAATACCGACGCAAAACTCTCGCTATATCCAACTGACAAACTGCGGTCCGAGCTGTCCTCCTCCGTAGAACTGAGCGTCGGGAGGGAAACCATTTGATTTAGATGAAATGGAGACACTATCTTCGGTGAAAATGATGGCACCAGTCTCAACAGCACAGAAAGGGTTCCCTACATGACAACGCCTGCAACTCAGAGATGCATCTTGCCGAACAAATAGCTACCAAAAATACCGCCTTCAGGGTTAAATCCTTCACCAACGCCTGGTGCAACGGTTCAAAGGGCGCCTTTACCAATGCCCCTAAAACCACATTAAGATCCCACGGCGGAACCATCAACCTCCGAGAGGGACGAAGCCTAGTGACTGCTTTGAGAAACCGTAAAACATCTGGATGTCCTCCCAAAGACACCCCTTGCACTTTGCCTCTATAGCATGCCAGTGCCACCAACTGAACCCTCAAGGAACTGGCCGCCAGGTCTTTATTGAAACCATCTTACAGAAAACTCAACACTACCGGTACGGCTACAGTCACTGCATGTACTTGCCTCCGGGAACACGTGTTCTCAAAAATACGCCCAATACGCACTTAAGCCAAAGATGTGGAACTTTTTCTTGCCCGAAGCAAGGTAGCAACATCTGCTGCTGAGTAACCTTTTTTTCTTTAACCTTGCCCTTTCAAAGGTCAAACCATAAACGAGAATCGATCCACTTGAGGCATTCGGAGCGGCCCCTGAAGATCCTCCGATGCCGGCAACTTCCAGGGATTCCCGTCGAGTAAACAAATGAGATCTGCGTACCACGGGTGCCTTGGCCAATCCGGAGCCACTAACAACACCGACCCCATGTGAGCTTCGATGCGCTGAATCACTCGACCCAGCAGCGCCCACGGAGGAAAGACATAAAGAAGACCCGACAACGGCCAAGGCTGAATCAAGGTGTCAATCCCTTCCAACATTCTTTCTGGGCGCCTGCTGAAGAAACGACCCATCTTTGCTGACTGAAAGGTTGCCATAAGATCCATGAATGGAGGACCCCATCTGTGAACTATCTGCGCGAAGATGTCTGGATGCAGCTCCCATTCCCCGGCATCCACCCAAACTTTGCTGGGAAAATCCGCCGTGACATTGTCCTTTCCTGCAATGTGTGCCGCCGAGATTGCCTGAAGCCGAAGCTCTACCCAAACAAATACAGCCTCTGCTACCTCCTCCATGGCCACACTTCCTGTACCGCCCTGCCGATTGATATATGCCACCGTCGCGGAGTTGTCGGACAGGACTCGCACTGCTTTCCCCGTTACCGTAGTTTCAAACTGCTGTAATGCCAGTGAGACCGCTCTCAGCTCCAATCGGTTGATCGACCACGCCCTTTCTTGCTCGGTCCAAGTGCCTTGCGTGAACAGAGCGCTGCAATGCGCTCCCCATCCCGCTAGACTCGCATCCGTGATCAAGGGAAGTCACTCCGGCTGTTCCAGAGTTACCCCTGCCTCCAGAGATTCCAGATGAAGCCACCATTGAAGCGACTGCCTGATCTGAAGAGGGCAGGGGAGCCGTTTGTTCAACGAATGTGACTGGTGCGACCAGCGATGAAGCAATGCCCTCTGTAACGGCCTCATGTGAAATCGGGCCCATGGCACCACCTCCAATGTCGCCACCATCGTCCTCAGCACCCGAAGGTAAGTCCAAGCCGAGGGCGCCTGAGTCGCACGGAACTTGCGCACCAACTGCTACAGAGCTAGTACTCGCCGCTTTGGAAGAAACACCAGCCCTCTCCGTGTGTGGAAGCGGACCCCCAAATACTCGAGATCCTGGGATGGGACTAAGTGACTCTTGGCCGCATTGACCACCCAGCCTAGACTTTGCAGAAACTTCACCATCTTGGCTGTAACCTGAACACTCTCGGCTCTTGACTTCGCCCGAATCAGCCAATCGTCGAGATAAGGGTGAACCAAGATTCCATCCTTTCGCAACGCCGCCGCTACCACCACCATAATCTTAGTAAAGGATCGCAGAGCTGTTGCCAGCCCAAAAGGCAATGCCTGGAACTGATAATGTCCCCAAGGCAGAGCGAACCGCAGCCATCTTTGATGCGCCTCTCTTATGGGAATGTGTAAGTACGCCTCTGTAAGATCCAGCAACATCAAAAACTCCCCGACGTACCGCTACGATGACCGACCGCAAGGTTTCCATTCTAAAATGAGGCACTCGCAGACAACGAATTACCCCTTTGAGATGCAGAATAGGACGGACTGAACCGCCCTTCTTTGGCACTACGAAATATATGGAGTATCGACCCACGCCGTAATCCATTCTTGGCACCGGCGTGCCAGCTCCCAATTGCAACAGCTGGTCTAATGTCTGTCGAATTTCCAAAGCTTTTCGTTGACCTCTGCAGGGGGACATCACAAAAAAGAGTCCAGAACCTGCCTTGCCAATTCCAGCACATATCCGTCGTGAATGATCTCTAACACCCACTGATCTGACGTGATTTGGGCCCAGGCAGGAAGAAACCCCCGAAGGCGCCCCCCCAATCGGGGGACTTCCCACTGGAGCCCGCCCCCTTTCATTGTGGCTTTCTAAAGGACGCAGAGGGAGCTGCCGTGAAACCTGTATTTGCTCCTCGGAATCCTCGAAACCCCTCGGCTCTAGACGCAAATCTCCCCCTTTGAAAACCACCTAGCCGAGTAGTTCAAAATCTCCTGAAATCACTGAACTGCCCCCGGAAGGCCGGTAGGGATTTCCCTTGTTTAGGCTTATCCTCCAGAAGTCTGCCACCCTTGGATTCACCTAAATCCTTGACCAACTTATCAAGGTCTTCGCCAAACAACAACTTCCCTTTAAACGGCAGCTTACCGAGTCGTGCCTTAGATGACCCATCGGCCGCCCAATTTTTCAACCACAGATATCTCCGGGTGGCCACTAAGGAAGCCATACTATTAGCCAACACTCTGATCAGGTCATAATGCCAGATAATATCTGCCAGATAAGCTGACCCCGACTCGATCTATTTGCCGGATACTCTCCTGCTCTAAATGCGGAGCCTGATGCAACTGTTGAGACCAACGGAGACAAGCTCTCGCCACCCAAGCTCCACATATGGAAGTCTGCAACGAAAGCGCATCAGCTTCAAACGATTATTTCAAAAGACCATCTACCTTCCTATCCTGCGCATCCTTTAAGGCCGCACTACCTTCCACCAGAATGGTGGTCTTCTTTGTCACTGCCGCCACCGCTGCATCAATCCGCGGAGACTTGAACCTCTCCTTGTCCATATCTGCTAATGGGTAAAGCCTGTTCATGGTTCTGATACCCTTGAGACCCGCTTCCGGCTGATCCCACTCGGTCTGAATCATCTGATCCACCACTCTATGTACGGGAAACACCACCTGAGCCTGTCTCACCGCCTGAATGACCAGATCTTCTACCTCCTCATCCTCCGCTGGCTGCGCTGTAGCCAGTTTCAGCGTCTGAAGCGTTTCTGTGATAAGCGCCGTCAGCTCCTCTTTCTGGAATACTCGAATGATTTTTGCCTGGTCCTCTGGCTCGGCAATTTCTCCTTCTTCCAAGTCCTCCTCCCCGGCCTCTAGTTCCTCCTCCACCTCCTCTGACTCGGGCCAGGCCACGTCTGAGGGCGAGAGGTCGCTAGGCCGTGCTCTCTTAGGAGGCCGTGGAGATGCCTCCCCAGGCTCTCCAGTCCGCGGTTGTGACGTAGTACTTGCCATCTGCAAAGCCTCAGGTAACCTCCCCTGATGCTTCAAACAGAAAGCCTGATGCATGATTAACATGAAATCCGGACAAAAATCCTCCATTTGTCCTCCCAAGGACATCATAGATGGCGCCGATGACGGCCCCGCCAGGGCCTCTACACTGGATCCCGGCTGGGCGACAGCCAGCACCTCTTCCCCAGCCGAAGCCGCTGGCTCCAGAACATCCAAAGCCACCACAGATTCCATCTGATGTTCCACTCTGCTGGACACTGAAACACAGGCCCGACAGATTCCTGTGTCAGCCACTGTCCCTCTGCGTGCGCCGCAAGCCACACACTGAGGCCGTGTAGACATCCGCTCGAACTAAAGTAGCTGTCCTCCCAGTCAGAACCCTGGGATAACCACAGCTGGCGCTTTAGATTCCTGATCTTTTTTTTTTAAAACAATGCCACACACACCAACAGCAATTTAAATTAAATCACAGAGAGAGCCCCCCCCCTCCACGGAAGCCCCCATGAGCCACTGTAGCCCCCCATGCACAGAACTTCAGCCTTCAACTGTGCCGCGGGCTCCGAGAACCGCGGGCCGAAAACACCCCAGCCACGCGGTTCTCAGAAAATGGCGTCCATTCTCTCTGGCTTGATTTTGGCACCAAAATTTCCCCCCCGCCGAAACTGCTCCCTGCAATCGGCTGTAGCTTCCCCCTAGACTCTATCGGTGCTAGGGGCATAGAAGACGCGGCCCCGTTCCCTGCCCTGCTACACTTACCTCGGAGGTCATAGCACTGCAGGCCGCGATGCCACGCGCGCCTCTAAGTGATTTTCCTGGCCCGGGGAAGCGCTGCGGCTCTCACAACGCCTCTGGCCGCCACACTCTCCGTGTGGCTATGGGAACCCACGGAGCTCTCCCCCGTACAGTCCGGGGGGGAGAGATCCCAGCTAAGAGCTGCCTCAGGAAAGCACGGCAAGATCGCAGACCAGCCAAACGCTCTTAAAGAGATAGGGCAGCAAATGGTAAGGGCATAAGGATGTAAATTTACCATTAAGATAACTGAACAATAATTTAAAACCAATTTAAAAAGAATGGGAAAAGAGTTTAAGGTAATTCCAATAAAGGAATTTTAGCAGAATTTAAAGCCAATTTAAAGAAATTTAAATAAATTTTAAATCAGACTCAATTTGAGCTTCCTAAACAGGACCCCCCCCCATCCAATCAAATATCCTCACTAACTAATTGCTCCTTAATTGTTCCCCAAGTCAACCCAACCCTAGGCTCACTATGTCCTCCTGCTGCATGAAGACTGGACACACTGGGGTTGATGGGAAGTGCCAGCAGGCTATATCCAGTGATGTCACAAGATATCCCCTCCAAGAAATAACCCAATCTAGAAATGCCCGCACACTGCAGTGTAGATAGATTATGTATATAGTTAACCCAGTTATCCAAGTTTGTACTCCTGTTCAATGTAAAACCTGACAGTTTGTCGTAATGGTCGTTTTGTTATGATGTAAACCGCGCTGATTCTAAATAGCGCGGTATATAAGAAACTGTAATAAAATAAAATAAATAAATAAATAAATAAGTTTTGACATGCCCAGTCTCCAAGCTGCAGGAAGAGATACACAACCCAGAGGTAGAAGACTAAACTGGAGGAACGATCAGGAACTTGGGGGTAATATGGGGTACAACGAAATAGTATAACGTCTAACTATATACATGTGTGCTTTGATGGATCTGTTTAGTGTACTATATCTGGTTAAGGGTATCTTCTTGGGATTTGGGTGAGGCAGAGGAGTAAGTGTTTTCATGTAATAGGTCTGTTGCACTTCGTAGTTGTCAGAGACATTGTGACTGTCCAAGAGTCTTGTATGATGCATTGTGTGGCCAATATGTGTGGCCATAGTATTCTACAAATAGGTGTGTCTTGATAGCTTTTCTAAAGTCCGTTCGGACTTTTATAGCTCATATGTCTGGAGGCAGGTCATTCCATAGCGAGGGAGCATACATGGAAAGAGTCCTTTTACATGTGGATTGTCTGGCTTTCATTTTGCTTGCTGCGATTTCCAGGGTATTGTCTTTCAAATTTCCTGGCAGAGCCTTGTAAGTATAGTAACAGCTTCATCTGATTACTGTAATATTTCAATGGGAATGCTATCAATGCCCAGTGCTTTTTTCTTTGATAAGGCTTTCAATGCTGCTTTAACTTCTTCTTTCATCACTAATGGTTCCTGAATATATTCTTTTCACCTTTTCTTGATCTTCTCAACATCATTCAACATGGATCCTTGAGCATCTTGTAGCATTCCAGTTTGTTCTTCCTGTAATATTTAACTATTGCTTATACCACTTTATCCTTCAATCAAAGCAGTTTACCTAAGAACTCAACAGTATACATAGAACATTTAACTATTATACAAAGGAAATACTTAACCATTATACAACTCAAATAGGGGGTGTGGTGGTAGACCAACAAGTTAATATTTGTATAGGGTCATATATTTAATCAAACTATGTACAGATCAAGTTCATGGCATTGAGGAGAGGTTGGTTCATGGCCTGGGGTCAATAGGTGGTAGATTGGATGTTTCATCAGTTGGGAGGTTAGGTAATGTGTCCAAGGTGGTCTATTTACAGTAGAGTTTTGAGCTTCTTCCTTAAGTCTTTGATATCAGTGATCGCACGTATGTTATCTGGAAGTGAATTCTATATTGATGGGGCGTAGAGTGAGAGTGCTCTTGCAGATGTGGATTGTTTGATTTTCTGAAACTCGTGACGTGCGATGATCATGTCCGTGTTGATTTGTCTCCTAGATTGGGTGCTTGTATCTCTTGTTATGAGGTCTTATAGGGTGTCGGCTGTTAATTGGTGATGATTTTGAAGATGGTTAAGGTTGCCTTGAATCGGATGCGGACTTGTATTGGGAGCCAATGTAACTGGTCGAGTATAGGGGTAATGTGTTCATGTTTGGGTGTTCCTGTGACTTTTTCTGCAGTGTTCTGCGCTATTTAGAGTGGCTTGATTATTTGTTTTGGGAGCCTCTGGTAAAGCGTGTTGCAGTTGTCAAGTGTTGGAGTGATTATTGCCTGGTAAATGGTACGGAAGTGGTCTTATTGGTTTTAGCCCCCGGATGATTTTCATTTTATGGTATGCATTTGCAGTGGTTCTTTTTATGTGAGGCTGCATGGTGAGATGCTGATCCATGATGATTCCTAGATATTTAATCTCCATTTTTACTGTTATGGGTCTTTGCCGTATGTTGATTGATTCTGGTGGGGTGAATGATCTGTGTCTTGTAACAAAGAGGGCCTCTGTCTTTTAGTTTACAGGTAATAGTTTCTGATTCTATTTCCTTGCATGTGTCATTGCAGTACTTCTCCAGAGGGGTTATCAATATGAAAATTAAAGTCACCAAGAAGAAGGGAGGGGGAAGAAGAATCCAGGAATAAGGAGAGCCAAGAGTCAAAATCAGTGAGGAATGTAGAAGAGGATTTGTCCAGGGGTATATAGATGACAGTGATCCAGAGAGGTAGGGGATTAAAAAGATAGATGCAGTGGACTTCAAAGGAGAGAAAGGAATGACATTGAGGGAAAAGAGTGGTTGAAATTGGCAAGAAAGAGAAAGTAGAAACCCAACACCACTGCCATGGCCATTGAGACGAGGAGAGTGGGAGAACTGATAGCCGCCATGGAAGAGGGCAGCAACTGAAGCAGGGAGGAGCCAGGTTTCAGTAAGAGCGAGAAGATGGATGGGATAGATCCGAAGAATATCGAAAACTTGGGGAAATTCTAGCAGCTCCACTGACTGACCTTTTCAATGCTTCTTTAGGGTCGGGAGTGGTCCCAGAGGACTGGAGAAAGGCACATGTGGTCCCTTTACACATAAACATAAAGATGAAGTTGAGTACTATAGGCCAGTTAGTCTGATATCTGTGGTGAGTAAATTAATGAAAATGCTGCTAACAGAGGATAGTGAGGTTTCTGGAGTCCAATGGATTGCAGGATCCAAGGCAGCCATTGGTTTACCTGGAATAGATTTTGTCAGACAAATCTGATTGATTTCTTTGACTGGGTCATCAGAGAATTGGACAGAGGGAGAGCCCTAGACATGGGGTACTTGGATTTCTGTAAAGCCTTTGACACTGTTCCGCTTAGGCGACTTATAAATTGAGCACCCTGCGGATGGACCTCAAAGTGACTAGGATAAAAATTGGTTGAGTGGGAAAGTGTACAGGTAAATGGAGCTCACTCTGAGGAGAAGGATGTTACCTGTAGTGTGCTGCAGGGATCTATCCTGGGTCTGATTCTTTTTAACATTTTTATTAGTGATATTGTGGAAGGGCTGTTGGGTAAAGCTTGCCCCTTTGCGGATGATACCAAAATCTGCAATAGACACCCAGGAAGGAGTAGATAAAATGAAGAGGGATCTAGCTAAGCTTAAAGAATGGTCTAGAATTTGGCAGTTGAGATTTAATGCTAAATAATGCAGGCTCATGCATTTGGGCTGCAAAAATCTAAGGGAGCGGGGTACAGTATAGGGGCGAAGTACTTCTGTCCACGAAAGAGTGGGACCTGGGAGTGATTGTTTCTGATGATCTTAAAGTGGCTAAATAGATAGAAAAGTCGACGGCGAAAGCCAGAAGAATGCTTGGGTGCATAGGAAGAGGAATAGCCAGAGAAAAAAGGAGATGATAGTGCCTCTGTATAAGTCTTTGGTGTGGCCTCATTTGGAGTATTGTGTGCAATTCTGGAGGCCACACCTTCAAAAGGATATAAACAGAATGGAGTCAATGCAGAGGGTGGCTACTAAAATGGTCAGTGGTCTTCATGATAAACCATATGGGGATAGACTTAAAGATCTTAATATTTATTTTTTATTTATTTATTAACATTTCTTATATACCGCACTATTCGACATCAGCGCGGTTTACATGGAACAGAAACATCCGACAAATTGCATATGTCTGGCCATTACAATTAACAGGATATGGAACTTGGATAACGGGGTAAACTATATACATAAAAGGTATAACGAGAAAAGGATACTGTTTGGTGTTTTACCTTATTGGGGACACATGTTGCGAGGGCTTGCCTGGTTGGCTAATACTACTGCTGAAGTTCTCACTATTCAAGTGTGACTGAGGTTCGGTGTTGTCGGAGAGGTATTTGATAAAAAGGAAATGTTTAAGGGCCTTTCTGAACTGGCTCAAGTTGGGGATTGCCCTGATATGTACCGGTAAGGTATTCCATAGACTTGGGGCACAGAGTCGGAAAGCTCTGTTAGCTGTTGTTTTGGTACACCTTGTCATTTCTTTTGGGATTGTTAGCATGTTTGACTCTGCGGTTCTTCTTGGTCTGTTAGGTGCAAGTGGTTGGATGAGCTCAGATAGGGAGGAGGAGGAGAGCCCCTTGCCATCTTTGAAGGTCATCAGCAAAAGGAAAGGCGGGATAGAGGAGATATGGTAGAGACTTTTAAATACCTCCATGGTATAAATGCACAAGGGGAAAGCCTCTTTCGATTGAAAGTAGGCACTGCAACAAGCGGGCATAGGATGAGGGTAAAAGGGGATAGACTCAGGAGTAATATGCGGAAATATCTCTTTATGGAAGGAGTGGTAGATGTGTGGAATACTCTCCCAGTGCAGGTAGTAGAGACGAGGACAGTATCTGAATTCAGAAAGCATGGGACAAACACTGAAGATCTCTAAAGGAAAAAAAGGGACTATAGTATTTGATATGGAAGGGTAGAATAGATAGGTCATATGGTCTTTTTCTGCTGACATGTTTCTACAAGTACTGTATGTTTCTTTACTGATTTTTTAAATGAGCCCTTAATTTTGAATAGATGCCGAATTTATTAGTTTAACCCAAAACTCCTTTTTCTCCAACTGTTCACACAATTTCTCAAAGAAAAATACTCATGCATGCTGATTCCTTACCGTCAGTGGCAGGGTCCTGTCTTAGCACTCCTGATCCTTTATGTTATTGCTGAGGGGCCAAAGTTTAAAGTTCTGCACAAGCATTTGATCACAAAAGATTTCTGTCTTAATTTTCCTTTCCATAAACTGTGAGATTTATTTATTTATTTCATTTTCTTATATACCGCGCTATTTGTCATCAGTGCGGTTTACATTGAAACAATACAACAATTGGTCAGATATAACAGACCTATTACAAGTAACAGGAAAATTAACATGGAAGTAAACAGGGAAATCATTTATATTTCTAGAAAATACATGTTGGAGATATATAAAATCTATACAGTTAGTTAGGGTAGGTATGAGGTTAAAAGGATGGGGGAGGGAAGGGGTGTTTAGGTGTTTGAAGTGTGCAATGAAAAGGTGGTGTTTAAGGGCTTTTTTGAATTATTTGATGTCTTTAATTGCTCTGATATTGGGAGGGAGTTTGTTCCAACATCTAGGAGCATAATTCGAAAAAGCCCTATTGATGGATGACTGATTAGCTTTTAAGGAAACTTTTGGTATAAGTAGTGTGTCAACAGCTGGAGATCTCCTGGACCTGTTATTTGTTGTGTGTATGATGAGATATTAAACCTTTTGCCAATGATGTATTACACCAATATTATACAGTCAAACTAATTTGCAGATTGATTGTACTCCTTACTACTCAAATTCTACCCTCTCTTTATAGATGGTCCTAGGAACGATGGGGCTCTTCCTTTCAGTACTTGTCCTGTGGGCATTCTTTCTATACCAGGATATCCATGAGACAGATAGACTCATTACCTCTTCATTCTTCATCTTCTCTGGAGGCTGTCTGGGTGCCTTGCCCTTGTTCTCGGCGTCTCCTGCAAATGCTGCCTCTGCTCCTGGCTCAGAAGCAGTCACCAAACTACCTGGCTCTGGGGTTAAGCTGGCCCCTGCCACACCAGTGAGTAGAGGGACGCTCCCTTGCATGATAAACTTAACAGTGGGTTCGCTGACAGGTGCATATGGTGGGATGCTCACTGGCAGAGGCAGAGCCAAAGGTGAGTTCTGGGTGATAACCTGATGAGTGAAGAAAAGCACCATTATTTATTATAGATATCTTAGTCATGATTCAGTATTTTCAGTCACAAAAAAATATAAATTGCAAAAGCATAAGGTGCCACATACATAACCAAGAGTATAAATCACAAATTCAAAACCCAAAGATTTAGTCGCTAGTACCAATTTTTGTGTGCTTAGTGACAGTAAAATAAGAAGGCAATTTCAAAGGTTTTGAGGCAGGTAAACATTTTTATCCATGCAGTGTTTTGAAAATAGCTGTCAGCACATGTACTTTTAGCTGTGGCTTTAAGGAATAGGGCTGGAGAATAGGGAAAATCAAGTACATACAGAAATTTATTTTGGATCAAAGTAGGCACAACTATGTATATAAAAAGTGCCCATGTTCCCCGATGTCCAGGAATTTCAAAGAGAAACTCAATAGGCGTTTCTCCTTGAAAATGAGCTTGTAGGTTTGGCATGGCAGTTTTGGTGCAGTTATTAGATGCCATTCCCCCCCTTCCCCAGATATTGCAAACCAAGCTCATCAATCATGATCATTCAAATACCATCCCTTTCACAACAATCCTGTCAAAATGCATAGTTTAACACCAAAGATTCATCAAGCCCAAAATCCTGGCCAATCCAGGTCACAACTATCTGGTAGTATCTCAACTAATTTATTTATTTATTTATTTAGACAGTTTTGTATACCACCTTATCCTTCAATGAAAAGTGGTCACAACACAATTGGGGGATACATTTAAGATGAGGGGATATGAGAGACATATACTAGTACTTACAGGGAACATGAGCAATGGAGGGTTAAGTGGCTTACCCAAGACCACAAGGAGCACCTGTGGGACTAGAAACCCCAGCCCTTCCGGCCCAAGGTTGCTGTCCTCTAGTGGGATTTGAATCCCCGACCATCCGGCCGTAGGTAACTTGCCCCAACCACTAGGCCACGCCTCCCAACTAATGGCAGGTTTGCAATTGCACACCCATATATTTCATTTATTTATAAAAAATTCTAACAATTAAAAAAAAACAGCTGCTGTCTTCAATCACAGGTAATAAAAAAGAAGATAAATAATTTGTAAGTGATATCCCTTAATACAGTGGAGTTTGGCAATGGCAACAATCACAGGAATATGTTTTATAAAAAAAAAAAAAAGATTAAAAAAATAAAGCATAGCAAGTTCAATTAACACAATCAAAAAAAAAGACTGGTGGCATTCATTTGATGATATGCAGGCTCTTTTCCTGTCAATCATGAACACTAATCTTATAAAGTAGTCAGGAAAGCAAAGATTCGAAAAAAGGAGGAAATAGCTAATGCAATAAAATGGGGGGATAAGACATTTTTCAGATATGTTAGTGAGAAGAGGAAGGGCAAAAGTGGTATTGTCAGACTCAAGGATAAAGGGGAGGAATATGTAGAAGCTGATGAGGATAAAGTGGAATTGCTTAAAAAATATTTCTGTTCTGTATTCACAGATGAAGAACCAGGAAAAGGACCTCAGAAAACACCCACAAACGGGAATAGAAACGATGGGCATCTTGAACAATTTTCAGAAGAGTGTATTCATGAGAAACTAGCTCAATTTAAAGTAGACAAAGCGATGGGACCAGATGGGATACACCCTAGAATACTGAGGGAACTTGGGGACGTTCTAGCAGCTCCACTGACTGACCTTTTCAAAGCCTTGTTGGAGTCGGGAGTGGTGCCAAAGGACTGGAGAGAGACCCATGTGGTGCCTTTACACAAAAGCAGAAGTAAGGATGTAGTTGAAAACTACAGGCCGGTTAGTTTAACTTCGGTGGTGAGTAAATTATTGGAAATGATGCTGAAAGAGAAAATAGTGAGGTTTCTGGAGTCCAGCGGATTACAGGATCCGAGGCAGCATGGATTCACCAGAGGCAGGTCTTGTCAGACAAATTTGATTTCTTTGACTGGGTGACCAGGGAGTTGGACTGAGGGAGAGCTCTAAATTTGGTGTATTTAGATTTCAGTAAAGCCTTTGACACCATTCCTTGCAGACAACTTATAAACAAACTGAGCACCCTAGGGATGGACCCTAAAGTTCCTGCTTGGGTTAGAAATTGGTTGTGTGGGAGGCGACAAAAAGTACAGGTAAATGGAGCTCACTCTGAGGAGAAGGAAGTTACCAGTGGTGTGTCCCAGGGATCTGTCCTTGATCCATTTCTTTTTAACATCTTTGTTAGTGATATAGCGGAAGGGCTGTTGGGTAAGGTTTGCCTCTTTGCGGATGATACCAAAATCTGCAATAGAGTAGACACCCAGGAAGATGAAGATAACATGAGGAGAGATCTAGCTAAGCTTGAAGAATGGTCTAGAATTTGGTAGCTGGGATTTAATGTTAAAAAATGTAAGGTCATGCATTTGGGCTGCAGCAATCCAAGGGAGCGATATAGTATAGGGGGTGAAGTACTTTTGTTCACTAAAGAAGAGCGGGACCTAGGTGTGGTTGTGTCTGATGATCTTAAAGTAGCTAAACAGATAGAAAAGGCGACGGCAAAAGCTAGGAGGATGCTTGGGTGCATACGGAGAGGAATGGCTAGCAGAAAAAAAGGAGGTGATAATGCCTCTGTATAAGTCTTTGGTGCGACCTCATTTGGAGTATAGTGTGCAAATCTGGAGACCGCACCTTAAAAAGGATGTGAACAGGATGGAGTCGGTGCAGAGGGTGGCTAGTAAAATGATTAGTGGTCTTCATATAAAGCATACGAGGACAGACTTAAGGATCTTAATATGTACATTGTACACCTTAGAGGAAAGGCGGAATAGAGGTGATATGATTGAGATGTTTAAATACCTCCGTGGCATAAATGTTCAGGGAGAGAGCCTCTTTCAATTGAAAGCAAGTTCTGCTACGAGGGGACATGGGATGAGGGTGAAGGGAGATAGATTCAGGAGTGATATGCGGAAATATTTATTTACGGAAAGAGTAGTGGGATCCATGGAATAGTCTCCCAGTGGAGGTGGTAGAGATGAGGACAGTAACTGAATTCAAAAAAGCATGGGACCAACACAGAGGATCTCTAAAGGTAAAAAGGGGACTGTTGTAGTTGTTGATATGGAAGGACAGACTAGATAGGCCATGTGGTCTTTTTCTGTCGTCAAAACATCATCATCATGAATAAAACTATGGCCATTTTATTTTTAAATTTAAACCCTTTAGGAATTAGAGTTTGCTAACAAAATGTATATTTTGCTTCACGTTTACTTAAATATTTTGCTGTATTACCACCTCAAGGGAAATTACCCTTTTGAATTACAAATCATTTTAGAACTTCAATTGAATGTGGTGTTTCCTTCTAATGAGCCACCAAAGGCGCTTTTTCTTTAGAACAATGTATTAATGAAGAATGTTCAATGATTCCTGCTTTAATAGGTCTAATGTTTTTTCCAATACAGACTTTATTACAAGGACAAATTATAGCATATATATCCTCACTGGTTTCAGAAGTGATATTCACTTTTGAGGTATGACAGAATTGTAATCTAGAATGAATTAAGTCTCTCTTTTCTAATACATTGATACATGTCACTCATTTATTTACTACATTTTGAGTGACCCAAAATGTGCTGTTATTGTCTTGTTGCTCTTCTCTCACAACAGAATGTACCAAATAGCTTCTTAAACATTTTCCCTGCTGATATGCAAAAATTGGTCTGTTTTAAAATAAATTAGGTACTGTGAAATGCTTGCGCTGTATAAGAAAGCATAAAAGTATATGCAGATTTTTCTTGTTAGAAACTTTCCATTAATAATAATTCCCAATAATTTTTGCTCGCTTGCATGCTTTATTAATCACCTATGGTGGATACCATTTTTCTAACAGCCATGATTTCATCCTTTTGGATTGTAATCCAAAGTCTTGTTTTGAACTGCATAAGCAATTCAACCAAAAGAATTATCCTGTAGGGATATTGCCTCTCAAATGATAAGGAAGAAAACTTCTATAATTTAAGAGACTAATTCTGTTGGTTTTCTTTCTAAAACCAGATGTATGAAATTAATCATCTTGCCGAAAAACAGTAATGTTTAAGAATGAAATGGCGATACATCTATTTCTCAGACTGAAATTAACATACATATCAACTTAATTGGTCCATTGATTAAACTGACAATCTCTCATCTGAATCCTTCTATATGAAAAATATAGCATCAGTAAAATCTGTCCAAAGAGGTATAGAATGCCAAAAAGCTAATATTTTCCCTCAATCGCTCTCATATGCAGACATGCCACTGAGAGGGCTACTGTAGATCCCATAGTTTCCCCTAGAATCTGATGAAAAAAAATGATTTTTAAATTTAAAATAATTGTCTCTCAAAACTGACGATACTAGTTCTTTTAACAAGTCACCTGAGATGGGGAGAGGTCAGAGGTTAATAAAGACCTATACACTATTTGAATTGATTACTGTTGAGGTATACAAAGCAGAAATATCCATAGTCACTAATTTCCAGGAATCTTCTACTTTAGAATAAGTGTCTAAAATATTACTTATTGCAACATTACTTATATTATTACTACTTATCATTTGTATAGTGCTACAAAGCATACATATGAGAGACAGAAGATTGATGGGTGGCCAACACAAAGCCTATTTTTAAAAAAGGCTCCAGGATGATCCAGAAAACTACAGACCAGTAAGCCTAATGTCGGTGCTGGGCAAAATGGTGGACACCATTATTAAGAACAAAATTACTGGACACATGGGGCCCGATACTGAACTGCCCACTGACATCCAAACAGGCACCTTAAAGATAGTCAAGACTTTTTCTTGCCTATCTTTAGAGCACTGATCACTAACCGGGCATCAACCAATATCGCTGCTACACGGTCAGCACCACTCTCCGCCTCTGTTCTGCCCCGGACCGTCCCCAACAACCCCCAATGCTAACCTGATAGCATCGGGGCACGTAGGGGACTTAGCTGGGGATATTCAGCAGCACTACCCGTGTAGGTGTGGTTGACTATCACCAGCTACGGCATTTACACAGTTTACTGGGAGACTAAGCATCCAAATGACAGATGAAATTTAATGTGGACAAGCCTAAGTAAAATATGTACGAAAGAATAAGCCGAACTCTAGATACACAATGCTAAGTTCCACATTCGGAGCCACCACCCAGGAAAAAGATCTGGGTGTGATCACACACCATACATTGAAATCTTCTGTTCACTGTGTAGTAATGGCCAAAAAAACCCCCAACCACCCAAGGTTAGGAGTCATAGGGGAAAGGAATAGAGAATAAAATAAAGGATATCATAATTCTTCTACATATGTCCATGATGCGACTATACCTTGAATATTTATTTAATTTATTTATTTATTAGTATTTATATACCACAACTTTCAAAGATCAGTGCAAGTCTGGTCTCTGCATTTCAAAAAAGATATAGCGGCACTAGAAAAGGTATAGAGAAAGGCGAGCAAAATGATAAAGGAGATAGCCTTTCCTCACAGGAGAACTATTCTAACGTGGTTAGGACTCTTCAGCTTGGAGAAGAGATAGTTGAAGACAGAGGTCTATAAAATCGTGAATGGAGTGGAGTAGGGGAGACACTATAAAACTACAAAGTAGTATATTTAAAACTGACAGGAGAAAATATTTTTTTCTCTCAACATATGATTAATTTTTGGAACTCATTACTGGAGGGTGTGATAAAAGCAGGCAGTGTAGCTAGGTTTAAAAAAGGTATGGACAAATTCCTGGAGGAAAAGCCCATAAACTATTAAGGTAGATCAAGAGAAAATCACTGCTTATCTCTGGGGATAAGTAGCATGGAAGAAGTTACTTTTAGCATATGTCAGATGCTTGAGACATAGGTTGGCCACTGTTGGAAACAGGACACTGGGTTTGATGGACACCCCAATATGGCAGTTCTTACGCTCCTGTTTAATAGATCTTACAATCTATGCAGGATAGACAAACACCACAAACTGGGGAATATGGTAAAACTAAGGGGAAATGGTTATAACACACATGGATGGTAAACGGGTGAATAAGGGGGTCAGGATCCCAAGAAAAAAAAAAGAGGTGAGTTTTTAGTCTGGATTTGAATAGGACCAGAAATGGAGCCCAACGCATTGACTCAGGTAGTCAGTTCCAGGAATAGGGTATAACAAGGTAGAATGAACAAAGTGGAGGAGTAGCCTAGTGGTTGGGGCAAGGTACTTCAGGCTGGAAGGTCGGGGGTTCAAATCCCACTAGAGGACAGCAACCTTGGGCAGGAAGGACTGGGGTTTCTAGTCCCATAGGTGCTCCTTGTGGTCTTGGGCAAGCCACTTAACCCTCCATAGCCCATGTTCCCTGTAAAATAGTTATCTCCAAGTTGTAATGCCCTGTTCAATGTAATTTCAGTTTGTTCAATGTAAACCGCACTGATGCAGAATAGCACGGTATATAAGAGAATGTAAATAAATAAATAATAAATAAATAAATAAAGTCTGGAATTGGCAGTGGAAAAGAAGGGCACAGTTAAACGTGATTTGCCTGATGAATGGAATTCCCAAGGAAGGAGAAAGAAAAGAGAAGAGGTAATGAGGAACCACAGAAGAAATGCACTTGTAACAGAATCCTTTATGTATGATTTACCCTGAGCTACCAAAGGTTGCAGATATTTATCTACCAAAGGTTGCAGATATTTATCAATGTATATTGATAATGGTTCCAAAACAGACCCTAGGCCAGACAATGTTGGTTGTCCTGGACTTTTATGTGCTGATTTACGAACCTTCAGAAGATGATATAAAAACTTGGCATGATGAGATATCTTTCAAACACAAACTATACTCTTTCTCTGTAATCAAATTCCATGAAAGTGTTTCTTCCAAAACAGTGAATATTTCATGTTGAATAATTGCTGCAGGATCTTGCTGAACTGGAATGTAAAAATGTTTATCCTGTAATTGTATATATATTTCTTCATAAGCAGATGTATCCCACACTACTTACCCCACCACCTTTATTGGTGGGTTTAGTTTTATTTTTTGTAGATAAAACTTTCCATAAATTCAAAATAGCGATGATTCCACATAAATCTATGTGGATTCCACCCGGATCAATGGATCCAAATTTGTTATCTTTTGAGAGCCTAGTTTTGAAGATTTGCAGAAATAAATAGTAAGTGAAAACAATTTAGCAAAAGAGTGGCAAGCATTAAAATCATCATTCTGTGATGCCTCGGTAACAGTGAAACCTGCCGATAAAGGGATGAGAGGGTAGGGTGGGATAAATCTGCTTATAAAGACCTAAACTGGCTACTGTTGGAAACAGAACACTGGGCTTGATGGACCTTTGGTCTGACCTAGTATGGCATATCTTATGTACAGGCATTAATCTTTAGTCAACATGCCCCAAAATCTGGTGAATGCGTCACATGTATCAATGTATTAGAAGATGGTTCTGTCGTACCTTACACAAATGAATAGCAATTGTGAAACCAGTGGGGTTATATAAGCTATAATTTTTCCTCATAATAAAATCTATATTGGCAAATACATTAGACCTATTTAAACAAGAATCATTGACACTGTTCAGCAATATGTTGTTAAGAAAAGGCACCTCTGGTGGCTTATTATATGAAAACATCTCATTCAATTGAAGACTGAACTGAAGAGTCATTTTGTTGGCAAACTAACTCCTAAAGGGTTAAATGCAGAAACAGAATGGCCATTGTTGTAGTCATGATGATAATTTTATTTAAGTTTTGCTGGAAGAAGTTATTTTTTGACATAAAACTAAAAGCGTGCACATGGTTTCTGTGGGACAAAAAGATGACTGAAATGAAAAGGTGTAAGTATGTGTTTTTAATTGTAAAGGTATGGCAAATTTATCCATCATGTTTGAAAAATATATATACATATATCTTATGAAATTGCTACATGCCTTGGGTAACATCTTATTTTTTGTCCACAGAATTGAGAAAGGTTTCCGTGAAAAAGCCTCTTTATGGGATGAAACTGATGGCAAGGTCGAAATGGTATAAATCATTTCAAAGGATGAAAAGCATAGTTGCTCACCTGTAACAGGTGTTCTCCAGGACCAAGCAGGAAGTCAGTCCTCACTTATGGGTGACATCGGCGCCGACGGAGCCCTCGCGGAGCAATTTTCCCCAGCTTTCAAAGAAAGCCTTTGGGAATTGCAGCGCGCATGCGCGGTCCTCTTCCCGCCCAAGGGTGCCATCTTAGCCAGTCTTCTTTTTTCCGCGGAGCCCTACAGACGTACCCGTCGTGTCCCCGCGAAAAAGTTGATTTTTCTTCAGAATTTCTCTTTTTTTCCATTCGGTTCGACGCCGGTCTTTTTCCCGCCGGACTCGCGACGCCGGTCTCGAGTCCTCTTCTTATTTTTCGGTTTTTCTGACTTAGTCAGTTTTTTCGTTTCGGTTTTTCCCTGGCAGCCCGGTCCTTTGACCTCGCCGGGGCCCTTTTTTTCCCCCCGATGGCTGCCAGTGGTTTCAAGCGGTGTGGTCAGTGTGACCGAAATATGTCACTAACTGACACACACGACTTTTGCCTCCGCTGCCTGGGCCCGGATCATGAAGAAATGATCTGTGGGCCCTGCGGCAAAATGTCCTCCAAAGCGTTGAGAAGTCGGCGGCATCAGCGGGATAGGATCTTCGCTGACCCCAGCCGTACCCGGACCTCGTCGGAGGCCTCCGCGTCCAAAGGTTCCAGCTCGGACCGTCGCCGGAGTTCCTCCGACAGGGGTTCTCCCTCCGGGGACCATCGTCGTAAGGTGAAACCCGCGAGGGCGGCGTCGGTGGACGCTCCTGGCTCCGCGAGGGCCAGGTCGCATAGCCCCGATAGCCGTCCCGGGTCCTTGGAGAAGGAGCATCTCCCGAAGCGACCTCGCCTGGAGTCGGAGCTGCCTGCTCGGGTAAGTCCTGTGGTCCTCCTGGACTCGCCTCCGAGACAGCCGACGTCGGGCCCGACGCCGTCGGGGCCCGAGTCGGGGGCTGCTGGGTCACCTGAGCTCAGACTCAGGTTGACGGCCTTGGAGAGCAGATTGTCTGCCTTCATGGACCAGCAGCGGGCACTGCTCGCTGGCTTCGCTGGCGCCGCTGCCCCGACCGCCGGGACGTCGACGTCCAAGTCGACCCCGGAGACCGAGCCGATTCTCGAGTCGATGCGAACTCGAGTCGATCCTCGGTCGAGGTCACCCTCGGCCTCCCGTTCGGGACCGAGGTCGCCGACGCCGACTCCCTCGGCGTCGGGGCGGCAGGCGCCGCGCCCTGCCCGGGCCGACCCCACCGAGTCCTCGTCAGAGTCGGTCTGGGAGTCTGAAGAGGAAGAGTCGCCTGATTCTTTCCGGACTCGGTGTGTCCCCTCGGACTCACCGGAGTCCGAGCCTCGGAAGCAGTCCCCCCCGGAGGATGCCCGGTTCTCGGACTTCGTCAGGGATATGGCCAAGGCTTTGGCCTTCCCTGCGGACCCCGAGGAGGAGCCTCGAGCCGAAGAGCTCGACGCCCTCCAGTATGACTCTCCCGCAAGGGAACGCTTTACTGTACCGGTTCCTCCCATGCTGGAACGACTACTCTTCCGCATGTGGGAGAGTCCGGCCACCTCGCCGGTCCTGAGCAAGCGGGTCGATTCTATCTATCGAGTCCGCAAGAGCTCTGGCTTCCAAAAAGCACAGCTGCCACACCATTCCATGGTAGTGGAATCGGCCATGCATCGTCTTAAGAGCCAGAAGATGCACTCCTCGGTGCCTCCTGGCAGGGAGGCCCGTAACCTGGATGGCCTTGGCAAGAAGTGTTTCCAGGGCTCTATGCTTGCGTGTCGTGTCCAGACCTACCAGCTATACATGGGCATGTATCTCCGAGACCTGGCTAAAGAGCTAGCCGGATTCTCTGCTGGTTTGTCCGAGGAACCCTTGCGGAGGTTCCTGGCCTTGTCCACTGGTATTCGGGAATGCTCAAAATTCATATCCCGAGCAGCCTACGATGGCTTTGAAGCGTCGGCTCGAGTGGCCGCAGCCGGCATCGGTGCCCGCCGACAGGCTTGGCTTCAGTCATCTGACCTTGAGCCCTGGGTGCAGGACAAGTTGGTCGATGTCCCCTGCCGAGGCGAAAACCTCTTTGGCAAGCCCATGGCTGAAAAGGCTGCACAAATTGAGACGGAGACTCTCACCAGGACTAGGCTTTCTAGGAAGACCTCCGCCCCTTCCCAGAAAAAGAAGGGCTCGGGAAAGAAGTCCTTTTACCCGAGGAAGGCGGCTGCCTACAAACAATACCCCCATTATCAGGCCCCTGCAGCTCCCCAACAGGGCCAGCAGGCCAAGGGACGGGGTAACGGGTCCCGTAGGCAGCAAGCCCCCAAGCCTGCACCACCAGCCCCTGCTCAGCAGGGGGGGGTTTTTTGACTCACTAAGCATAGCCTCTCCCCCCCCGCTGGTTCCTCCCAGCACCGGAGGCCGGCTGGTTCACTTCGCCCACAGGTGGTCCAGCATCACCTCAGATGCCTGGGTGCTTCGAGTCGTGCGAGAAGGCTATCTTCTCCACTTCCACCAGGTCCCTCCCTCCTTTTTTCCGGGAGAACCTCCACGACCCCCTCTGCACAGGGAATTACTCCTTCAGGAGTTAACAGGTCTTCTACAGGAACAGGCGGTGGAACCGGTGCCCCACCACCTGAAAGGTCAAGGCTTTTACTCCAGGTATTTTCTGATACCAAAGAGAACAGGTGGCCTCAGACCCATCCTGGACCTGCGCAACCTCAACAAGTTCCTCGTGCGAGAGAAGTTCAAGATGCTTACCCTTGGAATCCTTCTGCCCTACCTCCAGCAGGGAGATTGGCTATGCTCCTTGGATCTAAAGGATGCCTACACGCACATCCTCATCCACCCAAGCCACCGACAATACCTAAGGTTTGTGGTGGCAGGAAATCATTACCAGTACAGAGTACTGCCCTTTGGCCTGTCCTCCGCACCGCGAGTCTTCACAAAATGTCTCGCGGTGGTGGCGGCCCATCTCCGGCTTCACGGCCTCTATGTCTTTCCGTACCTCGACGACTGGCTCATCAGAGCAGCGTCCGCTCCAAAGGTCACCAACGCCACGCGCCGCACGGTGACTCTTCTGCAGCACTTGGGCTTTGTTATAAACTTCGCAAAGTCCACTTTGCTCCCCTCACAGGATCTCGAGTTCATCGGCGCAAGGCTGCACACTCCTCAGGCACGAGCGTACCTACCGCTCGACAGGGCTCAACGGCTCATGGACCTAGCCGACCGTTTTCGCAGCCAGCCCCTGGTCTCCGCCAGGC
Source organism: Ichthyophis bannanicus (assembly GCA_033557465.1). NCBI lineage: Eukaryota > Metazoa > Chordata > Amphibia > Gymnophiona > Ichthyophiidae > Ichthyophis > Ichthyophis bannanicus. The sequence goes on from CM066047.1 coordinate 126,026,068, forward strand.
GCTTCCTGAGACTACTCAGCCATATGGCTTCCACCGTCCATGTGACCCCCAATGCCCGCCTGCATATGCGGCCTGCTCAGTGGTGTCTCCGCCAGCAGTGGCGACAAGCCACAGGCGGCCTAGCAGACCTAGTGCGCGTCTCCGAGCCGCTGATCTCGTCTCTCCGGTGTTGGCTTCAGCAGCCGAACCTGCTCTGCGGAATGCCTTTCCAGTCACCTCAGCCGGCCCGGGTGCTGACAACAGATGCATCCCTCCTGGGCTGGGGAGCGCATTGCCAAGGGGCACGCACTCAGGGCCTCTGGACCACGTGGGAGTCTGCTCAGCAGATCAACTTCCTGGAGCTCAGAGCGATCCGCCTGGCTCTCAAGGCCTTCTCCCACCTGACTTCTCACCAGTCCGTCCTTGTCCAGACGGACAATCAAGTTGCCATGTTCTACGTGAACAAGCAGGGGGGCACGGGCTCCTTCCTCCTCTGTCGGGAGGCACAGAAGCTCTGCTCTTGGGCCGTCAGTCACGGCATTCTCCTCAAGGCAGTTTATCTCCCAGGCCAAGAGAATTACCTGGCGGACAAACTCAGCAGGATCCTCCTGCCGCACGAGTGGCGTCTGGATCCCTTGGTAGTTAAGAAGCTCTTTCTAAAGTGGGGACTCCCCACGATGGATCTCTTTGCCAGTCCTCACAACCGGCAACTTCCTCGCTTCTGCTCTCGTCAGCCACACCCCCTTCGGGTTGCGGCGGACGCTTTTCTACTCTCATGGTCGGGGAGCCTTCTGTACGCTTTCCCTCCCATCCCGCTAGTCTCTCGGACTCTTTTCAAGGTTCTCCGAGACAAAGCCCTCATGATCCTGGTGGCCCCTCGCTGGCCCAGACAGCCGTGGTTTCCGCTCCTGCTGCAATTAGCGGTGGAGGATCCATTCCCTCTGGGGTTACAACCAGATCTCCTCACTCAGGATCAGGGGTCTCTGCTACACCCCAACCTCAGGTCTCTCAACCTGATGGCCTGGCTGCTGAGAGGGTAGTCCTCGCTCCCCTTCTCCTGCCAGCAGAAGTGGAGGAGGTCGTCCTAGCTTCTCGGCGACCTTCTACCCGCAAATGCTACGCCCTTAAATGGCGTCGCTTTTCCGTTTGGTGTGGCCAACAGTCTCAGGATCCCTTCTCCTGCCCGGTGTCGGTAATCCTGCAGTACTTGCTCTACCTCTCTAATCTGGGACTTAAGTCCAACTCCGTCAAAGTTCACCTCAGTGCTCTTTCAGCACATCATGTGCCGGTGGACGGCAGACCTCTTTCCAGCGACCCTCTTGTAGCGAGGTTTCTCCGAGGTCTCCTTCTACTTAAACCACCTCTGCGCCCGCCAGCGCCTGACTGGGATCTGAATGTGGTTTTACAGCGGATCACCTGTCCGCCTTTTGAACCTATGGCTACCTGTTCTCTCCGTTTTCTTTCTTGGAAAACACTGTTCTTGATAGCCCTCACTTCCGCTAGACGCGTAAGTGAATTGCAGGCCCTCGTGTCTGATCCCCCTTACACTCGGTTCTACAAAAATAGGGTAGTCCTACGGACTCACCCAAAATTTCTTCCAAAAGTGGTCTCCCCTTTTCATATCAATCAGGAGGTGGTACTTCCAACCTTCTTTCCCAGACCACACTCCAGCCGAGCTGAAACGGTCCTCCATACCCTGGACTGTAGAAGGGCTTTGAACTTCTACCTTGACCGTACGCGGGAACACCGTAAGGCTGCTCAGCTTTTTGTATCTTTTGACCCCAATAAATTGGGGCTCCCGGTCTCCAAGCGTACTCTGTCCATCTGGGTTGCGGACTGTATCACTTGGGCTTATGGGGCAGCCGGACTCTCCTTGGACGGTCGAGTCACGGCTCATTGCGTTCGGGCAAAGGCCACGTCAGTGGCTTTCCTCCGCTCTGTTCCGCTGGCAGACATCTGCCGGGCCGCTACTTGGTCTTCGAGCCAGACTTTTGCGGTCCATTACTGTCTCGAGAGGGAGTCCCGCAGGGACAGTGCTTTCGGACAGGCAGTCCTCCGTAATCTCTTTGAGGTCTGAGCAACTCCTACCCTCCATCCCGGATGTGGGCTACCGGTGGGTAATAATTCAGCGAAGATCCTTTCCTTCTGTGCTGCTGAGCTAGAGGGAGCTCATTTTTGTGCTTAGGGTCTCCGGTAGCCTTAAGCTTGGGAGTCCCATAAGTGAGGACTGACTTCCTGCTTGGTCCTGGAGAAAGCGTAGTTACTCACCTGTAACAGGTGTTCTCCAGGAGCAGCAGGAATCAGTCCTCACAACCCTCCCTCCTCCCCTTGGAGTTGCAATCGTCTGCTTTACTTTTTTGCAAATTTTTATGCTGTCTTTTTTAGCTATGTCATCTGACTGGCTAAGATGGCACCCTTGGGCGGGAAGAGGACCGCGCATGCGCGCTGCAATTCCCAAAGGCTTTCTTTGAAAGCTGGGGAAAATTGCTCCGCGAGGGCTCCGTCGGCGCCGACGTCACCCATAAGTGAGGACTGATTCCTGCTGCTCCTGGAGAACACCTGTTACAGGTGAGTAACTACGCTTTCTCCAGGGACAGCAGGAATCGGTCCTTACATATGGGTGATGTCAGCGCCGACGCAGCCCATGCAGTAACTTTTCCCCACGTTTCAAAGAAAGTCTTTAGGAGATGCACCACACATTGGTGGTCCCTTTCATGCCCAAGGGTGCCACCTTGCCTCAGTAGAACAACATAGCTCAAAGGCAAAAAAAGACACAAAAAACAAGTCCATATGGAAGAGAGAGGGATGTGAGGACAGATTCCTGCTGTCCCCAGAGAACACCTGTTACAGGTGAGTAACTACGCTTTCTCTGGGAACAAGCAGGAAGTCAGTCCTCATATTTATTTATTTGTTACATTTTTCTATACCGCCCCTTCCAGAGCTTAGGGGCAGTTTAAATATAACTAACGTTACATAGAACAGTTTTTATTTTTATTTTATTTATTTATTTAACAATTCTTTTATACCGCGCTATTACAATCAGTGCGGTGTACAATGAACAAGAACATACTACAATGCATACAAGTAACATTGAGTTTTACATTAAACAGGGAACTTCAACAATAGGACAACCGGGGGAACTATGTACAGATTAACTTAATGTACTATGTACAGATTAACTTAATGTTATATACAGTAATATGAAACTCGTTTGGATGTTGTAATGTGGTTCACTAATAGGACTAGAGAGAAGGTTGACCAGCTAGCCCTTTTCAGGTTGTATTGCGGAGCTAGTTTTGATAGTGTCTAGAACTTTTTACATGGTAACTTATGAACATTCTGAAAACTTAACAAATTTATAACTATGTACAAGCAGGTTATAGGCAAATATTGCCTAGAATGTAGGATGGGGTTCATCTTTGGATGTGGTTAGGTGTCTGTTGGTCAGCATTGTGCTTGCGGTTAGTTTGCCTGTGAGGACTCCTTAGTTACAGGCTACCAAAAACCTGCAAAAAGTCACGGGTGACCAGGAAAAGGTAAGCCGTGAGCAGCAGCAATGAGTCATTGAAAAGACAGACTCGAGCGGCCCAACTGTCCAGCAAGAAACCAGCACTGCGATAGCCTGACCACACAAGGGCTGGAGGACAGGAGTTGCCCACACCTCGAATAGATAACAGAGTACCGCCTGACCAAAGGCACTGTCCTGTTGGGACTCCCTCTCCAAGCAGTAATGAGCTGCGAAGGTATGGACTGAGGACCAGGTGGCAGCCCGCAGATTTCCTAAAGGGAACAGAATGCAGGTTTGCCACAGATGCTGCCATGGCTCTGACGCTGTGCGCGGTGACCCGGTACTCCAGTGAAAGCTCAGCTTGGGTGAATAGGCAAGGGCAATGCAGTTCATCACCCAGGTGGACAGAGTACACTTAGTCACCACTACCCCCAACAGACTGGGGTCATAGGAGACAAAATGCTGGGAGGCTTTGCAGTGGGGCCCTTAATACGCTGGAGGTAGAAAGACAGGGCCCTCTTACAGTCTAGAGTCCGAAGGACGGCCTCCGCCTCGCTGGCATGAGGCCACGAAAAATGGTGGGGAGCACCACCTCCTGATTGAGGTCAAAAGGGGACACCACCTTGGGAAGGAGCTTGGGGTGCATGTGGAGCACAACCCTGTTTTTATAGAACCTTATGTAGGGTGGATCTGCCACCAATGCCTGGAGCTCGCTGGCCCTGCAAGCCGATGTGAGTGCCACCAAGAATACAACCTTCCAGGAAAGGTACCGCAGGTGGCAGGTAGCCAGGGGCTCAAACAGTGGGCCAGTGAGTTGTGACAGCACCACGTTAAGATCTCATTCTGCCACTGGTGAGCAGACAGGAGGCTTGGACAACAGAAGACCCTGCAAGAAACGGGTCACGAGAGGTTGGACAGAGAGGTACGGTAAGAACATAAGATATGCCATACTGGGTCAGACCAAGATCCATCAAGCCCAGTATCCTGTTTCCAACAGTGGCCAATCTAGGTCATACGTACCTAGCAAGGTGGTGGTGTGCTGCAAGTGCACTCAGGTGGACCCTAACAGAGTTGGACTTCAGTCCTGCCTGAGACAGGTGAAGCAAATATTGAAGCATAAGCTGCACAGAGCATGAGAATGGGTCAACTCATCGCTCAGCGCACCACAGTGAGAATGTGCGCCATGTGAAGGCATAAGCCCTTCTTGTAGCGGTCCTACAGGAGGCCAGGAAGACCTCCTCCATCTCTCCTGAAAGGTTGAAAGGGGGCCAAGGCTATCCTTTCAGTAGCCAGGCCATTAGCGACAGAGACCCCAAGTTGGGATGTAGGAGGGAGCCCCCCTCTTGTGACAGCAGCCCCAGGGGTGCCGTGGATAAACAAAGGAAGGAAACAAAAAACTCTGTTAGTCACAATGGTGGTATACTTCTTCAAACCATCCTATTATTGTATCCACTTTCACGTTCAAATCATACTCATAAAAAGGAAGGTCTCAGCATTAAAGGGCCAGTGCTTTCCGTGACTAAAAAAATCACTCAAATCACACCATTATTCATAAGCCCAGTTCACATCAACGACCTCCTCTGTATGAACCCCCAAACAAGTAAAGGAAAACCGTAGAAAACGGACTTATCTTGCAGCAATTGCAATTTCAATACGGTCTATCCAACCCCGAAGCCGCACACCAAGCGCTTACAAGTGTTTCGCGAATCAAATCGCTTCTTCAGGGGACTTGGTATGGACTGTGCAGGCTGGTTTAAATCAAGCCGAGAGTAGTGCAGCTGGTTATTTCGCGTATGGAGCCTTGACACTTGTGGGTATTCCCCTGAAGTTCCCTCCCTACCCACCCCGACTCCCACCCACCCCTAGTGAGCAGTCTTGCTTTATAGGGCACCTCCCCCTTTATCAAATCACAGTGAATTGGACCAGCACATTTTGAATATAATTAAAGAGATTTGACTGCTTTTTCTCTGAAAGGACAGCTGCGAAACCAGCTGGTACTTCGTAGATCTCTCTCTTTTGCTTTAACAGATACCTAAGCTCCACAAACAGAACAATGGCTGGGAAAAATTGTATTGCTAAAGCTGTTGCCCCCGTTACAGCTTCTGCCTCGGTCCAGACAGAGGCCCTATTGCCAGTTGAAGAACCAGTTCCATGTGCAGGGTGCCTGCATGCTGAAGCTCTGAGGAAACAAGTGGAGGAACTCAGAGAGGAGGTGGCGAGGCTGAGGAGCATTCAAGACAGTGAGAAGTACATTGATGAGATGCTGCTTGCAGCAACCAGGCTCTCCAGCACAGGAGAAGATGGGTGTCAACAGAATGTCGATGGTTGGACAAAAGTCACCAGAGCCTGCAAAATCACCAATCCAACTTCTCCAGCCCTTGAATTGAAGAACCATTATGCAGCCCTGGAAGTGGAGGAGGTGAAAGCATCCCTGGAAAGGGAAGAACCAGAGTTCAAGTACCCCATAGTTGCAGAATCAGTGATCAGAAGGAAACGAAGGGTAGTGGTGGTTGGAGACTCTCTTCTGAGGGGTACTGAGGCGTCCATCTGCCGACCAGACTTGATGTCCAGAGAGGTATGCTGTCTGCCTGGTGCCAAGATCCAAAATGTTACGGAGATTTTGCCGAGACTCATCAAGCCCACTGACTATTACCCAATGTTGCTAATCCATGTTGGAACAAATGATACTGCCAGGTATACCTCGGAACGTATCAAAAGTGACTTCATGGCTCTGGGACAGAGGGTGAAGCAGGTAGGTGCACAGGTGGTGTTCTCTTCAATCCTCCCTGTTGAGGGTAAAGGCCAAGGCAGAGAGGCTCGCATCCTGGAGATTAATGCATGGCTGCGTGGATGGTGTCTTCGAGAGCGTTTTGGTTTCCAAGACCATGGGATGCTGTTCCAAGGGTTGCAGAGCAGAGATGGCATCCATCTGTCCAAGAAAGGTCAACACATCTTTGGTAGTAGACTGGCTAATCTACTGAAGAGGGCTTTAAACTAGATTCGTTGGGGATGGGTGAAGAAAGCCCCCAGGTAAGTGAAAGCTCCCAGGTAAGTGATACATTAAATACCTTTATGGAAATGGGTAACAGGGGTAACATATGGAAAGCAGTGTATATTAATGCCCGTAGCATGGGAAATAAAATCTCTGAAGTTGAAGCTTTGGTGGGAGTGGCTGACTTAGATTTAGTGGCAGTTACAGAAACATGGTTCACAGAAAACCATGACTGGGATGTAACTATACCTGGCTATACTTTATTCAGAAAGGACAGGGTAGGAAGAAGGGGAGGAGGAGTAGCACTATATGTAAAAACTACTATTAAAGCTTTGGAATTACAGAGCTTAAAAGGGAGAGAGGAGGCATTGTGGGTTAAACTAGAAAGAGGGAAAGAGAAATCTATTTGCATTGGTGTGATATACAGACCTCCCTCACAAGAGGAAGAGGTGGACAGAGAGTTAATTGAAGACATACGCAGCATTGCTAGGAAAGGGGAAGTGCTACTGCTAGGAGATTTCAATATGCCAGATGTTGATTGGCACTTTCCTGCTGCAGTATCATCTAGGAGTAAGGAGATCCTGGATTCTCTACAGGGAGAACTATTCAGGCAATTGGTAACAGACCCCACACGTAAAGGGGCCATACTGGACTTGGTGCTTACCAATGGTGAAAGTGTTTCTGATGTTGTAGTGGGAGATCATTTTGCATCCAGTGATCACCAGATGGTGTGGTTCAGTATTAGGACTAGGGCTGTTAGAATCCATTCCAAAGTGAAGATCTTAGACTTTAGGAAGACTAACTTTGCGAAGATGGGCCAGTACCTCAGGGAGTCGTTAGTGGGATGGGAACAGCTGGGGGATGTAGAACAACAGTGGGCAAAACTGAAAGGGGGTATTTTAAAGGCAACCAACCTTTTTGTTAAAATGGTAAATAAAGGCAAAAGGAACAGGAGACCGCTATGGTTTTCGAAGGAAGTAGCTGAAAAAGTGAAGAAAAAGAGGGAGGCCTTCATGAAATACAAGAGATCACAGAGAAAGGAAGACAGGCATCTGTATTTGGAACAACTTAGAGAAGCTAGCAAAGTAGTCAAGAAGGCAAAGATTCAAAAGGAGGAGGAAATAGCCAATGCAATAAAATGGGGAGATAAGACATTTTTCAGATATATTAGTGAGAAGAGGAAGGGCAAAAGTGGTATTGTCAGACTCAAGGGTACAGGGGGGGAATATGTAGAAGCTGATAAGGATAAAGCGGAATTGCTTAACAAATATTTTTGTTCTGTGTTCACAGATGAAGAACCAGGAGCAGGACCTCAGAAAACACCCACAAATAAGAACAGAAGCGAGGGACATCTTGAACAATTTTCAGAAGACTGTGTTCGAGAGAAACTAGCTCAACTTAAAGTAGACAAAGCGATGGGACCGGATGGGATACACCCTAGAATACTGAGGGAACTTGGGGACGTTCTAGCAACTCCACTGACTGACCTTTTCAATGCCTCGTTGGAGTCGGGAGTGGTGCCAAAGGACTGGAGAGAGGCTCATGTGGTGCCTTTACACAAAAGCGGAAGTAAGGATGTGGTTGAAAACTACAGGCCGGTTAGTTTAACTTCGGTGGTGAGTAAATTAATGGAAACGCTGTTGAAAGAGAAAATAGTGAGGTTTCTGGAGTCCAGCGGATTACAGGATCCGAGGCAGCATGGATTCACCAGAGGCAGGTCTTGTCAGACAAATCTGATTGATTTCTTTGACTGGGTGACCAGGGAGTTGGACCGAGGGAGAGCTCTAGATGTGGTGTATTTAGATTTCAGTAAAGCCTTTGACACTGTTCCTCACAGGCGACTTATAAACAAACTGAGCACCCTAGGGATGGACCCTAAAGTTACTGCTTGGGTTAGAAATTGGTTGGGTGGGAGGCGACAAAGAGTACAAGTAAATGGAGCTCACTCTGAGGAGAAGGATGTTACCAGTGGTGTGCCCCAGGGATCTGTCCTTGGTCCGATTCTTTTTAACATCTTTGTTAGTGATATAGCGGAAGGGCTGTCTGGTAAGGTTTGCCTCTTTGCGGATGATACCAAAATCTGCAATAAAGTAGACATCCAGGAAGGTGTAGATAACATGAGGAGGGATCTAGCTAAGCTTGAAGAATGGTCTAGAATTTGGCAGCTGGGATTTAATGTTAAAAAATGTAAGGTCATGCATTTGGGCTGCAGCAATCCAAGGGAGCAATACAGCATAGGAGGTGAAGTACTTTTGTCCACTAAAGAAGAGCGGGACCTAGGCGTAGTTGTGTCCGATGATCTTAAAGTAGCTAAACAGGTAGAAAAGGCGACGGCAAAAGCTAGAAGGATGCTTGGGTGCATACGGAGAGGAATGGCTAGCAGAAAAAAGGAGGTGATAATGCCTCTGTATAAGTCTTTGGTGCGACCTCATTTGGAGTATGGTGTGCAATTCTGGAGACCGCACCTTCAAAAGGATGTGAACAGGATGGAGTCGGTGCAGAGGGTTGCTACTAAGATGATTAGTAGTCGTCATTATAAAGCATATGAGGACAGACTTAAGGATCTTAATATGTACACCTTAGAGGAAAGGCAGGATAGAGGTGATATGATTGAGATGTTTAAATACCTCCGTGGCATAAATGTTCAGGGAGAGAGCCTCTTTCAATTGAAAGCAAGTTCTGCGACGAGGGGACATGGGATGAGGGTGAAGGGAGATAGATTCAGGAGTGATATGCGGAAATATTTCTTTACGGAAAGAGTAGTGGATCCGTGGAATAGTCTCCCAGTGGAGGTGGTAGAGATGAGGACAGTAACTGAATTCAAAAAAGCATGGGACCAACACAGAGGATCTCTAAAGGTAAAAAGTGGACTGTTGTAGTTGTTGTTATGGAAGGACAGACTAGATGGGCCTTGTGGTCTTTTTCTGTCATCATGTTTCTATGTTTCTATGAAGAAGCAAATTTGCTGCTTAACTGTGAGTTCTGTCTGTCTGTCTGTTTGTCTCCACATATTTATCTATCTATTTGCCCTTATTGGTGGGTTCCCTTACCTAATCCATTGTGTGTGCCCACAGTTCAGGAACAGCCTACTGGCCAGAGACACCCTACCCCTCACCCCACCCACCCCAGGGGCTACATTGCCTATACAGTGGTCACATCTGTCGTTCCTAACTTGGGTTAAAGCCCACATCTTCTTCATCTTTTCTTATTATTATTCTTCCTCTTCTGGGACTGCTTAATCAACATGTCGTGTATTCAGTGTATTCAGTGCAATAACTGTGGTACTTTCATCCAAAGACGAATCATTTGGAGCCTAAGAACTTGTCCTATATGCCTAAAGTCAGCTGCCATGCATGAAGAACTGACTCTACTAAGGAAAGACCTAGCTGCCATGCATAAAGAAGTGTCGTGGCTGCAATGAAGTGCACCTCTTCTAGGATACAAACTGAACAAAGTCCACCACCGCTCTCACAAAGAATCAAACATCACAGGAACAAATGGATCACAGTGGGTTCTGGTAGATTGCGACCTGTAACGCAGAGACATCCTATACATCAAGAGATGTCCCTGCACAATGCCTACTCTGCCTTGGCTAATGAGGATGCCCAATCCAAAGAAACTGAAGGGCCTTTAAATGAGTCAGACAATGCCCAATCTCCTGCTAAAGCACCAAATATGAAGAAAACCTCACCAAACAGAAAACTGCTACTACTTGGAGATTCCATCATCAGAGGCACCAACTTGGGAACACAGTTCAAAGGAGAGAAGATAGTCATGTGCCTACCAGGCTCTTCAGCCAGCAGGAATACAAACCAAGTTGTTGAAATACTAAGCTCAAAAAGTGAACACTCCAAACTTGATGTTATTATCCACTTGGGCACAAATGACCTGGCTAGAAAAAGTGCCTCTACAGCCCAAAAGGAGTTCCAATCTCTGGGAGAGAAACTCAAGCCCATTGTTAACACTGTTGCATTCTCAGAAGTTCTACCTGTTTTTGGTAAGGGGACAAAAAGGCTGCATCGCATTAACAGCTTTAATACATGGCTCCAGACCTGGTGCAAACAAGAAGGATTCAGATTTATTGGCAACTGGGGCAACATATGGACCAACAAGAGACTATACTGTGCTGATGGACTACATCTCTCTGTCGCAGGTAAAGCACAGTTACTTACCTGTAACAGGTGATCTCTGGGAACAGCAGGAATTAGTCCTCACATATGGGTACGTCGGAACCGACGGAGCCTGCGCGGGAAAGCTCCCCAGCTTCCTAGAATGGAAGCTTTTGGGACCTCCACTGCACATGCGCGCTGCCTTCCCGCCTTCCTGAACAGCTCTCCTCAGTTTCGAGTTTATAGCTGAGACAATAGAGAGAGGACAGGAAGACAGATAGATAGAAGATACAACTCCTAGGGGAGGTGGGTGGGTTGTGAGGACTAATTCCTGCTGTTCCCAGAGATCACCTGTTACAGGTAAGTAACTGTGCTATCTCCAGGAACAAGCAGGAATAAGTCCTCACATATGGGGACTCCCTAGCTGAGATGCCTGGGAGATCCCCCTCCAAGGGTTCGCCATCTTCGTATGGATCTCAGGCATCCATCCTGGGAAGGTGGGCAGGAGTTGTCTAAGAATGGAACAGGTGTTTGAGGACAGCCTGGCCAAACAAGGCATCCCGGCGGGAGTCCTTGTCCAAACAGTAATGGGCTGTAAAGGTATGAACCGAGGCCCAGGTAGCGGCTCGACAGATCTGATCAATAGAAACAGAGTGCAGATGAGCCATAGAAGTTGCCATGGCTCTCACATTGTGAGCTGTGACATGGCCTTCCAGAGAAATGTTTTTACTCTGGTAAGCAAAGGAAATACACTGAGCAATCCAATTGGAAAGTGTACGCTTGGAGACTGGAAGTCCCAAATGTGAAGGATCAAAAGCCACGAAAAGTTGAGAAGACTTTCGATGTGGCTGAGTCCTATTAAGGTAAAAGGCTAGAGCTCTTTTACAATCCAGAGTATGAAGGTTCCTCTCTGCACTGGATGCATGAGGAGCCGGAAAAAAGACAGGTAGATATACCTCTTGATTAAGATGAAAAGGCGAGACCACTTTGGGCATAAAGTGGGGATTCGTCCTAAGGACCACCTTGTCATGATGAAATCTTGTATAAGGTGGATTAGCCACTAGAGCCTGCAGTTCGCTGATGCGGCGAGCGGAAGTGACTGCAATTAGGAATAGTACCTTCCAGGAAAGAAATTTCAAGGAGGTAGAAAATAACGGCTCAAAAGGTGGCTTCATAAGCTGACCAAGCACTAGATTCAAATCCCATGCGACCGGGGGGGGTCTGATGGGAGGTTTAGTGAGAGTCAGGCCTCTCATGAATCTTGCAACAAGAGGATGAGAGGAGATAGGTTGTCCATTTATAGGTTTCAGGGATGCTGAAAATAGCACTTAAATGGACTCTTACAGAATTCGTCTTAAGGCCTGCATTGGAAAGATGCAGGAGATAGTCTAAGAGGGAATTCAAAGGAAGTGCCAGAGGGTCAAGGCCCTGCTGAGCACACCAAATGGAAAAACGTTTCCATTTGAAAGCATAAGACCGCCTCGTGGAAGGTTTCCTAGAGGCATGAAGGATATCTTTCACAGGTTGAGAAAGATTAAAGTCTTGAAGACTTAAGCCTTCAGTAACCAAGCTCGGAGATGTAGGGATTTGGGGTTTGGGTGCCACAAAGTCCCCTCCTCCTGAGACAGAAGGTCTGGTGCAGCTCCTAAGTCCAGGGAGGATCCCTGGGAGAGCTGTAGAAGCAGAGGGAACCACACTTGGCGTGGCCAGCGTGGAGCTATGAGGATCATAGAGCCGTGATCTCTCTGGAGTTTGAATAGAGTCTTGGGAATCAGCGGAATGGGTGGAAAGGCATATAGGAACGCCTGACCCCAATGGAGGAGAAAGGCGTCCGTGGCCTGAGCTTCCTGACACGGAGTCCTGGAACAGAACCGGGGAAGTTTGGCATTCCACGGACTTGCAAAGAGGTCTATGTCCGGGGTCCCCCATTCCTGAAAGATTCTGCTTATCTGGTCCACGTGTAGGGACCACTCGTGTGGCAGCAGAACTCGACTGAGCCTGTCTGCTCGAGAGTTTTGAACTCCTGGAAGATACACTGCTAGCAGATGAATTTGGTGCTCTCTGGCGAAGGCCCATAATCTGAGAGCTTCGTTGCAAAGCGACAGAGAGCCCGTCCCTCCTTGTTTGTTTATGTAAAACATGGCCACCTGATTGTCTGTCTGAACCAGGACAGTCAGGTTGGCAAGGAGGGTATAGAAGACCTTGAGGGCAAGGTAAATTGCTCGCAGTTCCAGGAGGTTGATATGAAGGGTGGCCTCCTGTGGAGACCAAGTGCCCTGAGTGGAGAGAGTTAGCAGATGGGCTCCCCACCCCAATTGGGAGGCATCTGTTGTGAGGGTTGCTTGGGGTAGCAAGGGCTGAAAGGGAGCCCCCAACAACAGATTCCTGGTGGATATCCACCAATGGAGGGACCAAGACAGACGGTTTGAGGTTTGTATTTGGTCTGAGAGTGCTCCCGACGCCTGAGTCCACTGGGTGGCCAGGGTCCATTGAGCTGCTCTCATATGAAGACGAGCATAGGGCACCACATGTACTGTGGAGGCCATATGGCCCAGGAGGCGTAGCATTTCCCTGGCTGTCAAGTGAGTACTGGACTGGGCTTGGGAGGCCAAGCTCAGCAGACGCTGACCCCGAACCAGTGGAAGGTAGGCTCTTGCAGTGGTGGTGTCCAACTGGGCCCCTATGAATTCTAGAGACTGAGTAGGGCTGAGTTGAGACTTGGGAAGGTTTACCACCAGTCCCAGATACTGCAGAAGGCTCCTTGTGCGGTCTAGGGAAATCTGGGCCTGCGACTGAGTTGGAGCTCGAATGAGCCAGTCGTCCAGATATGGAAATACGAAAATCCCCATGCTTCTGAGAAATGCGGCTACGACTGCCATGCATTTGGTAAAGACTCTTGGGGCAGAGGCGAGACCGAAGGGAAGTACTCTGTATTGGTAATGACTTCCCCTGAACAGAAAGCGAAGATATTTTCTGTGGGATGGATGGATGAGTAGATGTGTATACGCATCCTGCAGGTCTAGAGAACAAAGCCAGTCCTGACTCTGAAGGTATGGAAGGAGAATGCCCAAAGAGAGCATTTTGAATTTCTCCTTGTACAGAAATTTGTTCAATTCTCTCAGATCTAGGATTGGTCTGAATCCCCCTGTCTTCTTTGGAATGAGAAAATAGGGGGAGTAGAAACCTGACCCTTGTTGATGAAGAGGAACCTCTTCTATGGCCCCTTGGGCAAGCAGAGAAGAGATCTCCCGATCCAACAGGGCTAGGAGAGGAGATGGAGAATTGAAGGGTCTCACCATGTGATGAGGAGGAAGGTTGGAGAAATGAAGTTTGTAACCCTCTCGGATGATAGAGAGGGTCCATTGCTCTGTTGTGATTTGTTCCCATCTGGGAGCAAAGTGAGCTAACCTTCCAGGTATGGTGAGAGGTTCTGGTTGGTCCAGAACCAGGAATGGCAAGTTCTCTAGGGGCAAGTCAAAACCCCTGAGGGGGTGGAGCCTGTTGAGCTGCAGTAGCTGCTGCAGGCTTTGCTCTTGCTTGTTTCGTTTGCTGACGTTTAGGCCGCAAAACGAGGTTGAGAAGATTGCTGGCCAGTATTGGAAGCATATCTGGCCTTCTTATAATAAGGCCTCTTGAAAGACTTCTTCTTAGTGGGAGTAGAAGTGGACTTAGAAAGTCTCTCTAAGGTGGCATTTTCAGCGTCCATTTGAGTGGCTTTAACTTGCCACTCTGCACCGAATAAGTTCTCACCTGTACAGGGCAGATTCCGTAAGCCATCTAGAACCCAGGGTTCCAGATCAGAAGCCTGGAGCCAAGCCAGACGTCTGGCTGCAATAGCAATGCCAGAAGCTCTGCTGGCTCCCTCGAAGGAATCAAAGGCAGCTCTGTTGGAGAACTTAGAAACATCTAAAAGTTGTTTCACTACAGAAAGGAAGTCCTCCTGTTTATCCTCAGGGATAAAGGGGGCAAAATGCCGCACTTTCTTGGCAAGTTCCCCTAGGAACATGCCCATATAGAGGCTGTAGGAATTAATCCTGGCTATAAGCATACTAGCCTGGAAGATTTTCCTACCAAAAGAGTCCAGTGTCTTACATTCCCTTCCTGGAGGTGTAGAAGAGTGCCTTTTAGTACTCTTGATCTTTTTCATTGCAGACTTTACCACAATGGAGTGGTGAGGCAATTGAGTTTTCTGAAAACCAGGAGAAGGAGGGACCCGATACATGGTGTCCAACCTACGGGAATAAGGAGACAGAGTTAAAGGGTTCTCCCAGAAATCCATCAATTGTTCCTGAAGGATTTCATGAATAGGCAGGGTAACTGCTTCTTTAGGAGACTTAGAGTATCCTAAAATATCCAACCTTTTTGACCTTGGTTCCCTTTCAGAGGAGGTAGTGATAGAAAGGCCTTTAGCCATTTCTAAAATAAAGTCCTGAAAGGACAAATCCTCTGGAGGAGACATTCTCCTTTTTGGAGAAGAAGGTTCCTCAGGAAGGTCAAGGGAGAGCTCTGCAGACTCATCAGAGGAGCCAAAATCCTCAGAGGAATCGGTGTATTCTCTAGTTTCCTCCAACGCACGATACGCATACCGATCGGTATCGACATCGGGCGTACCGGGTATGGAAGCGGTATGGAGCGAAAGCCCATACGGTACCGATTTGCGTTTAGGAGAGGAAGGCCTGGGTTCCGGCATGGCGGACGATACCGGAACCGGGCCCGGAACCGCTGGAAGCCGGTACCGATGGCGTTGCAGCTTTAATGAAAGCCATGACGGCCTGCTGCATGGATTGGACAGTATTGCCCATAGACGCCACGGCTGCCTGGATGTCGGTACCGGTATGGGCCGGTACCCCAGAGCAGTCCAACAGGTGATCTGTCGAGGCTGTGCCATCGATGTCAACCTGTAGCCCCTGAATTGGCGTTTTGGAAGGCAGAGCTTCCCGCCGGGGCTGTTTGGCTGGGGCAGAGTCCTCAAAACTAAGAGCCTCTCGATGCTTTGAAGGAGATTAGCCCTTTGAGGACTTGCCCACAGAAGGTTTGGTTACCTGAGATCCATCCGGAGATGATGACCTGGATGACTGTGATGTTGGATTCTCTGAAGCAAACAGCACATGGAATTTGTTGGCCCGGTTCTGCAGCCCACGCTTAGACATTTGGGAGCAGGAAGGGCAGTCCGGAATGGAGTGGTCAGGCCCCAAACATTTAAGACACCATTCATGGGTGTCTGTGACTGATATTACAGCAGTACACTTGGTACACTTCTTAAATCCAGGGGCTGGCTTCTCCATGTGGAGAATTCAAGTAGGCCTGAAGGCCTAACTGAAGTGACCAAGTGCTGAAAAATAATAAAAGAAAAGAAAATAATTTTTCAAGAAAGAAAAAGGAAGACCGGCGATACCGGTATCGGTATGGGAAGGCAGGTACGCGGTCTAAAGAAACAAAACAAAAAACTACAATTTCTTCAGCGGTGACAGGATACACGACCTGCTGGCTCCGCGGAAAAAGAGAAACTGAGGAGAGCTGTTCAGGAAGGCGGGAAGGCAGCGCGCATGTGCAGTGGGAGGTCCCAAAAGCTTCCATTCTAGGAAGCTGGGGAGCTTTCCCGCGCAGGCTCCGTCGGTTCCGACGTACCCATATGTGAGGACTTATTCCTGCTTGTTCCTGGAGATAAGAAACCTAAGTGAAAAATTCAGGCAGTATGTGGATATGCATTTAAACTAGGAAAAGGGGGTGACGGATGTGGAAGGTCAGCATCTGCATGCCACCCCCTGCAAAAGCAGAACAACCTCAGAAACAGCCACACTTTTAAACCACACATCAAAAACAAGTGGGAAAAAGTGGGCAGAACAAAATCAATGCAAAATACACACAAGCCAGGTAAATGCTGGAAAGCAATGAGCACAAATCCTCGAAACTTAGCCAATAGAATTCCGGACCTGGAAGCCCTAATGGTGGAAATGGATTTGGACATCGTGGCCATTACAGAAACATGGTTTAATGAATCGCATGATTGGGATATAGCCATAGCTGGCTGTAATCTATTCAGAAGAGACAGAGAAAATGGAAAAGGAGGAGGAGTATCCTTGTATGTCAAAAGCAATATTAAAGCTACTGAAATGCAGGAGGCATGGGGAAAAGAAGAAGCGCTCTGGATTGCGTTGGAAAGAGGAGATGGCACTGTCATCTATATTGCTGTAGTCTACAGACCTCTGACTCAAATTGAAGAGATAACGAATTGATTATAGATATTGCCAAGATAGCAACAAAGGGGGAAGCGATCATATTGGGTGACTTTAATCTACCTGATGTGGATTGGATTACTCCTTCTGCACATCTCGAAAGAAGCAAAAAAATTGTGGATGCTCTCCAAGATGCATTACTTAGACAAATGGTGATGGAACCAACCAGGGAAAGCTCAACGCTGGATGTAGTGCTCACCCCACGGTGATAGCGTGTCGAATGTCTGCGTGAGTGCCCCTGTGAGCAACAGCGACCATCACACGGTGTGGTTTGAGATAAAAGCCATGGTACAGGCCAATCATAGCAAGCTCAAAGTCCTAAACTTCAAAAACGCTGACTTCAATAAAATGGCCGAGTACTTAAAGGAGGAGATGACGGGGTGGAAGGAGATAAGGGAAGTGGAATTGCAATGGGCCAAACTAAAGGCGGCAATAAATGAGACAACAGATAAATATGTAAGAAAAGTAAATAAAAACAAGAGGAGAAGGAAACCT
Source organism: Ichthyophis bannanicus (assembly GCA_033557465.1). Taxonomy (NCBI): domain Eukaryota; kingdom Metazoa; phylum Chordata; class Amphibia; order Gymnophiona; family Ichthyophiidae; genus Ichthyophis; species Ichthyophis bannanicus. Next base: position 126,043,387 of record CM066047.1, read on the forward strand.
ATTTGGTTTTCCAAAGAGGTGGCTGTTCAAATAAAGGCAAAAAACACAGCTTTCGCAAAATTCAAAAGCTTGCAAACAGAAGAACACAAAAATGAATACAGGATCAAGCTCAAAGAGTCTAAAAGAGAAATAAGGATAGCAAAATCAAAGGCAGAGGAAAAGATGGCTAAAGATATTAAGGGTGGCGACAAAGCTTTCTTCAGGTATATTCGGGAAAGGAAGAAGATCAGAGTTGGAATTGCAGGACTCAGAAGTACTGGGAAAGGACTCTTGGAAAGTGACACTGAAAAAGCAAAATTGCTAAACAAATACTTCTGCTCTGTTTTTACTAAAGAAGATCCTGGAGATGGACCAGCTGTGACTCCCAAATATAAAAATGGGAATGAAGTAGATACCACATCATTCACAGAAGATGAGGTGTTAGAACAACTTGCTAAACTGAAAGTGGACAAAGCCATGGGACCGGATGGGATACATCCCAGGATACTGAAAGAGCTCAGAGAGGTTCTTGCAGGACCATTAAAGGATGTCTTCAACAGATCCTTGGAAACAGGAAAGGTTCCTCAGGACTGAAGAATGGCTGATGTTGTACCTCTACACAAAAGTGGTGACAGGGAAGAAGTGTCAAACTACAGGCTCGTGAGCCTTACCTCGGTGGCGGGAAAAGTAATGGAGGCGCTCCTGAAAGAGCTAATAGTGAACTTTCTCAAAACCAACAGGTTGCAAGATCCGAGGCAACATGGTTTTACCGAAGGGCGGTCTTGCCAAACAAATCTGATTGAGTTCTTTGACTGGGTGACCAAGGAACTAGATCAGGGGCATGAAATGGATGTCATCTACCTGGATTTCAGCAAAGCCTTTGATACTGTTCCTCATAGGAGGCTTGTCAATAAACTCAGTAGCTTGGAGATGGGTCCCAAGATGGTAAACTGGATTGGAAATTGGTTTACTGACAGACAACAGAAGGTGATGGTACATGGAGCTCACTCGGATGAGAGGAAGGTGATCAGCGGGGTGCCCCAGGATTCGGTCCTGGGCCCGGCACTGTTCAATATATTTGTGAGTGATATTGCTAAAGGACTGAATGGAAAGGTCTGTCTTTTTGCAGATGAGACAAAAATTTGCAACAGAGTGGACTCTCCCGAGGGAGTGGATAACATGAGGAAAGCTCTACAAAAGTTGGAAGACTGGTCTAATGCTTGGCAACTACGATTTAATGTGAAAACGTGCAGTGTCATGCACTTGGATAGCAGAAATCCAAGGGAAATGTACATGATAGGGGGCGAGAGGTTGGTATGCATGGTTCAGGAGAAAGACCTTGGTGTGATTATCTCTGATGATCTCAAGGTGACAAAACAGTGCGACAAGGCGGTGGCAAAAGCCAGGAGGATGTTGGGCTGCATACAAAGAGGGATTACCAGCAGAAAGGAAGAGGTACTTATGCCACTGTACAAGTCACTGGTGAGGCCTCACTTGGAATACTGTGTTCAGTTTTGGAGGCCATATCTTGCAAAAGATGTAAAAAGACTGGAAACTTTTCAGAGAAAGGCGACCAAAATGATTTGGAGCCTGCGTCAGAAGCCTTATGAGAAGAGACTTGAAGACATAAATATGTACACTTTGGAGAGGAGGGACAGGGGAGATATAATTCAGACCTTTAAATACTTAAAGAGAAATGATGAACAAACCTCTTCCAAAGACGGGGAAGCTGTAAAACTAGAGGGCATAACATGAAGCTGCAAGGTGGTAAATTGAAAGGCAATGTCAGGAAATATTTCTTCACTGAAAGGGTGGTGGATGCTTGGAATGCCCTCCCGATGGAAGTGGTGGGGGCAAACACGGTGACAGAATTCAAAACGGCATGGGACAAACACAGTGGATCCCTTTACAGCAACAGGATAAAAACAAAATAAACGGTACCATCTAACTTCTGAACCACCTAACGTCTCAACAAATAGGGGTGTCCTACATGGAGTGGTGGGTTCACCCCTAAACAAAGACATGGGGAGGGGTGGCCTGCACAGAGCGACAGGTGCACCTACTCTTGCCATCTTGCTGGGCAGACTAGATGGACCATGCTGGTCTTTATTTGCCGTCACTTACTATGTTACTATGATGTAGAACATCGCCACTTGATTGTCTGTCTGGACCAGCACTGAATGGTGTTGCAGGTGGTGACGAAAGGCTTGGAGGGCTAGGGATATGGCCCGAAGCTCCAAAAGGTTGATCTGCTGCAGACTGCCCATCTGCGATCAGTAGCCCTGAGTGCAGAGACCGTTGCAGTGGAGATCCCCAGCCCAAGGGAGAGAGGTCTGCCGTTAGAACCCTCTGGGGGGCGGGGGCCTGGAAGGGCATCCTGGCCAGGAGGTGCTGGGGGGTTTGCCACCAGGCGAGAGAGTCAGCCATTTGGCAGGTCACCACCACCCTGCCCCGCAATTGATCTGTGGCCTAGGCCCACTGGGAGCGGAGGTCCCATTGAGCCACTCTCATATGAAGGCAGGCATCCAGGGTAGCATGAACTGTGGATGCCATGTGACCCAACAGGCAGAGCAGGGAGGAGATGGGACTTTGGGTGGTTTATCATGAACCCCAAGTACTGCAGGTTGACAATGGTGTGTGCAGTTGCATGTTGCACGTTTGCGGCAGTGCAGCCTCTTATGAGCCAGTCGTCCAGGTAGGGGAAAACGAAGGCTTCCTGGAGATGAAGGTAGGCCGTGACTACCATCAGGCACTTGGTGAACACCCTTGGTGAGGAGGCCAGCCCGAAGGATAGCACCCTGTACTGGTAGTGGCTGCCTCCCACCACGAACCTGATGTATTTCCTGTGGTTGGGATGGATGAGAATATGTGTGTATGCACCCTTTAGGTCTAAGGAGCATAGCCAGTCTCCTGGCTGGAGATATGGCAGCAGTGTTCCAAGGGAGAAGATTCTGAACTTTTCCTTCACCAGAAACCTGTTTAGATCCTGTAGGTCCAGAATAGGCCGGAAGACTCTGGTCCTCTTGGATACAAGGAAGTACTGAATGTAGAACCCCTTGCCCTCAAGGCGTGTGGCCACTGGTTCCACCACCTTGTCCTCGAGGAGGCCTGCAATTTCTTGCAGTAGTAAAGCCTTGTGGAGGGGAGTCCTGGGAGGTTGTCCCGGAAAGAGTGGAGGCGGCGTCTATGCCAGGTGGAGGAGGTAATCCTCTCTCACCACCTGCAGCGCCCAGGAGTCGATGGTGAAGAACAAGATGACCCCTGTGGGCTGCTGGGCTGGCATCCTGGGGGAAGAGAGGTTATGCCCATGCAGTCAAAACCCCCCGCCAGGCTGGGCCAGAGCCAGGGCCTGGGGTTTGGGAGCCTTAGGCTTACGAGGGCCATGCACTTGTCCTTTGGCCTGCTGCCCCTGTTGGGGAGCTGGGAAGGACTGGTACTAAGGGTAGTTTCCATAAGTCTTCCTCTTCTTCGGGTAGGAGGACTTTTTACCTGAAGGCTTCCATCAGGAAGGGTCAGTGGATTTCTTAGAGAGCCTGATCCTTTTCAGGAACTCGGACTCCAACTCTGCAGCCTTATCAGTCATGGATTTGTCAGAGATTTACTCCCTGGCAAGGGACATCGACCAACTTGTCCTGAACCCATTGCTCCAGGTCGGAGGACTGTAGCCAAGCCTGGCATCGGGCACTGATGCCTACTGCAGCTACTTTAGCCATCAACTCGAAAGCAGTCATAAGCTGCCCGAGTCATAAACTTGGAGCACTCTGACACCCAAGGCCAGGATCCAGAACCGCTGGAGGGGTTCCTTGGAGAGACCAGCTGAGAACCTGGCGAGTTCCTTCACTAGATACATAAGAACATAAGATATGCCATACTGGGTCAGACCAAGGTCCATCAAGCCCAGTATTCTGTTTCCAACAGTGGCCAATCTAGGTCATGTGTACCTAGCAGTTTCCCCAAGAGACACAAGTTCCACAATGCTTGTACTGGATCAAGCATTGATATCTTCGGTCACTTCTTAATAATGGTTTATGGACCTTTCCTCCAGGAACTTGTCCAAACCTTTTTTAAACCCAGCTACCCTAACAGCCTTTACTACATCCTCCGGTAACAAATTCCAGAGTCTGATTACACGTTGAGTGAAAAAATATTTTCTTTTATTAGTCTTAAATAGTTTACCCTGTAGCGTCATTGCATGTCCCCTAGTCTTTCTATATTCTGATAACGTAAACAATCGATCTACGTTTACCCGTTCCACTCCGTTCATTAATTTATAGACTTCTATCATATCTCCCTTCAGCCGTCTCTTTTCCAGGTTAAAGAGCCCTAACCTTTTTAGCCTTTCTTCATAGGAGTACCCTTCCATCCCCTTTACCATTTTGTTGGCTCTTCTCTGAACCTTTTCTAAAATCGCTATATCCTTTTTAAGATACGGCGACCAGAATTGCACACAATTTTCAAGGTGCGGTCTCACCATGGAACGATATAGAGGCATTATAATATCTTTTGTTTTATTTTCCATTCCTTTCCTTATCATACCTAGCATTCTATTTGCTCTCTTGGCCGCCGCTGCACACTGGGCCGAGGGTTTTAACATGGTATCCACAATGACACCTAAATCTTTCTCCTGGGTGGTGGTTCCCAATGTGGAACCTTGCATCGTGTAACCATAGTTTGGGTTGTTCTTCCCTAGGTGCATAACCTTGCACTTGTCCACATTAAATTTCATCTGCCATTTTGATGTCCAGTCTTCCAATTTATCAAGATCCTCTTGCAATTTTTCACAATCCTTCCCTGGGGTACACCACTATTCACCTTCCTCCATTGGGAAAATTGGCCATTTAGCCCTACCCTCTGCTTTCGATCTTTTAACCAGTTCCTGATCCACAATAGTACACTGCCTCCTATCCCATGACTCTTTAGTTTTGCCAAAAGTCTCTGATGAGAGACCTTGTCAAAGGCTTTCTGAAAGTCCAGATACACAATATCAACCGACTCACCTTTGTCCACCTGTTTATTCACGCCTTCAAAAAAACATAACAGATTAGTAAGACAAGATCTTCCTTTCTAAAGCCATGTTGGCTGTCTCCCATTAGGTTGTGACTATCTACATGCTGAGTAATTTTATTCTTTATGATGGTTTCTACCATTTTTCCCGGTACTGACGTCAGGCTCACCGGTCTGTAGTTTCCCGGATCACCCCTGGAACCCTTTTTAAAAATTGGTGTTACATTGGCGATCCTCCAATCTTCAGGTATTAGAGATGATTTTAATGATAGTTCACAGATTACTTATAGCAGGTCTGCAATCTCATATTTCAGTTCTTTCAACACCCTTGGATGTATACCATGCGGCCCAGGTGATTTGCTACTCTTCAGTTTATCTAATAGTTGTAAGACATCTTCCCGATGTATCGATATTTCCTTCAATTCTTCCGCACCTTTAAATACCACTTCAGTCATTTATTTATTTAGAGCCGACCAGAGACACAAAGCCTAACAACGACTTCCTACCACGGCTGGAGCTCCCCTAGGGTCGAGCTCGCGTATCATCATCCCTCCTGCTATACCCACAAACGCAGCAAAAGCAGACAAAAATAGACTTTGAAGAAAACTACGCCGAGACCAGCAACATCTTCAATGTACAGTTGAGCTCCCTCAAGGTTGAGATCGCGTACATCCTCTACTCATCAAATCCTCAAACCGCAGCAAGTATAACCATTACAAACATTGCCAAATTGACTTTATCTTCTATTTAATTCAATTGATTTGGGTATCCCAATCAATCTCACTTAGCTCACAAATATAACAAACTAATTTCTCGGCAAAGTAGCATATTACTGTTGCCAGTATGTTTACTTGAACCTGCATTTACATTTAAACCAGCATATTACTGTTGCCAGTATTCTCAATTGTACCTACATCTGCATATAAACTAGCATATTACTGTTGCCAGTATGTTTACTTAAACCTGCATTTGCATTTAAACCAGCATATCACTATAGACAGTATTTTCAACTGTACCTGCATTTGCCTTTAAATTAACATATTACTGTTGCCAGTATTCCCATTTGTACCTGCATTTGCATTTAAATTAACATATTACTGTTGCCAGTATTCCCATTTGTACCTGCATTTGCCTTTAAATTAACATATTACTGTTGCCAGTATTCCCATTTGTACCTGCATTGCATTTAAATTAACATATTACTGTTGCCAGTATTCCCATTTGTACCTGCATTTGCATTTAAATTAACATATTACTGTTGCCAGTATTTTCATTTGTACCTGCACTTGCACCTATACTAGCATACTACTGTTGCCAGTACTGTTACAATTACTGCAATAAGTATCGGAAACTACCCTAGCCAAAATGCAATTACTTAACTCCCCCAATAGTAAAATTCCATTAATTTGCATCACTATAGCAGTACTAATAACTCTCGCTCAAAGCCTACATAACAACAACCTTAAAAACATCCCCATCATACATAGTCTAACACGAAACAATCCCCCATCATGGCAACATTACATAGAACATCATCCCAAATTGAACCACCATAGACTAATTCATATAAAATACTCCTCACCCCCTCAGGTAACAAACACTAGCCTATGCAAAAACTCAGAATCATGTAAACCGCACTGATGCAGAATAGCGCGGTATATAAGAGAATGTAAATAAATAAAATAAAATAAATAAATAAATAAATTATCAATAATACTAATTAATGCCAGATCAATGAAAAATAAGTTGCCTATATTCACAGAAATACTAGCCAATCAAAAACCAGACATTTTATGTGTAACTGAGACATGGCTAACAGACACAGACAATGTCTACATAAATCAACTAAGTAACAATGACTATGACACTTCCTACACACATAGAACCCACAAAAAAGGTGGTGGAGTTCTAATAATGTCAAAAAAAGAACTAAAAGCCAAAAACTAACATCGAACCTACCAATCAACATAGACACCATCCTTATGAAAATTGGCAACATAAAAATCTGCCTAATTTACAGACCTCCAGACCAACAGTCAGAAAACCTAGACCCCTTAATCGATTTTCTAAGTTCCTCCACTGATCAAAACCCAATCCTAATGCTCGGTGACTTTAACCTCCCCTCATTACCAGTTTCATATGCTTCCTTCTTCCTAGAATCAACAGCAGATATGGATTTTCACCAAATAATAAACACTAGCACACATGGAAAAGGTAGTATTCTTGACATGGCCTTCTTGCCCAATATACTTCACCAACACTATAACCCCAACTCCCTCAAATGCACACCTATCCCATGGTCAGACCATTACCTAATTAACTTTAAAATCACAACAAATAACATTCCAGTCAAACGAATCCCAACTAATCCACCAACCTCCAGATTTAAATAATACAATGAAGAAGAATTTCTAGACCTTATAATTCCTAACCTATCAACCTCACCACAAAACCTAGACACAGCAGTAACTAACTGGCACAAAACTATCAATAACGCTGCAGCTAAAAAACAAATCATTAAGAAAAACACAAATTCTAAAGTTGGTCAAACCCCCTGGTACAATAAGGATTTAAAACTAACGAAAAAGAATTTAAGGAAAGCTGAATGTAAATGGAGGAAAAATAAAAACACGATTACAAAAGACCTATACCTCACGCTCCTTAATAAGTATAAAGATGCAATTAACAATGCCAAGAAAAATTACCACGCCTCCATCCTAAATAACGCAATAAACAGACCTAGAGAACTTTTCTCAATAGTCCAAAAGCTGACAAACAACACCCACAACTCCAGCAACGAAATCACAGATATTACTCCACAAGCATTGGCAAATTATTATATGAACAAAACAATGTCCCATCCCCCCCTACCTAAACCCATAAATACTTCTCAAATACATTATTCAGACGAATGGTCTGTTTTCCAACCCCTAACTAAAATTGCACTCAAGAACATTATCACAAATATTAATACAACAACCTCACTCCTTGACCCTTGTCCAGTAACTTGGATAAAGAATTCCCTACCTATTCTCTCTCAATTCATCCTCCCAATAATAAATCTTTCTCTAAAAAATGGATACCTACCCCCCACACTAAAACACGCACAGATCCGCCCAATCCTAAAAAACACTACCCTTGACAAATCATCACCCAAATCCTACAGACCCATATCGAGTATTCCGTTTATGGCTAAATTAATTGAAAAAGCAGTACAAATTCAAACTCAAGATTACATTGACAGCTCAGCCCCCCTTGATGATCAGCAGTATGGGTTTCGCCCCAGACACGGAGTAGAATCACTTCTAACAGTTCTAATCGATACACTTGTAAGAGGGATAGACAATTCAAAACAAGCATTCTTACTCATATTCATTGATGTCTCCGCAGCTTTTGACAGTGTCCACCATTCAATAATGATCAATAAACTTAGACAAATAGGTATAAAATCTACTGTTCTAGATTGGTTTACCTCTTATCTAACTGATCGAACTCAAACGGTACAAATCGGTAACCTTACTTCAAATACATACAATCAAGAACTAGGCCTCCCCCAAGGTTCGGCACTGTCAGCGTTACTATTTAACATATACTTAAAACACATCTGTAAAATCTTTAAAAAATTCAATGTCCACTATCACCTATATGCGGACGACATTATGATGTATGTCCCTTTCAAAATACCAAATATCCCTTTACAACTTATTAACGATTGCCTCAATGAAATAAACACCTGGCTAAATGAAAATAACCTATACATCAATCACTCAAAAACAGAAGCACTAATAGTAACTAAAAACACAACGTTTATACCCCCCTCACATATTACACTGCAGAACAACGACATCAAACTAAAAACTGAAGTACGTTACTTACGCCTGACACACTGAGCTGTGACATAACCATCAAGGCTCAGGTCTGCCTGGGCATAAGCGAAAGAGATGCAGTCTGCCAGCCAAAATGAAAAAGAGCATTTGGAAACAGCAGCCCCTAGCTTATTGAGGTCAAAAGAAACAAAAAACTGGATCAACTTTTTATGGGCTTTTGCCCGCTCCAAGTAGAAGGCTAAGGCTTGCTTGCAGTCCAATATGTGCAATGCAGATTTCCCTTTGTGGCCATGAAGTCTCGGGAAAAATGTTGGAAAAACAAATGACTTAAGATGGAAATATGATCCCACTTTCAGGAGGAACTTAAAACGAGTACGAAGAACCACACTACTATGGTGGAATTTGGTATAAGGTTGATGAACCATTAGGGCCTGAAGCTCGCTCATTCTGTGTACTGAAACAATTCCTTCCAGATCAAGAACATCAGAGGACAGGAATTGAGCAGCTCAAAGGGAACTTTCATAAGCTGCGCAAGAACCACATTGAGGTCCCAAGGCACTGCGGGAGGCTTGTAGGGAGGCTTCAAGAGAAGCAACCCCCCCATAAAGCAAATTAAAGCTCTACCAAGATGTACTCGCTTTCCATACCTCGATGGTACGTTCCAATCACACTGAGGTGGACCCTGATGGATTTGGGCTTAAGTCCAGACTCAGAGAGGTATAGAAGATACTCAAACAGTTTTTGTGTGGAACAGACGAAAGGATCTAGGGCCTGGCCCTCACACTAGAAAGCAACCCTCTTCCATTTGCATGACTAAGACTTTCTCGTTGGTTACACCATTACACTGTGATACCTGGGTACAAACTATATCGTAATGATAGAACTGATCAAATTGGTGGAGGGGTTGCGCTCTATGTTAGAGAGGGCATTGAGTCAGAAAGGATTAAAGTTTTGCAAGAAACAAAATTTGCTGTAGAATCTCTATGGATTGAAATTCCTTGTATGGAGGAGAAGGTGATGGCAGTAGGGGTGTCCTATCGACTGCCTGGCCAGAATGAACAAATGGATGATGAAATGCTCAAAGAAATCAAGGAAGCTAACAAAAGTCACAGCAGAGTAGTAATAATGGGTGATTTCAATTCCCCCGGTATCAACTGGGTCAGTGTAACGGCAGGACATGCTAGGGAGATAAAGTTTCTAGATGAAATAAATGACTGCTTCCTGGAGCAGCTGGTTCATGAACCGACCAGAGGGGAAGCCATGCTGGACCTAGTCCTTAGTGGAACAACAGATCTGGTGCAAGAGATAAGGGTGTTGGGACCACTTGGCAATAGTGATCATAGCATGATCGTGTTTGATTTAATTAGTGGAGGAGGGATAGTAAAGAAATCCACAGTACTACCTTTTAACTTTCAAAAGATAAAATGAGGAATATAGTTAAGAAAAAACTAAAAGGAGCGGTTGCAAAGGTTAAAGACTTACATCAAGCTTGGGTGTTGTTTAAAAATACTATCCTGGAAGCCCAGACCAGCTGTATTCCACGCATTAAGAAAGGTGGAAGAAAGTCCAAACAACTGCCAGCATGGTTTAAAGGTGAGGTCAGAGAGGCTGTTACTGCCAAAAAAGCATCTTTCAGGAAATGGAAAAAAGAGCCAAACGACGAAAACTGGAAACAGCACAAGCACTGGCAAGTTAAATGCAAAGCATTGATAAGGCAGGCAAAGTGAGAATTTGAGAAGGAACTTGCTAAGGAAGCAAAAACATGAAATAAAGACTTTTTCAAGTACATTCGTAGCAAAAGGCCTGTGAGAGAGTCAATTGGACCATTAGATGATAGAGGGGTAAAAGGGGCAGTAAGAGGAGACAAGGCGATAGCGGAGAGGCTGAATGAATTCTTTGCTTTGGTCTTTACTGAGGAAGATGTAGGGATGTTACCCAAGACTGAAGTGGTATTTAAAGGTGATACTGCAGAGGAATTGAGAGAAATATCACTACACCGGGAAGATGTATTACAACTATTTGATAAACTGAATAGTAGCAAATCACCTGGACCGGATGGTATACATCCAAGAGTGTTGAAAGAACTGAAATATGAGATTGCAGACCTGCTATTAGTAATCTGTGAACTTTCATTAAAACCATCTGTAATACCTGAAGATTGGAGGGTCGCCAATGTAACGCCAATTTTTAAAAAGGGTTCCAGGGGTGATCCGGGAAATTACAGACCAGTGAGCCTGACATCAGTACCGGGGAAGATGGTAGAAACCATCATAAAGAACAAAATTACACAGCATGTAGATAGTCATGGCCTAATGGGAGACAGCCAACGTGGCTTTAGACAAAGAAGATCTTGTCTTACTAATCTGATATGTTTTTTTGAAGGTGTGAATAAACAGGTAGACAAAGGTGAGTCGGTTGATATAGTGTACCTGGACTTTCAGAAAGCCTTTGACAAGGTCCCTCATCAGAGACTTTTGGCAAAACTAAAAAGTCATGGGATAGGAGGCAATGTACTATTGTGGATCGGGAACTGGTTAAAAGATAGAAAGCAGAGGGTAGGGCTAAATCGCCAATTTTCCCAATGGAAAAAGGTGAATAGTGGAGTACCCCAGGGATCTGTACTGGGTCCGCTATTTTTTGACATATTCATAAATGACCTGGAAAAGGGAATAACTAGTGAGGTTATCAAATTTGCAGATGACACAAAACTGTTTAAAGTTGTTAAAACCCAAGAAGACTGTAGAAAACTGCAGGAGGATCTGGATAAATTGGAAGACTGGGCATCCAAATGGCAGATGAAATTCAATGTGGACAAGTGCAAAGTTATGCACCTAGGAAAGAACAACCCACACTATGGTTACACGATGCAAGGTTCCACATTGGGAACCACCACCTAGGAAAAAGATTTAGGAGTCATCCTGGATAACATGTTAAAACCCTCCACCCAGTGTGCAGTGGCGGCCAAGAAAGCAAATAGAATGCTAGGTATCATAAGGAAAGGAATGGAAAATAAAACAAAGGATATTATAATGCCTCTGTATCGTTCCATGGTACGACCGCACCCTGAATATTGTGTGCAATTCTTGTCGCTGTATCTTAAAAAGGATATAGCGTTATTAGAAAAGGTACAGAGAAGAGCCACCAAAATGGTGTTTACGCTATCAGACTATAGAAAGACTAGGGGACATTTAATGAAGCTACAGGGTAAACTATTTAAGACAAATAAGAGAAATTTTTTTTTCACTCAACGTGTAATCAAACTCTGGAATTTGTTACCGGAGGATGTAGAAAGAGCTGTTAGTGTAGCTGGGTTTAAAAAAGGTTTGGACAAGTTCCCGGAGGAAAGGTCCATAAATTATTATTACAATTATTACAGAATACAGCTGCCCGTCTTGTTACGTACGCTCGGAGATCTGATCATGTTACACCTCTTCTTCTTCAATTATACTGGTTACCACTCCGCTATAGGTTTAAGTATAAGCTCCTCATTGTAACACATAGGGCCATCCATATATCAAATCCGGTATATCTCGCAGATCTTGTTTCCCTTCACACTCCCTACCGTCAACTTTGTTCATTGCATGCCAACCGTTTGTCTCTTCCCTCCCCTTCACAGGCTCACTTGGAGCAAACACATCACGCTGCATTTTTCTTCCTTGGACCATCACTTTGGAATACCTTGCCATCTTCCATCCGGTTGGAATCCTCATACCACAATTTCAAAACTTTATTGAAAACATACCTGTTCCAGCAGGCTTATGACCTCCCTCCCAGTAGCTCTAATTTGTTATTACTCCTCTATCTGTCTCTATTTAACCCTTTTGGTCATTCTTTTTCTACTTTATAATGGAGTTCTTTTCTTTCTTTTGGCGTCGGCATATATTTTTTATATATATTTTGTTGTACACCGCTCTCATGCCCCGGCAAGGGCGGTATATAAAGTGTGAAATAAAGATAAAAGAAAGATAAAGATTAAAAGGGACCCAGAATATCAATGCTTGACCCAATACAAGCACTGTGGAACCCGTGTCTTTTGGGGATACTGCTAGGTAATGACGTAGAAGCCCACACAGAACCTATGCAAATAGATAGAAAGGAGGAATTTACCTTTGAAACTGTTAGTCAGCCAGCATATACAGCTCATGAGAAACAGGGAAAGAGAGGAGCAGAGCTGACACACCCAAGCTCTGACGTAGCAGCAAGCTCAGAGCTTGATTACACTCACCTGGGCAAGAAAGCCGAGCCAGCCTGCAGGGAACAGAGAGATAAAAGCCGGAGGGTAGCTCCAGCAAAAGAGTGCTGTGATTCCCCAGAGAGAAGGGAGTGCTGTGATTCCCCAGAGAGAAGGGAGTGCTGTGATTCCCCAAAGAGAAGCAGTGGGCGTGTCAGGGAAGCAGGAAGCAGCAGAGGAGAAGCCTCAGAGAAACGTGGGCTGGAAAAGCATGCAGACTACAGGCAGCTGGAGATCCTGTGAGGAACCAGGTTGCAGCTCAGAGAGAGAAGCCAGGGCAGCAGAAGGAAGGAAGGCACACCCTGTGGCTAGGAACTTACCGGGACCAAGAGAGCAGGGAGTCTCCCAGACCTCACTGCCAGAGGAGAAGCTTCAGCATTCATAAAGGTGGGAAACTAGCACTATAATAAGGAAAGCCAGAAGTTCTGTTTGGAACAGAGGGCCAGGACACTGCTCAACACAGGAAGGGTCAGCAGAAAGTTATAAAGGAGTTCCTGATAACTGGAGGGAACAAAAGGAGAGCCGGGGAAGAAACACTACAGCTACAGGTACTTTTATTTATTTATTTATTTATTTAACAATGATTTATATACCGCATCTTCCATAGTTCAGTTGCGGTTCACAATAAACAACAGTTAACAAATCGGAGTTTGTTTTACATAAAACATCATATGACCAAATAACAATAAGATAAACAACTAGTGTTAAAAGTGTTAATACAGAACAGTATAGAACAGTGCAAACTATATACATTATGTACAAATACACATTATGTGGGGCTTAAGCGTTATTCAAAGTACAGTATCAGCTATGAAGAATTGTATGTGTAGGTCATTTGGGATTTGTTAGATAAAAACTGGTTAGCCATTATCTAAGTCTATTGAGGGATGATCTGAGTTGTAATGTTTAGAAAAGAAATAGGTTTTCACTTTTTGCGGAATTCGATGATCTCGGTTAGTAATCTTAGATCATCTGGGAGGGAATTCCAGATTGTTGGAGCTGCATGAGAAAAAGCTCTATTGTTTGTGAGTTTATTTGCTTTTATGAAGTCTTTGGGAGTTTTTAGTTTATTTGTTTGTCCTTTTCTTTGAGTAGATTTTGAGTGCTCTTTGCTGATTAGGTTACTTAGGGTGACTGGGGCCATGTCGTTTAGAGTTTTAAATGTGGTTATCAATGTTTTGTATACTATCCTACTTTGTATAGGCAGCCAGTGAAGGGATTCTAGTATTGGTGTTATATGTTGATGTGCGTGTACTTTCGTTATTATCCGAGCTGCTGCATTCTGGGCAAGTTGAATTCTTTTAATGTTTTGTTTTGTTATACCCAATAAAATTAGGTTAGCGAAGTCAAAGTGGGGGGTTATGATGGCTTGAATTATGCTGATGAAATCATGTATGTATACAAGGGGTCTTAGTTGTTTAAGGATTTTGAGTTTGAAATAGATTTTCTTTGTGGTGTTTCTAATGTGGGTGTCTAATGTAAGGTGTTTATCTAGAATAACACCTAGATATCTTACTTCATTTTTTATTTTAATTTCTTGGTTTTGAAGTGTTATGTGTGTAGGTGGAGTATAGGATTGGTTTTTGGTGACGATTAGCACTTCAGTTTTGGAGTGATTTATTTGGAGATTGTGGGTATTTAGCCAGGATGTGACTTCATTGAAGCAATCTGACAGAGTTTGCATCGGTAAGTTGGGAATCGTGAACGGAATGTACATCATGATATCATCTGTGTATAGATGATACAGTACACCAAATTTTTTAAAGATATTGCAAACAGGTTTTATGTATATGTTAAATAGGAGTGCTGATAACGCTGATCCTTGAGGTAAACCGGTTTCCAGTTTGTATGAATCAGAGGTTTGATTACCTATTCGTACATTTTGTGTCCTATTATCTAGATAAGAGGAGAACCATTTATGAACTGTGGCATTTATTCCTATTTGACTCAGACTATTGAGCATTATGGTATGGTGGACACTATCAAAAGCAGCTGAAATATCAATAAATAATAGAATGAATGCTGGCTTGTGATTGTCGATTCCTCTTAATAGCGTATCTATTAGAGCTGTGAGGAGTGTTTCCACTCCATGCTTTGGGCGAAAACCATATTGCTGTTCGTCGAGTGGGTAAGATGAGTCTAGGTGCTCCTGCGTCTGTATTTGTACTGTTTTTTCTATTACTTTTGCTAAGAATGGTATACTTGAGATGGGTCTATATGATTTTGGTGAGGTTTTATCAAGGGTGCTGTTCTTGAGAATTGGTCTTATTTGTACGTGTTTAAGTGTGGGTGGGAGGTAACCTTGGAGTAGTGAGAGATTGACAATGGGGAGTATGAATGAAAGAAGGATTGGGAGAGTGTTTTTTATCCAGATTACTGGGCAAGGATCTAGGTAAGAGGTAGTGGTGTTTAGGTTGAGTATGATATTTTTTAATGATGTTTTGGTTATAGGGTGAAATTCTGACCATACGTCTATCGGGTGATGAGGTTTGTGGAAAGAGTCTGGAGTCGTGAATTGTAGTTTTGTTTTGTTATGGTAATAGTTAGCTAATGTTTGTGCTGAGATGTCAGTGATTTCCTTGCTGGAAGTTTGTGAGTTATTAGTTAGGTTACTAACAATGGAGAATAGTTCTCTTGGTCTATTATAAGAATTTGATAGGATGCTGGCATAGTAGTTTTTCTTTGTGTTGTCTAAGGTTTCCTTGTATAATGTGAGGTGGTTATAATATAATTCTTTGTGTATGGTGGATTTGGTTTTGCGCCATTTAGCTTCTAGTTTTCTTAGATCTCTTTTCATATGTTTTAAAGTACTGTTGAACCATGGGGTGATTTTGATTTTAGTATTGGTTGGCTTTTTATTATTTTGGTTAATTGTGGCTGCATTATTGATGGTGGTATGCCAGTTTTTGACTGCTTCATCTAAATCTGTTGGAGATGATGAAAGGTGGGGTATTGTAGAGTCTAGAAATTCAGTTTCAATGAATTTCTTAAATTTTATAGTTTGGTCATTTCTTGTGTGTTTTATGACACCGATAATGTTGTAAGTGAAGTTTAATTTAATTAGATGATGATCAGACCAGGGTATTTCAGTACATTGTAAGGAGTCTGGGTTGAAAAGTTTAAACCTCACTGTTCTTGTGAGATACCCGAGTTCTCAGCGAGGGGTTTTTCCAGAGACAGCAGTAAAGGTCTGAAGCCAAACCACACACACACTGAATGTGAGGATATGCAATGGGAGTGTAGCACTAGTAAACCCTGAATATGCTCCTATGGATTGCACGCTATGCCTTGCGGACAACATTGAGTCTTTATGCTAAGTTTTGTATATAGCAGAGAAAAAGAAGATATTTTTCTTTCAGAAGAAGTTGTTTGTTTTGCACTTAAAAATCCTTTGGGAAGGGGAATAAATTCCTTGTTATGTTTTGCCTTGAACACTCGACTTACAACTATTATTTGCTAACAGAAGATATCAGGGTAATCCCAACCTTCGCACCCTAGGCGAAGGCCTGGCACCCGTTTACAGTATGTATGACCTAGATTGGCCACTGTTGGAAACAGGATACTGGGCTTGATGGACCTTGGTCTGACCCAGTATGGCATATCTTATGTTCTTATCTGGCAGATTGAACTGAGACAACATTAGCCTCTCAACATCCATACCATGAAGGCTAAAGACTGAATGTTGGCATGCAACATCGTCCCGCCCTCCTTGATGGCAGATCTGGTGTATCGCTGAGCCGTAGCAGCTCCAGACTGGATAGTTGCAGCAGGAGGGGAAACCAAAGTTGTCTGGGCCAGTAGGGAACAATGAGAATCATCGTGCTGCTGTTTTGACCTTCAGGAGGGTCTCCGCAATGAGAGGTATTGAAGGATAAATGTACAGAAGACTCTCCAAGAAAGGAGGAAAGCATCTGACACCAGTCTGCTGTGTGATCTTACTCTGGAGCAGAACTGATCCACTTGGGCATTCTGCGGGGTGGCGAACAGATCTATTGAGGGGTTGCCCCACTCTTGAAAGATGTGAATTGCAACTTCCCTGTGCAGTGCCCATTCGTGCAGCTAGAGGACTCGACTCAGTCTGTCTGCCGTAGTGTTTTGCTCGCCTGGCAAGTTCATGGCTCTCAATTCCATCCTGTGCGTGATGGCAAACTTCCGCAACCTAATTGCTTCTCAACACAGGAGGTACAAACCCATTCCTCCATGCTTGTTGATATAGAATATGTTAACTTGATTGTTGGTCTGAATCAGAAGAATTTGGTTGGCCAGTCGATCTTGGAAAGCCTCAGAGCATTTGACACTGCTCTTAGTTCCAAAAGGTTGATCTGATGGAGATTTTCTTGGATGGACCAAATGCCCTAGGTGTGTAACCCATTGAGATGAGCTCTCCACTCCAGCTTGGATGCATCTCTCATCAGAACTCTTTGGGATGGAGCAATTTGGAAAGGAAGACAGGGTAGTTTCTCCAAATGGGTTAGTTTTGCGCATACTATGGCAGTTGTGAACCTCACTAAGCCAAGGTATGTGGAGTATGGAGATTGTGGTGGACTGCGCACTAGTGCAAAGAGTGAACGAGAGGGGTGGTGATATACAGATGATCCCCGAGTCGACTCATGTCCTGGGTCCAACGAGTCCTCAGTCCACTGAGCCTGCCTCATCTGGAGGCATACCAAGTGTGTGACATGCACTGTAGAGGCTATGTGGCCTAGTACAGTCAACATCTTGCAAGCTGTCACCTGCTGACTCAGTTGAGTCTCCCGCACTAGTGCTGTCAGCCTGTGCAGACAGATGTATGGAAGAAAGGCTCTCACCTGAATCATATCGAGCAGGGTTCCAATGAATTCCAACTGCTGAGTGGGTTGAAGATGGGACTTTGGGAAATTTATAACGAACCTTAGTACTTCCAACACCTGAATGGTCAATTGTGTTGATTCTTGAATGCCTATCGGAGAGGTATTCTTAATCAGCCAATCATCCAGATAGGGGAAGACAAACACTTCTAGAGTCTGTAGGTAAGCAGCTACTACAGCGAGGCATTTTGTGAAGACAGGAGGTGCTGAGACCAGGCCAAATGGCAACACACAGTACTGGAAAGCGTAGTTACTCACCTGTAACAGGGTGTTCTCCAGGAGCAGCAAGAATCAGTCCTCACATATGGGTGATGTCGGCGCCGACGGAGCCCTTGTGCAGAGCATTTCCCCAGCTTTCAAAAGAGCCTTTGGGAATGCAGCGCGCATTCGCGGTCCCCTTCCTGCCCAAGGGTGCCATCTTGCTCAGTCTGATGACATAGCTAAAAGACAGCAAAAAACCCAAAATGAAGTATATGACTGCAACTCCAGGGGAGGAGGGAGGGTTGTGAGGACTGATTCCTGCTGTTTTTGGAGAACACCTGTTACAGGTGAGTAAAGCGTAGTTACTCACCTGTAACAGGTGTTCTCCAGGAGCAGCAGGAATCAGTCCTCACTTATGGGTGACGTCGGCGCCGACGGAGCCCTCGCGGAGCAATTTTCCCCAGCTTTCAAAGAAAGCCTTTGGGAATTGCAGCGCGCATGCGCGGTCGTCTTCCCGCCCGAAGGTGCCATCTTAGCCAGTCAGATGACATAGCTAAAAAAGACAGCATAAAAATTTGCAAAAAGAACATAAGCAGACGATTGCAACTCCAAGGGGAGGAGGGAGGGTAGTGAGGACTGATTCCTGCTGCTCCTGGAGAACACCTGTTACAGGTGAGTAACTACGCTTTCTCCAGGACCAAGCAGGAAGTCAGTCCTCACTTATGGGACTCCCAAGCTCAAGGCTACCGGAGACCCTAAGCACAAAAATGAGCTCCCTCTAGCTCAGCAGCACAGAAGGATAGAATCTTCGCTGAATTATCACCCACCGGTAGCCCACATCCGGGATGGAGGGTAGGAGTTGCTCAGACCTCAAAGAGATTACGGAGGACTGCCTGTCCGAAAGCACTGTCCCTACGGGACTCCCTCTCGAGACAGTAATGGACCGCAAAAGTCTGGCTCGAAGACCAAGTAGCGGCCCGGCAGATGTCTGCCAGCGGAACAGAGCGGAGGTAAGCCACTGACGTGGCCTTCGCTCGAACGCAATGAGCCGTGACTCGACTTTCTAAGGCGAGTCCGGCTGCCCCATAAGCCCAAGAGATACAGTCCGCAACCCAGATGGACAGAGTACGCTTGGAGACCGGGAGTCCCAATTTATTGGGGTCAAAAGACACAAAAAGCTGAGCAGCTTTACGGTGCTCCCGCGTACGGTCAAGGTAGAAGTTCAATGCCCTTCTACAGTCCAGGGTATGGAGGACCGTCTCAGCTCGGCTGGAGTGTGGTCTGGGAAAGAAGGTTGGAAGTACCACCTCCTGATTCATGTGAAAAGGGGAGACCACTTTAGGCAGAAACTTTGGGTGAGTCCGTAGGACTACCCTATTCTTGTAGAATCGAGTGTAGGGGGATCAGACACGAGGGCCTGCAATTCACTTACGCGCCTAGCGGAAGTGAGGGCTATCAAGAACAGTGTTTTCCAAGACAGAAAACGGAGAGAACATGTAGCCATAGGTTCAAAAGGCGGACAGGTGATCCGCTGCAAAACCACATTCAGGTCCCAGTCCGGCGCTGGCGGGCGCAGAGGTGGTTTAAGTAGAAGGAGACCTCGGAGAAACCTCGCTACGAGAGGGTCGTTGGAGAGAGGTCTGCCGTCCACCGGCACATGATGTGCTGAAAGAGCACTGAGGTGAACTTTGACGGAGTTGGACTTAAGTCCCAAATTAGAGAGGTGTAGCAAGTATTGTAGGATCACCGACACCGGGCAGGAGAAGGGATCCTGAGACTGATGGGAACACCAGATTGCAAAGCGACGCCATTTAAGGGCGTAGCATTTGCGGGTAGAAGGCCGTCGCGAAGCCAAGACGACCTCCTCCACCTCCGCCGGCAAGAGAAGAGGAGCAAGGACTACCCTTTCAGCAGCCAGGCCATGAGGTTGAGAGACCTGAGGTTGGGGTGCAGTAGGGACCCCTGATCCTGAGTGAGGAGATCCGGTTGTACCCCCAGAGGGATTGGATCCTCCACTGCCAGTTGCAGCAGGAGCGGAAACCACGGCTGCCTGGGCCAGCGAGGGGCCACCAGGATCATGAAGGCTTTGTCTCGGAGAACCTTGAAAAGAGTCCGAGAGACTAACGGAATGGGAGGGAAAGCGTACAGAAGGCTCCCCAACCATGAGATCAGAAAGGCGTCCGCCGCAACCCGAAGGGGGTGTGGCTGACGAGAGCAGAAGCGAGGAAGCTGCCGGTTGTGAGGACTGGCAAAGAGATCCACCGTGGGGAGGCCCCACCTGAGGAAGAGCTTCTGAACGATCAAGGGATCCAGACGCCACTCGTGCGGCTGGAGGACCCTGCTGAGCTTGTCCGCCAGGCAATTTTCTTGGCCTGGGAGATAAACTGCCTTGAGGAGAATGCCGTGACTGACGGCCCAAGAGCAGAGCTTCTGTGCCTCCCGGCAGAGGAGGAAGGAGCCCGTGCCCCCCTGCTTGTTCACGTAGAACATGGCAACTTGATTGTCCGTCTGGACAAGGACGGACTGTTGGGAGGTCAGGTGGGAGAAGGCCTTGAGAGCTAGGCGGATCGCCCTGAGCTCCAGGAAGTTGATCTGCTGAGCAGACTCCCACTTGGTCCAGAGGCCCTGAGTACGTGCCTCTTGGCAATGTGCTCCCCAGCCCAGGAGGGATGCATCGGTGGTCAGCACCCGGGTCGGCTGAGGTGACTGGAAAGGCATTCCTAATATCAGGTTCGGCTGCCGGAGCCACCACCGGATAGACGAGACCAGCGGCTCGGAGACGCGCACTAGGTCTGCTAGGCCGCCTGTGGCTTGTCGCCACTGCCGGCGGAGACACCATTGAGCAGACCGCATATTCAGGCGGGCATTGGGGGTCACATGGACGGTGGAAGCCATATGGCCGAGCAGTCTCAGGAAGCGCCTGGCGGAGACCAGGGGCTGGCTGCGAAAGCGGTCGGCTAGGTCCATGAGCCGCTGAGCCCTGTCGAGCGGTAGGTACGCTCGCGCCTGAGGAGTGTGCAGCCTTGCGCCGATGAACTCGAGATCCTGTGAGGGGAGCAAAGTGGACTTTGCGAAGTTTATGACAAAGCCCAAGTGCTGCAGCAGAGTCACCGTGAGGCACGTGGCGTTGGTGACCTCCTGAGCGGACGCTGCTCTGATGAGCCAGTCGTCGAGGTACGGAAAGACATAGAGGCCGTGAAGCCGGAGATGGGCCGCCACGACCGCGAGACATTTTGTGAAGACTCGCGGTGCGGAGGACAGGCCAAAGGGGAGTACTCTGTACTGGTAATGATTTCCTGCCACCACAAACCTGAGGTATTGGCGGTGGCTTGGGTGGATGAGGATGTGCGTGTAGGCATCCTTTAGATCCAAGGAGCATAGCCAATCTCCCTGCTGGAGGTAGGGCAGAAGGATTCCAAGGGTAAGCATTTTGAACTTCTCCCGCACAAGGAACTTGTTGAGGTTGCGCAAGTCCAGGATGGGTCTGAGGCCTCCTGTTCTCTTTGGTATCAGAAAATACCTTGAATAGAAGCCTTGACCTCTCAGGTGGTGTGGCACCGGTTCCACCGCCTGTTCCTGCAGAAGACCTGCTAACTCCTGAAGGAGCAACTCCCTGTGCAGAGGGGGGCGCGGAGGCTCTCCCGGAAAATAGGAGGGAGGGACCTGATGGAAGTGGAGAAGGTAGCCCTCTCGCACGACCTGAAGCACCCAGGCATCTGCGGTGATGCTGGACCACCTGTGGGCGAAGTGAACCAGCCGGCCTCCGGTGCTGGGGGGAACCAGCGGGGGGGGAGAGGCTATGCTGAGCGAGTCAAAAACCCCCACCCTGCTGAGCAGGGGCTGGTGGTGCAGGCTTGGGGGCTTGCTGCCTACGGGACCCGTTACCCCGTCCCTTGGCCTGCTGGCCCTGTTGGGGAGCTGCAGGGGCCTGATAATGGGGGTATTGTTTGTAGGCAGCTGCCTTCCTCGGGTAAAAGGACTTTTTTCCCGAGCCCTTCTTTTTCTGGGAAGGGGCGGAGGTCTTCCTAGAAAGCCTGGTCCTGGTGAGAGTCTCAGTCTCAATTTGTGCAGCCTTTTCCGCCATGGGCTTGCCAAAGAGGTTTTCGCCTCGGCAGGGGACATCGACCAACTTGTCCTGTACCCAGGGCTCAAGGTCGGACGACTGAAGCCAAGCCTGTCGGCGGGCACCGATGCCGGCTGCGGCTACTCGAGCCGAGGCTTCAAAGCCATCATAGGCTGCTCGGGACATGAACTTTCAGCATTCCCGAATACCCGTGGACAAGGCAAGGAACCTCCGCAAGGGCTCCTCGGAGAGACCAGCGGAGAATCCGGCTAGCTCTTTAGCCAGATCCCTGAGATACATGCCCATGTATAGCTGGTAAGTCTGGACACGACAGGCGAGCATAGAGCCCTGGAAGCACTTCTTGCCAAGGCCATCCAGGTTACGGGCCTCCCTTCCAGGAGGCACCGAGGAGTGCATCTTCTGGCTCTTAAGACGATGCATGGCCGATTCCACTACCATGGAATGGTGTGGCAGCTGTGCCTTTTGAAAGCCAGGGCTCTTGCGGACACGATAGATAGAATCGACCCGCTTGCTCAGGACCGGCGAGGAGGCCGGACTCTCCCACATGCGGAAGAGTAGACGTTCCAGCATAGGAGGAACCGGCACAGTAAAGTGTTCCCTCGCGGGAGAGTCATACTGGAGGGCGTCGAGCTCTTCGGCTCGAGGCTCCTCCTCGGGATCCGCAGGGAAGGCCAAAGCCTTGGCCATATCCCTAACGAAGTCCGAGAACCGGGCATCCTCCGGGGGGGACTGCTTCCGAGGCTCGGACTCCGGAGAGTCCGATGGGACACACCGAGTCCGGAAAGAATCAGGTGACTCTTCCTCCTCAGACTCCCAGACCGACTCCGACGAGGACTCGGTGGGGTCGGCCCGGGCAGGGTGCGGCGCCAGCCGCCCCGACGCCGAGGGAGTCGGCGTCGGCGACCTCGGTCCCGAACGGGAGGCCGAGGGCGACCTCGACCGAGGATCGACTCGAGTTCTCATCGACTCGAGGATCGGCTCGGTCTCCGGGGTCGACTTGGACGTCGACGTCCCGGCGGTCGGGGCAGCGACGCCAGCGAAGCCAGCGAGCAGTGCCCGCTGCTGGTCCATGAAGGCAGACAGTCTGCTCTCCAAGGCCGTCAACCTGAGTCCGAGCTCAGGTGACCCAGCAGCCCCCGACTCGGGCCCCGACGGCGTCGGGCCCGACGTCGGCTGTCGCGGAGGCGAGTCCAGAAGGACTACAGGACTTACCCGGGCAGGCATCTCCGACTCCAGGCGAGGTCGCTTCGGGAGGTGTTCCTTCTCCAAGGACCCGGGGCGGCTGTCGGGGCTATGCGACCTGGCCCTCGCGGAGCGTCCACCGACGCCGCCCTCGCGGGTTTTTCCTTCCGACGATGGTCCCCGGAGGGAGAACCCTGGTCGGAGGAGCTCCGGCGACGGTCCGAGCTGGAGCCTTTCGACACGGAGGCCTCCGACGAGGTCCGGGTACGGCTGGGGTCAGCGAAGATTCTCTCACGCTGATGCCGCCGACTTCTCAACGCCTTCGAGGACAGTTTGCTGCAGGGCCCACAGATCAGTTCCTCATGATCCGGGCCCAGGCAGCGGAGGCAAAAGTCGTGTGTGTCGGTTAGTGACATATTTCGGTCACACCGACCACACCGCTTAAAGCCACTGGCAGCCATCGGGGGAAAAAGGGCCCCTGCGAGGTCAAAGGACCGGGCTGCCAGGGAAAACGAAAACGAAAGCTGACTAAGTCAGAAAAACTCGAAAAAAAAGTAAGAGGACTCGAGACCGGCGTCGCGAGTCCGGGCGGGAAAACGATCGGCGTCGAACCGAAAGAAAAAAGTATAAAATAAAGAGGAAAATCAACTTTTTCGCGGGGACAAGACGGGGACGTCTGTAGGGCTCCGCGGAAAAAAGAAGACTGGCTAAGATGGCACCTTCGGGCGGGAAGACGACCGCGCGCAGGCGCGCTGCAATTCCCACAGGCTTTCTTTGACAGCGGGGGAAAATTGCTCCGCGAGGGCTCCGTCGGCGCCGACGTCACCCATAAGTGAGGACTGACTTCCTGCTTGGTCCTGGAGAAATACGCTTTCTCCAGAACCAAGCAGGAAGTCAGTCCTCACATATGGGACTCCCCAGCTCTAGGATACTCTGAACCCAAAGCTGAAAAAATGGCTCCCTCTCAAGAGCCACAGCATCCGTGACAAGAATTTTCTCTGAGAACGCACCCCGTACGGTAGCCCAACATGAAGGGCCAGAGGGTAGGAGTTGCCTAAACCTCAAAGAGATTAAGGAGTACCGCCTGGCCGAAAACACTGTCCCGCCGGGACTCTCTCTCCAGGCAGTAATGGGCTACAAAAGTCTGGCTTGAAGACCAAGTTGCGGCCCAGCAGATGTCTGCCAACGGAACAGAGCGGAGATGAGCTACTGACACGGCTTTCGTCCAGACACGGTGGGCCGTGGCCCGACCCTGCAAGGGGAGATCGGCTGACCTGTACACCCAGGCTGCAATCTGCTACCCAAGTGGACAACGTGCGCTTGGAGACAGGTAACCCCATCCTATTAGGGTCAAACGAGACGAAGAGCTGAGCAGCCCTTTGATGCTCCTGCGTATGTTCTATGTAAAAAGACAACGCCCTCTTACATTCCAGGGTATGCAAGACTGTTTCAGCCTGGCTGGCATGCAGCCTGGGAAAGAAGGTCAGAAGAACGACCTCCTGATTGAGGTGGAAAGAGGAGACCACTTATGGGAGGAACTTGGGATGGGTCCATAGGACCACACTGTTCCTATAGAACTGCGTGTAGGGTCTATCAGAAACCAGAGCTTGTAGCTCGCTCACACGTCTGGCAGATGTAAAAGCCACCAGGAAGAGCGCTTTCCAAGAGAGGAAGTACAAATGCCAAGTAGCCTTCGGCTCAAACGGTGGGCGAGTAAGTTGCTGCAAGACCACGTTCAGATCCCACTCAGTCGCCGGTGGACGAACCAGAGGCTTGAGCAGAAGCCGACCTCTGAGAAATCTGGACACCAAGGGGTGAACAGACAGACTGTCCTTCCACCGGTGAGTGGTGCGCTGACAAAGCACTGAGGTGGACCCGAACAGAGTTAGACTTAAGGCCTAGGTCTGAAAGGTGAAGTAGATACTGCAGTACTACTGGCACAAGGCAAGAGAAAGGATCTTCATTGCGCTGAGCACACCACACCGCAAACCTACGCCACTTGAGGGCATAGGACTTTCTGGTGGACTGCCTCCTAGAGGCCAATACCACCTCCTCAACCTCCTTAGGCAGAAGTAAGGGAGCTAGCACTATCCTTTCAGCAGCCAGGCCATCAGATTGAGGGACCTGAGGTTGGGGTGCAGAAGGGAACCCTGCTCTTGAGACAGGAGATCGTGTTACAGCCCTAGAGGGAACTGAGCTTCCACTGCCAACTGCAGAAGAAGTGGAAACCAAGGCTGCCTCGGCCATCTGGGGGCTACCAGAATCACCGAGGCCTTGTCCTGAAGGATGATCTTGAACAGAGTTCAGGCCACCAGGGGCATGGGAGGAAACGCATACAGGAGGCCCAGAGAACAAGAGATCAGAAAAGCATCTGCTGCCATCCTCAGGGGATGCAGCTGTCTGGAGCAAAACCTGGGTAGCTGACGGCTTTGTGGACTTGCAAAGAGATCGATGGATGGAAGTTCCCAGCGGAGCAAGATCTGTTGGACCACCAATGGATTCAACTGCCATTCGTGAGGCTGGAGAATCCTGCTTAGCTTGTCTGCTAGGAAGTTTTCCTGACCAGGTAGGTAGACTGCTTTGAGAAACATAACCTGCCTGACCGCAAAGGAGCAAAGGGCCAGTGCCTCCTGACAAAGGAGCCTGGACCCTATGCCCCCTTGCTTGTTCACGTAGAACATTGCCACCTGATTGTTTGTCTGAATTAGGACAGACTGCTGAGAGAGGGCATGACAAAGTTTGCAGAGCTAAGCAGATTGTTCGCAGCTCTAAAAGGTTGATTTGCTGTGTGGCCTCCTGAGGGGACCACAGGCCTTGAGTGCATGAGCCCTGGCAATATGCACCCCAGCCTCTTAAGGAAGCATCTGTCAGCACCCTTGTGTGTGCTGGAGCCTGAGAAGGTTTGGCGGAAGTAGCCACCACTGCAAGGAGTTCAGAAGTCGTCTGGACACCTTTGCTCTGTCTCGGAGGTCGCCGGTGGCTTGTGTCCACTGATCTCTGAGGCACCATTGAGCAGTCCGCATGTGCAGACGGGCATTCGGGATCACATGTACAGTGGATGCCATGTGGCCCAAGAGCCGCAGGAAGTGCCTGGCGGAACATGAGAATTGGGTTGGACCTGGTTGACCAAATCCATCAGTCTGTGGGCCCTGTCCTTGGGCAAGTAAGCTCTTGCCTGAAGGGTGTCCAACCTGGCCCTTATAAACTCTAGGTTCTGAGAGGGGAGCAAAGTGGACTTTGCGTAGTTTATGACAAAGCTCAGATGCTGAAGGAGAGAGACAGTGCAAAGAGTGGCCTGTCAGGCCTCCTGGAGTGACTGGCCCCTGATTAGCCAGTCATCCAGGTACGGGAAGACAAAAATCCCCTGATTTCTGAGAAACGCCACCACCACTGCCAGGCACTTGGTGAAAACCCTGGGGGCAGAGGTCAGGCCAAAAGGAAGTCCCCTGTACTGAAAATGGTTTCCTCCCACCACAAATCTGAGATATTGTCTGTGGTCCAGATGGATGAGGATGTGAGTATAGGCATCCTTTAGGTCTAAGGAGCATAGCCAGTCTCCCTGCTGGAGGTAGGGCAGCAGTATCCCAAGGGCAAGCATCTTGAACTTTTCCCTCTCCAGAAACTTGCTCAGATTTCGCAAGTCTATGATAGGTCGAAGGCCTCCTGTTCTCTTTGGTACCAGGAAGTACCTGGAGTAGAAGCCTTGCCCTTTCAGGTTGTGTGGCACCGGTTCCACCGCCTGTTCCTTTAGAAGACTTGCCAACTCCTGAAGGAGGAGGTTCCTGTGTAGTGGGAGTCTTGGAGGCTCCCCTGGATAGTAGGAGGGGGGTAGCTGGTGGAAATGGAGCATATAGCCCTTCTGGACTATGCTCAGTACCCAGGTATCCCCCGTGATGGCTGGCCATCTGTAGGCGTACAGGGTCAGCCAACCTCCTGTGCTAAGTGGGGCCACCGGCGGAGGAGAGGCTATGCCCTGGGAGTCAAAAACCCCCTCCCTGCTGTGCAGAAGCCGGAGCTGGAGACTTGGGGGTTTTCTGCCTATGGGGCCCATGCCCCTGCCCTTTGGCCTGCTGGCCCTGTTGGGGAGCTGGAGAGGCCTGATATTGAGGGTAGGTTTTGTAGGCAGTACCCTTCCTCGGGAAAAAGGGCTTCTTCCCCGAGCCCTTCTTTTTGTGAGAAGGGGCAGAAGTGTTTCTGGATAGCCTTGTCCCGGTGAGTCTCTCGGACTCGATTTCTGCAGCCTTCTCAGTCATGGGCTTGCCGAACAGGTTATCACCTTGGCACGGGACATTGACCAACATCCTGCACCCATGACTCCAGGTCCAACGACTGTAGCCAGGCCTGACGGCGTGCACCGATGCCGGCTGCGGCTACCCGGGCCGAAGACTCGAAGCCGTCATAGGCTGCTCGAGATATAAACTTTGAGCACTCTCAGATCCCTGTAGACAAGGGTTTGAATCTCTGCAAGGGTTCCTCGGAGAGGCCAGCCGAGAACCCGCCAATCTCCTTTGCCAGGTCCCGTAAGTACATGCCCATTTACACCTGGTAAATCTGGACACGGCAAGACAGCATCGAGCCCTGGAAGCACTTTCTACTGAGGCATCCAGGTTCCGGGCCTCCCGGCTGGGAGGCACCAATGAGTGCATCTTTTGGTTTTTCAGCCTGTGCATGGCCGATTCCACAACCATGGAGTTGTGCGGTAGCTGTGCCTTTTGGAACCCAGGGCTCTTACGGACTCAATAGATAGAATCAACCCGTTTGCTAAGAACCAGCGCCGAGGCCGGTGCTTCCCATATATGGAAAAGCAGCTGTTCCAGCATTGGAGGAACCGGTACAGTAAAGGCTTCCTTCGGAGGAAAATCATACTGGAGGGCATCGAGCTCTTTGGCTCTTCGGCTCCTCCTCGGCGTCCGCCGGGAATGCCAAAGCCTTGGCCATGTCCCAGACGAAATCCAAGAACCAGGTATCCTCTGGGGGGGGGGGGGGAAGGTGACCTTCTCCAAGGCTTGGACTCCGGTGAGTCCGACGGGACGCACTGGGTCCGGAAGGTGGCGGGAGACTCCTCATCCTCCGTCTCCCATGCCGACTCCTCCAAGGAGTCGTCGAGCGGCTCCAGCCGTGTAGGCCTCGATGACACCTGCCCCGACGCCGAGGGCACCGGCATCGACAACCTCGGCCCCACACGGGAGGTCGAGGGAGACCTTGGCCGAGGATTGACTCGAGACTTGATCGACTCGAGGATTGGCTCGGCCTCCGGGGTCGACTTAGACATCGATGTCCTGGTGGTCCAGGTAGATGCACCGGTCAAACCGGCAATCAGTACCCGCTGCTGCTCCATGAAGGCAGCCAGGCTGCTCTCCAGGGCCGTCAACCTGAGACCGAGCTCAGGAAACTCCACAGCCCCCGACTCGGGCCCCGACAGCATCGGGTCAGACGTCGGTTCTCCCAGAGGAGAGTCAACGAGGACAACCGAAGTTACTCGACTCAGCGACTCTGGCTCCAGGCGAGGTAGTTTGGTTGGCCGCTCTGACTTAGACAGCCCGGGACGGCGGGGTCAGGGTTTCGTTACCTGGCCCTCGAGGACCCAGGTGCCTCCACTGACGCCGCACTCATGAGCTTCTTCTTCCTTTTGTGCCCTTTTGTGCTCCCAGGTGGGAGACCCCCCTCTCAGAGGACCCACAACAGCGCTCGGGGTCAGACTCCCGAGATGTCGAGGCCTCTGATGAAGTCCGGGCCCGGCTGGAAGCAGACTCCGAAAAAATTCTCTCACGTTGATGCTGATGGCTCCGAAGTGCCTTCGACGACATCTTGCCGCACGGGCCACAGACCAGCGGGTCATGGTCGGGCCCGAGGCATCGGAGGCAGCAGTCGCGTGTGTTGGTGAGAGACATAAGTTTCTTGCACGATCACATTTTTTGAACCCGCTGGCAGCCATCGGGGGTAAAAGGGCCCCTGCAAGGTCAAAAGACAGGACTGCCAGTGAAAATAAAAGAAAAAGCGCGAACGCTAGTCACAAAGGACAAAAACCAAAAAAGAAGTTCCAGACTCGATACCGGTGTACCGCGCCGAGGCGGGATAGGGAACCGGCATCGAACCGGATAAAGAAACGCAAAAAATTGCAGAAAAAAATCAACTTTTCCTGGGTGACATGAACTACGTCCGTTGGGCTCTGTGGAAAAAGAAAGACTGAGCAAGATGCACCCTTGGGCGGGAAGGGGACTGTGCATGCGTGCTGCATTCCCAAAGGCTTTCTTTGAAAGCTGGGGAAATGCTCTGCACGAGGTCTCCATCGGCGCCGACGTCACCCATATGTGAGGACTGACTTCCTGCTTGGTCCTGGAGAAGTATTGTTCCCCAGGACAAATTTGAGTAGGATGTACTGGTATGTAGTTATATGTATCATTCATATCCAGGGAGCATAGCCAATCTCCTTTTTGAAGGTAAGGAAATAGGGTGCCTAGAGAAATCATTCTGAACTTTTCTCTTATCAAGTACATTTTCAGGTCTCTTACGTCTAGGATGGGACGGTATACCCCTGTTTTCTTGGGGATCAGAAGTACCTGGAATAAAACCCTCAACCTCTTTGCTCTGGTGGCATAAGCTCGATCACGAGATTTGACAAGAGGAGGATGATTTCTCTCTGAAGCGGTTCCTGATGTTTAGGGTTGAGATGATGCACTCTTGGGGGCAATTTGGTGGTAGTTCCAATAAATGAAGTTTGTAATCAATTTGGATGATCTGTAGGACCCATGAGTCCAAGGTTATGAGGGGCCATCTTTGTGCAAAAAGAGTAGGCCTTCCCTTGACTGGGTTTCCTACTGTGCTCATTGGAAAAGTAAACTAAAAATTGGTCATTTTAAATGAATGTATACTTAAGTATATTGAAACCAAACCTCATTCAATTAATTAACCAAACTCGTTATTCAGTATTTCTATATTGTCAGAAACTGAGCCTCAAAATCAACCAATAGCACTTAAAATAAACGCCAGCAATGAAAGGCGCCCATGCGTTTCTCCACAAATGGGTTTCTCAAGGGACTCCAACAACAAAATATCCTTATCTCAGCACAGCTTCTTATGTGAAGGCTCTCACTCCCGCTCGTTCTCTGGGGAAGCCAAAAAACGGCGTTTTTTTGGCTTCCCCAGAGAACGAGCGGGAGTGAGAGCCTTCACATAAGAAGCTGTGCTGAGATAAGGATATTTTGTTGTTGGAGTCCCTTGAGAAACCCATTTGTGGAGAAACGCATGGGCGCCTTTCATTGCTGGCGTTTATTTTAAGTGCTATTGGTTGATTCTGAGGCTCAGTTTCTGACAATATAGAAATACTGAATAACGAGTTTGGTTAATTAATTGAATGAGGTTTGGTTTCAATATACTCATTGGAAAAGTGGCTATGCTCCAAAGGAACAAGTCAAAGCCTTGCCCGATGTTTTGGCTGAGGATCTGGCTGGGCCTTCTGAGGCTTCTCTCGATGCTGCTGTTGACAAGGAGCCTGTCTGGGTTGGGAAGTCTGGGGCCCAGGAAGTACCTACGCCTATGAGGGTAGTAGGTCTTTTACTGGCTCCTACCCTGGTACCTCCTACGATAGGAGGCCGGCTCAGACATACATCTTGAGAGTCTAGTGAGAGTGATATGCTGCGTCTCAATACAGCCAGCCTTCTCTTTGACCTATTCACCGAAGATTCTCTCCACGGCATGGGATGTCCGCCAGCTTGTTCTGCACTGTTTGTTCCAGGTCTGATGACTGGAGCTAGACCTCCAGGTGCCAATACCTATGGCAACATTTCTTGAAGCCGTTTCAAAGGTGTCATAGGATGCCCAGATCATGAACTTCACCACTAGGGAATGATATTGATCCAGTTTCTCTGGAGGCAGAAACTGGGCCAGGTCAGCCAGATCGCACATGATGTTCTTCAAGATATGCCCATGTAGAGCTGCTAAGAGGCCACGTGGCTACAAGTATGGAACTCTGAAAACATCTTCTCCCTAAACAGTCCACTGTCTGAGCCTCCCTTCCTGACGGTGCCGAGGAATAGAAACATGACGGCAGAAAAAGACCACATGGACTATCTAGTCTGCCTTTCCATATCAACCACTACAACAGTCCCCTTTTCCCCCTTCAGAGATCCTCTGTGTTTGTCCCATGCTTTTTTTGAATTCAGATACTGTTGTCATCTCTACCACCTCCACTGGGAGACTATTCCATGCATCTACCACTCTTTCCATAAAGAAATATTTCTGCATATTACAAGTCTATCCCCTTTCATCTTCAACCTATGTCCCCTTGTAGCAGAGCTTGCTTTCAATTGAAAGAGGCTTTCCTCCTGTGCATTTATACCACAGAGGTATTTAAACATCTCAATCATATCACCTCTATCCCGCCTTTCCTCTAAAGTATACATATTAAGATCCTTAAGTCTGTCCTCATATGCTTTATAACGAAGACCACTAACTATTTTAGTAGCCACTCTTTGTATTGACTCCAGTCTGTTTATATCCTTTTAAAGGTGCGGTCTCCAGAATTGCACACAATACTCCAAATGAGGTCGACCCAAAGACTTATATAGAGGCACTAACACTTCCTTTTTTTGGCTGGCCATTCCTCTCCCTATGCACCCAAGCATCCTTCTAGCTTTCACTGTCGCCTTTTCTACCTGTTTAGCTACTTTAAGATCATCAGACACAATCACGCCTAGGTCCCGTCCTTTTGTGGACAGAGGTACTTCCCCCTATACAATATCACTCCCTTGGACTGCTGCAGCCCAAATGCATGACCTTGCATTTTTTTTAACATTAAATCTCCGCTGCCAAATTCTAGACCATTCTTCAAGCTTATCTAGATCCCTCCTCAAGTTATTTACACCTTCCTGAATGTCTACTCTGTTACAGATTTTGATATCATCCGCAAAGAAGCAAACCTTACCCGACAGCCTTTCTGCAATATCACTAACAAAGATGTTAAAAAGAATTGGACGAAGGGCAGATCCCTGGAGCACATCACTGGTAACCTCCCTCTCCTCAGAGTGAGCTCCGTTTACCTGTACCCTTTGTCGCCTCCCACTCAACCAGTTTCTAATTCAAGCAATAACTTTAGGGTCCATCCCTAGGGTGCTCAATTTGTTTATAAGTTGCCTGTGTGGCACGGTGTCAAAGGCTTTACTAAAATCTAAATACACCACATCTAGGGCTCTCCCTTGGTCCAACTCCCTGGTCACCCAGTCAAAGAAATCAATCAGATTTGTTTGACAAGACCTGCCTCTGGTGAATCCATGCTGCCTCGGATCCAGTAATCTGTTGGACTCCATAAACCTCACTATTTTCTCTTTCAGAAGGGTTTCCAATAATTTACTCACCACTAGGTTAAACTAACTGGCCTATAGTTTTCACCTACATCCTTACTTCTGCTTTTGTGTAAAGGGACATGTGCCTCTCTCCAGTCCTCTGGCACCACTCCCGACTCAGAGGTATCGAAAAGGTCAGTCAGTTTAGCTGCTAGAACGTCCCCAAGTTCCCTCAGTATTCTCGGGTGTATCCCATCTGGTCCCATCGCTTTGTCTACTTTAAGTTTAGCTAGCTTCTCATGAACACAGTCTTCACAAAATGCCCCTTGCTTCTGTTCCTGTTTGTGGGTGTTTTCTGAGGTCCTGCTCCTGGTTCTTCATCTGTGAACGAGTCCTGATACTCTTTATCTTTATTTAACACTTTATATACCGCCCTTGTCGGGATGTGAGAGCGGTTCACAATAAAAAACTATATATGCTAGCGCCATAGGAAGAAAGGAACTCCATTATTAAATAAAAGGAAAGATTGACCTAGAGACAGGCAGAAAAAACGATAACTAGACAGAACTATTGGGAGGAAGGTCATAAGCCTGTTGAAACAGATATGTTTTCAATAAGCTTTTGAAATTATGGTACGAGAATTCCAGTCGGAGGGAAGATGGCAAGGTGTTCCAAAGTGAGGGTCCAAGGAAAAAGAATGCAGTATTTTGATTTTCTTTAGGGATGATTCAACCACCAAGAAATGGTGTCGAAGCTAAGGCTTCTCAAATCCAGGAGCCTTCAGAACTCTGTACACGGAGTCAAGCCTTCTACTAATTGGAGGGTACAGTGAAGAGGTTCTCCCACATTCTCATCTGTACTCCCTGCAGGATGCAGTGCAGGGGCACCGTCATTGCCTCTTTAGGGGTCGAGGAGTACTGTAGGACCTCCAACTCTTCTGCCCTGGGCTCATCCTAAGTTTCCAAAGAAAACTGTATGGCCTTGGTGTCGGCCATGGAGACTGTGCATTTATTCCACCTCAGAGGTGGAATAAGTACCCCTGGACATCGGAGGACCGTGGCGCTGGGCAAAGACAGAAGTTGAGGGGGTGCAGGGGGATCCCTGCAGCCCGATCCTGGTCATGGCCCGATCCTGGCAATGGAAGGCCAGATCGGGGGTCGGGTTGCAGGGAAAGAAGATTATTGTCTGCAGATGTGGATCACAGCTCCTGAATGGATCAGAATCTGGTCTACCTCTGTATGCAACAATTCTGATTGGCCGTACAGCTTTTTCCAGAGAGTGTGTTATTGTGAGCATTTTGTTTTACTTAATGTTATATATTGTATTATGTGTTTAAATTTTACTTTATTTTTTATTTTACTGCATTCTTGTAAGTGGCCATGGGTCCTTTGAAGAAAAGCAACATATATGTGAAAATGAAATGGAATTGCCAAAAATCTGATTAAAAGATTAAGGTTGTGACTAAGTAGCAGTTAAAAGAAAACACAAATATCAGTGAGGCTGCTGAAGCAGCTCATAAGATGAGATGTTTCTGGCAGATGGAAACCAAGAAAAGGACTGAGGAGAGTCACAGCAGCATAGAACTCTTGTGCGCACACACAGAAAAAGCCTTCATGACTGTCCAGAAAGCCCTTTAACAGTAGTGTGTGGCACTTTTCAGTCCTAAAATGTGGTCAACTTGACCTACTTGTGGGACTCTGTTAACTTACTGGTCTTCAAATAAGAATAGATATTCCTAGTCTCCTCTCTTTGCTTTCTTGTCCTCCTCCTCCCCCACCTTCAGGATTTTCCTGCGACATTCCTGCTGCTGGGACTCTCTTGCCACTGGCGCCATGTGATTGTGTTTTGTTGTGAGAGTCCACGTATGGCTTACTGCAGTGGGACATATCCTAGATCAGTAAACATTGCCAAATAGAAATAGCACAGGAAAGAAATTCATTAAACTGCACCTGATTTAGCATTGGGCTTGACATCTCCGTCACTTTCCATGGCCCCTCTCTGGATCTCTGCAGTTTGTAGAATGGCAACCCTAAAACATCAGACATTTCAAGTCAGAGACAAATGGAATATATGATATAGGAATACCATTTTTTAAGTTATAAGATGGCTGATTGGAACCTAATCCTCTATAGATCTAACAAGAAATTGTTTGAAAACAGCAAAAAAAAAAAAAAAGCCTTGTAGGATTTTATCTCCAGTTACGTTTCAAGTGGTACTTACCTTTGCAGTTTTGCCTTTATGCTGTTCACAAGGAAATCAGAACTGGCAAATGAAGAAAGGTTTTAAGTGAGATTAATTTCTCAGGCATGGGCATCCTTTTGGATAGTCCTCTCACAGAATGTGAGGAAGAGCTTTCAGCAGGTGGGTTTCTGAATGTTGCTTCACCTGATTGAGACACTGAATCTGTACATTTAGGATACCACAGAATTACTGGTTTTGGGACGTTACTTAAAGTCACTGCCCTTAAAGAATGAATTCAGTGTAATCCGCATGTTTCTATGCTATTTGGACCCATCTGAACAGGCTCGCTGTGCTGCACAGCAGAAAAACTGCAGAAAGATCAGAATCTTCCCACTTCGTAATAAAAACAGGCAGCTAGCGTAATCACACCATCACATGTTTCTGTAGTATTTATTTATTTATATTTACTATACCATTGAATCTGCTCAGTGCAGTGAACAAGCCAAACATTTAAAATTACAATACAGTTATCTTCTATACATTCTCCCCCCACATGCAATAATAATACCCACCCCAGACCCAGAGCCAACAGCCAAACATAGCCCACCGACTTCATTAAGTACTTAACTATCCATTCCATTCCATTCCATTCCATCCCTAAATGCCTTCCTAAACAGGAAAGTTTTTAAAACTTTGCAAAATAATTTGAGATCATCAATAAATCTCAAGACTTTGGAAGGGAATTCCATAAAATAGATGCTTACACAGAAAAATCATTTCTCTAATATATAGCTTTTCGTATGACCTTAAGGGATGGCACCAACAAATGTATCCACCTCTGACTAAACCATCCAATTAGGGACATAAAGAACCAGTTTTGAGACGAGATAATCTGGCGACATGTTATGCAACACAACTTTAAATTCTGTCCAAAATTTCACTAGCAGTCAATGGAGCTGAATTAATGCTGAGGTATTGTGATCATATTTTCCAAGTCCCTTTATAAGCTTCACCACCGCGTTCTGCACCAGTTAGATTTGCTGCATATTCTTTTGAAAGAGACCAAGTAACAAGGCATTACAATAATCTAAATGTGGCACCAGGGCCGGATTTACCTTGAGTGAGGCCCTACGCCAACAAAAATTGTGGGCCCCCAGCAGGGGCGGCCCAAGGGGGGTGCGGGGCCTCATTTGCATAAGGGGCCTCATTTGCATAAATATTTGCATAATGTTACCATATACTAACTTTTAGTAAACGTGCCTCTTAATGAGTGTATGGATAAAGAAAGACTAAAAGATTTCTACATTACTATAATCCAGTGCCAACTGCCAGACACATTAGGAACTACTACAAACACTGCCCATTTAGAACCCATAGTAAACCCGCCGTATCCTAACAGCACTACCAGGACTCACAAAGCACCATACTCTACCAATCAAAAGGCAACACTGCAAATATTAAACCAGTACATTTCAGAGAACAACAATACATGACCTACTGGGGAAAGAGAACAAGTGGCAATGTCAAATACGAATTATATAAACAGAACACCTCAGCTCAGTTACACATGCAGAACATAGACCATCACCAAACAAGTAATCACAATTTAGAAACAGGAAGACAATAATTAAACTGGGAATCCCAAAAGCCAAACTTGGAATGTACAACACTGTAGAAATAAAACTATACATTAATTTGCTCTTGTACTAAACAAAGCGCAGACGTTAATGATGCACATTTACCAGAGCTGACATATTCCAATTAATAAATTCAAAATAAAGAGATATTTTTCTACCTTTTGTGCATTTTTTTCAGCTGCAATTGCTCCAGCCACTTTCTTCTGGTTTCTTCGTGTCTTCTGCTAACTCTCCATCGTCTGCTGTCCATTTGTCCTTTCTTCTCTCTTCTAGATTTTTTTCCATTCTCTCTCTACATCTGCTTTAACATACTAATCTTTCTCCTTTTGCTCTTTCCTCATTCCTATTTCATCCACTCAAATTTTACCCCTCCATCCTCAATCCCCACTTACTCTCCCAATACCCGGCCAATTGTAGATTTTTTATCCCTCCCACACAAAATATTTTTCCCTTCTCCATTTTACTCTTCCAGCCCCATCCCATTCTAATCCTCCCCCAACATCAGCTCCCTTCTAGTTCCAGCCTCACCCAGCATCCATTCCCTTCTAGTCCCTGCATCAGCCCATTTCCAGTCCTAGCCATCCATCAGCCCATTTCCAGTCCTAGCAACCCCCCAACCCAATACCAGTCCTAGCCCCCCATCAACCCACTTACAGTCCTTAACCCATCACCCCATTTTCAGTTTAAGCCCCCCTATAACCCATTACCAGTCCTAACCCCCCATCAGCCCACTTCCAGTCCTAACCCCATCAACCCATTTCCAGTCAGCCCCCCATAGCCCATTGCCAGTCCTACCCCCCCCATCAGCCCACAGCCCATTACCAGTCCTAACCCCATCATCCCACCTCCAGTTTTAACCCCCCAGCCCATTTCCAGTCCTAGCCCCCCCATAGCCCATTACCAGACAGCCCCCATCAGCCCACAGCCCATTACCAGTCTTAACCCCCCCCAAAGCCCATTACCACTTCTAAACCCCCCCAACAGCCCATTACCAGTCCTAACCCCATCAGCCCACCTCCAGTCTTAACCCCCCGCCCATTTCCAGTCCTAGCCCCCCCCTAGCCCATTAGCTGACCGCCCAGATCAGCCCACAGCCCATTACCAGTCCTACCCCCCCCATAGCCCATTACCAGTTCTAAACCCCCCCCCAACAGCCCATTACCAGTCCTAACCCCATCATCCCACCTCCAGTTTTAACCCCCCTCCCATTTCCAGTCCTAGCCCCCCATAGCCCATTACCAGACACCCCCCATCAGCCCACAGCCCATTACCAGTCTTAACCCCCCCCAAAGCCCATTGCCAGTTCTAAGCCCCCCCAACAGCCCACAGTCCATTACCAGTCCTAACCCCATCAGCCCACATCTTGCCTTAACCCCCCCAGCCCATTTCCAGCCCCAGCCCCCCCAATAGCCCATTACCAGTCCTACCCCCCCATAGCCCATTACCAGCCTTACCCCCCCAGCCCATTTCCAGCCCCAGCCCCCCCAATAGCCCATTACCACTCCTACCCCCCCCCCATCGCCCATTACCACCCCAACCCCCCCAGCCCATTTCCAGCCCCAGCCCCCCCATTACCAGTCCTACCCCCCCCCCATAGCCCATTACCAGTCCTACCCC
Organism: Ichthyophis bannanicus; assembly: GCA_033557465.1. Lineage (NCBI taxonomy): Eukaryota > Metazoa > Chordata > Amphibia > Gymnophiona > Ichthyophiidae > Ichthyophis > Ichthyophis bannanicus. The sequence continues at coordinate 126,081,458 of CM066047.1, forward strand.
CCCCCCGTCGGCCTAAAGTAAAATTTAATTAAAAAAAAAAACCTGGTGGCTGCCGCCGCGGGGCCCCCTCTGCTGCCGCGGCAGCACCGATTGACCCGCGGGGGCCCCGTCTACAAGCTGAAGCCGTTGGGTCGGGTCGGGTCGTTCCTCCCTCCCTCCGTCCGTGCAGGCTGCAGGCTGTGAGAGACGCGAAAGGAGAGTGTCTCCTCGCGTCTCTGTTAAGCCCGCAGGGGTGATGGGAAATTTCCCATCAGCCCTTGTGGGCTTTACAGAGACGCGAGGAGACGCTCTCTCTTCGCGTCTCTCACAGCCTGCAGCCTGCACGGACGGAGGGAGGGAGGGAGGAACGACCCGACCCGACGGCTTCAGCTTGTAGACGGTGCCCCCGCGGGTCAATCGGTGCTGCCGCGGCAGCAGAGGGGGCCCCGCGGCGGCAGCCACCAGGGTTTTTTTTAAAATTGTATTTAAAAAAAATTTACTTTTTCTTTTTTTGTGGGCCCCTGCCGGCTGTGGGCCCTACGCCATGGCGTACATGGCGTATAGGTAAATCCGGCCCTGTGTGGCACTCATAATCTCACCTAAGTGGGTCTCAAATAAATAGGGTTGCAGTTGATAGATTAGTCTCAACAAAAGAAAAATAAAGATTTTTAAGCATGCTAGCAACGTGTGCTCATATTTAATTTGGAGTCTAAAATCATTCCTTGATTCTGACACTCCGACCAAGTGCTCCACAGACTCCCCCAGACTAACAAGCTGCTCACTTCAACAACCCTTCATCCGCTAGTAACAATTCAGTTTTGGTGATATTAAGGGGTATGTTTACTAAAGCGCATTAGCTGTCTTTGTGGCACTAACACGGAACCGTCACACCATGAAGACAGCTAAAATGGAAGAAATGCAGCTACTACTGCAGGCCTTTTTCCATAGTAGCTGTACTTCCCTCTGTAGCTGCTCGATGGGTGAGATTTGGGTAGAGAGTGGACGTTCCAGTTTCGAGTAGCTACTGTGGGCATTCATATCGCACGGTAGAAACTCTTTTTGCAGGCTTTGCAGATGCAGCTATTGTCACCTTAATGGGTGGTGATAACTGCATCTGCGAAGCTGGCCCCCCATGATCCCAGAAATGCTGGGAATCCCTCCTACTCATACCATGGGGGACTTTTGCAGCTATTGCCCGGCATTAGCTGAAAAAAGCTGTTTGCACTTTAGTAAACATATCTCTAGGTCTCAGGTCTATAAGCCAAAATCTGACCAAAAATGGTGAAGGCTGTCTCTGAATCACTTCATCAAGGTTAGACTCCTCATTAGAGAGGGGAATCAAAACTTGCGCGTCATCGCATTAAACAAAAAAACATCCCAGCAGCTCACATGGTTTTACACAAAGGGATCATAAAACTGTTAAACAGGTAGGGGGAAAGTACTAAACCCTGCAGAACCCTCTGTTCAAGAGTGAGCACTGGACGCTTCCCTATGCAACTGAATGACCTGTGTTCTGTGGTCCATATAGGATGCAAACTATGCAAGGGGCTGACCACCAGTCCATAACTCGGAAAAATTGTCCAGTAGCAAACTAAGACAAACAGTAGTAGTATATTAGTAGCTGGTTTTACTTCTAGCATCCATAAATTCACAATGTATTTTCTATAATGCTGAATGATCACCCAGTTGAATTTCTAAAGCATTTTGTTTTGGCTTTTCCTTACTTCTCTCAATGCTCCTCCAACTGGAGACAATCAGCCTTCTGCACCTAGTCCTTCAGATCTGGCCATATTCTTCTCCACTAAGATCCAACGCCTCTGCTCCTCCCTGCCAGTCATCACCTCTCCGTTGCAGCCATCACCTTTCCATTGGGGTCACCCCCTCCCTCGCCCCACCTCTCCCTCTACTTCACACACGTGTTATTTCTTCCAGCCTATAGCCCCCCTTGAATTGTCCAAAATCATTACTGCCTCACATAAGACTTACTGCGTTTCTTGAGCCATCCCTCGCCCTGACCCCTGTTTTGCTTTCCGTGCTTAACTCTTGTCTGATCTCCGGAACTTTCCCTGCCCCCTGGAAGCATGCCCTGGTTCGTCCTCTTCTCAAGAACCCTTCTCTTGACCCTACCAACTCAGCCCATTACCGTCCAGTCTCCAATCTTCCCTTCACGTCTAAAATCCTTGAGAAAGCAGTCTTCTCTCAACTATCCTCACACCTGGACTCTATTCACTTTCTGCACCCTCGTTAATCTGGTTTTCGTCCTGGTCATAATACCGAATCTATCCTCATCTCTTTTCTCAACGAGCTTCACATTGCACATGACCGAGGTGATATCTCACTGGCAGTTTCTTTGTATCTTTCAACCGCTTTTGATTTAGTGGATCACACTAGTCTCCTTTCACGTCTTCGGGACGCAGACCTGCAAGGCATTGTCTTTCGCTGGTTTCATTCTTTCCTTCACTCCCGCTCCTTTTCTGTCGTCTCTCCACAGGATACTTCTACCTCCCTACCCTTGCCCTGTGGAGTCCCCCCAAGGCTTGGTCTTAGCACCTTTACGTTTCAATATTTTTCTCACTCCCCACGCACTCCTGATACAGCAAACTGGAGTATCAGCTTGCTACTATGCTGATGATGATGTTGTTCTTCGTCACACATCCCCCGTGTTCTCTGACCTTTCACCACTTAACACCTATCTAACACTTGTTGCAGACTGGCTTTTTTCTAACCTCCTTCACCTCAACCCCTTAAAGACATCAGCAATATGGTTCACTTTTGATAACTCTTCTCCCTCCCTGGCTCCCATAATTTATGACAACCCAATTCCTCTGGTATCCTTCTTTCAGTACCTTGGAGTAGTCCTTGACTCTGAACTGTCCTTCCACGATCATATCTCCTCCATCACACGTCGTTCCTTCTTTTTTCGCCAGATCAGAGCAGTTAGTGATATCTTGTCCCCCTCCTCCCTCACTACTATTCTCCTTGCACTGGTGATTTCCCACATTGACTATTGCAATGTCATTTTTGCTGGTCTCCTCAACACCAGATTCACTGCCTGCAATTAGTTCAGAACACTGCCGCCCGGATCATTTCTCATACCTCCCGTTATAGTCATACTACGCCTCATCTAATTCAACTCCACTAGTTATCGGCTCCTCAATGCATCTTCTTTAAATTCCTCATCCTGACTCACAGAGCACTTTATACCCACACACCATTATACTTAGCTGACTCTCTGCAGTTCCGTCCAGCACCTCGCAGCCTTCGGTCCATCCGTATCAACTGTTTCGAGCTTCCCTCCCCATAAGAACATAACATAAGAACATAAGATATGCCATAATGAGTCAGACCAAGGTCCATCAAGCCCAGTATTCTGTTTCCAACAGTGGCCAATCTAGGTCATATGTACCTAGCAGTTTCCCCAAGAGACACAAGTTCCACAATGCTTGTACTGGGTCAAGCATTGATATCTTCGGTCACTTCTTAATAATGGTTTATGGACCTTTCCTCCAGGAACTTCTCCAAACCTTTTTTAAACCCAGCTACACTAACAGCCTTTACTACATCCTCCGGTAACAAATTCCAGAGTTTGATTACACGTTGAGTGAAAAAATATTTTCTTTTATTAGTCTTAAATAGTTTACCCTGTAGCTTCATTGCATGTCCCCTAGTCTTTCTATATTCTGATAACGTAAACAATCGATCTACGTTTACCCGTTCCACTCCGTTCATTAATTTATAGACTTCTATCATATCTCCTCTCAGCCGTCTCTTTTCCAGGTTAAACAGCCCTAACCTTTTTAGCCTTTCTTCATAGGAGTATCCTTCCATCCCCTTTACCATTTTGGTGGCTCTTCTCTGAACCTTTTCTAAAATCGCTATATCCTTTTTAAGATACGGCGACCAGAATTGCACACAATATTCAAGGTGCGGTCTCACCATGGAACGATACAGAGGCATTATAATATCTTTTGTTTTATTTTCCATTCCTTTCCTCATCATACCTAGCATTCTATTTGCTCTCTTGGCCGCCGCTGCACACTGGGCCGAGGGTTTTAACATGGTATCCACAATGACGCCTAAATCTTTTTCCTGGGTGGTGGTTCCTAATGTGGAACCTTGCATCGTGTAACCATAGTTTGGGTTGTTCTTCCCTAGGTGCATAACCTTGCACTTGTCCACATTAAATTTCCTCTGCCATTTTGATGCCCAGTCTTCCAATTTATCAAGATCCTCTTGCAATTTTTCACAATCCTCTTGGGTTTTAACAACTTTAAATAGTTTTGTGTCATCTGCAAATTTGATCACCTCACTCGTTATTCCACTTTCCAGGTCATTTATGAATATGTCAAAAAGCAGCAGACCCAGCACAGATCCCTGGGGTACACCACTATTCACCTTTCTCCATTGGGAAAATTGGCCATTTAGCCCTACCCTCTGCTTTCTATCTTTTAACCAGTTCCTGATCCACAATAGTACACTGCCTCCTATCCCATGACTCTTTAGTTTTGCCAAAAGTCTCTGATGAGGGACCTTGTCAAAGGCTTTCTGAAAGTCCAGATACACAATATCAACCGACTCACCTTTGTCCACCTGTTTATTCACTCCTTCAAAAAAACATAACAGATTAGTAAGACAAGATCTTCCTTGTCTAAAGCCATGTTGGCTGTCTCCCATTAGGTTGTGACTATCTACATGCTGAGTAATTTTATTATTTACGATGGTTTCTACCATTTTTCCTGGTACTGACGTCAGGCTCACCGGTCTATAGTTTCCCGGATCACCCCTGGAACCCTTTTTAAAAATTGGTGTTACATTGGCGATCCTCCAATCTTCAGGTATTAGAGATGATTTTAATGATAGTTCACAGATTACTGATAGCAGGTCTGCAATCTCATATTTCAGTTCGTTCAACACCCTTGGATGTATACCATCCGGCCCAGGTGATTTGCTACTCTTCAGTTTATCTAATAGTTGTAAGACATCTTCCCGATGTACCGATATTTCCTTCAATTCTTCTGCACCTTTAAATACCACTTCAGTCATGGGTAACATCCCTACATCTTCCTCAGTAAAGACCGAAGCAAAGAATTTATTCAGTCTCTCCGCTATCGCCTTGTCGCCTCTTAGTGCTCCTTTAACCCCTTTATTATCTAATGGACCAACTGACTCTCTCACAGGTTTTTTGCTACGAATGTACTTGAAAAGGTCTTTATTTCGCATTTTTGCTTCCGCAGCAAGCTTCTTCTTAAATTCTCTCTTTGCCTGCCTTATCAATGCCTTGCATTTGACTTGCCAGTGCTTGTGCTGTTTCCAGGTTTCGTCGTTTGGCTCTTTTTTCCATTTCCTGAAAGATGCTTTTTTGGCAACAACAGCCTCTCTGACCTCACCTTTAAACCATGCTGGCAGTTGTTTGGACTTCCTTCCACTTTTCTTAAAGCGTGGAATACAGCTGGTCTGGGCTTCCAAGATAGTATTTTTCAACAACACCCAAGCTTGATGTACGTCTTTAACCTTTGCAATTGCTCCTTTTAGATTTTTCTTAACTGTTTTCCTCATTTTATCATAGTCTCCCTTTCGAAAGTTAAAAGGTAGTACTGTGGATTTCCTTACTATCCCTCCTCCACTAATTAAATTAAAGTCGATCATGCTATGATCACTATTGCCAAGTGGCCCCAGCACCCTTATCTCTTGCACTAGATCTGGTGTTCCACTAAGGACTAGGTCTAATATGGCTTCCCCTCTGGTCGGTTCATGAACCAGCTGCTCCAAGAAGCAGTCATTTATTTCATCTAGGAACTTTATCTCCCTAGCATGTCCTGACGTGACACTGACCCAGTCGATACCGGGGTAATTTAAATCACCCATTATTATTACTGCGCTGTAACCTTTGTTAGCTTCCTTGATTTCTTTGAGCATTTCATCATCCATTTGGTCATTCTGGCCAGGTGCTCGATAGTACACCCCCACTGCCATTGCCTTCCCCCTTTTATATGGAATTTCAATCCATATAGATTCTACAGCAGATTTTGTTTCCTGCAAAACTTTAATCCTTTCTGAGTCAATGCCCTCTCTAACATAGAGCACAACCCCTCCACCAATTTGATCAGCTCTATCATTACGATATAGTTTGTACTCAGGTATCACAGTGTCCCACTGGTTGTCCTCCTTCCACCATGTCTCTGATATTCCAATCATATCTAACCTTTCATTTAGTGCTATATATTCTAACTCTCCCATCTTATTCTTTAGACTTCTAGCATTTGCATACAAGCATTTTAGAGAATGTATTTTATTCATGTTAATTTGGCTATTGTTAGACATGGGTAAATTGGGATCTTTAAGCTCTGTCTGCTCCATACTTGAGGGCATTTGGGCTACTTTACTCTTTTGTGGAACCTCTCTGCTTTTGGTAGTATCTTTCAAGGATACATTCTTCCGAACCATCCGCTCTTGGGCGACTGTCGGCTTTCCCCTAATATCTAGTTTAAAAGCTGCTCTATCTCCTTTTTAAAGGTTAATGCCAGCAGCCTCGTTCCATCCCGGTTAAGGTGAAGCCCATCCCTTCGGAAGAGCCCCTCCTTTCCCCAGAATGTTCCCCAGTTCCTAACAAATCCAAAACCCTCATCTCTGCACCATTGTCTCATCCACGCATTGAGACTCCGGAGCTCTGCCTGCCTTTTGGGTCCTGCGCGTGGAACAGGAAGCATTTCGGAGAATGCCACCATGGAAGTTCTGGATTTCAACTTCCTACCTAAAAACCTAAATTTTGCTTCCAGAACCTCCCTACCACATTTTCCTATGTCATTGGTACCGACATGTACCAAGACAGCAGACTCCTCCCAAGCACTATCTAAGACCTTATCTAGGTGGCGCGTGAGGTTCGCTACCTTCACACCAGGCAAGCATGTTACCAGGCGATCCTCATGTCCACCAGCCACCCAGCTATCTACATGCCTAATGATCGAATCACCAACTATAACGGCTGTCCTAACCCTTCCCTCATGGGCACATCGCCCTGGAGAAACTTCCTCGGTGCGAAAGGGTTTTACATCACCTGGAGGACAGGTCCTAGTTACAGGATCACTTCCTGCCACACCAGGGTGATGCTCTCCTGTCACGTGACCTCTCTCCTCCATGGCAACAGGGGTGCTGCCAGACTGGAGGTGGGACTTCAGGACTATATCCCTGTAGGTCTCGTCTATGTACCTCTCTGTCTGTCTTATGTTTTCCAAGTCTGCTACTTTAGCCTCTAGAGAACGGACTTGTTCCCTGAGAGCAAAGAGCTCCTTGCACCTAGTACACACGTAAGACCTCTCACCAACTGGGAGAAAATCATACATGTGACACTCAATGCAAAAGACTGGAAAGCCCCCATCCCGCTGCTGGACTGCTGTCTGCATCTTAGTTTTAAGTTTGTGTCTAGATCTTTAAGTTCTTACTTACTAGGGGTTGCTATGGGTATTTATACCAATAAAACTGTACCTAATATGTTTAATATACCTTGTTCACCTGAAGCTTAATTAATCTCAGGTCCTTAGTGTATGACTGATTTGGGTAATGAGCTTCACCTGAAAGCACCTCCTGGTCTTTTAAGATGTGTAAGTACCTATAAAGCTACGATTATCCCAGGGGTGGGTGGGTGTGGGGAGGGAGGGAAATAACACTTATTAAAAGAGGGCTGCTACACAGTACCCTGTCCTGTGCTGCTGAGGTAAGCTATATTCTTATTTGATTTAAATTATAGCTCTTAGCTGCTGCTAGGCTCTAACTTCTTATGAAATTTAAACTACAGTCTCTCTGCTGGGTTCTAAATTTAACCAGAAAGCTCTCTTCTGTGTTTTAAAACTAAAAGTACTTTTCTAATGCTAGGCCCTGAGTGACTATTAAATGTACCCTACAAGCTCTCTGCTGGGTTCCGAATGTAACCAGAAAGCTCTCATCTGTGTTTTAAATTCAAACTTTAATTGCTGCTACTAGGCCCTAACTGATCCAACAAAAACAGTGGGTTCACAGATTAAGTAGCTTTAATACAAAGAATTCTTTTTAGAAAATTACCAGAAGTATATACTCACAGTTGCAGATTTCTCTCCAGAAGTAACAGTCCCCCTTTCTAGTCGCCGGCCCGTGCCTACCTGGAACGCACCCGGAACTCCGCTTTTTTCTTACTGGCACTATCCCTTTGGAATTCCCTCCCCTTCCTCTCCAACTGGAGCCATCCTATCCCAAGTTTAAAGCACTCCTTAAAACCCACCTCTTTTGTTTAGCCTACGACCTCCCATCCAGCCTTCCCAGCTAACCTCCTCTTTCTCATCTGCTCCTTCTCTCCTTCCTTTTCTCTCTTCTATCTTGGGCGCTTGTTGATTTCCTATCATGAATTGTAGTTCCTGTTTTCTGGTCAAATTTGGCCTCTCTGTGTTTTTTTGATGTATTGTAAACCTCCCCGATTGTCTCCGAAGGTGCGGTATATAAAGAACCTTAATAAATATAAAGATAGTGCTTGCAAGTCTTTGCATGCTTTTTGCCCCTTTTAGTCCTTTATACCATCATTCCTAGATGATTTACTGAGTTTGATATACTGCTTTTTAAAAAAAGCAGTTTACAAAATAAATTAAAGTTTAAAAGAACAGATTAAAAACAAACAAAAGAAAATCTAAGATAGAGAGAAAAGAAACTCCATTTAAAGACAGTCAAGTAAAGAAAGCAAAGGAAACAAACTAATGCCCAGGCAAGACAATCACCACCCGATCACTGTTAAGATGGTAACACCAAAGGAAGGATGGAATGGATAACATCTTGTAGGATGTTGCAAGGTGAAGATGCGAGGGAAGGCTGTTCCAAAGGGAAGGGGCAATGAAGAAGAATGCAAAATGCCTAGTAGATTTGTGGCACACTTTGGCTGGTGGAGGGATGAAAGCGTAGTTACTCACCTGTAACAGGTGTTCTCCAGGGATAGCAGGAATCAGTCCTCACATATGGGTGACGTCGGTGCCGACAGAGCCCTCGTGCGGAGCAATTCCCCAGCTTTCAAAGAAAGCCTTTGGGATTGCATCGCGCATGCGCGGTCCCCTTCCCGCCCAAGGGTGCCATCTTGCTCAGTCAAATGACATAGCTAAAAAGACGGCAAGAATAGAAAAAAATTTATAACAGGACTGCAACTCCAGGGGAGGAGGGAGGGTCGTGAGAACTGATTCCTGCTGTCCCTGGAGAACACTTGTTACAGGTGAGTAACTATGCTTTCTCCAGGAACAAGCAGGAAGTCAGTCCTCACATATGGGACTCCCTAGCTATAGACCTCCGAGAACCCATAGCTGAAAAATGGCTCCCTCTAGAAGAGCCGCAGCAACTGCAATAGGAATTCAGCCGAGAACGTAACACCCCTCGGTAGCCTGACACCAAAGGGTCGGAGGGTTGGCGCTGCCTAAACCTCAAATAGGTTACGGAGTACTGCCTAGCCGAAAGCACTGTCCTGTCGGGACTCCCTATCCAGGCAGTAATGGGCCACAAAAGTCTGACTTGAAGACCAAGTTGCGGCCTGGCAGATGTCTGCCAGTGGAACAGAGCAGAAATGAGCCACTGATGCGGCCTTAGCCCTGACACGGTGGGCCGTGACTTGACCCTGCAACGGGAGGTCAGCCGCCCTGTACGCCCAGGCAATGCAGTCTGCCACCCAGGTAGACAGTGTGCGCTTGGAGACAGGAAACCCCAGCTTACTGGGGTCATAAGAGACGAAGAGCTGAGTAGCCCTTCGATGCCCCCTTGTATGCTCCAGGTAGAAGGATAACGCCCTCTTACAATCCAGGGTATGCAGGACTGCCTCTGCCCGGCTGGAATGCAGCCTGGAAAAGAAGGATGGAAGAATCACCTCTTGGTTGAGGTGGAAAGAAAAGACCACTTTTGGAAGGAAATTAGGGTGAATGCGGAGGACCATCCTATTCCTATAAAACCGTGTGTATGGTTTATTAGTTACGAGAGCTTGCAGCTCACTCACACGTCTGGCTGATGTGAGTGCCATCAGGAAGAGCACCTTCCAGGAGAGGAAGCGCAGATGGCAAGAGGACATCGGCTCAAAAGGTGGGCGAGAAAGCTGCTGCAAGACCACATTTAAATCTCACTCAGTTGCCAGAGGATGAACTGGGGGTTTCAGCAGAAGCAGACGTCTGAGGAATCTGGACACCAGGGGGTGAACCGAAAGAGGTTGCCCGTCCACTGGCGAGTGGTTTGCTGACAAAGCACTCAGGTGGACCCTGACAAAGTTAGACTTCAGACCTAATTCTGAGAGGTGAAGCAGGTACTGCAGCACCACTGGTACAAAGCAAGAGAAAGGGTTTTCGTTGTGCTGGTTACACCACACCTCAAACCTACGTCACTTGAAAGCATAGGATTTCCTAGTGGACTGCCTCCTTGAGGGCAGTAACACTTCTTCTACATTCCGAGGTAGGAGGAGAGGAGCCAACACTACCCTTTCAGCAGCCATGCCATCAGGTTGAGGGACTTGAGGTTGGGGGTGCAAGAGAGAGCCCTGCTCCTGGGGCAGGAGGCCAGGCTGCGTCAGATGACATAGCTTAGGCGAAAGACAAAAACAGGTCGAGGAGGCAACTCCTAGAGGAGGAGGGAGGGTTGTGAGAACTGATTCCTGCTGTTCCCAGGAAGCACCTGTTACAGGTGAGTAACTATGCTTTCTCAAGGAACAAGCAGGAAGTCAGTCCTCACATATGGCATATCCTAGCTCCAGGCTGCAGGGACCCAAACAACAGCACAAACGGCGACTACCAGAGGAGGCCCAGTTGCAGAGGACGAATTCCTATACAGAGACTCTGCAACGCCCAGCAATCCTCATCACCAACAGTCCGGGAGTCTGATCGACAGGTTGGAGGGCAGGAGTTGATTGGACCCTGAGTATGCTACAAATTACCTCCTGGCCGAAGGCACTGTCCTTGCAGTAATGTGCTGAAAAGGTATGCACTGAAGATTATGTGGCAGCTTTGCATATGTCCGTCATTGGTACTGAGCGTAAGTTAGCCATGAAGCGGCCATGGCACGGACGCGATGAGCGGTGATCCGGTGCTCCAAGGAAAGGCCTGCCTGCTCGTAAGTGAAGGCGATGCAATCCGCCACCCAAGAGGACAGAGTAGATAGATAGCTCTAAAAAGAATTACCATGCAACAATACTTGCTAATTCACTAAACAGACCTAGAGAATTATTCTCTATTGTGCAAAAACTAACGAATAACAATCATAACTCTTGCAAGGAAATCACAGAAATTTCCCCCCAGACTTTGGCAAATCACTACATAAATAAAACTAAGCACCTTCCAAAACTGCCAATAACAACGAACACATCTCAACATATTTACCCAGATAGCTGGTCTAACTTCTACCCCATAAAGCACAGTTACTTACCTGTAACAGGTGATCTCTGGGAACAGCAGGAATTAGTCCTCACATATGGGTACGTCGGTACCGACGGAGCCTGCGCGGGAAAGCTCCCCGGCCTTTCAGATGAAAGGCTTTTGGGGCCTCCCACTGCACATGCGCGCTGCCTTCCCGCCTTCCTGACCAGCTCTCTTCAGTTCGAGTTTAAAGCTGAGACAATAGAGAGAGGAAAGGAAGATAGATAGAGATACAACTCCTAGGGGAGGTGGGTGGGTTGTGAGGACTAATTCCTGCTGTTCCCAGAGATCACCTGTTACAGGTAAGTAACTGTGCTATCTCCAGGAACAAGCAGGAATAAGTCCTCACATATGGGGACTCCCTAGCTAAGATGCCTGGGAGATCCCCCTCCAAGGGTAAACCATCTTCGTATGGATCTCAGGCATCCATCCAGGGAAGGTGGGCAGGAGTTGTTTAAGTATGGAACAGGTGTTTGAGGACAGCCTGACCAAACAAGGCATCCCGGCGGGAGTCCTTGTCCAAGCAGTAATGGGCTGTGAAGGTATGAACCGAGGCCCAAGTGGCTGCTCGACAGATCTGATCTATGGATACAGAGTGAAGATGAGCCATAGAAGTAGCCATGGCTCTCACATTGTGAGCTGTGACATGGCCTTCCAGAGAAATGTTCTTACTCTGGTAAGCAAAAGAAATACACTGAGCAATCCAATTGGAAAGTGTACGTTTGGTGACTGGAAGTCCCAAATGAGAAGGATCAAAAGCCACGAAAAGTTGGGAAGACTTTCGATGTGGCTGAGTCCTGTTGAGGTAAAAGGCGAGAGCTCTTTTACAGTCAAGAGTATGAAGGTTCCTCTCTGCACTGGATGCATGAGGAGCCGGGAAAAAAACAGGTAGATATACCTCTTGATTAAGATGAAAAGGCGAGACCACTTTAGGCATAAAGTGGGGATTCGTCCTAAGGACCACCTTATCATGATGAAATCTGGTATAAGGTGGATTAGCCACCAAAGCCTGCAGTTCACTGATGCGGCGAGCCGAAGTGACTGCAATAAGGAAAAGAACCTTCCAGGAAAGAAATTTCAGGGAGGTAGATACCAACGGTTCAAAAGGTGGCTTCATAAGTTGACCCAGAACTAGATTCAAGTCCCATGCTACCGGAGGAGGTCGGATGGGAGGCTTAGTGAGGGTCAGGCCTCTCATGAACCTTGCAATAAGAGGATGAGAGGAGACAGGTTGTCCATTTATAGGTTTTAAGGATGCTGCAATAGCACTTAAATGGACTCGTACTGAATTAGTCTTGAGGCCTGCATTGGAAAGATGCAGGAGATAGTCCAGTAGAGAATTCAAAGGAAGTGCTAGAGGGTCAAGACCCTGTTGCGCACACCAAATGGAAAAACGTTTCCATTTGAAAGCATAGGAACGCCTAGTAGAGGGTTTCCTAGAGGCATGAAGGATATCTTTCACTGGTTGGGAAAGATTAAACTCATGAAGGCTTAAGCCTTCAGTAACCAAGCTCGGAGATGAAGGGACTTGGGGTTTGGATGCCACAAAGTCCCCTGGCTCCTGAGACAGAAGGTCTGGTGCAGCTCCCAGGTCCAAGGAGGAGCCCTGGGAGAGCTGTAGAAGGAGAGGGAACCACACTTGGCGTGGCCAGCGTGGAGCAATGAGGATCATAGATCCGTGATCCCTCTGAAGTTTGAACAGAGTCTTGGGAATCAAAGGAATGGGTGGAAAAGCGTACAGGAATTCCTGACCCCAATGTAGGAGAAAGTCATCGTTGGCCTGAGCTCCCTGACACGGAGTCCTGGAACAGAACCGGGGAAGTTTGGCATTCCACGGACTTGCAAAGAGGTCTATGTCCGGGGTCCCCCATTCCTGAAAGATTCTGCGTATCTGGTCCATATGTAGGGACCATTCGTGTGGGAGCAGAACTCGACTGAGTCTGTCTGCCCGAGAGTTTTGAACTCCTGGAAGATATACTGCCAGAAGATGAATTTGGTGCTCTCTGGCGAAGGCCCATAATCTGAGAGCTTCGTTGCAAAGTGACAGAGAGCCCGTCCCTCCTTGTTTGTTGACATAGAACATGGCTACCTGATTGTCTGTTTGGACTAGGACAGTCAGGTTGACAAGGAGGGTGTGGAAGACTGTGAGGGCAAGGAAGATTGCTCGCAGTTCCAGAAGGTTGATGTGAAGGGTGGTCTCCTGAGGAGACCAGGTGCCCTGAGTGGAGAGGTGCTGGAGATGAGCTCCCCACCCTGCTTGGGAGGCATCTGTTGTGAGGGTTGCTTGGGGCAACGAAGGTTGGAAGGGGATCCCCAACAACAGATTTTTGGAGGATGTCCACCACTGGAGAGACCAAAACAGTCATTTTGAGGTGAGTATTTGGTCTGAGAGCAGTCCTGATGCTTGAGACCACTGGGTGGCCAAGGTCCATTGAGCTGCTCTCATATGAAGACGAGCGTAGGGCACCACGTGTACCGTGGAGGCCATGTGGCCCAGAAGCTGCAGCATTTCTCTGGCTGACAAGTCACTTCTGGACTGAGCCTGGGAGGCCAAGCTTATTAGTCTTTGGCCTCGGACCAGAGGGAGGTAGGCCCTTGCAGTGGTGGAGTCCAATTGGGCCCCTATGAATTCCAGAGACTGAGTAGGGATGAGTTGGGATTTGGGAATGTTTACCACAAGTCCCAGATATTGAAGAATACGCCTTGTGCGGTCCAGAGACATCTGGGCTTCTGACTGAGATGGAGCTCGGATGAGCCAGTCGTCCAGATATGGGAAGACAAAGATTCCCATGCCTCTGAGAAATGCAGCTACGACTGCCATGCATTTTGTGAAAACTCTTGGAGCAGAGGCCAGACCGAAGGGTAGTACTCTGTACTGGAAATGTTTTCCCTGGAACAGAAATCTTAGATATTTTCTGTGGGATGGATGGATGAGTATATGAGTGTACGCATCCTTGAGATCTAGAGAACAAAGCCAATCCTGACTCTGAAGGTATGGAAGGAGAAGGCCCAGAGAGAGCATTTTGAATTTCTCCTTGAATAGAAACCTGTTCAATTCTCTCAGATCTAGGATAGGTCTGAAGCCCCCTGTCTTCTTTGTTATGAGAAAGTAAGGGGAGTAGAAACCTAACCCCTGTTGTGGAGGAGGAACCTCCTCTATTGCCCCTTGGGCAAGAAGAGAAGAGACTTCCTGACCCAACAGGGTCAGAAGAGATGGGGGAGAACTGAATTGCCTCACCATGGTATGGGGAGGAAGGCTGGAGAAATGAAGTTTGTAGCCCTCCCGGATAATAGAGAGGGTCCATTGCTCTGATGTGATTTGTTCCCATCTGGGAGCAAAATGAGCTAGCCTTCCAGGAATGGTGAGGGGCTCTGGTTGTTCTAGAGCCAGAAACGGCAAGTTCTCTAGAGGCAAGTCAAAACCCCTGAGGGGGTTGAGCCTGCTGGGGTGTAGCAGACACTGCAGGCTTTGACTTTACCTGCTTAGATTGTTGACGCTTAGCCGCAAAGCGAGGCTGAGCAGATTGCTGGCCAGTATTTGTGGGAAATCTGGTCTTTTTATAGTAAGGCCTTTTAAAAGACTTCTTTTTGGCAGGGGTAGAAGTAGACTTGGAAAGTCTATCTAGAGTGGCATTTTCTGCATCCATTTGAGCAGCTTTAATCTGCCAGTCTTCCCCAAATAAGTTCTCACCGGTACAGGGCAGATTCCTGAGGCCATCTACAACCCAGGGTTCTAGGTCAGAAGCCTGGAGCCAAGCGAGACGTCGGGCTGCAATAGCAATTCCCGAAGCTCTGCCTGCAACTTCAAAGGAATCAAAGGCTGCCCTGTTGGAGAACTTGGAGACCTCTGAAAGTTGTGTCACCATAGAAAAGAAGTCCGCCCTTTGATCATCAGGGATAAAGGGGGCAAAATTCTGTATTTTTAGGGCAAGTTGCCCAAGAAACATGCCCATATAAAGGCTATAAGAATTGATCCTGGCTATAAGCATACTAGCCTGGAACATCTTTCTTCCAAAAGAGTCTAGGGTCTTACATTCTCACCCTGGAGGGGTAGAAGAATGCCTTTTAGGACTCTTTATTTTCTTCATGGCAGACTTCACCACAATAGAGTGGTGAGGCAGCTGAGTTTTCTGGAACCCAGGCGAAGGAGGGACCCGATACATGGTGTCCAACCTACGGGAATGGGGAGACAGTGTTAAAGGAGTCTCCCACAAATTCATCAAGTGTTCTTGAAGGATTTCATGGACAGGCAGAGTGACTGCCTCTTTAGGAGCTTTTGAGTATCCTAAAATGTCCAATTTTTTTGATCTGGGTTCTTTTTCAGAAGATGTAGCAATAGAAAGTGCTTTAGCTACATCAACAATGAAATCCTGAAAGGATAAATCCTCTGGAGGAGACATCCTCCTCTTTGGAGAAGAGGGCTCCTCAGGAAGAGTAAGCTCAGCAGAGTCATCAGAGGAATTGAATTCATCAGAATAATCTGAGTCTTCCCTCTGTACTGCCAATGTACGATACGCATACCGATCGGTATCGACATCGGGCGTATCGGGCATGGGATCGGTACCAGGCGAAAGCCGGAATCCGGCATGCGGAACCGATCGACGTTTGGAAGTCGATGGTCTCGGTTCCGGTGTGGATACCGGAACCGTGGTCGGTACCGATGAAATCGGTACCGAGGGCGTCGCAGCCTTTATGAATGCCAGAACGGCCTGCTGCATGGTCTGGACAGTACTGCCCATAGACGCCACTACTGCCTGGATGTCGGTACCGGTATGGGCCGGTACCCCAGAGCAGTCCAACAGGTGATCGGTCGAGGCCGTGCCATCGATGTCAACCTGTGACCCCATGATTGCTTTGGAGGCCGGAACCTCCCGCCGGGGTTTTTTGGCCTGGGCAGAATCCTCGAACTCAAAATTGAGAGCCTCTCGATCTTTAGAAAGAGATTTGCTTTTAGAGGATTTGCCCACAGAAGTTTTCGTTACCTGAGATCCATCCGGAGAGGAAGACCTGGATGACTGTGATGCTTCTGAAGGAAACAGCACATGGAGCTTGTTGGCCCGGTTCTGCAAACCACGTTTAGACATCTGGGTGCAGGATGGGCAGTCCGGTATGGAGTGTTCAGGTCCCAAACATTTGAGACACCATTCATGGGTGTCTGTGACAGAAATGACAGCACTGCATTTGGTACATTTTTTAAAACCAGGGACTGGCTTCTCCATGAGGAGAATTTGTGTAGGCCTTAAGGCCTAACAACAGGTACCAAGCTGTGCTGAAGAAAATAAAAAAGTCTTTTTTTTTTTTTTTTATAAAGAAAGAAAGAGAGACCGGCGGTACCGGTTTCGGTATGGGGAAGGCAGGTACGCGGTCTAAAGAAAAAGAACAAATTTAACAATTTCTTCAGCGGTGACAGGAACACGACCTGCTGGCTCCGCGGAAAAAGAGAAACTGAAGAGAACTGGTCAGGAAGGCGGGAAGGCAGCGCGCATGTGCAGTGGGAGGCCCCAAAAGCCTTTCATCTGAAAGGCTGGGGAGCTTTCCCGCGCAGGCTCCGTCGGTACCGACGTACCCATATGTGAGGACTTATTCCTGCTGGTTCCTGGAGATCTAAAGATACACTCGAGAACATAATACTAAACCTAAACACCACTACGTCTTATCTTGACCCATGTCCAGTAACCTGGATAAAAAATTCCCTCCCAATCCTATCTCCATTCATTCTCCCAATAATCAACCTATCCTTAACCAATGGGTACCTATCACCAACACTAAAGCACGCACAGATTCGCCCACTACTTAAAAACACCACCCTTGACAAAACATCACCAAATTCATACAGACCTATTTCAAGCATACCTTTCATGTACATAGTTTCCTAAGTTTGCTATAAACTTGAATGTAAATAGTTCCCCAAGTTCTCCTCCATGTTAACTCCCCGTTTTATGTAAACGACGGCCAATGTATCTGGTCAAGTGTTCTATTGTTTTGATGTAAACCGCGCTGATGACAAATAGCGCGGTATATAAGAAATGTTAAATAAAATAAATAAATAAATAAATAAATAAATAAAAACTAATTGAAAAGACTGTACAAATTCAAACGCAGGAATATATAGACAACTCAGCCCCCCTGGATGATCAACAATATGGTTTCCGCCCTCGCCATGGAGTAGAGACACTTCTAACTGTTTTAACTGATACACTCGTAATATAGCTAGTGATATAGCGGAAGGGCTGTCGGGTAAGGTTTGCCTCTTTGCGGATGATACCAAAATCTGCAATAGAGTAGACACCCAGGAAGGGGTAGATAACATGAGGAGGGATCTAGCTAAGCTTGAAGAATGGTCTAGAATTTGGCAGCTGGGATTTAATGTTAAAAAATGTAAGGTCATGCATTTGGGCTGCTGCAATCCAAGGGAGCAATACAGTATAGGAGGTGAAGTACTTTTGTCCACTAAAGAAGAACGGGACCTAGGCGTGGTTGTGTCTGATGATCTTAAAGTAGCTAAACAGGTGGAAAAGGCGACGGCAAAAGCTAGAAGGATGCTTGGGTGCATACGGAGAGGAATGGCTAGCAGAAAAAAGGAGGTGATAATGCCTCTGTATAAGTCTTTGGTGCGACCTCATTTGGAGTATGGTGTGCAATTCTGGAGACCGCACCTTCAAAAGGATGTGAACAGGATGGAGTCGGTGCAGAGGGTTGCTACCAAAATGATTAATGGGCTTCATTATAAAGCATATGAGGACAGACTTAAGGATCTTAATATGTATACCTTAGAGGAAAGGCGGGATAGAGGTGATATGATCGAGATGTTTAAATACCTCCGTGGCATAAATGTTCAGGGAGAGAGAGCCTCTTTCAATTGAAAGCAAGTTCTGCTACGAGGGGACATGGGATGAGGGTGAAGGGAGATAGATTCAGGAGTGATATGCGGAAATATTTCTTTACGGAAAGAGTAGTGGATCCGTGGAATAGTCTCCCAGTGGAGGTGGTAGAGATGAGGACAGTAACTGAATTCAAGAAAGCATGGGACCAACACAGAGGATCTCTAAAGGCAAAAAGTGGACTGTTGTAGTTGTTATGGAAGGACAGACTAGATAGGCCATGTGGTCTTTTTCTGTCGTCATGTTTCTATGTTTCTATGTTTCATACTCCTATTCATAGACATATCTGCGGCATTTGATAGTGTTCATCATACCATAATGCTCAACAATCTTAAACAAATAGGGATAAAATCAACAGTGCTAAATTGGTTTACCTCATATCTAGGCAATAGAACCCAAACTGTCAGAATAGGAAACACATCTAATATATATAATCAGGAAATTGGCCTACCCCAAGGTTCTGCCCTATCAGCCCTCCTATTTAACATCTATATAAAACAGGTCTGTAACATATTCAAAAAATTCAAGGTATACTATCATTTGTATGCAGACGACATAATGATGTATATCCCATTCACGATCCCCAATCTACCACTTAAATTACTCACTGAATGTTTCAACGAAATTACTACCTGGCTAAATAACAATAACCTTGCCATCAATCACTCTAAAACCGAAGCACTAATTGTAACCAAAAACCAATCATACTCTCCCCCACCACACATTATACTTCAGGACCACGATATCAAAATAAAAAATGTACGATATTTAGGCGTCATACTGGATACACATCTCAGTATGAATATGCACATAAGAAACACAACAAAGAAAGAGTAGTTACTCACCTGTAACAGGTGTTCTCCAGGAGCAGCAGGAATCAGTCCTCACATATGGGTGACGTCGGCGCCGACGGAGCCCTCGCAGAGCAATTTCCCCAGCTTTCAAAGAAAGCCTTTGGGAATTGCAGCGCGCATGCGCGGTCCCCTTCCCGCCCAAGGGTGCCATCTTGCTCGGTCTGATGACATAGCTAAAAGACAGCAAAAAATTAGCAAAAACGAAATGATATGACTGCAACTCCAAGGGGAGGAAGGAGGGTTGTGAGGACGGATTCCTGCTGCTCCTGGAGAACACCTGTTACAGGTGAGTAACTACTCTTTCTCCAGGACCAAGCAGGAAGTCAGTCCTCACATATGGGACTCCCGAGCTTAAGGCTACCGGAGACCCCAAGCAGAAAAAAGGAGCTCCCTCTAGCTCAGCAGCACAGAAGGAAGGAATCTTCCCTGAAAACCGCCCCCGACCGGTAGCCCAACATCTGGGTCGGAGGGTAGGAGTTGCCTAAACCTCAAAGAGATTATGGAGAACTGCCTGACCGAAAGCACAGTCCCTGCGGGACTCCCTCTCCAGGCAGTAATGGGCCGCAAAAGTCTGGCTTGAAGACCAAGTAGTGGCCCAGCAGATGTCTGCCAACGGAACAGAGCGGAGATGAGCCACTGACGCAGCCTTCGCCCTAACACGATGAGCCGTGACTCGACCCTCCAACGAGAGGCCGGCTGCCCCATAAGCCCAAGCGATACAGTCAGCAACCCATATGGACAAAGTATGCTTGGAGACAGGTAGCCCCAACTTATTGGGGTCAAAAGAAACGAAGAGCTGAACAGCTCTCCTATGCTCTCGCATACGATCAAGGTAGAAGGATAAGGCCCTCCTACAATCCAGGGTATGCAGGACCATCTCAGCTCGGCTGGAGTGGGGCCTGGGAAAGAAGGTCGGAAGAACCACCTCCTGGTTGAGATGAAACGGAGAAACCACCTTTGGAAGAAACTTAGGGTGAGTCCGCAAGACTACCCTATTCCTGTAGAACCTAGTGTAAGGGGGATCAGACACTAGGGCCTGCAGTTCACTAACGCGCCCAGCATAAGTAAGGGCTACCAAAAACAAAGTTTTCCAGGAAAGAAAACGAAGAGGGCAGGTAGCCATAGGCTCAAAAGGCGGACAGGTAATCCGCTGCAAGACCACATTCAGATCCCAGTCAGGGGCTGGAGGCCGCAAAGGAGGCCTCGGAGAAAACGAGCCACCAAAGGGTGGTTGGAAAGAAGCCTGCCATCCACCTGTGCGTGATGCGCAGAAAGAGCACTGAGGTGGACTCTGACAGAGTTGGACTTAAGGCCCAGATTGGAGAGGTAAAGCAAATATTGCAAGACCACTGCCACCAAGCAGGAGAAGGGATTCTCAGACTGTTGAGCACACCAAATGGAGAACCGACGCCACTTAAGAGTGTAGGACTTCCGGGTGGAAGGCCTCCTCGAGGCCAAGACAACCTCTTCCACCTCCCGAGGCAGCAGGAGGAGAGCAAGGACTACCCTTTCAGCAGCCAGGCCATCAGTTGAAGGGACCGGAGGTTGGGGTGTAGGAGAGACCCCTGATCCTGTGTCAGGAGATTGGGTTGAAACCCCAGAGGAAGAGGAGTGTCCACCGCCAGCTGCATAAGAAGCGGGAACCAAGGTTGTCTCGGCCACCGGGGAGCCACTAGGATCATCGAGGCTTTGTCTCTGAGAACTTTGAAGAGTGTCCGAGACACCAGTGGCATGGGAGGAAAGGCATACAAGAGGCCCGTGGACCATGGAATCAGAAAAGCATCCGCCGCTACTCAGAGGATGCGGTTGCCGAGAGCAGAATATGGGAAGCTGCGTGTTCAGTGGACTGGCAAAGAGATCCATGGTGGGGAGGCCCCACTTGAGAAAGATCTGCTGAACTACCAACGGATCCAATCTCCATTCATGAGGTTGGAGGATCCTGCTCAGCCTGTCTGCCAGGCAATTTTCTTGACCGGGGAGATAGACAGCTTTGAGGAAGATGCCGTGAAGGACGGCCCAAGAGCATAGTCTTCGTGCCTCCTGACAGAGAAGGAAGGAGCCCGTGCCTCCCTGTTTGTTCACGTAGAACATTGCAACTTGATTGTCCGTCTGGACTAGTACAGATTGGTGAGAAGTGAGGTGGGCGAAGGCTCTCAGAGCTAGGCGAATGGCTCTGAGCTCCAGGAAGTTTATCTGCTGAGCAGACTCCCAAGGAGTCCAGAGGCCTTGAGTACATGTCCCCTGGCAATGTGCTCCCCAACCCAGGAGAGAAGCATCGGTCGTTAGCACCTGAGAAGGCGGAGGAGATTGAAAATCCACTCCAAGCACCAGTTTTGGCAGATGAATCCACCACTGAAAAGAAGAGACTAGCAGGTCGGAGACCTGTACTGAGTCCGCCAGGTTCCCCGTGGCTTGATGCCATTGAGTGCGAAGGCACCATTGAGCAGGACGCATGTTCAGGCGGGCATTGGGGGTTACATGGACAGTGGAAGCCATATGGCCGAGCAGTCGCAGAAATTGCCTTTGCAGAGACCAGGGAATTGCTGCGAAAGTGGCTGGCTAGATTCATGAGCCTGTGTGCCCTGTCCAGAGGCAGGAAGGCCTTTGCCTGAAGTGTGTTCAACCTTGCGCCGATGAATTCGAGATCCTGAGAGGGGAGCAAAGCGGACTTTGTGAAATTTATGACAAATCCCAAGTGCTGGAGCAGAAATACAGTGCGAAGAGTGGCTTGAGTGGCCTCCTGGGAAGAGTGGCCCCTTATGAGCCAGTCGTCCAGGTATGGAAATACAAAGAGGCCTTGAAGCCTTAGATAGGCCGCCACCACTGCTAGGCATTTGGTGAACACCCTGTGGGCGGAGGATAGGCCAAAGGGAAGGACTCTGTACTGGTAATGATTTCCTCCCACAACAAACCGGAGATATTGTCTGTGGTCTGGATGAATAAGGATGTGAGTATAGGCATCCTTTAGATCTAAGGAGCATAGCCAGTCTCCCTGCTGGAGGTAGGGCAGCAGGATTCCAAGGGTGAGCATCTTGAACTTTTCCCTTGTCAGGAACTTGTTGAGGTTTCGCAAGTCCAGGATGGGTCTGAGGCCTCCTGTTCGTTTTGGTATCAGGAAATACCTGGAATAAAAGCCTTGACCTCTCAGGTGGTGGGGCACCGGTTCCACAGCCTGTTCCTGAAGACGACCTGCTAACTCCTGAAGGAGCAAGTCCCTGTGCAGAGGGAGTCTGGGAGGCTCCCCTGGAAAGTAGGAGGGAGGTAACTGGTGAAAGTGAAGAAGATAGCCTTTTTGAACTATATGAAGCACCCAGGTATCTGAAGTGACTGCTGACCATCTTTGGGCAAAGTGGACCAGCCGGCCTCCTGTGCTGAGAGAAACCAGTGGAGGGGAAGAGGCTATGCTGATGGAGTCAAAAGCCCCCACCCTGCTGAGCAGGGGCCAGTGTTGTGGGCTTGGGGGCTTGCTGCCTACGGGACCCATTACCCCGTCCCTTGGCCTGCTGACCCTGTGGGGGAGCTACTGGGGCCTGAGAGTGAGGGTAGTGTTTATAGGCAGCTGCCTTCCTCGGGTAAAAGGGCTTTTTCCCCCGAGCCCTTCTTTTTATGAGAAGGGGCAGAGGTTTTCCTGGACAGCCTAGTCCTGGGTCAGAGTCTCAGTCTCGGGTTCTGTAGCCTTTTCAGCCATGGGCTTGCCAAAGAGGTTTTCACCTTTGCAGGGGACATCGACCAACTTGTCCTGTACCCATGGCTCGAGGTCGGATGACTGAAGCCAAGCCTGTCGGCGGGCACCGATGCCAGCTCTGGCTACCCGAGCCGATGCTTCGAAGCCATCGTAGGCTGCTCGAGAGATAAATTTCGAGCACTCACGAATACCTGTGGATAGGGCCTGGAACCTCTGCAAAGGTTCCTCGGAGAGACCAGCAGAGAACCCGGCAATTTCTTTTGCCAGGTTTCGGAGATACATGCCCATATAGAGCTGGTAAGTCTGGACTCGACAAGCAAGCATAGAGCCCTGGAAGCACTTCCTACCGAGGGCATCCAGGTTCTGGGCCTCCCGGCCGGGAGGCACCGAGGAGTGCATCTTCTGACTCGAGTCGATGCATGGCCGATTCCACCACCATGGAATGGTGCGGTAGTTGTGCCTTTTGGAACCCGGGGCTCTTGCGGACTCGATAAATGGAATCGACCCGCTTGCTTAACACCGGCACCGACGCCGGGCTCTCCCACATGCGGAAGAGAAGTCGCTCCAGCATCAGAGGAACCGGTACAGTAAAGGCCTCCTTCGGGGGAGAGTCATACTGGAGGGCATCGAGCTCTTCGGCTTGAGGCTCCTCCTCGGGGAATGCCAAGGCTTTGGCCATATCCCGCACGAAGTCCAAGAACTGGGTGTCCTCCAGGGGGGATCGTCTCCGAGGTTCGGACTCGGGCGAGTCCGATGGGACACAGCAGTCCGAAAAGTACCAGGGGACTCTTCGTCCTCAGTCTCCCAGGCCGATTCCTCGGAGGAGGAATCGAGCGGCTCCGGTCGGGCGGGCATCGTTGCTGTCTGCCCCGACGCTGACGGAGTCGGCGTCGACGACCTCGGTCCAGAACGAGAGGCTGAGGGAGACCGCGACCGAGGATCGACTCGAGCCCGCATGGACTCGAGGATCGGCTCGGTCTCCGGGGTCGACTTGGACGTCGACGTCCCGGCGGTCGGGGCAGAAGCACCGGCGAGGCCAGCGATCAATGCCCGCTGCTGGTCCATGAAGGCAGCCAAACTGCTCTCGAAGGCCGTCAACCTGAATCCGAGCTCAGGAGACCCAGCAGCCCCCGACTCGGGCCCCGACGGCGTCGAGCCCGACGTCGGCTCCTTCGGAGGTGAGTCCACGAGGACTACAGTACTCACGTGTCCAGGAGACTCCAACTCGAGACGAGGATGTTTTGAAGGCCTCTCCGACTCCGAGGACCCAGGACGGCTATTGGGGCTATGCGACCTGGCCCTCGAGGAACCAGGAGCGTCCACCGACGCCGCCCTCGCGGGTTTCTTCTTCCGATGATGCTCCCGGGCAGGAGACCCCCGCTCAGAGGAACTCCGACGATGCTCAGGACAGGAGTCCCGGGACGTCGAAGTCTCTGACGAGGTCCGGGCCCGGCCGGATGCGGAGTCAGAGAAGATTTTTTCCCTTTGTTGCTGCCGACTCCTCAACGCTTTAGAGGACATCTTGCTACATGGACCACAGATCATCGGGTTGTGATCGCGTCCAAGGCAGCGGAGGCAGCAGTCGTGTGTGTCGGTAAGAGACATAAGTTTCTTACACCAATCACACTTTTTAAACCCGCTGGCAGCCATCGGGGGAAAAAGGGCCCCTGCAAGGTCAAAAGACAGGGCTGCCAGGAAAAGGAAAAAATGGCGCGAACACCAGTCACGAAGGACAAAAACCGAAAAAATCACGAAAGGACTCGATACCGGTGTATCGAGTCCAGGCGGGAAAAGGATCCGGGGTCGAATCGAGACAAGAAAGAATAATAAAAATCAACTTTTTCAGCGGCGATCACAAACAGCGTCTGTAGGGCTCCGTGGAAAAAAGAAGACTGAGCAAGATGGCATCCTTGGGCGGGAAGGGGACCGCGCATGCGCGCTGCAATTCCCAAAGATTTTCTTTGAAAGCTGGGGAAATTGCTCCGCGAGGGCTCCATCGGCGCCGACGTCATCCATATGTGAGGACTGACTTCCTGCTTGGTCCTGGAGAAAATTTACTTCAAGCTCAAAATCTTAAAACAGCTACGTCCTCTAATACATTTACAAGATTTCACGAAAATAATACATGCAATAACCACCCCTCACTTTGACTTCGCCAACCTGACTCTACTAGGGGTAACGAAACAAAACATAAAAAGACTCCAACTTGCACAAAACGCAGCAGCCAGAATCATCATGAATGTCCCACCATTTCATCACATAACACCTATACTGGCAAATCTTCATTGGCTACCAATACAAAGCAGAATACTATACAAAACACTAACACTAACCTTCAAGGCTCTAAACAATATGGTCCCACCGACCCTAAAAAATCGCATATCTAAAGAATCAACCAATAATCAACACAGAAGAGACCAAACAAACAAATTAAGGACCCCAAAAGAATACATAAAAGCTAAAAAGACAACAAACAAAAAAGCATTTTCCCATGAGGCCCCCATTATCTGGAATGACCTCCCAGAGGAAATCAGATCAATAATCGAGATCAAAGAGATCCGTAAGAATCTAAAAACACATCTGTTTAAGGCACACTACGGGCTATCAACAAACTCCCTCTCCCAACAAGAAAACGGATAACAACACTGTTTGACAGAGTGACACAAAATTGACATGACCTAGGACTGCTCTCCGCTAAGATTTTACACTAGTTTAGAAATTTATAAAGTCTTTATACGTCTTATGTAAGGCAAGCATATCCCAATTTTGTATATAGTTCTCAAAATGTTGTTTGTTATTTCACAACTTTCCTTTGTTTTAAGACGTTCCTTGTAAACGATTACTGACTGTTTTGTTGTATAATAGTTACACTGTTTCAGACGTTCATTGGAAAACAGACAACAGCCTGTTATATTGTTGTTAAATGTAAACCGCATCTGATCTCTGGAAGGTGCGGTATATAAGCGACTGTTAATTAAATTAAATTAATGCCACCACCCTCCCGTGATGTGGTTGAGGGGAGCAGAACCGCAGAAGATGAGCGTTGTCCAGAGAGGCAAACAGGTCCAGAGCAGGCCTGCCCCAGAGCCAGAAGAGCCTCTGAGACACCTCGGGGTCCAGGCACTGGTAAGTACACTGCCCTTAGGGTCATGCAGTTGTGCACCGCAAAGGAGTGAACTGCTATGACCTCCTGACAGAGGGAGTAGGAGCCCGTTCCACCCTGCTTGTTCACGTAAAACATAGCCACCTGGATGTCTGTTTGAACATAAGAACATAAGATATGCCATACTGGGTCAGACCAAGGTCCATCAAGCCCAGTATTCTGTTTCCAACAGTGGCCAATCTAGGTCATATGTACCTAGCAGTTTCCCCAAGAGACACAAGTTCCACAATGCTTGTACTGGGTCAAGCATTGATATCTTCGGTTACTTCTTAATAATGGTTTATGGACCTTTTCTCCAGGAACTTGTCCAAACCTTTTTTAAACCCAGCTACACTAACAGCCTTTACTACATCCTCCGGTAACAAATTCCAGAGTTTGATTACACGTTGAGTGAAAAAATATTTTCTTTTATTAGTCTTAAATAGTTTACCCTATAGCTTCATTGCATGTCCCCATGTCTTTCTATATTCTGATAAGGTAAACAATCGATCTACGTTTACCCGTTCCACTCTGTTCATTAATTTATAGACTTCTATCATATCTCCCCTCAGCCGTCTCTTTTCCAGGTTAAAGAGCCCTAACCTTTTTAGCCTTTCTTCATAGGAGTATCCTTCCATCCCCTTTACCATTTTGGTGGCTCTTCTCTGAACCTTTTCTAAAATCGCTATATCCTTTTTAAGATACAGCGACCTGAATTGCACACAATATTCAAGGTGCGGTCTCACCATGGAACGATATAGAGGCATTATAATATCTTTTGTTTTATTTTCCATTCCTTTCCTTATCATACCTAGCATTCTATTTGCTCTCTTGGCCGCCGCTGCACACTGGGCTGAGGGTTTTAACATGGTATCCACAATGACGCCTAAATCTTTTTCCTGGGTGGTGGTTCCTAATGTGGAACCTTGCATCGTGTAACCATAGTTTGGGTTGTTCTTCCCTAGGTGCATAACCTTGCACTTGTCCACATTAAATTTCATCTGCCATTTTGATGCCCAGTCTTCCAATTTATCAAGATCCTCTTGCAATTTTTCACAATCCTCTTGGGTTTTAACAACTTTAAATAGTTTTGTGTCATCTGCAAATTTGATAACCTCACTCGTTATTCCACTTTCCAGGTCATTTATGAATATGTCAAAAAGCAGCGGACCCAGCACAGATCCCTGGGGTACACCACTATTCACCTTTCTCCATTGGGAAAATTGGCCATTTAGCCCTACACTCTGCTTTCTATCTTTTAAACAGTTCCTGATCCACAATAGTACATTGCCTCCTATCCCATGACTCTTTAGTTTTGCCAAAGGTCTCTGATGAGGGACCTTGTCAAAGGCTTTCTGAAAGTCCAGATACACAATATCAACCGACTCACCTTTGGCCACCTGAATGAGGATTGGAAGGCTTTGGAGCAGGTGGCGGAAGTCCTGCAGGGCCAGAAAGATAGCCTGGGGCTCGAGGAGGTTGATCTGCAGGAGGGACTCCTCGGGAGACCATTGGCCCCGAGTGCGATGGCCCTCGCAGTGCGCACCCCAGCCTGCCAGGGAGGCATCCGTAAACAGAATCCTCTGCGGTGCTGGTGCCTGGAAAGGCATCACCACCCTGAGGTGGTGCAGGGACTTCCACCAGGTAAGGGAGGCCCCACCAGCTGCCGGGTGACCCATACCCTGTCCTGCAGTCTGTCTGTGGCCTGAGACCACTAAGACTGGAGGCACGACTGGGCCGCTCACATGTTTAGGTGGGCTAGGGGCATAACGTGCAACATTGAGGCCACGTGGCTGGCACCAACCTGCAGGCTTGCACCTCCCCGGCCAACTGCATCAGGCAATGAGTCCTGTCTTCTGGGAGGAAAGTCTTGGCCAGCAGAGTGTTCAGCTGGGCCCCTATAAATTCCAGGGTCTGCTTTGGGGAGAGCCTGGACGAATAGTTGATGACGAAGCCCAACTGATGAAGGGCATGAATGGTCAGCCTTGTGGCCCAGGCCGCCTCCCCGGCGGTGCTGCCCCTAATGAGCCAGTCGTCCAGATAGGGGAAGACGTGATCTCCTTGAAGGCACACATGTGCGGCCACTGCAGCCAGGCACTTTGTGAAGACCCTTGGGGAGGAGGAGAGCCTGAATGGGAGCACCCTGTACTGGAAATGCAGACCTCCCCACCACAAACCTCAGATATCACCTGTGGGAGGGTTGAATCAGGATGTGGGCATAAGAGTCCTTGAGATCCAAGGAGCAAAGCCAGTCTTCCTGGCGGAGGTAGGGCAGCAGTGTTCCAAGGGACAGCATCTTGAACCGCTCCCTCACCAGGAACCTGTTGAGGTTGCATAGATCCAGGATAGGCCGGAGGCCTCCTGTTCTTTTAGGGACAAAGAAATACCTTGAGTAGAAACCCCTGTCCCAGGGGTGGTGGGGCACAGGTTCCACCGCCTTGTCCCTGAGCAGATTTGCAAGCTCTGTGATAAGTAAGGCCTGGTGAAGGAGGGGAAGGGGTGGCTCCCCTGGAAAGTACTCTGGAGGGCTTTGTTGCAAGTGGAGGGAATAACTCTCTCTCACTACCTGCAAGACCCACTGGTCTGTAGTGATGGCAGCTCAGCTGTCGGCAAAGGAGGCCAGATGACCCCCTATGGGCTGAGTTGGGTCTCCTGGGGGAGGGGAGACACTGCCGAGTCAAAAGCTCCCCCCTGACTGAGGGGGCACTGATGCCTAGGTTTTGGGCTTCCTGGGCCCATGCCCTTGGCCCTTCTGCTGTGCGGGTTGATGAAGCTGACCCTGGTAAGGCTGGTAATGGCTGGCTGAGGAGTAATCCTTTTTCCTCGGGAAAAAGGTCTTCTTTCCCTAGGGCTTCTTCCTGGGGAGAGCAGAGGTTTTTTTTGGAAAGCTTCTGCTGGGTAACTATTTCGACTTCGATCTCAGCAGCCTTATCAGACATCGGCTTCTCAAAAAGGTTCTCCCCATTGCATGGCACGTCCAGGAGCTTCTCCTGCACCCACTGCTCGAGGTCCGAGGTCTGTAGCCAAGCCTGGCGCCGAGCCCTGATGCCTGCTGCTGCCACCCGGGCTGAGGCTTCAAACCCATCATAGGCAGCTCCAGAGAGAAACTTAGAGCAGTCCCAGACAGCCCTGGTCAGGGACAAGAAGCACTAGAGAGGTTCCCCGGCGAGGCCCGCTGAGAATCCCAAGAGATCTTTGACCAGGCTCTTGAAAATAAATCCCCTTAATCTTGTATATGGCACCCGAGCATGGTGCCCTGGTAGCACTTACGGCCCAGGGCTTTGAGGGCCCGGGCCTCCTGGCCCGGGGGCACAGAAGAGGAAGTCTTTTGAATCTTAAGCTTTTGCATAGACGACTCCACCACCATTGAGTTGTGGCGGAGCTGAGGCTTGTGGAACCCCAAACCCTTCCATACTCTGTAAATGGCGTCGACTGATTACCGGCACTGAGGCTGGGGTCTCCCAAGTCCGGAGCAGGAGCCTCTCGAGGATGGGTAGGATTGGGACTGTGAGAGTCTCTTTAGGCGGAGACTCGTTTTGTAAAATTTCCAGCTCCTTGGTGCGCGGGTCCTCCTCGGACTCAGTCTGCACCGAGAGAGCCTGGGCCATGTCCCCAATGAAATCATGGAATGCCACATCCTCAGGTGGGGAGGGGAGTGGAGTCGAGGCTGCGGGGGTGAAAGCTCTGAGAGAACATCCCGATGTTGGGAAGTCTCGGGAGAAGCCTTGCCCTTGGTCTCCTATTCGGAGCCCGAGGTCGTCGAGGACTCAGCCTCAGAGGTAACCCCCAAGAACCAGTGACCACCCGAGGACCGGGGGTCGGATCACCGCAGGCTCATCGGGGAGGACTAGAGCCCTGAGAATCGGGACCAGGACCTCAACTGTGGCCGAGGACTTACCGGAGGCCAGCGGCGCTTGGTGCCTGGTTCGATGCCCCGGGCATCCCCTGAGACTGGGGGGGCCAGGTGTCGAGGCTGATGCTGCTGGGAGTCCAGACATCAACGCCTGCTGCAAGGCCAGAATGGAGGAGAGACTCTGCTCCATTGCTGTCATAAGGGCTTCGAGAGCCAATGGCCCAGCAGCCTGCGGCGCGGACACCGAGGGCCTTGGGTCCGGCGCCGGCACTCCGGCTAGTGTGTCCTCCAGGAGGACTATGGGTTCCCGAACCCTGGCGCAGTCACTGCTGGCCGAGGGCTCCTGCTCGAGAGTTTAAGCAGGTGCTGCACTGAGTCGCCCCAGTCCCGCTGTGGGACCTTCCTAGGTTTTGCCAGCAACTCGAGGGGCTGCACCTTCTTCTTAGGAGAGTCTGGCGACCTACCCGAGGAGCCACTGCCATGGGACTCAAGAGGATACCTGGACCTCCCTCGAGGAACCCTCCTTCGGACTGGGAGAGGGGGACAGAGTCTGGCTTGGGAAACAGCTTCCCCTGCAACTCCAAATGTTTCCTGTTGGTCTTCGGCGTCATGGGACCAGTCACAGGAGGAGTTGATGTGGTCTGGGCCCAGACAACAGAGACAGCAATCATGAGTATCAGTAACAAATATGGTTTAGCCATATCGGTCACACTTTTTAAACCCACCGGGAGTCATGGTGGAAGAACACCCGGACGGGGTCGAGGACCCCGTGCGAAAAAAAGCGCGAACGCCGGTCAAGGAAGAACCTCGACAAAAGAGGGGGACCGCACAAGGCCGAGAATGGCACTGGGGTGCCTGACTCGAGACAGAGGCAGACCAAAGTCAAGAATTTGGAATGGAAAGAATCACTTTTACTGGGAGAGATGAAGACAATGCCTGTTGGGCTCCGCAGAAAAAAAGGAGACTGAACAAGATGGCACCCTTGGGCGGGAAGGTGACCACACATGCGTGGTAGCATTCTCAAAGGCTTTCTTTGAAAGCTGGGGAAATACTCTGTGCGGGCTCCATCAGCACCGACGTCACCCATATGTGAGGACTGACTTCCTGTTGTTCCTGGAGAAACAAAAGATCCAGCCAACCATGTTGCAGTGGTTTTCTGAGGATTAAGTTGTAAGCAGTCAGGTAACCACTGAGCAACCTTAGACAAGCAAGAATTAATAGGAGAGATCTGAACTAGTAGAGTTAGTATAAGTAACAAGAAGGATGTCATCAGCATAAAGGTAAAGAATGATATCAGAACCCTGAATGAAGGGTGGGAAAAGGGCTCATGAAAACATTGAACAGCAGTGGGACAAGAACGAAACCCTGAGGGATCCCACAGGGTAAAGGAAAGACGGAAGAAGAAGAGGAACCTATAGAAATTTGAAATGTGTGATCAGACAAAAAAAGACGAACTGGGAGAGGACATTGCCCCGAAGATTACTTTGAAATAGACAAAAAAGTAAGATATCATGGTTTAGCATACCGAAAGCACAGGAAAGCTCCAAGGAGACAAGTGTAATTTTCCCACTATCCAAGGTGCTCTGAATAGTGCTAGATGACAGGCCCAAGTGATTACAAGATCCTTTTGCTAGCTCAGAGCTAGGTGGGGAGGGGAGGGGGGGGAGACAGCTCCTGAGATTAACCACCCATACCTATTCTTCCACTGGAATAGTATTGTCCTGTTGCCAACGTCAGGAATATTGTCATCTGAAAGAGTAGTTACTCACCTGTAACAGGTGTTCTCCAGGAGCAGCAGGAATCAGTCCTCACATATGGGTGACGTCGGCGTCGACGGAGCCCCCATGCAGAGCATTTCCCCAGCTTTCAAAGAAAGCCTTTGGGAATGCAGGCACGCATGCACGGTCCCCTTCCCACCCAAAGGTGCCATCTTGCTCAGTCAAATGACATAGCTAAAAGACAGCACAAAAAGAAAATGAACTATATACAACTGCAACTCCAAGGGGAGGAGGGAGGGTCATGAGGACTGAGTCCTGCTGCTCCTGGAGAACACCTGTTACAGGTGAGTAACTACTCTTTCTCCAGGACCAAGCAGGAAGTCAGTCCTCACATATGAGTGACTCCCTAGCTCTGGGCTACCAGGAACCCAGGCTGAAAATAGAGCTCCCTCTACAGCCTCAGCGAGAGAATCTTCTCTGAGACCACACCTGAACGGTAGCCCAACACCAGGGCCGGAGGGTAGGAGTTGCCTAAACCTCAAAGAGATTACGGAGTACCGTTTGCCCGAAAGCACTGTCCCTACGGGACTCCCTCTCGAGGCAGTAGTGGTCCGCAAAAGTCTGGCTTGAAGACCAAGTAGCGGCCCGGCAGATGTCTGCCAACGGAACAGAACGGAAGTGAGCTACTGATGCGGCCTTCGCCCTGACCTGGTGGGCCGTGACTTGACCCTCCAGGGAGAGGCCGGCTGCCCTGTACGCCCAGGCGATACAGTCTGCCACCCAGATGGACAACATACGCTTAGTGACAGGCAACCCTAATTTATTAGGGTCAAAGAAAATGAAGAGCTGAGAAGCCCTTCTATGCCCCTGCGTACGTTCTAGGTAAAATGACAGCGCCCTTCTACAATCCAGGGTATGCAAGACAGTTTCTGCCCTACTGGCGTGCGGCCTGGGAAAGAATGTCGGAAGTATCACCTCCTGGTTGAGGTGGAAGGAGGACACTACCTTGGGAAGGAACTTAGGATGAGTCCTTAAGATTACCCTGTTCTTATAGAACCTGGTATATGGCCTATCCGAGACCAGGGCCTGAAGTTCACTCACACGCCTGGCCGAGGTGAGTGCCACAAGGAACAACACCTTCCAGGAGAGGAAACGTAAATGGCAGGTTGCCATCAGCTCAAAAGGTGGGTGAGTCAGTTGCTGCAAGACCACATTGAGATCCCACTCAGTGGCCGGTGGACGAATAGGAGGCTTAAGCAGAACAGGCCTCTGAGAAAACGAGACACCAGAGGGTGGCCCGAGAGGGATTGTCCATCCACCGGCGAGTGGTGAGCTGAGAGGGCACTGAGGTGAACCCGGACAGAGTTGGACTGAAGTCCCAGGTTGGAGAGGTGGAGCAGGTATTGCAACACCACCTGGACCGAGCAGGAGAAGGGGTCCTCCTGCTGTTGAGAACACCAACTAGAGAACCTACGCCACTTCAGAGCATAGGCCTTCCTAGTGGAATGCTTCCTGGAGGCCAACACCACCTCTTCCAACTCCCTTGATAGGAGCAAGGGAGCAAGAACTAGCCTTTCAGCAGCCAGGCCATCAAATTGAGGGATTTGAGGTTGGGATGCAAGAGGGACCCCTGATCCTGAGTCAGAAGGTTGGGTTGCAACCCCAGAGGAAGTGGAGTATCCACTGCCAACTGCAGAAGAAGAGGGAACCACGGCTGCCTGGGCCACCTGGGGGCTATCAGGATCACTGTGGCTCAGTCCTGCTGGATTTTGAATAGAGTCCGGGCCACCAGAGGTGTGGGAGGAAAAGCATACAGCAGGCTCTCTGACCAGGGAATCAGGAAGGCATCTGGCGCTGTTCTCGAGGGATGCGGTTGCCGGGAACAAAACCTGGGTAGTTGCCTGTTCAGCGGACTGGCAAAAAGATCCATGGTCGGAGGTCTCCACTTCAGAAAGAGCTGTTGATCTACTAGAGGCTCCAACTGCCACTCGTGAGGCTGCAGGAGTCTGCTTAGCCTGTCCGCCAGGTAGTTTTCCTGGCCTGGGAGGTAGACCGCCCTGAGGGTCATGCCCTGATTGACAGCCCAGGAGCAGAGAGCTTGTGCTTCCAGGCACAGAAGTCTGGATCCTGTGCCGCCCTGCTTGTTGACGTAGAACATAGCCACCTGGTTGTCCGACTGAACCAGGACAGACTGGTGAGACAGAATCTGAGAGAAAGTCCATAAGGCCAGTCGAATGGCCCGCAATTCCAACATGTTGATCTGCTGGGCGGCCTCCCACAGAGAGAACAGGCCCTGTGTGCAGGCCCCCTGGCAGTGTGCCCCCCAGCCCTGCAGGGAAGCATCGGTTGTCAGTACCTGAGTGTGTGGGGAGGCCTGGAAAGGAAGACCCCTAACCAGATTTGGGAGATGCCTCCACCAGCGTAAGGAGTCCACCAAGAGTTTGGACACCCTTATTCTGTCTGACAATTTCCCTGTGGCCTGCAGCCACCGTGTCTTGAGGTGCCACTGAGCCGGCCTCATGTGCAGCCGGGCATGTGGCATGACATGCACTGTGGAAGCCATGTGACCTAAGAGCCGGAGACCAGAGAGTTCGCCTGAAACTGGCCGGCCAACCTCATCAGCCTGTGAGCTCTGTCCACAGGCAAAGAGGCTTTGCATGGATGGTATCCAGTCTGGCCTCTATGAACTCCACGTCCTGTGAGGGGACTAAGGTGGACTTGGGGAAGTTTGTGACGAACCCCAGGTGCTGAAGCAGGGATATGGTTCTGAAAGTGGCCTGCCTGGCCTCTTGTGGAGATTGGCCCCTGATAAGCCAGTCGTCCAGGTAAGGGAACACAAAGATCCCCTGATTCCTGAGGTAGGCCGCAACCACCGCCAGGCATTTTGTAAAAACCCTGGGGGCGGAGGTGAGGCTGAAAGGAAGCACTCTGCTTTCCTCCCACCACAAATCTGAGGAATTGTCTGTGACTTGGGTGGATGAGGATGTGAGTATAAGCATCTTTCAGGTCTAAGGAGCATAGCCAAACTCCCTGCTGGAGGTAGGGCAGTAAGATTCCAAGGGTAAGCATCTTGAACTTTTCCCTCTCCAGAAACTTGTTCAGATTTCTCAGGTCGAGGATGGGTCTGAGGCCTCCTGTTCTTTTTGGTACCAGGAAGTACCTCGAGTAGAAGCCTTGCCCTTCCAGGTGGTGAGGCACCGGTTCCACCGCCTGGTCCCTTAGTAGACCTTCCAACTCCACAAGGAGTAAGTTTCTGTGCAGAGGGGGTCTTGGAGGCTCCCTTGGAAAGTAGGAGGGGGGTATCTGGGTGAAGTGGAGCAGATAGCTCCTTTTGATGATACTTAACACCCAAGCATCCCCTGTGATGGCTGGCCACCTGTCTGCGTACAGGGTCAGCCGACCTCCTGTGCCCTGGACAGGAGAGGCTATGCTGGCATAGTCAAAAATCCTCTCCCTGCTGAGCTGGAGTAGGAGGCTTGGGGGCCTTCTGCCTACGAGGCCCATGACCCTGCCCCTTGGCCTGCTGGCCCTGTTGGGGAGCTGCAGAGGCCTGGTAGTGAGGGTAGGTTTTGTAGGCAGTGGTCTTCCTCGGGTTAAAGGTCTTTTTCTACGAGCCCTTCTTCTTCTGAGAAGGGGCAGAGGTTTTCCTGGACAGCCTAGTCCGGGTAAGAGTCTCGGTCTCGAGTTCTGCAGCCTTTTCTGCCACGGGCTTGCCAAAGAGGTTTTCACCTCGGCAAGGGACATCGACCAACTTGTCCTGTACCCATGGCTCGAGGTCCGAGGATTGTAGCCAGGCCTGGCGGCGTGCACCGATGCCGGCCCCTGCTACCCGGGCCGAAGCCTCAAATCCATCGTAGGCTGCTCAAGATATAAACTTCGAGCACTCCCGAATACCAGAAGACAAGGCCTTAAACCTCTGCAAAGGTTCCTCGGACAGACCAGCAGAGAACCCGGCAATCTCCTTTGCCAGGTCCCGAAGGTACATGCCCATGTACAGCTGGTAGGTCTGGACACGGCATGCAAGCATAGAGCCCTGGGAGCACTTTCTACCGAGGGCATCCAGGTTCCGGGCCTCGAGGAGTGCATCTTCTGACTCTTCAGACGATGCACGGCCAATTCCACAACCATGGAGTGGTGCGGTAGCTGCGCCTTTTGGAACCCGGGGCTCTGGTGGACTCAATAGATGGAATCGACCCGCTTGCTTAGAACCGGCATTGAAGCCGGCGCCTCCCACATGCGGAAGAGCAACCGCTCCAGCATCGGAGGAACCGGGACAGTAAAGGCCTCCTTTGGAGGAGAGTCATACTGCAGAGCCTCGATCTCCTCGGCTCGAGGCTCCTCCTCGGGATCCGCGGGGAATGCCAGTGCTTTGGCCATGTCCCTCACGAAATCCGAGAACCTGGTATCCTCCAGGGGGGACCTTGTCCGAGGCTCGGATCCTGGTGAGTCCGAAGGAACGCACCGAGTCCGGAAGGTGTCAGGGGACTCCTCCTCTTCCATTTCCCACGCCGATTCCTCCGAGGAGGAATCGAGCGGCTCCGAGTTGGCGGGCACCAACGCCATCCGCCCCGACGCCGAGGGAACCGGTGCCGACGACCTTGGTCCCGAACGGGAGGCCGAAGGTGACCTCGGCCGAGGATCAACTCGAGTTCGGATGGTCTCGAGGATCGGCTCGGCCTCCGGGGTCAACTTGGACGTCGATGTCCCAGTGGTCGGGGCAGATGCGCCGGTGAGACCGGCGATCAGCACCCGCTGCTGTTCCATGAAGGCAGACAATCTGCTCTCCAGGGCCGTCAACCTGAGTCCGAGCTCAGGAGACCCAGCAGCCTCCAACTCAGGCCCCGACGGTGTCGGGCCCGACGTCGGCTCCCCCGGAGGAGAGTCCACGAGGACTACAGTACTCACGTGACTCGGGGCCTCCGACTCCACACGAGGATGCTTTGCAGGTCTCTCCGACTCCGAAGACCCGGGACGGCGATCGGGGCTATGCGACCTGGCCCTGGAGCCAAGAGCGTCCACCGATGCCACCCTCATGGGTTTCTTCTTCCTTCGGCACTCCCTCGAGGGGGACTCCCTCTCAGAGGAGCCCCGACGATGCTCGGGGTCAGACTCCCGAGACATCGAGGCTTCAGACGAAGTCCGGACCCGTCCAGAGGCAGATTCAGAGAAGATCCTCTCATGCTGGTGCTGACGGCTCCGTAATGCCTTGGAAGACATTTTGCCACAGGGGCTACAGACCATAGAATCGTGGTCTGGCCCCAGGCACCGGAGGCAGCAGTCGTGTGTGTCGGTAAGAGACATCAGTTTCTTAC
Source organism: Ichthyophis bannanicus (assembly GCA_033557465.1). Lineage (NCBI taxonomy): Eukaryota > Metazoa > Chordata > Amphibia > Gymnophiona > Ichthyophiidae > Ichthyophis > Ichthyophis bannanicus. The sequence goes on from CM066047.1 coordinate 126,118,272, forward strand.
ACCGATCACACTTCTTAAAGCCACTGGCAGCCATTGGGGGAAAAAGGGCCCCTGCAAGATCAAAAAATTGGGCTGCCAGGGAAAAGAAAAAAGGCGCGAACACAGTTTCTAAGGACAAAAACCGAAAAAGAAATCCGGGCTCGGCACCGGTGTACCGAGTCCAGGCGGGAAAGGAACCGATGTCGAATCGAAGAAAAAAACTCTACCCAACGCAGAAAGATCAACTTTTTTCACAGGTGACAAGGACAGGCGTCCGTAGGGCTCCACGGAAAAAAGACGACTGAGCAAGATGGCACCTTTGGGCGGGAAGGGGACCGCGCATGCGTGCCTGCATTCCCAAAGGCTTTCTTTGAAAGCTGGGGAAATGCTCCGCATGGGGGCTCTGTCGACGCCAACGTCACCCATATGTGAGGACTGACTTCCTGCTTGGTCCTGGAGAATATACTGATCTTCGCTTTTTTTTTTTTTTTTAAGTTTCCAACACAAAAATTGTAAGAATTTTTCAAGGAAGGTGGTAAATACTTGGAATGTCCTCCCATTAGAGATTGCAAGGATAAAAACAGTGATGAAATTCAAAAAGACATGGGATAAATAGAGGATCCCTATATAGCAAGAGGATGGAATCAAGGCATAGAGCATTTCCTCTCAAAGTGAAAAAACAAACTACTTCCATATTTAAAAAAAGTATAGAAGGATAATCTGCACAATGTAGCAGTTACAGCCCTAACCACCTTATTGGGCATATTAAATGGGCCATGCTGGACTTCATCTGTCATCTTTTACTATGTGACTATGATCATTTTAACAGATGTTATAACCAAAAACCACATCATGGCTCCAATGAAGCACTCAACATAATTCCATATGTTCTATGACCAGAACTCAAAAATTAAAATGCTTACATTACAGAAAAAAAGTTTCCATTTACTATTTTTTCAGTAATTGAAAAACATGCTGTAAATGTGGTTTTCCTCTTAACAAGTTAATTTTTTTTCAGATCTCAAGATATGAGAGAACTGTAAAATATTTATCAGTCTTCAGTAATGTAGGAAACTGCATTTCCCATATCAAGAAATTCAAGAACAAGAAGTTTGGCATTTGTATAACTGATTTTAAATTGTTGCTGTGCATCTTAATTTATCTACTGTTAGGATATTGGTATGTACAGATCCCATTTATTTGTTGATTATTCACTATTTTATGTTCTACATATTTTATTATTTCATTCATACCTTTGAGATAATACCTTTATAAATATGTATTTAAGTTTACTGTGATCTGTATTTTGAGCAAAATAGAGAAGTAGACAATAAACCAAAAAAATCTAAGCTTAAAAGGCATCGAGTTATGAAGGAGGAGGAAGGAAAGGTCAGATGAAATATGAAAGATAATATTAACAAAGCAAATGACAGAAAGGAGTGGAGGAGTGGCCTAGTGGTTGGGGCAAGGTACTTCAGGCCGGAAGGTCGGGGGTTCAAATCCCACTAGAGGATAGCAACCTTGGGCCGGAAGGACTGGGGTTTCTAGTCCCACAGGTGCTCCTTGTGGTCTTGGGCAAGCCACTTAACCCTCCATAGCCCATGTTCCCTGTAAAATAGTTATCTCCAAGTTATAATGCCCTGTTCAATGTAATTTCAGTTTGTTCAATGTAAACCGCACTGATGCAGAATAGCGCGGTAAATAAGAGAATGTAAATAAATAAATAAATAGAAAAAGACCAATTGCCCTATTCGGTCTGCTCCTTTATTCTACCTACATTGTTAAGCATACATCTTCAGACCAGATTCAGACCAGTCTCTGCTGTCTTTCTCATTCGTCCTTCACCATCTTGGGTAGAGGAACATACAAAATGCCCCCTTAACTCCTTTATCATGTGTAACAGCAAAATGCTTTACTAGTCTGCAATGAAATGTGTGCCGTTGACTGAGCAGCCCCTGGGTTTTCTTGGCAAGGTGTGACTGGAAATAGATTGCCAGGCCTTTCTTCCAAGCAATGGGTGACATCCCTGATATCTCCATGGACAGCAGGAATAAGTCTGCACGTATGGGTCATGTCCCCAAATGCAGCCCAGGTGGGAACTATTCCCAGCTACTATTGGAAGCTTTTGGGAGGTTCCATCTCGCCTGCATGCCTCCTTCCCAACTGCCACTGCAGCACCATTTTAGATCAATCTGATACTATAGTTATAGTAGAGTACAATTCTTAGGGGAGGTGGGAGGGTTGTGAGGACTTATTCCTGCTATCCACAGAGAATACCTGCTACAGGTGAGTAACTATCTTTTCTCCATGAACAAGCAAGAATGAAGTTCTCATGTATGGAACTCCCAAGCTTCAGACTACCGAAAACAGAGAAGAATACAGAGAAGCCTAACAGAGGCAGGCAAACCAAGTACAATAGCAGTGATTCTCTCTTCCTTTTTTTTTCTTTTTTCTTGGTAGCCTGGACAGAATAGAATGGGCCGGGGGGGGGGGGGGGAGGGATGGAGTTGAAATCTAATTCCAAACACATTCCAGAGTAAGGATTGGCTGAAGGTGCTGTTGCGTCGCGAGTCCCTGTCTAGATATTAATGAGATGTGAATGTGTGGACAGAAGACCACGTTGCAGCTTTGCAAATCTCTTCAATCGAGACCAAGTGCGACTTGGCCACCGAAACAGCGATAGCTCTGACATTGTGAGCTGTGACATGACCATCAAGGCTCAGGCCTGCATGGGCATAAGTGAAAGAGATGCAGTCTGCAAGCCAAATTGAAAGAGAATGTTTGGAAACGGCAGCCCCTAGCTTGCTGGGGTCAAAAGAAACGAAAAGTTGGATGGATTTTCTATGGATTTTTGTCTGCTCTAAACAGAAGACTAAGACTTACTTGCAGTCCAACAAGTGCAACGCAGCTTCCCCTTTGTGGGGGAAAATTCAAGACCCTCCTGAAGACCTATTTGTTTCAGAAGGCCTTTGACCTACCACCTACTTCTTCCTGACCTCTCCTACCTTACGCTGCAGTTACTCTTATTTCCCGAGCTCCCTCTCCCCCCACCTTTTTCTTTCTTTTTTTTACCTTCTTCTCTGTCCTATCAATTAATGGAGTTCTTTTTTCCCTTTTCTTGGTCATTGATCTTTCCTTTGTTGTTTGAAACTTTGTAAACAGTCCTGACTTATAAGAATCTTAATAAATATAAACAAATATGATGCCTTGGGAAAAATGTTGGTAGAAGGATTAAGATGGAAACCTGATACAATTTTTGGAAGGAATTTAGGATGAGTGAGGAGGACTATTATGATGGAATTTGGGGTAAGATGGATGAACTACTAGAGCCTGAAACTTGCTCGGCATGCTGAAGTGACCGGCACCAAAAAAAATACCTTCCAGGTCAAAATGTTCAGAGAGCAGGAACTGAGTGGCTCAAAGGGAGCTTTCATGAGCTACGCAAGAATCACATTGAGGTCCCTAGAGTAGATACTGTGGGACATTTGTAGAAAAGCTTCAAGAGAAGCAATCCTTGCATGAAGCAAATAACTAAAGGCTGTACCAAGATGGACCTCCCACACCTCTATGACAAGCTCTAATTGCATGGAGGTGGACTTGTCCTGACTCGGAGAGGTGAAGAAGATACTCCAGCAGTTTTTGTGTAGGACAGACAAAAGGATCCAGCTAGCAAACCTCTTCCATTTGCAGGAATAAGACCTTCTCATTGGGGCCCTTCTGGAGGCCAAAAGGACATCAGTCACACAAGCCAGCAGGTTAAGCTCAGACAACATTAACTTTCCAACATCCACGCTGTGAGAGCTACAAACCGGATGTCGGGGTGCAATATTTTCCCACCTTCCTGTGAAATCGGATTTGGCATGAGACCAGCTGGAGTGGTTTTTGACTACAGAGGAAACCAAGGCTGTTTGGGCCAGTAGGCAGTGATGAGAATCATTGTGCCTTTGTCTGTTTTGAACTTCAAGAGGTCTTTGCAATGAAAGGGATTGGAGGCCAGGCATACAGAAGATCCTCCCCCCAATGTAGGAGGGAAGCATCCGAGGCTAGTCTGTGTATGAACTTACCCTGGAACAAAACTGATCCACCTTGGCATACTGCAGAGTGGCGAACAAAGCTATAAAATCATCTGCAATACCTGAAGATTGGAGGATGGCCAATGTAATGCCAATTTTTAAAAAGGGTTCCAGGGGTGATCTGGGAAACTACAGACCGGCGAGCCTGACGTCAGTACTGGGAAAAATGGTAGAAAACATTTTAAAGAGCAAAATTACTGAACATGTACTATAGATAGTCATGGCTTAAAGGGAGACAGCTAACATGGCTTTAGCCAAGGAAGGTCTTTTCTTCTAATCTATTATGTTTTTTTGAAGGTGTGAATAAACAGGTAGACAAAGTTGAGTCAGTTGATATAGTGTATCTGTATTTTCAGAAAGCCTTTAACAAGGTCCCTCCTGAAAGACTCTTGGCGAAATTAAAAAGTCATGGGATAGAAGGCAGTGTACTATTATGGATCAGGAACTGGTTAAAAGATAGAAAGCAGAGGGTAAGGCTAAATGGCCAATTTTCCCAATAGAGAAAGGTGAAAAGTGGAGTACTCAAGGGATCTGTGCTGGGTCCGCTGCTTTTTAACATATTCGTAAATGACCTAGAAATGGGAATAATGAGTGAGGTAATCAAATTTGTAGATGACACAAAATTATTCAAAGTTGTTAAAACCCAAGAGAATTGTGAAAAATTGCAAGAGGATCTTAATAAACTGGAAGACTGTATGTTCAAATGGCAGATGAAATTTAATGTGGACAAGTGCAAAGTTATGCATCTAGGAAAGAACAACCCAAACTATGGATGCACGAACATAAGATATGCCATACTGGGTCAGACCAAGGACCATCAAGTACAGTATCCTGTTTCCAACAGTGGCCAATCTAGGTCAAAGGTACCTAGCAGTTTCCCCAAAAGACAAAGGTTCCACAATGCTCGTAACTGGGTCAGTCTGTCAAATCTCGGGTCCCTTTTAATAATGGTTTATGGACCTTTCCTCTAGGAACTTGTCCAAACTTTTTTTAAATCCAGCTACACTAACATCTTTTACTACATCCTACGGTAACAAATTCCAGAGTTTGATTACATGTTGGGTAAAAAAATATTTTCTCTTATTAGTTTTAAATAGATTACCCTATAGCTTCATTGTATGTCCCCTAGTCTTTCTATATTCTGATGGCGTAAACAATCGATCTAGGTTTACCCGTTCCACTCCATTCATTAATTTATAGATCTCTATCATATCTCCTCTCAGCCATCTCTTTTCCAGGTTGAAGAGCCCTAAACATTTTAGCCTCTCTTCGTAGGGGTATCCTTCCATCCCCCTTTTACCATTTTGGTGGCTCTTCTCTGTACCTTTTCTAATAATGCTATATCCTTTTTAAGAAACGGCGACAAGAATTGCACACAATATTCAAGGTGCAGTCGCACTATGGAACGATACAGAGGCATTATAATATCCTTTGTTTTCTTTTCCATTCCTTTCCTTATGATACCTAGCATTCCATTTGCTCTCTTGACCGCTGCTGCACAGTGGGCGGAGGGTTGTAACACGTTATCCATGATGACACCTAAATCTTTTACCTGGGTGGTGGTTCCTAATGTGGAACCTTGCATCGTGTAATCATAGTTTGGGATGTTCTTTCCTAGGTGGATAACTTTGCACTTGTCCACATTAAATTTAATCTGCCATATCTTTCCACAATCCTCCTGGGTTTAACAACTTTAAATAGTTTTGTGTCATCTGCAAATTTGATAACCTTACTCATTATTCCCATTTCCAGGTCATTTATGAATATGTCAAAAAGCAGCGGACCCAGCACAGATCCCTGGGGTACTCCATTATTCATCTTTCTCCACTGGGAAATTTGGCCATTTAGCCCTACCCTCTGCTTTCTATCTTTTAACCAGTTCCTGATCCACAATCGTACACAGCCTCCTATCCCATGACTTTTTAGTTTTGCCAAAAGTCTCTGACGAGGGACCTTGTCCAAGGCTTTCTGAAAGTCCAAATACACTATATCAACCAACTCACCTTTGTCTACCTGTTTATTCACACCTTCAAAAAAACATAACTAATTAGTAAGACAAGATCCTCCTTGTCCAAAGCCATGTTTGGCTGTCTCCCATTAAGCTATGACTATCTACAAGTTTAGTAATTTTGTTCTTAATGATGGTTTGTACCATTTTTCCCGGTACTGACGCCAGGCTCACTGGTCTGTAGTTTCCCGGATCACCCCTGGAACCCGTTTTGTTACATTGGCCATCCTCCAGTCTTCAGGTATTCCAGATGATTTTAATGATAGTTCACAGATTACTAACAGGTCTGCAATCTCATATTTCAATTCTTTCAACACCCTTGGATGTATCCCATCTGGTCCAGGTGATTTACTACTCTTCCGTTTATCAAATAGTTGTAATACATCTTCCCTGTGTATCGATATTTCTTTCAATTCCTCCATAGTATTACCTTTAAATACGACTTCAGTCATGGGTAACATCCCTACATCTTCCTCAGTAAAGACCAAAGCAAAGAATTCACTCAGTCTCTCCGCTATGGCCTTGTCCCCTCTTAGTGCCCCTTTTACCCCTCTATCATCTAATGGTCCAACTGACTCACAGGTTTTTTGCTACGAATATACTTGAAAAAGTCTTTATTACATGTTTTTGCTTCCACAGCAAGCTTCTTCTCAAATTCTCTCTTTGCCTGCCTTATCAATGCCTTGCATCTAACTTGCCAGTGCTTGTGCTGTTTCCAGTTTTCATCATTTGGCTCTTTTTTCCATTTCCTGAAAGATGCTTTTTTGGCAACAGCAGCATCTCTGACCTCCCCTTTAAACTATGATGGCAGTTTTTTGGACTTCCTTCCACTTTTCTTGAAGTGTGGAATACAGCTGGTCGGGCTTTCAAGATAGTATTTTTAAATACTACCCCCCCCCCCCCAAGCTTGATGTAAGTCTTTAACATTTGCAACTGCTCCTTTTAGTTTTTTCTTCACTATTTTCCTCATTTTATCACAGTCTCCCTTTCAAAAGTTAAAAGGTAGTACTGTGGATTTTCTTACCATCCTTCCTCCATTAATTAAATCAAACACAATCATTCTCTTTCCAACATGCTGATGAGGATGGCTGGCGGGTAGCAGATAGCATGGTAAGTGGGTATGTTGGTCCGGTGGGGCAGTAGTTGTCTCTTTGTATATTGCATTTTATTTTAATTTCTAATTTTAATTTTATTCCGGGGTGGTTTGGGGGTCCTGCTGGAAGGTGCTGGTGGGGGGTCATTTTGTTGTGTTTTATCTGTTGTACACTGATTTGAATCCCATGTGTATAAGGCAGTTAAGAAATGTTTTAAAATAAATAAATAAAAAATAATAAAGCAAAAACGGCTAAAATGAATGACTGAAGAAATTCTGAAAATTGCCCAGAAATGCAGAGAAGCTAAAGCCAGAGGAGAAAGCAGAGTTACTTACCTGTAACAGGTGATCTCTGGGAACAACAGGAATAAGTCTTCACATATGGGTACGTCGGTATCGACGGAGCCTGCGCGGGAACGCTCCCCAGCGTCCCAAAAAAAGGAAAGCTTTTGGGAGCATCCCACAGCGCCTGCGCGCTGCTTTCCTGCCTTTCCTAACCGCCTCTCTCCAGTTTGAGTTTTAAAACTGAGACAAAGAGAGAGAGAGGAAAGGAAAGATAGATAGAGAGATACAACTCCTAGGGGAGGTGGGTGGGTTGTGAAGACTTATTCCTGCTGTTCCCAGAGATCACCTGTTACAGGTAAGTAACTGTGCTATCTCCAGGAACAAGCAGGAATGAGTCTTCACATATGGGGACTCCCCAGCTTGAGATGCCTGGGAGATCCCCAAGGTAGTGAGACCCTGAGAAGGGCTCTACATCCTCCCATGGATCTCAGGCATCCAACCAGGGATGGAGGGTAGGAGTTGATTAAGCATGGAACAGGTGTTTGAGAACAGCCTGACCAAACAAGGCATCCCGGCGGGAGTCCTTGTCCAAACAGTAATGAGCTGTGAAGGTATGAACCGAGGCCCAGGTGGCCGCTCGACAGATCTGGTCGATGGACACAGAATTTAGATGAGCCATAGAGGTGGCCATGGCCCTCACATTATGAGCTGTGACATGGCCCTCCAGAGAAAGGTTCTTACTCTGGTAGGCGAAAGAAATACACTGAGCAATCCAATTGGACAGTGTCCTCTTAGAGACTGGAAGTCCCAAATGAGAGGGATCAAAAGCAACAAAGAGTTGAGAAGACTTTCTATGTTGCTGTGTCCTTTGTAAGTAAAAAGCAAGAGCTCTCTTACAATCCAGGGTATGAAGATTCCTCTCTGCACTTGATGCATGAGGACCTGGAAAAGAGACAGGTAAATACACCTCTTGATTAAGATGAAAAGGTGAGACCACTTTAGGCATAAAGTGTGGATTGGTCCTAAGGACTACCTTATCATGATGGAACCTTGTATAAGGTGGATTAGCCACTAAGGCCTGCAGTTCACTGATGCGGCGAGCTGAGGTGACTGCAATAAGAAAGATAACCTTCCAGGAAAGAAATTTCAAGGAGGTGGTGGCTAAGGGTTCAACGGGTGGCTTCATGAGCTGACCAAGAACCAGATTCAAGTCCCATGCCACTGGAGGTGGTCTAATGGGAGGTTTAGTTAAAAGAAGGCCTCTCATGAATCTTGCAATAAGAGGATGAGAGGAGACAGGTTGTCCATTGAGAGGCTTAAGGGATGCTGCAATAGCACTCAAATGGACCTGTACTGAATTCGTTTTGAGGCCTGCATGGGAAAGATGCAGGAGATACTCTAGTAAAGAATTCAAAGGTATTGCTAGAGGGTTAATACCCTTCTCAGCACACCAAATGGTAAACCTTTTCCATTTAAAAGCATAGGAACGTCTAGTAGGCGGCTTTCTGGAAGCATGAAGGATATCCCCTTACTTGCTGAGAAAGATGCCAATCTTGAAGGTCTAAGCCTTCAGCAACCAAGTCCTGAGATGGAGAGACTGGGGGTTTGGGTGCCACAACGTTCCCCCCTCCTGAGACAGGAGATCTGGAGCAAACCCCAAGTCTAGGGAGGGAGCTTGAGAGAGATGCAGAAGTAGAGGGTACCACACTTGGCGTGGCCAACGTGGAGCTATGAGGATCATAGTCCCTCGATCTCTCTGAAGCTTGAACAGGGTCTTGGGAATTAGGGGAATGGGTGGAAAGGCGTACAGGAAGTCTTGACCCCAATGAAGGAGGAAAGCATCTCTGGCCTGAACTCCCTGACACGGAATTCTGGAACAGAATCGGGGAAGTTTGGCATTCCACGGACTTGCAAAGAGGTGTATGTCCGGGGTTCCCCAAATTCGAAAGATTCTGACTATCTGGTCCATATGAAGGGACCATTCGTGTGGAAGCAGAACTTGACTGAGTCTGTCTGCCCAAGAGTTTTGAACTCCTGGAAGTTATACTGCCAGAAGATGAATTTGATGCTCTCTGGCGAAGGCCCACAATCTCAGAGCTTCGTTGCAAAGCGACAGAGAGCCAGTTCCTCCCTGCTTGTTCACATAGAACATGGCTACTTGGTTGTCCGTGTGAATGAGGACTGTCTTGTAGCTGAGCAGGGTATGGAAGACTCTGAGAGCTAAGAAGATTGCTCTGAGCTCTAAGATGTTGATATGTAGGGAGGTCTCCTGTGGAGACCAAATGCCCTGGGTGGAGAGGTCTTGAAGATGAGCTCCCCAACCCTTTGGAGAGGCATCTGTTGTAAGGATTGCTTGGGGTAACAATTGTTGGAAGGGGGACCCCAGCAACAGATTTTGAGTGGACCTCCACCACTGGAGAGACCAAAAGAGGCGCCTGGAGGTTGCTATTTTGTCTGACAGACCCCCTGATGCCTGGGTCCACTGGGTGGACAAAGTCCATTGAGCTGCCCTCATGTGAAGGCGAGCATAAGGGACCACATGCACAGTGGATGCCATGTGGCCTAGCAGTTGTAACAGCTCTCGAGCAGTTAGATGGGTTTTCAACTGGATCTGAGAGGCTAACTGCACTAAACGTAGGCAACGGGCCTGGGGAAGATAGGCCCTTGCAGTTGTGGTATCCAGCAAGGCCCCTATGAACTCTAGAGACTGAGTAGGGGTGAGTTGGGGACTTTGGAAAGTTTTATCACCAGTCCCAGATACTGCAGAACACGCATTGTGCAGGCTAGGGAAGTCTGGGCCTCTGATTGGGATGAAGCTCGGATGAGCCAGTCGTCCAGATCTGGGAATACGAATATTCCTAGAGTGCATAGAAAGGCAGCTATTACTGCCATGCATTTTGTGAACACTCTTGGAGCAGAGGCCAGACCAAAGGGAAGCACCCTGTATTGGTACTGCTTTCCCTGATAAAGGAACCGAAGGAACCTTCTGTGTGCTGGATGGATGAGTATATGGGTATACGCATCCTTGAGATCTAGAGAACAAAGCCAATCCTGACTCTGAAGGAATGGAAGGAGAGTAGCTAGAGAAATCATCTTGAATTTCTCCTTGCATAGGAATTTGTTCAATTCTCTGAGATCTAATATGGGTCTGTAGCCCCCCGTTTTCTTTGGAATAAGAAAGTAGGGGGAGTAGAACCCTGAGCCCTATTGAAGAAGAGGTACTTCTTCTATTGCCCCTTGGGCAAGAAGGGTAGAAATCTCCTGACCCAGAAGGTCGAGAAGAAATGTTGGAGAATTGAACTGTCTCATCATAGTGTAAGGAGGAAGGTTTGAGAAATGAAGTTTGTACCCCTCCCTTATGATGGAAAGGGTCCCCTGCTCTGCTGTGATTAGCTCCCATCTGGGAGCAAAGTGAGCTAACCTTCCTGGAATGGTGAGAGGCTCTGGTTCTTTTAGAGCCAGAAAGGCTAAGTTCTCTAGATGCAAGTCAAAGGCCCTGAGGAGGCTGAGGCTGTTGGGCTACAGTAGTCCTTGCAGCCTTAGGCTTGGCCTGTTTAGGTTGTTGACGCTTTGCAGCAAAACGACCTGCAGAAGATGTCTGTTGACCATAAACAGGATAATTTCTTCCCTTTTTGGGCAAATATGTCTTTTTGAACAACCTCTTCTGGACAGGATTAGAGGTAGACTTTGAAAGCCTATCCAAAGCAGAATTTTCTGCATCCATTTGAGTGGCCTTTGCTTGCCAATCTTTGCCAAACAGGTTTTCACCTGTACAAGGAAGATTTCCTAATCCATCTTGGACCAAGGGTTCCAAATCAGAAGCTTGTAACCAAGCAATTCTGCGTGCACCTATGGCAATGGCCGAGGCTCTGCTGGCCCCCTCAAAAGAGTCAAAGGCTGCACGGTCGGAAAATTTGGAAACATCCTGGGCATGCTTAAGCCAGGTAAGAAAGTCTTCCCTTTTATCTTCTGGAAGAAAAGGGAGGAAAGTTTGCAGATGATCTGTAACTTCCTTCAGAAACATCCCCATATAGAGACTATAGGAGTTGATTCTGGCAACAAGCATACTGGCCTGGAAAATTTTCCTGCCAAAAGCATCTAAGGTTCTACATTCTCTTCCTGGAGGAGCAGATGAGTGCCTCTTTGCACTCTAACTTTTTCATAGCAGACTCCACCACAATAGAATGGTGAGGAAGCTGAGTTTTATGAAATCCAGGACAAGGAGGGACACAATGCATAGTATCCAACCTACGAGAATGAGAAGAGATTGTGAGAGGAGTCTCCCATATGCCTATCATGTGGTCATAAAGGATCTCATGAACTGGCAAAGTGGCTGCTTCTTTAGGAGCCTTGGGATATTGCAAAATATCCAGTTTTTTGGCTCTAGGCTCTGTCTCAGGGGCTACTGAGATAGAAAGCCCCTTGGCCACTTCCCTTATGAAGTCTTGAAAAGACAAGTCTTCTGGAGGGGACATTCTTCTTTTTGGAGAAGAAGGCTCTTGAGGAAGAAGTACCGATGCTTCGACAGAGGCCTCTGATGCATCAGAGTTTTCGGAGGAATCGAAGTATCGCCTGTCTGGATGCTCCTGTAAAGCCTGATACGCATACCGGGTGGTATCGACATCGGGAGTCATCGGTACCGGATCGGTACCGATAGGCATCATCGGACAGGGTACCGCTGCAGTCGACACCGAAGCTGATGTCGATACAACCGGTACTGGTACCGGCACCGGAACCGTTATCGGAGCCGGTGTCGGAGGCGGTACCGACAACAAAGCTTGTTGCGGTACCAGCGGCGTCGCAGCTTGTATGAATGCCATGAATGTCTGGAGGTCGGTACCGGCGGATTCCACCGGTACCCCAGAACATTGCAACAGGTGATCGGTCGAGGCCGTGCCATCGATGTCAACCTGTGACCCCATAGGAGGAGCTTTGGAAACCGGAGCTTCCCGTCGGGGTACTTTTGCCGGTGCAGGATCCTCGAGGGCAAGCCCGGAGGCATCTCGATGCTTAGAGGGAGATCTACCCTTCGAGGACCAGCTGGACTTATGTTTGGTTACCTGAGATCCATAGGAGGAAGAAGCAGCCCTGGAAGACGTCGATGCCACCGAAGCTGCATCAGAGGGAAACAGTGTACTGAGCTTGGCTGCTCGGTTCTGTAAACCTCTTTTAGACATCATGGAGCAGGACGGACAATCCGTGATGGAATGGTCAGGACCCAAACACTTAAGACACCAGTCATGGGTGTCGGTAACAGAGATGGTACCGCTGCACTTAGTGCATTTTTTAAACCCGGAGGCGGGTTTTTCCATGAGGAAAGCACAGTTACTTACCTGTAACAGGTGATCTCCAGAACAGCAGGAATTAGTCTTCACATATGGGGTTCGTCGGCGCCGACGGAGCCCGCACGGGAATGCTCCCCAGCATCCAATCAGAAGGCTTTTGGGAGCATCCCTTGCGCCTGCGCGGTAGCTTCCCGCCCTTCCCACTGCCTCTCCCCAGTTGCGTTTAATAGCTGAGACAGAAGGAGAGGAGAGGAAGGAAGAGAGAGAGAGAGAGATAGTTACAACTCCTAGGGGAGGTGGGTGGGTTGTGAAGACTAATCCCTGCTGTTCCGGAGATCACCTGTTACAGGTAAGTAACTGTGCTATCTCCAGGAACAAGCAGGAATGAGTCTTCACATATGGGGACTCCCTAGCTGAGGGTGCCAGAGGAGATCCCAGAGTGCGCGCCCCTGGACAGGGCGGCATCACCCAACCTGGATCCCCGGAATCCCCGGAGGGATGGAGGGTAGGAGTTGAGAAGAGTTGCCAAAGCACAGCAACCGAAGACTACAGGGGAGTCTTCAACCACGTCAATTAGCATTAAACCGTTAATGATCTAGCACAATCTAGAGCTAACCTACTGGATTGTATAAGGCAGAGCTGCGACGGGTACTGTAGATGCAGTAGTGAAGTCTTCAAGGGAACTTCACCGCAAAGAGGACGAAGTTCCCAGTCCGGGCGGGCTGGAGACGCAGGTGTCAACCGGCACCGGAAAGACGGCAGGTCTTCACGAGGAGCTCTAAGAAGCTGAGAACTCCAGGAGGAGCAGAGTCCCCAATCCGGAGGACTAATCAGAAGACTGATCGATCTGGGAAAACCCAGCCCGGAGAAGAACAGAAGTGTACCCCGGGATATCGAGGGGTACACTGTCTACCCGAGCCGGCAAGGGATAGGAAGACAACGGGTTCGAAAACCAAGGGGCTGTTGACATCACAGCAAGTTTAAGCATAACCGGTCCGAGCACCCGAGCCGCAGAACGCAGGCAAACGGGCCAGCCGGACCCCGTAAGAAATAACAAAACGTCAGTACCGACAATTGGGGGATAGTCGGTAAGACACAGGGCGCTATAACATTTCCCAAAAAGCGCCTGCCTGTACCGATATATATCCAAAAACAGGCATAGATGTATATCGGGCTATAGGTGGGCCCGGGAGCGCCCACCCAGGTTACTCAACCAGTATGGACACATCAGAACGATACTGCCAACTCGGACCGGCCCTTGATCCACAGGAGGGCGCCTACCTGGAAGGTGGCGGGAGGAAGGGCCATCCAAGTGATGGGCCTATGTGTGTGGAGCAGGGCAGATCGGTGAGGGTAGCAGTATGGTTGCGTGACCGCCCGATCAGTTGGGGAGGAGCACATCAGGAGTACGTAGACCCCTGAGGTGTCCACCTGACAGTCACCCAAACATGTCCTCCGTGCCACAGGGAAGGCAGGAGGCTAGAAAACCCTATAGCCACGGCGTGACCATGGGGCCATCTCTGGCCTATATAAAAAACCCCTCGGGGTTAGGGCCAAGGCCTTCTGCCGCTCCGAAGAGTGCAGGGAGCGGAGCCGGGGATCGGCATGGGTCAGTGGGACCCCTGTCCACCGTAACCTGACGGACCAGGGATTTCCCTGCGAGAGCGGAGACACAGACCAGGGGGGGGGGGGTTGGTCCGGCCCGGCCCTGTCGAGGAATGGTTCGGCCACGCTCGGAGAGTAGCGGCCAAGGCCTACACTGGGAGAAGGAGATTCGGTGCGCGATCCCCTCAATCCGGGGGAACCAGGCAGAGGGGAATCCGAGGGATGTACCCGAGGGTAAGTCCGAAGAGATTAGCATGGCCCTGAGGAGCCAGGCGAATCTAGCGTGGGAAGGTTCCCGGGGCTCCATACCTCCAATCAAGCAGCCGAACCGCTTGTCACACTGAAAGAACCCCAGTGTAGAACTGGACAGTAACTTCATATAAGAGGAGTTAAGCGCAAACTGCCTCATACCGCAGCCTAAGGCTGCCTGGCATGGGCAGCCTGGCGCGAGCCCTGGCACTGCCGACCGGTGTGAGACGTCCCTGGCATGGGCGCACCCGGCAGGCGGGCAGAGGGATGAAACCTCCTCCTCTTCGGACAGGAGGGTCGGGAAGGACATTTCCTACCCCCGGGAGAGGCGGAGGGCCGCGGGCGGCCAGCGCCAAACAGGTCGGCGGAGCACTGAGCAACCTGACGCAAAGCCTCACCATTAAAGAGGTTCTCCCCGGTGCACAGGGAAGTACCCAGGTTATGTTGTGCCCAGCTGCACAAGTCGGAAGCCTGCAACCAGGCTGTACGACGCACCCCTATGGCTACCGCAAAGGACCTGCTAACCGACTCGAAAGAGTCCACGGCAGCCCAAGAAAGAAACCAAGAGATATTCCTGCAATGGTAAAGAAGCAAGGAATAGTCGGGGACCCGAGGGGCCGACACGAAGGGAGACAAGAGAGATAACCTCTTGGTGACCTCCCGCAGCGCCAGGCTCATATAGAAGATATATGAGAGAATCCTGGAAGCCAACATGGATGCTTGGAAGGTTCGCCGCCCAAAGTTGTCCAGAGTTTTAGACGCACGATTCGGGGGGCAGGAAGAGTGCTTCTTCTTGCTTCCGACCTTCCTCAGGGCCGATTCCACCACAATGGAATGATGGGGAAGCTGGTGCGTCTGGAAACCCGGAGAGGGGGGCACCCGATACCGGGCATGCATGGCTGCAGGCGGTGCCGGTACCTGTAAGGGCGAGCGCCAAATCCCGAGCAGGAGATCCCGCAGAGAAGGAGGTAAAGGAAGCATTACGGCGGCCTGTTCCGCAGTACCCGGACTTAGCGAAGGGCCCGGGATAGGAATGGCGAGCAAGTCCGCCATGTCAAGGAGGAAGTCCTGAAAAGATGGCTCTCCCAGAGGGGCTATCCCGGGGAAGGCCGAGGCGGAGGGGCCCGCTTGAGCACTAGGGGACCCACCGTGCTGGTGCACGGGAGGAATCGCTCTAAACAGAGGAGGGTACTGACAGCCCCAATTCGAGGCAGTTGGTACTGCATCGTCAGCGCCCGGGATCGACTCCAAGGGAGGCATCGAAGGGAGCGACGTCCCCGACGGGCCCGCAGAACTCGGCCTCGGCCCCGATTCCGGGGGCGGGTCCACCCCCGGGGCAGTCCGCAAAGGCGGCTGGAGTGGTGCCGAGGCCGCTGGAGAGCAGGCGAGCGCAGCACTGCGCCGTCGGAAGAGACCGGGGTCGGATCCGAAATGCGCCGGAGCCACGCCTTCCAGACTGGAGATCGATTCGAGGCTGGGCATCGAACCGAGCGACGCCTCCTTAGGGGGCCCCGGTGTCGGCGGCCGCGCCGGTGCTGCCATTCCCGCGAATGGAGTCGGGGTCGCGACGATCGGTGCCGAGGGCAACGAGGGCTTCCCAGGCCGAAACTCGGCGAAGAGGGAAACACCTGAAGTCAGCTCCGACGCCTGGAGAGAGGCCCTCCTATGCGCCGGGGTTCTGCCCGCGCCTGTTTTATTGAGCGGGAAACCCTTACGGGGCGTACTACGCGGCCTTGAGGGTACCCAGGTAACCCGCCGACGAGCCCCGGTGGGGAGTGAGATGCCCAGCCCCGGCTCCGCGGCCGCGGCGCTTCTTTGGGTCGACTCGACTGAAGGACCCGGGTCCCGCGGGCAGATTCCAGTGACGAGTGGAGCACTCAACGCCCGCTTAGATGTCGGGAGGTCGGTGGCCCGACTGGGATAGATCGATCGGCTCTGCAGGTGGAGCCCGGAGGCGACCTCTGGCAAAGCACGGGGCTCTTGTTCCCGAGACCGCCGTGGGAGGGGCGGGGCCGCGCAAGGCCAGTACCACCCCCGCGGAAGCCGGGGACGAGTCGATCGGCCCTGGCGGAGCCGAGGGCACCCGGTGCCGATCCCCGGCGGGGAGTAGGGCCACCGACTCCGACGCCGATGACTTGGTCCCGCTTGAAGCGGTCACCACCTCCGCGCATGGCTGGGTTGTGGGCACGCCATACCGGGTCAAGTTGGTCCGACGATCCCCGGTGACGAGTGGAACATTCGACACTGACGCCGATGCCGGGGAATCGGCACCGCCAAAAGCGGGTACCGCCCCCGTGCAGGGCCAGGATGCCGTAGAACCAGACTGGGTCAAGTCGATCGGCCCCGAAGGCACCGATGACACCAGTCGACAGTCCCTGGCGAAGAGTGGAACACTCGACGCCAGCGCCGCTGCCGAGGGATCTGCACCGCTCGAAGCGGGTGCCACCCTCGGGCAAGGCTCAGGAATGTTCTGTGAGAAGCGAACCTCAGGAACAACCCGAAACCCCATGGAGGTTCTGGAGCCCGAAGACTCCCTCCGGGGTGTAAGGGACTGGAGGGGAAGGCCGGAGCCGTCGTCATGCGGCGCATGAGACTCACCCCTCAAGGCTCGGTTAGTCTTAACAGACTGTTGTTGGGTTACCTGATCCTGGCGAGGAGAGAAAGCCGACGACCGCACCTCAGAGGGAAAGACGTCATCGAAGGACACTTGAAACAGGGAGGGCCTTCTCCCGACGCTGAAGCCCGAGGAACCGGGGGAGAAGGGGTCAGGGCCCCAACAGGAGAGACACCAGGCGTTGGAGTCGGAGCAGAAGACAACGTCTCCACAGTGGGGGCACTTCTTAGGGGAAGAAGGCTCCATGCTGGAAAGCCCAGTAGGCCTCAGAATAACACGAGGAAGATGCTCCTCGAAGGAAATAAGGAAAACAAAAAAATAAGGAAAAAGGGGGCACCAGCGGTGCCAGAGTCAGCGGGGAAAAAAACGCGACCACAGGAAACAAGAAAAGAAAAGAAGAAAAGGTTTCTGCGGTGACAGGAGGTACGTCCTGTCGGCTCCGCGGAAAAACGAAAACTGGGGAGAGGCAGTGGGAAGGGCGGGAAGCTACCGCGCAGGTGCGAGGGATGCTCCCAAAAGCCTTCTGATTGGATGCTGGGGAGCATTCCCGTGCGGGCTCCATCGGCGCCGACGAACCCCATATGTGAAGACTCATTCCTGCTTGTTCCTGGAGATTTTTCTGTTAGGCCTAAGGCCCAACGAAGAAAAAATACACTGAAGGGGAACGGAAAGTATCTTTTTTTTTTTTTTTTTTGAAGAAAAAGAAAAAGACCGGCGGTACCGGTCCGACGTCGAAGAAGGCAGACGCGCAAACAAAGAAATAAAATAAAATAAAGAACTTCTTCAGCAGTGACAGGAACACGACCTGCTGGCTCCGCGGAAAAGAAGAACTGGAGAGAGGCGGTTAGGAAAGGCGGGAAGGCAGCACGCAGGTGCTGTGGGATGCTCCCAAAAGCTTTTCTTTTTTTGGGACGCTGGGGAGCGCTCCCGCGCAGGCTCCATCGGTACCGACGTACCCATATGTGAAGACTCATTCCTGTTTGTTCCTGGAGATAGATGTAATCACAGAACTTAACAGAAATTTCCAACATGCCACAAGACGAGCCAAGGAGGAGTACAATGATGCCTGAAAAGAAATAGAATCAGAAACTATTAGAGGAAGAAAAAGGGTCAAATTTCCTAAAGCTGTGAGAGTAAAAGAGAAAATTCCAGCCTCGGATTGGAATGCTAAAAGATGCTCAAGATCCATGCTGAACAATGCTGAGAAGATCAAGATCTTAAGGAAAGGAATGGAGATTAAAACAAAGGATATTATAATGCCTCTATTGTTCCATGTTGCAACTGCACCTTGAATATTGTGTGCAATTCTGGTCGCTGTATCTTAAAAAGGATATAGCGGAATGAGAAAAGGTACAGAGGACTACCACCAAAATGGTAAAGGGGATGAAAGGATATCCCTATAAGGAGAGGCTAAAAAGGTTAGAGCGCTTCAACCTGGAAAACAAATGGCTGAGTGGAGATATGATAGAGGTCTATAAATGAATGAATGGAGTGGAACAGATACATGTACATCGATTGCTTATGCTATCAAAAAGTAGAAAGACTAGGGAAACATGCAACAAAGCTACAGAGTAACCAGTTCAATACTAATAAGAGAAAGCGTAGTTACTCACCTCTAACAGGTGTTCTCCGGGGACAGCAGGAATCAGTCCTCACATATGGGTGACATCGATGCCGATGGAGCTCGCGCAGAGCAAATCCCCAGCTTTCAAAGAAAGCCTTTTGGAACTGCTACCACGCATGCGTGGTCCCCTTCCCGCCCAAGGGTGCTATCTTGCTCAGTCAAATGACATAGCTAAAAAGACAGCAAAACAAATGAATATAATTGGACTGCAACTCCAAGGGGAGGAGGGAGAGTTGTAAGGATTGATTCCTGCTGTCCCCGGAGAACACTTGTTACAGGTGAGTAACTACACTTTCTCCAAGAACAAGCAGGAAGTCAGTCCTCACATATGGGACTCCCCCAGCTACAGGCTACCCTGAACCTATAGCCAAAAAAGGCTCCCTTATCGCAAGCCGCAATGAAAACCCTAACCATGGAAATAGGACCTGCACCCTAGGAAAGTAGCACTCCAGTAGCTGGAACACAAAAGGGTTGGAAGGAAGGAGTTGCCTAGACCCCAAAAAGGTTACGGAATACAGCCTGGACGAAGGCACTGCCCCGTCGGGACTCTCTATCCAGGCAGTAATGAGCTGCGAAGGTATGAACCGAAGACTAGGTGGCGACCCGGCAGATGTCTGCCAGAGGAACAGAGCGCAGGTGAGCCACTGATGCCGCCATAGCCCTGATCCTATGAGCCGTAACATGGCCTTCCAGCAGAAGCCTCACTTCCTAATAAGCCCGGGCAATACAGTTCGCCACCCATGTGGACAGCGTACACTTGGCCACCGCCTCCCCCAGCTTACTGGGGTGTAGGAAATGAAAAGCTGAGAGGCTTTCCGGTGACCTTGAGTACATTGAATGTAGAAGGACAAAGCCCTCTTACAGTCCAGGATATGAAGGACCGCCTCTCTCTGACTGGCATGCGGCCTGGGAAAGAAGGTAGGAAGAACCACCTCCTGGTTGAGATGGAATGAGGATACCACCTTCAGAAGGAACTTGGGGTGTGTATGAAGCACCACCCTATTCTTGTAGGACCTGGTATAAGACCTGTCCACCATGAGGGCCTGGAGCTCACTCACCCTCTGGGAAGAAGTGAGCGCAACCAAGAAAACCACCTTCCAGGAAAGATAACGGAGGTGGCACGTGGCCAACAGTTCGAAGGGTGGCCGGGTAAGCTGCCACAACACTACATTGAGATCCCATTCGGTTGCTGGGGGGCGGACCGGGGGCCGCGACAAGAGTAGGCCCTTTAGAAACCAGGACACCACTGGATGAACTGAGAGGGGCTTTCCGTCCACCTGATAGTGGTTTGCTGCTAGGGCACTGAGATGCACTCTGACGAGTTGGACTTAAGCCCCGTCCCGGAGAGGTGGAGAAGATATTGCAATACCTCAACCACCGGACAAGAGAAGGGGTCTACTCCATGCTCAGTGCACCAAAGCGCAAATCTGCGCCACTTAAAGGCACACGCCCATCTGGTAGACGCTCTGCGCGAAGCCAGCAACACCTCCTCCACATCCTTCAGAAGGAGAAGCGGACCTAGAGTCACCCTCTCAGCAGCAATGCCGTCAGCGAAAGGGAGCTGAGGTTGGGATGCAAAAGAGAGAGCCCCCCTTATGGGAAAGGAGCCGTGGAGATGATCCCAAAGGAAATGGGGTCTCCACCGCTAGCTGCAGGAGAAGCGGAAACTACGGTTGTCTGGGCCACCGTGGGGCTATCAGGATGACTGAGGGTCTGTCGTGAAGGATCTTGAACAGCATCTTGGCGATCAGAGGCATTGGGGGAAAGCATGCAGAAGACCCGCCGACCATGAGACTAGAAAGGCACCAACTGCCACCCTGGCGGGGTGCAGCTGCCTTGAGCAGAAGCAGGGTAACTGGTGATTGCCTGGGCTTGCAAACAGGTCCATCACTGGTTCTCCCCAGGTCTGGAAAAGCATGCTGGCTACTTCCCGGTCCAGCTGCCACTTGTGCGGCTGAAGCATCCTGCTGAGTCTGTCGGCCAGCCAGTTGTCCTGGCCTGACAGGTATACTGCGCCTTGAGGAGAATGCCCTGCCGGACTGCATAAGAGCACTGATCTAGGGCTTCCTGACAGAGGGCACGGGACTCGGTGCCCCCCTGTTTGTTCACAGAGAACATGGCAACCTGGTTGTCCATTTGCATCAGAACAGTCCTGTGGCCTAGGCAATGCCTGAAAGCTTTCAGGGTGAGTGATTGCACACAACTCCAACAGGTTGATCTGTTGGGCATTCTCGTCTGGGGACCAAACTCCCTATGTGCAGTATCCCTGGCAATGGGCTCCCCATCCCAGCAGGGAGGCATCTGTGGTGAGGACCCTCAAGTGGTGAGGGGTCTGGAAGGGCATCCCCACCTCCAGGTGATGGGGCAATAGCCACCAGGTCAAGGACTGCACCAGGTGCCTGGTCACTCTGACCCTGTCCTGGAGATGTCCCATGGCCTGGGACCACTGGTCCCTGAGGCACCACTGTGCAGTTCACATGTGGAGGCGGGCATTTGGAGTGACATGGACCGTGGAGGCCATGTGCCTGAGGAGGCGCAGCAGATGCCTTGCTGGCACTGAGGGACGGTGCTTTATATCTTTGGCTATGGCTATGAGTCTGCTTGCCCGGTCTGCAGGCAGGAAGGCTTTCGACTGAAGGGTGTTGATCGTTGCCCCAATGAATTCCAGCTCTTGTGCTGGGCAAAGGCTGGACTTTGGGTAGTTGATAACAAACCCCAAGTGCTGCAGGACCTGGGTGGTGCGAGTTGTGGCCTGCTGCACCTCAGGGGCTGTAGTGCCCCTGATGAGTCAGTTGTCGAGATAGGGGAAGACAAAGATCCCCTGAAGCCTGAGGAAGGCGGCGACCACTGCCAGGCACTTTGTGAATACCCTGGGGGCCGAGGCAAGGCCAAAAGGGAGCACCCTGTATTGGTAATGATTGCCCCTACCACAAAGCGTAGGTATTGCCTGTGGCTTTGGTGGATTAGGATGTGTGTATAGGCATCCTTTAGGTCTAAGGAGCATAGCCAGTCTCCCTGGCGGAGGTAAGGCAGCAATATTCCAAGGGAGAGCATCTTGAACATCTCCCTCAACAGGAATTTGTTGAGGTTGCGCAGGTCGAGGATGGACCTCCTGTCCTCTTTGGCACGAGGAAGTACCTGGAGTAGAACCCCTTGCCCTTGAGGTGGTGGGGCACAGGTTCCAGTGCATGATCCTCGAGAAGACCTGCCAACTGCTTCAGAAGGTGGTCCTGGTGAAGGGGAGACCTGATAAGCTGTCCTGGGAAGTAGTGCAGAGACACTTGGGCTAGATGGATGAGGTATCCCTCCCTGACCACTTGCAATGTCCAAGAATCGGTGGTGATGGTTCCCCACAAGTGGGCATACAAGGTTAGCCGACCTCCTGTGGGCTGCCCGGCTCCAGTTGGGAGAGGGGCCATGCTGCAGGAGTTAAAAACCTCCACCAGGCTTGGCCAGAGCCTGGGGTTTGGGGGCATTTGGCTTACGCGGGCCATGCCCCTGTCCCTTGGCCTGCTGCCCATTAGGGAGCTGGGGAGGCCTGGTAAGGGGAGTATTTTCGGTAAGCAGTGGACTTCCTCAGGTAAAGGTGTTGTTTACCCAAGCCCTTCTTATGGGAAGGGGCAGAGGTCTTCTTAGAGAGCCGTGTCCTCATCATGAACTTGGTCTCCAGCTCGGCAGCCTTGTCAGTCATGGGTTTTCCAAAGAGATTCTGCCCCCCGGCATGGGACATCGACCGACTTGTCCTGAACCAGTTGTTCGAGGTCCAATGACTGCAGCCAAGCTTGGCGGCGTGCACAGATGCCAGCCGTTGCTACCCATGCCGCCGACTCGAACCCGTCATAGGCTGCCCCAGACATGAACTTGGAGCATTCACGGACAGCTTTGGACAGGCCCTTGAAGTGCTGCAAATGCTCCTCGGAAAGACCAGCCGAGAACCTGGTGATTTCCTTCACCAGGTCTCTCAGGTACATTTCCATGTACAGCTCTCGTATGCCTGGATCCATCAATTCAGCATTGTGCCCTGGAAACACTTCCTGCCGAGGGTATCCAAGGTGCGGGCCTCCCTATCAGGAGGCACCGAGGAGTGAGTCTTCTGACTCTTCAGTCGACGCATGGCCGACTCCACAACCATGGAGTTGTGCGGCAGTTGTGATTTTTGGAACCCAGGGCTCCGATGGACTCGATATATCGAGTCAAGCCGCTTTCTGATTACTGGCATCATCGCCGGCATCTCCCACATGCGGAGCATAAGTCGTTCCAGGATAGGAGGAATGGGCACCGTGAGGGCTTCCCGAAGGGGAGCCTCGTACTGGAGGATCTTGAGCTCGTCGGCTCGAGCATCCTCCTCGGACTCCGTTGGGAAGGCCAAAGCCTTGGACATATCCCGCACGAAGGCCAAAAAAAACCATATCCCCCGGTGGCGACCTTCTCCGAGGTTCAGATACCGGGGAATCAGAGGGGTCATCTCGATGACAATGAGTGCCCGGGGATTCCTCATCCTCAGTCTCCAAAGCGGAGGCCTCCGAGGTAGACTCGTGGAGCTCCTCAGGCATCGAGGGTCCTGGCGCCATCCGCCCCAATGACTGTAGGTTCGGCATTGACGAACTTGGTCCCGATAAGCGGGAGGCCGAGTGCGACCTGGCTGAGAATCGACTCTGGCCCCGGGGTCAACTACGACGTCGAGAACCCGGTGGTCGGGGCGGAGGAACCGGACATGCCGGACATCAGTTGCCCACTGCTGTTCCATGAAGGCAGTAACACTGTTCTCCAAGACCGCCATCCTGAATACTAGTCCTGGAGGCTCTGCATCCCCTGGTTCGGGCGCTGACACGCTTGGGCCCAAAGCCGGTTCCCCCGGAGGGGAGTCTTCAACTAGGACAGTATGTACTTGCCTAGGCCGATCCACGACCGTGTCCCTGCGAGGAACCTTGGCTGGGCGCTCCTTCTCTGATGCCTCGGGCAGGCTCTCGGGTCTCCGCGATCAGCCCCAAGAGGAGCCAGGCCACACGGAACAGTCCTGAAACGCCGCCTTCGATGGTTTCTTCCTTCTCTTTGGTTTCCTCAAGGGAGACCTCCTCTCCGAGGAAACGCGACGACGTTCGGAGTGCTCCTCCCGAGACGTAGAGGCCTTGGACCAGGTCCCGGCTCTCAGAGGCATGGGGGAGTCAAGAAACATCTTATCATGCTGCTGCTGGTGGCTCCTCAAGGCCTTCCAGGACATCTTTTTACACAGGCCACAGTCATGCGTATCGGTGAGGGACATAATTTTCCCACATCAATCGCACTTTTTGAACCCGCTGGTAGCCATGGGGTGAAAAAGGACCCCAGCAAGGTCGAAGACCCTTCGTGCTGCCAGCGAGGGAAAAATGGGCACGAAGATGCCCCAAGAAAGAAAAAAACAAAACTTAGAAGAGGAACCGACCCGATACCGAGATACCGAGGCTGGAAGGGTACTGGTGTGAACCGGAGAAAGTCAAAAGGCACAAAAAGAAAAATCAACTTTTCCTGGGACAGCTACAGATTACGTCTGATGGGCTCCGCGGAAAAAAGGAGACTGAGCAAGATGGCACCCTTGGACGGGAAGGGGACCACGCATGCGTGGTAGCAATTCCCTAAGGCTTTCTTTGAAAGCTGGGGATTTGCTCCACGCGGGCTCTGTTGGCGTCGACGTCACCCATATGTGAGGACTGACTTCCTGCTTGTTCCCGGAGAAAATATTTTTCACTCAAACTCTGGAATTCGTTACTGAAGGATTTAGTAAAAGCCGTTAAGTGTAGCTGGGTTTAAAATAGGTTTGGACAAGTTCCTAGAGGAAAGGTCAATAAACCATTATTAAAGAGGACCTGGGAAATCCACTGCTTGACCCAATACAAGCATTGTGGAACCTGCGTGTTTTTTTGGGAAACTGCCAGGTATCTGTGACCTAGATTGGCCATTGTTGGAAACAGGATACTGGGCTTGATGGACCTTGGTCTGACCCAGTATGGCATTTCTTATGTTCTTAAGATACAGTGGGAAGAATGCACAGAGTCATTATACAATAAAGATCAAGTGGACCAACAACTGATTCAACATATAATTTATAATCAGGAAATCACTGGTGATGAAAAAAAAAGTCGAAGCAGCACTGAAAGCATTATCAAAGAACAAAGCACTTCCCACTGAAGTATTACAGCAATCAGACACGGCATGTACCAAACTTACAAGGCTCTGCTAGGAAATTTGGAAGATGACAAAGGCCAACTGACTGGTAAAGATCTGTGTTCATACCAACATTAAAGAAAGACGATTCGCCTGACTGTGTAAATTAATTGCACAATCACTGTGATCCCACATGCCAGCAAGATTCTACTCAAGATTATTCAGTGGAGACTACAACCATACCTGGTACGAGAACTGCCTGAAGTGCAAGCAGGGTTCAGAAAATGCCAAGGAATAAGGGAGATCATTGTGTATGTGAGATGGATCCTTGAAAAGACAACAGAATACCAAAAGGATAGCTATATATGTTTTACTGACTACAGCAAAGCCTTGGACTATGTAAATCATGAGAAACTCTGGGCCACTTTAAGAAGCATGGGAATACCAGAACATTTGATAGTTAACATGAACAACCTTTAGATTGATGGCCTGGAAAAGGGAACAAATGACATGATTCAAATTTGCAGATGACACCAAATTATTCAAAGTTGTTAAAACCACAAGAGGATTATGAAAAATTGCAGAAGGATGTTGATTAATTGGAAGACTGGGCATCCAAATGGCAGATGAAATTTAGGGGCATGTTTGCTAAAGGTTAATGCGCATTATGTAAAGTAGACTTGTGTTAAGTGCTGCATTGCCCATAGAAATGAATGCGCAATTGCAGCACT
Organism: Ichthyophis bannanicus; assembly: GCA_033557465.1. Classification (NCBI taxonomy): domain Eukaryota; kingdom Metazoa; phylum Chordata; class Amphibia; order Gymnophiona; family Ichthyophiidae; genus Ichthyophis; species Ichthyophis bannanicus. The sequence continues at coordinate 126,143,959 of CM066047.1, forward strand.
TAATGTACGTTAACCTTTAGTAAACATGCCCCTTAATGTGGACAAATGCAAAGTCATGCACTTAGGGAAGAACAACCCCACTATGGTTACGTGATACAAGGTTCCACATTATAAACCACCATCCAGGAAAAGGATCTAGGTGTCCTCGCAGATAATACATTTAAACCCTCTGTCCAGTATGCAGTGGTCCACAGTGTATCTAAAGGAAACATACTGACGTTATTATACCTATTTTTTGTCGGAATTAGCACCTTCAAGCTGCAATCAACTTCTCGTGGTTACTTGTTCCTTTTTATCTAAAAGTAGGGACGCAACCCTAGACATTCCCTAAGGGATATATTAACCCCTTATGGTTTACTAACCGGTGTAGAAATCAATCTATCCCAATCAAAAATAAATTAATCAGAAGAAATAAATCTATTAGAAAGTTTCACTTAGCTTGTCCGTGTTTTTTGATCTTTTAAAATTGGATCATCCACTTCAATAAAGCTTACTCAACTCTGTTCCTCCTAAATCTCCAGGGGAATCACTTTAGTGTCCACTATTCCCCGCGGCTGGCAGATATTCCACCTGAATACATCAAATCCTCTTCTAGCCACGGTTCAGACTAAAAACAGATCAATTCTAAACTCTTTCTATATATCCGGTCTGCTAGCGAACTTTCTATGTAACGCAACAATCCAGAACCCAACGTTGTGTTTCGGGTTGTAAATCCTCCCTTCTTCAAACTTTTGTTGCATTTGCTGGAACTGAATCCAGTTCCCATTTTAAACTCCTGTTTCCGATCACATGACCGATTAGTGTCCAATAGGTGAAGTGGCCACTCCTCTATTCGTATTAGATGACATCACACAATAGTCCACCAATCCACAGAAGAATTCAAGCCAATAGGTGTAACTGAGTTCAGAGTGTAAATCCAATTCTGCTCACAATATTGTAACTTGGATTCTCGATCACCCCCTCTGATTGAAGCCGGTATATGATCCAAAATCCTCCATCGTAAATCTCCAAATTTATGATTATTTTCCATACAATGTGAGGATACCGGTGCTGACAAAAGCTTCGCAGTTATACGAGAACGATGTTCCTGCAATCCTTTTTTCATTTGTCTTATAGTTCTTCCAACATAAATCTTTTTACATGGACAGAGTAGCATATAAACTATAAAGGAAGTTAAACATGTCGTATGAAATTTACTATACAGTCAAACCTCGGTTTTCGTATGCCCTAGTTTTCGTACGATTCGGTTTTCGTTGACTTTTTTCATCAAGATTTTGTCCCAGTTTTCGTACATTGTCTCGGTTTTCGTACAGTTGAAAATGGAGAACCATCTTGTGGCCAGAAGTGGGATTTTCTTTATTTTGATTCTCTTGCTGATTGACTGTCTTCCATATGCCAACAAGAGTCTTCAATAAAGGTAAAAGTGATGTTAAATGTTCATTTATCCATTTCATTAGTCATTTATATTTATTTCTCATTGTTTTCTGTATGTAAAAATATAGTTATCTATAAAATGTATTTTTGTTAATATTTTTGGGTGTCTGGAACAGATTAATTGGATTTACATTATTTCTTATGGGAAATATTGCTTCAGTTTTCATACATTCGGTTTTAGTCAGACCTTTTCAAATGGATTAATCACGAAAACCGAGGTTCCACTGTATATCAAACAATGCTGTGCAGGATATTTCCAACTTGGACCCTCTAACGTAGATCCACAAAAGTCACAAGCATTACAGCCATAATGACCCTTTAGATCAGAAGAAAAACCATTTTCCATATTATGGACCAACTAGTCAGCCATATTGTGGCCCCGTGTAAAGGCCCTCATCAATGGTTTATCAAAACACGGGCGTAATGATAAAATAGACCACTGCTTTTTTTTTTTAAATAGCCATAACCTCCGTTGAATATGGTATATATGGTAAAGTACCCACGGACAAGCTAAGTGAAACTTTCTAATAGATTTATTTCTTCTGATAGATTAATTTCTTTTTGATTGGGATAGATTGATTTCTACACCGGTTAGTTAACCATAAGGGGTTAATATATCCCTTAGGGAATGTCTAGGGTTGCGTCCCTACTTTAAGATAAAAAGGAACAAGTAACCACGAGAAGCTGATTGCAGCTTCAAGGTGCTAGTTCCGACAAAAAAATAGGTATAATAACGTCAGTATGTTTCCTTTAGATACACTATGGTTAATAGGAGGTAGGAAATAAAAACATTTTTTTTTCAAATTGATAGTTCAGTATGCAGTGGTGGCAAGAAAGCAAATAGAACTCTAGGAATTATAAGTAAAGAATGGAGAATAAAACCAAGGATATTACAATTCCTCTGTATTGCTCCATGGTGTGAATGCACCTTGAATATTGCGTGCAATTCTGGTTGCCATATCTTAAAAAGGATATAGCGGAATTAGAAAAGGTACAGAAAAGAGCCACCAAAATGAGAGAGGGGATGGAAGGATACCCCTATGAGGAAAGGCTTAAAAGGTTAGGGCTCTTCAACTTGGAAAAAAGACGGCTGAGGGGAGATATGATAGAGGTCTATAAAGTAATGAATGGAATGGAATGGGTAAATGTAGATTGTTGTTTACTCCTTCAACAGGTAGAAAGACTAGGGAACATGCAATGAAGCTACAATGTAGCACATTTAAAACCAGAGAAAATATTTTTTCACCTAATGCGCAATAAAATTCTGGAATTCATTACTGAAGGATGTAGTAAAAGCTTTTAGTGTAGCTGGGTTTAAAAGAGGTTTGGACAAGTTCCTGGAGAAAAAGTCCATAAACCATTATTAAAGAGGACCAGGGAAATCCACTGCTTATCCCTGTGATAAGTAACATGGAATCTGTGCATCTTTCTGGGAACCTGACAGGTATTGTGACCTGGATCGCTGCTGTTAGAAACAAGATACTGGACTTGATGGATCCTTGGTCTGACCCAGTATAGCATAACTTATTTTCTTAAGCAACAGTTTGATATGAACAAAGAGAAACAATGTTTAAAATCAGCAAAGGTGTACGACAAGGCTGCATACCTTCTTCCTACCTGTTTAATTGAAAGACTAGAAAAGGGGACTGTTACTTCTGGAGAGAGATCGGCAATTGTGAATATATACTTCTGGGAATTTTCTGAAAGGAATTCTTTTTATTAAAGCTAATTAATCTGTGAACCCACTATTTTTTGTTAAATCAGTCAGGGCCTAGTAGCAGCAGTTTAAGTTTACATTTAAAACACAGAAGAGAGCTTTCTGGTTAAATTTCATACCCAGCAGAGAGCTTGTAGTTTAAATTTCATAATAAGTTAGAGGCTAGCAGCAGCAAAGAGCTATAATTTAAATCAAATAAGAATATAGCTTACCTCAGCAGCACAGGACAGGGTACTGTGTAGCAGCCCTCTTTTAATATGTAGAATCTCTATGGATTGAAATTCCATGTAAAAAGGGGAAGGCGATGGCAGTGGGGGTGTACTATCGACCACCGGGCCAGAATGAACAAATGGATGATGAAATGCTCAAAGAAATCAAGGAAGCTAACAAAAGTTACAGCGCAGTAATAATAATGGGTGATTTCAATTACCCCGGTATCGACTGGGTCAGTGTCAAGACAGGACATGCTAGGGAGATAAAGTTCCTAGATGACATAAATGACTGCTTCTTGGAGCAGCTGGTTCATGAACCGACCAGAGAAGAAGCCATATTAGACCTAGTCCTTAGTGGAACACCAGATCTAGTGCAAGAGATAAGGGTGTTGGGGCCACTTGGCAATAGTGATCATAGCATGATCGCCTTTGATTTAATTAGTGGAGGAGGGATAGTATGGAAATCTACAGTACTACCTTTTAACTTTCGAAAGGGAGACCATGATAAAATGAGGAAAATAGTTAAGAAAAAACTAAAAGGAGCAGTTGCAAAGGTTAAAGACTTACATCAAGCTTGGGTGTTGTTGAAAAATACTATCTTGGCAGCGCAGACCAGCTGTATTCCACGCTTTAAGAAAAGTGGAAGGAAGTCCAAAAAACTGCCAGCATGGTTTAAAGGTGAGGTCAGAGAGGCTGTTGTTGCCAAAAAAGCATCTTTCAGGAAATGGAAAAAAGAGCCAAACGACGAAACCTGGAAACAGCACAAGCACTGGCAAATCAAATGCAAGGCATTGATAAAGCAGGCAAAGGGAGAATCTGAGAAGAAGCTTGCTGTGGAAGCAAACACGCGAAATAAAGATTTTTTTCAAGTACATTCATAGCAAAAAACCTGTGAGAGTCAGTTGGTCCATTAGATGATAGAGGAGTTAAAGGGGCACTAAGAGGCGACAAGGCGATAGCGGAGAGACTGAATGAATTCTTTGCTTCGGTCTTTACTGAGGAAGATGTAGGGATGTTACCCATGACTGAAGTGGTATTTAAAGGTGCAGAAGAATTGAAGGAAATATCGATACATCGGGAAGATGTATTACAACTATTAGATAAACTGAAGAATAGCAAATCACTTGGGCCAGATGGTATATATCCAAGGGTGTTGAAAGAACTGAAATATGAGATTGCAGACCTGCTCTATTAGTAATCTGTGAACTATCATTAAAATCATCTCTAATACCTGAAGATTGGAGGATTGCCAATGTAACACCGATTTTTAAAAAGGGTTCCAGGGGTGATCCGGGAAACTACAGACTGGTGAGCCTTACGTCAGTACCGGGAAAAATGGTAGAAACCATCATAAAGAATAAAATTAATTACTCAGCATATAGATAGTCATGGCCTAATGGGAGACAGCCAACATGGCTTTAGACAAGGAAGATCTTGTCTTACTAATCTGTTATGTTTTTTTGAAAGTGTAAATAAACAGGTGGACAAAGGTGAGTCAGTTGATATAGTGTATCTGGACTTTCAGAAAGCCTTTGACAAGGTCCCTCATCAGAGACTTTTGGCAAAACTAAAGAGTCATGGGATAGGAGGCAGTGTACTACTGTGGATCAAGAAGTGGTTAAAAGATAGAAAGCAGAGGGTTGGGCTAAATGGCCAATTTTCACAATGGAGAAAGGTGAATAATGGTGTACCCCAGGGATCTGTGCTGGGTCCGCTGCTTTTTGACATATTCATAAATTACCTGGAAAGTGGAACAACAAGTGAGGTTATCAAATTTGCAGATGACACAAAACTATTTAAAGTTGTGAAAACCCAAGAGGATTGTGGAAAATCGTAAGAGGATCTTGATAAATTAGAAGACTGGGCATCAAAATGGCAGATGAAATTTAATGTGGACAAGTGCAAAGTTATGCACCTAGGGAAGAACAACCCAATCTATGGTTACACAATGCAAGGTTCCACATTAGGAACCACCACCCAGGAAAAAGATTTAGGCGTCATTGTGGATAACATGTTAAAACCCTCGGCCCAGTGTGCAGCGGCAGCCAAGAGAGCAAATAGAATGCTAGGTATCGTAAGGAAAGGAATGGAAAATAAAACAAAAGATATTATAATGCCTCTATATCGTTCCATGGTGAGACCTCACCTTGAATATTGTGTGCAATTCTGGTCGCTGTATTTTAAAAAGGATATAGAGTTATTACAAAAGGTTCAGAGAAGAGCCACCAAAATGGTAAAGGGGATGGAAAGATATTCCTATGAAGAAAGGCTAAAAAGGTTAGGGCTCTTCAACCTGGAAAAGAGACGGCTGAGGGGAGATATGATAGAAGTCTATAAATTAATGAACGGAGTGGAACGGGTAAACGTAGATCGATTGTTTACGTTATCAGAATATAGAAAGAGTAGGGGACATGCAATGAAGCTACAGGGTAAACTATTTAAGACTAATAAAAGAAAATATTTTTCACTCAATGTGTAATCAAACTCTGGAATTTGTTATCGGAGGATGTAGTAAAGGCTGTTAGTGTAGCTGGGTTTAAAAAAGGTTGGACAAGTTCCTGGAGGAAGGGTCCATAAACCATTATTAAGAAGGGACCCAGGATATCAATGCTTGACCCAGTACACGCATTGCGGAACCTGTGTCTTTTGGGGAAACTGCTAGGTACGTATGACCTAGATTGGCCACTGTTGGAAACAGGATACTGGGCTTGATGGACCTTGGTCTGACCTAGTATGGCATATCTTATGTTCTTAATTTATATGCAGAACAAATCATCAGAGAAACAGGACCGTATGAAGACAACTGAGGTATGAAGATTGGAAGACGACTCATCGATGACATCACATTAATGACTGAAAGTGAAGATGATCTGAAACATTTGCTTCTCAAGATCTAAGAACATGGTCTTAAAATGGGCCTGTACCTTAACTTGAAGAACACAAAGATGCTGACAACTGGCAAAAATCAATAAGTTCATCATTGATGAAGAAGAAATAGAAATAATGGTCAACTTTAAACTGCTTGGCTCAATAATCCATAAAGAAACGACAAGCGGTCAAGAAATCAGACAATGCATTGCTCTTGGCAGAATGACTATATAGGACCTTAACAAGATTCTCAAGAGCAGAGATGTATCCCTCCATACAAAGATTTGACTTGTCCAAGCCATGGTATTTTCAATAATGTCATATGGATGCGAAAGTTGGACAGTGAAAAAGAGGAAGAAAATCAATGCCTTCAGATTAAGGTGCTGGCGAAGAATACTGTATATACCATGGACTGCCTGAAGAACAAACCAGTGGGTACTAGAGATCAAGCCTAAGCTTTCTTTAGAAGCTGAGATGACAAGACCTTGACTTTCATACTTTGCACACCTCATGCGAAGAGAGGGATCATTAGAGGAGGACATCATGCTTAACAAGGTTGAAGGTCAATGCAAAAGAGGAAGGCCAGCAATGAGATGCATTGATACAACAGCAGCTATGGATGCCATTCTATCAACAAGTGGCCCTCTGACTGAAGCCCAAACATTTAGGACAGCTATCCAGAGGGTTGCCATAAGTTGGCACCGACTCGATGGCATTTAACAATAGTGGAAAAGACTCCCCTAGAGTACCTGCCATGGAGGGCTGAGGATAAGGGAAAATGGGTTGTAGGAGATAACCCCTCTGTGGGAGTAAATTTAAAAATCTGGAAAAAAATGTGGTCTGTCCTTATGGAGGGCTACACAATCTGGAACAGCAAAATACAAACACATAACCCCCATGGCTCCATCAGCTACACTGGCTCCCCGTCTCTGTATGCACCAAATACAAAAACATAATAATAATCTTCAAACATTAAACAACCTCTCTCCAGCAACTCTCCAGCCACTGATCAGGAAGACACCCCCAATCAGAACAAGAAGAGGAGCAGACAACAACAATCTAGAGACCCCACTAATCTTCAGGAAAGCAAATCAATCCACCTGCAATAGAGCCTTCTCCCTGTATGCACCCCAGCTGTGGAACGATCTCCCCACCTCAACCCCCACAATCAAAGACCTAGTAGACTTTAGGAAAGCAATAAAAACCCACCTTTTCCTAGAATACTTTGGAGCTACCCCAAAAGACTATGATCCCTGACGAAATGGACCACAAAACATTGTTAACAGTTTCCTTGTATATAGTTAGCAATTGTTAATTGCTTGTAATACCCCAATTAACCTCCAAGTTGTATATCCCTGTTCTATGTAAAGCTCATTGCTGTAATTGTTCCATGTGAACCGCTTTGAATGTATGATAAGGCGGTATAGAAAAGCTGTTAAACAAATAAAATAAATAATAAATATTTTACATCAATTAAATACAATAAAGAGTTTACCGGAGGGAGAGATCGGGACATCCTCCACAGGAGGGAGCAATAGGAGCTTCAAAGTTTAGGACAAATATATGAATGTGGAGAACTTCTTTGTTTTGGAGAACCGCAGAAGGAATCTGAGCTTCTCTCGAAGGACCTGTTTCCATACCTTCAACTGAAACATTATCTTTCTCAGCAGCAGATTAAAAAAAGACCCGGGGGGAGTCAACACCTTTTGAAGTTATAATCGGCAGTACAATCAGGAAGGGGTTCATCTCTAAGTTTTAGAGAGTATTAAATGCTAGACGTGGGATATCATTTGGGTATACCCTGGACTCGGAAAAAGTTTTAGGAGGGGTATTGGAGGAGAAAGAGAAGGAAACATTTTTTGAGAGAACTGCTAAGCTCTCTATTGCTTCACAGCTAGTAGTGCATGGCTATAAAGTATTAATGCGCTGTTATTACACACTCCGTTGGATACAGGAGGAAGCGCACCCCACATGGAACACCCCCCCAAATCAAATGAAACACCAATCCGAACCCTGGTACACAAACACTGACCAAAATAAAGAGGGAACTCAGAAAACTCGAAAGAAAATGGAGACGAACCAAATCCATCGAACACAAGTTTGAGTACCTAAATCTCCTCTCAAAATACAAAGAGGAGGTCAACGCCGCCAAGAGGACCCATCACACCAACCTATTGAACAAAGCTATCAATAAGCCTCGTGAACTTTTTGAACTAGTGAAATCTCTAACCAAAACAGCCCAGGCAGACCACTATGATAACGCGATCAAACCCCAAATCCTTGCAGACCACTACGCAAGCAAACTTACTGCAACCTCGTCCACTATATGTCTGAACACAAAACATCGGAAAACCAGTATAGAACAGGATCAGGCATGGAGCAACTTTCACAAAATTGATGATCAGCAAACTATCAATATAATAACAAACATCAATTCCACCACTTCCCCGCTAGATCCCTGCCCAGCTGCATGGGTCAAGGCGGCAAAAAAAGATATTGTCCAACAAGTCTCGCATATTGTGAACCAATCCCTACAACAAGGAATCATGCCAGCGCAACTCAAGAAATCCATAATAAGACCATTTCTAAAGAACACATCACTCAACAAGGTCGACCCAGCATCCTACCGCCCCATCTCCAGCATATCTTTCCTAGCAAAGATCATTGAAAAGGCAGTACTTATACAACTACAAGATCATCTGGAAGACCACGAAATCCTGGATAAACGGCAATACGGATTCAGACAACATCATGGGGTTGAAACGCTGTTAATAGCACTCCTTAACAGCCTCCTCAAAGGCCTTGAAGACAAAAAGAAGATGTTTATACTCATCTTCATTGACATCTCTGCCGCCTTTGATACAGTCCATCATGGAATCCTCCTTAACAAGCTTGAATCAATAGGAATAGTGGGAACCCCCCTAAAATGGTTCTCCTCCTACATATCAAAAAGAATGCCACAGGTTCAATTCAACGGTGAAAAGGCAGAAGCATTCCTTCAAACGCAAGGCATACCTCAGGGATCGGCTCTCTCAGCACTACTTTTCAACATTTATATGCAGCCCCTCTGTGATATTTTCCAGCAACATAATATCAAATACCACATTTATGCGGATGATATTATGCTATACACGCAACTGGATACCGTCAACCCTAACTATAGTCAGCTCGAAACATGCCTCAACGAGATGTTAATATGGTTACAGCAAAACAACATGACAATCAACCATAAGAAAACTGAGGTGATGTATATCTCCAGTAAACCAAACTTTGAACCTCCTGCGACAACTACCCTGTGTAACAATACGTACAATACAAAGAATGAAATAAAATATCTGGGAGTCACATTTGACAACAACCTAAAGATGGAAAAGCACCTACGAAAAACCAACAAGGCCATTTTCCACAAACTTAGAGTGCTACAACCTCTACGGAGCATCCTCGACCCTCATGACTTTAGGTCTGTTGCGCAAGCACTCATTATACCTCACAGACTACTGCAACGCCATCCTTCAGGGTCTCCCAAAGAAAACGCTAAACATCCTACAACTGGCCCAAAATGTAGCGGCGAGAATCATCATGCAAAAAAGTTTTACTGAGCACATCACGCCCGTACTGATCGAGCTGCATTGGCTCCCCATCACTGCTCGGATACAATACAAAACACTGATAACCACCTTCAAACTCGTACATAACATCGCTCCATCCTTTCTCTCCACCCTTATCAACACGCAACCGCGCAACAGAGACAGAAGAACCGGCAACTCAGACACACTACACGTTCCGACCGATATCAGATCTGTCAAATACAGTACTAGCCGCCGAGCATACACATACTCTGCCCCGACACTCTGGAACCAACTTCCACCTGACCTACGTGCGACCAAAGACCTTACTGCTTTCAGGAAAAAACTAAAGACACATCTATTCCAGTGTCAATACAATTTGATGTAAAATCCCAGGGGGCTACGAGATGTCTTAAATTGAAAATTTCCTGTATATAAAATTTTGTAAAATTATGTAAAAATGTACATATGTATTTTCTGAACCTCCTTACGACCTTATCACTGTGTGCCGTGCCTTCCTGTCTAATCAATGTGTGTATACCCCAAAATTTCCTGTCATGATTTGACAATTTCCAATCTGTAATCAAACCGCTGCTGATCGCTGGAAGTAGCGGTATACAAATGTATACTAAATAAATAAATAAAATACAACCTTGGTTTGGGACTTCAAACAAGGGGTGCTGGAAGGAATGTGGGAGAAGGGAACTTTTCTGCATGTCTGGTGAATATATGATAAAGTAAAAATGTATTGGAAGGAGTTTTTTTTTTAAATTTTCTTAGCAGGTTGGTTCAAAAATTGATTGCATCTTCCAAAAAGACCGCCTTGCTTAATTGTGAATTTTGGGCTGTGGTGTCCTCCATAAAAATTGGTTAGAATGGGATTGGTAGCTGCCCAGATAGTATTGGCAGCACAGTGGAAACAAGAACCTAACATACGTGAAGTACAAGATAAGATAGGTTTTATTTGTGATGTGTCTTGTTTAATGGCACTGCAAAAGGATAAATGAACCATTTTAACAAATATGGTCCCTATATAAGCACAGTTAACGCACCTGTAAAGCATAGTTACTCACCTGTAACAGGTGATCTCCGGGAACAGCAGGAATTTAGTCTTCACATATGGGTATCGTCGGTACCGACGGAGCCTGTGCGGGAACGCTCCCCAGAATCCAATTAGAAAGCTTTTGGGAGCATCCCACAGCGCCTGCGTGCTGTCTTCCCGCCTTTCCCAACTGCTTCTCTCCAGTTGAGTTTTAAAGCTGAGACAAAGAGAGAGAGAGGAAAAGAGATAGAGAGATACAACTCCTAGAGGAGGTGGATGGGTTGTGAAGACTAAATTCCTGCTGTTCCCGGAGATCACCTGTTACAGGTAACTATGCTATCTCCAGGAACAAGCAGGAATGTAGTCTTCACATATGGGGACTCTCTAGCTTTAGATGCCAGGGAGAGACCCCAGAGGTTGTGTGCCCCTGAAGAAAGGGCTCCACTTCCCCCCATGGATCTCTGGCATCCTACCAGGGATGGTGGGTAGGAGTTGCTTAGGTATGGAACAGGTGTTGGAGAACAGCCTGACCAAACAAGGCATTCCGGCGGGAGTCCTTGTCCAAGCAGTAATGGGCTGTGAATGTATGAACCGAGGCCCAGGTGGCTGCTCGACAGATGTCGTCGATAGACACAGAGTGTAGATAAGCCATTGAAGTTGCCATGGCTCTCACATTGTGAGCTGTGACATGGCCCTCCAGAGAAAGATTCTTACTCTGATAGGCAAAGGAAATACACTGAGCAATCCAGTTAGATAATGTTCTCTTGGAGACTGGAAGTCCCAAATGAGAAGGATCAAAAGCAACAAAGAGTTGAGAGGACTTTCTATGTTGCTGTGTTCTTTGTAAGTAAAAGGCTAAAGCTCTTTTACAGTCCAAAGTATGAAGATTCCTTTCTGTATTTGATGCATGAGGCCTTGGAAAGAACACAGGTAGGTAGACCGCTTGGTTTAGATGAAAAGGCGAGACCACCTTTGGCATAAAGCGTGGATGAGTCCTAAGGACTACCTTGTCATGATGGTACCTTGTATAAGGTGGATCAGCCACTAGTTGCCTGCAACTCACTGATGCAACGTGCTGATGTGACTGCAATGAGAAAGATAACCTTCCAAGAAAGGAATTTCAAGGAGGTAGTAGCTAAGGGTTCGAAAGGTGGCTTCATGAGCTGACCAAGAACCAAGTTTAAGTCCCATGCCACAGGTGGTGGCTTAATGGGAGGTTTAGTTAGCAGAAGGCCTCTCATAAATCTTGCTATAAGAGGATGGGAAGGAAATAGGTTGTCCATTTAGAGGCTTGAAGGAAGCTGCAATAGCACTCAAATGGACCCTCACTGAGTTAGTCTTAAGTCCTGCATTGGATAAATTAAGGAGATACTCCAGTAATGATTGTGCGAACACCATATGGTAAACCTTTTCCACTTCAAAGCATAAGAACGTCTTGTGGAAGGCTTCCTGGAAGCATAAAGGATATCTTTTACCTGTGGAGAAAGGCTAAGATCATGGAGATCTAGGCCTTCAGCAACCAAGCCCTGAGATGCAGAGACTGGGGACTGGGATGACATAACATTCCGTCCTCCTGAGATAGGAGATCTGGAGCAGACCCTAATTCCAGGGAGAGAGCTTGAGAGAGATGTAGAAGCAGAGGGTACCACACTTGCCGAGGTCAATGTGGAGCTATGAGGATCATACGGCCTCTGTCTCTCTGAAGCTTGAATAGGGTTTTGGGAATCAGGGGAATGGGTAGAAAGGCATACAGGAAGTCTTGACCCCAATAAAGGAGGAAAGCATCCCTAGCCTGAGCCCCCTGAGTCGGAATTCTGGAACAGAATTGGGGAAGTTTGGCATTCAACGGACTTGCAAAAAGGTCTATGTCCGGGGTTCCCCAAATTTGAAAAATTCTGGCCACCTGGCCTGCATGCAGAGACCATTCGTGTGGAAGCAGAACTCGACTGAGTCTGTCTGCCCAAGAGTTTTGTATGCCTGGAAGATACACTGCCAGGAGATGAATCTGATGCTCTCTGGCGAGGGCCCATAGTCGCAAAGCTTCGTTGCAAAGCGACAGAGAGCCTGTTCCCCCCTGCTTGTTCACATAGAACATGGCTACTTGATTGTCCGTATGAATGAGGACTTTCTTGTAGCTGAGCAGGGTGTGGAACACTCGAAGAGCAAGGAAGATTGCTCTGAGCTCCAAGAGATTGATATGTATGAGTCTTCTGTGGAGTCCAGGTGCCTTGGGTGGAGAGGTCTTGCAGGTGAGCTCCCCAACCCATTTGTGAAGCATCTGTTGTGAGAGCTGCCTGGGGCAAGGGCTGTTGAAAATGGGACCCCAGCAACAGGTTTTGAGTGGACCTCCAAAATTGAAGGGACAAAATAAGATGATTTGTGTTTGCTATTTTGTCTGACAGGCATCCTGTTGCCTGGGTCCATTGAGTGGATAAAGTCCACTGGGCTGCTCTCATATGGAGGCGAGCATAAGGAACCATATGCACGGTAGATGCCATGTGGCCTAGTAGTTGTAGCCTTTCTCAGGCAGTGAGATGAGGCTTTAGCACTGCTTGAGAAGCTAACTGCACCATGCGAAGGCAACGGGCCTAGGGAAGGTAGGCCCTTGCTTTTTTGGTATCCAAAACAGCTCCTATGAACTCTAGAGATTGAGTGGGAGTTAGACTGGATTTTGGGATGTTTATGACCAGACCCAAATACTGAAGGATACGCATTGTGCAGGACAGAGAAGTCCTGGCCTCTGACTCTGTTGGGGCTCGGATGAGCCAGTCGTCTAAGTAGGGGAAGACAAATATTCCTAGAGTGTGGAGAAATGCTGCTATCACAGCCATGCATTTCGTGACCACTCTTGGTGCTGAGGACAGGCCAAAGGGAAGCACCCTGTATTAGTAGTGCTTTCCTTGAAAAAGGAACCGAAGGAACTTTCTGTGAGTTGGATGGATGAGAACATGGGTGTACGCATCCTTGAGATCTAGAGAACAAAGCCAATCCTGACTCTGAAGGTATGGCAGCAGAATTCCTAGAGAAATCATCTTGAACTTCTCTTTGAACAGGAATTTGTTCAGTTCTCTGAAGTCCAAAATAGGTCTGTATCCCCCTGTTTTCTTTGGGATAAGGAAATAAGGGGAGTAAAACTCTGTACCCTGTTGATGGATGGGTACTTCTTCTATTGCCCCTTGGGCAAGAAGCATGGTGACCTCTTGATCTAATAGGTTGATCAGAGAGGTGTGAGAATTGAACTGTCTTATCATTATGGGAGGGGGCATGCTCAAAAAATGAAGCTTGTACCCCTCTTTTATGATGGAGAGTGTCCAATGCTCTGCTGTTATCTGTCCCCATCTGGGGGCAAAATGGCACAACCTTCCTGGAATGGTGGGAGGCTCTGGTCCACTGAGAGCCAGGAAGGCTAAGTTCTCTAGTTGAAAGTCAAAGGCCTTGTGGAGGCTGAGACTGCTGAGACGGTTGAGGCTTAGCAGTCTTTGCTTTCCTTTGTTTGGGTGGTTGCTGACCTTTCCGGACAGGTTGACCTGCAGAACGTCCCTGCTGAGAATAAGCAGGATAAAACCTTTTTTTTTTAGAAAAGAATGGTTTCTTGAACGATTTCTTCCTTGCAGTTTCAGCTGTGGCCTTGGATAATCTATCCAAGGTGGAGTTAAGAACATAAGAACATAAGAAATGCCATACTGGGTCAGACCGAGGTCCATCAAGCCCAGTATCCTGTTTCCAACAGTGGCCAATCTAGGTCATACGTACCTAGCAGTTTCCCCAAAAGACACAGGTTCTGCAGTGCTTGTACTAGGTCAAGCATTGATATCCTGGGTCCCTTTTTAATAGTGGTTTATGGACCTTTCCTCCAGGAACTTGTCCAAACCTTTTTTAAACCCAGCTATACTAACAGCCCTTACTACATCCTCCGGTAACAGATTCCAGAGTTTGATTACACGTTGAGTGAAGAAATATTTTCTCTTATTTGTCTTAAATAGTTTACCCTGTAGCTTCATTACATGTCCCCTAGTCCTTCTATATTCTGATAGCGTAAACAATTGATCCACGTTTATCCGTTCCACTCCATTCATTAATTTATAGACCTCTATCATATCTCCCCTCAGCCGTCTCTTTTCCAGGTTAAAGAGCCCTAACCTTGTTAGCCTCTCTTCATAGGAGTAGCCTTCCATCCCCTTCACCAATTTGGTGGCTCTTCTCTGTACTTTTTCTAATAACTCTATGTCCTTTTTAAGATACGGTGACCAGAATTGCACACAATATTCAAGGTGCGGTCGTACCATGGAGCGATACAGAGGCATTATAATATCCTTTGTTTTATTCTCCATCCCTTTCCTTATGATACCTAGCATTCTATTTGCTTTCTTGGCCGCCGCTGCACACTGGGCGGAGGGTTTTAACATGTTATCCACGATGACTCCTAAATCTTTTTCCTGGGTGGTGGTTTCTAATGTGGAGCCTTGCATCGTGTAACTATAGTGTGGGTTGTTCTTTCCTAGGTGCATAACTTTGCACTTGTCCACATTAAATTTCATCTGCCATTTGGATGCCCAGTCTTCCAATTTATCCAGATCCTCCTGCAGTTTTCCACAATCCTCTTGGGTTTTAACAACTTTAAACAGTTTTGTGTCATCTGCAAATTTGATAACCTCACTAGTTATTCCTTTTTCCAGGTCATTTATGAATATGTCAAAAAGTAGGGGACCCAGTACAGATCCCTGGGGTACTCCACTATTCACCTTTTTCCATTGGGAATATTGGCCATTTAGCCCTACCCTCTGCTTTCTATCTTTTAACCAGTTCCCGATCCACAATAGTACACTGCCTCCTATCCCATGACTTTTTAGCTTTGCCAAAAGTCTCTGATGGGGGACCTTGTCAAAAGCTTTCTGAAAGTCCAGATACACTATATCAACCGACTCACCTTTGTCTACCTGTTTATGCACACCTTCAAAAAAGCAGATCAGATTAGTAAGACAAGATCTTCCTTGTCTAAAGCCATGTTGGCTGTCTCCCATTAGGCCATGGCTATCTACATGCTGTGTAATTTTGTTCTTTATGATGGTTTCTACCATTTTCCCTGGTACTGACGTCAGGCTCACCGGTCTGTAATTTCCCGGGTCACCCCTGAAACCCTTTTTAAAAATTGGTGTTACGTTGGCGACCCTCCAATCTTCAGGTATTACAGATGATTTTAATGAAAGTTCACAGATTACCAATAGCAGGTCTGCAATCTCATATTTCAGTTCTTTCAACACTCTGGGATGTATACCATCCGGTCCAGGTGATTTGCTACTATTCAGTTTATCAAATAGTTGTAATATATCTTCCCGGTGTAGCGATATTTCTCTCAATTCCTCTGCAGTATCACCTTTAAATACCACTTCAGTCTTGGGTAACATCCCTACATCTTCCTCAGTAAAGACCGAAGCAAAGAATTCATTCAGTCTCTCTGCTATAGCCTTGTCCCCTCTTACTGCCCCTTTTACCCCTCTATCATCTAATGGTCCAATTGACTCTCTCACAGGCCTTTTGCTACGAATGTACTTGAAAAAGTCTTTATTTCGTGTTTTTGCTTCCGTAGCAAGTTTCTTCTCAAATTCCCGCTTTGCCTGCCTTATCAATGCTTTGCATTTAACTTGCCAGTGCTTGTGTTGTTTCCAGTTTTCATCATTTGGCTCTTTTTTCCATGTCCTGAAGGTTGCTCTTTTGGCAGCAACAGCCTCTCTGACCTCACCTTTAAACCATGCTGGCAGTTTTTTGGACTTTCTTCCACTTTTCTTAATGCGTGGAATACAGCTGGTCTGTGCTTCGAGGATAGTATTTTTAAATAACACCCAAGCTTGCTGTAAGTCTTTAACCTTTGGAACCGCTCCTTTTAGTTTTTTCCGAACTATATTCCTCATTCTATCATAGTCTCCCTTTTGAAAGTTAAAAGGTAGTACTGTGGATTCCTTTACTATCTGTCCTCCACTGATTAAATCAAACATGATCATACTATGATCACTATTGCCAAGTGGTCCCAACACCCTTATTTCTTGCACCAGATCAGCATCCAACTCATTGGCCTTTTCCTGCCAATCTTTGCCAAACAGGTTCTCACCAGTACAAGGAATATTTCCTAGTCTGTCTTGTACCCAGAGCTCCAGATCAGATGCCTGGAGCCAAGCAATTCTACGTGCACCTATGGCAATGGCAGAGGTCCTGCTTATGCACTCAAAACAGTCAAAAGCTGCACGGTTGACAAATTTGGAAACATCCTGGGCATGTTTGACCAATGTGAGAAAATCCTGTCTTCTATCCTCAAGAAGAAGAGGGCTCAAAACCTCTAAATCACCCGGTGACTTCTTTCAGGAACATTCCCATATATAAACTATAGGAACTGATCCTGGCAGACAGCATGGAAGCTTGGAAGACACGATGTCCAAAAGCATCCAGAGTTCTGCACTCACGTTCTGGAGGATTAGAGGCAAGCCTCTTTGCACTCCTGATCCTTCTCATAGCTGATTCCACTACAATAGAGTGGTGAGGAAGCTGAGTTTTCTGGAAACCAGGACGAGGGACTCAATACAGAGTGTCCAGTCTACAAGAGTGAGGAGAGGTAGTAAGAGGTGTCTCCCACATTCTTAGCATGAGATCATGCAAGATCTCATGGATAGGCAGGGTAGCTGCCTCTTTAGGAGTTTTAGGATACTGTAAAATTTCCAACTCCTTTGCTCTGGGCTCTGTTTCAGGAGCCACAGTAATGGACAAACCTCGAGCCACCTCCCTAATGAAATCCTGAAAGGAAATGTCCTCTGGAGGAGACATCCTGCGTTTAGGGGAGGAAGGCTCCTCTGGAAGAAGTATCCCCGCATCAACAGAACTGTCAGAATCTTCAGATTCCTCTGAGGACTCGAAGTACCTTCTGTCCAGATGCTCTTGAAGAGCCCGATAACCGTACCGACCGAAGTCTGTACCGAGGTGAATTGGTACCGGTGTATCGGTACCGGAAGGCATCGCATGACTGGGTGCCGGCAATGCGGACGCCGATGTCGATGCTATCGGTACCGGTACCGATACCGGAGTCGGTGCCGGTATCGGTTGAACTGTCTGACGTGGTTCCAAGGGTGTCGATGCCGAAAGGAGAGCAGCCAAACTGCGTTCAATAGCCAGGACCCTCTGGTCTATCGACGCTGCCGATGCCTGGATGTCGGTACCGGAGAAAGTCGCCGGTACCCCAGAGCATGGCACCAGTAGTTCTGCCGAGGTCTCGAGAACATCCTGGAGCCCCGATAATGCTCTGGAAGCCGAAGCTTCCCACCGGGGCAATTTTGCCAGTGCAGAATCCTCAAGGGCAACGCCAGAGGCATCTCGATGCTTGGAAGGAGATCTACCCTTTGAGGACCGGCTAGACTTATGTTTAGTTACCTGAGATCCACAGGAGGAAGACGAAGCCCTGGAAGACGTCGATGCCACCGAAGCTGCATCAGAGGGAAACAAGGTACTGAGCTTGGCAGCTCGGTTCTGTCGACCTCTCTTGGACATCATGGCACAGGCCATACATTCTGTGATGGAGTGGTCAGGACCTAAACATTTAAGACACCACTCATTGGTGTCAGTAATGGAGATGGTACCGCCACACTTGGTGCACTTTTTAAAACCCGAAGAGGGTTTTTCCATTGTGGAAAAAATCTTGTGCCTAAGGCCCAAAATGGCGCGTGCACTTGGAAAAAATGGGAAAAAAAGTATTTTTTTTTTTTTTAAGAAAAGAAAGAAAGAAAGAAAGAAAGAAAAACCAGCGGTACCAGTAAAGCGTCGAGGAAGGCAGACGCGACCACAAAAAAGGGGGAAAATTTTCTGCGGTGACAGAAACACGACCTGCTGGCTCCGCGGAAAATGAAGAACTGGAAAGAGGCAGTTGGGAAAGGCGGGAAGACAGCACACAGGCACTGTGGGATGCTCCCAAAAGCTTTCTAATTGGACACTGGGGAGCGTTCCCGCGCAGGCTCCGTTGGTATCGACGATACCCATATGTGAAGACTACATTCTTGCTTGTTCCTGGAGATCAGGTGTTCTCCAGGGACAGGAGGAATCAGTACTCACTTACGGGTAACGTTGGCACCAACGGAGCCCGCGCGGAGCAATTCCCCAGCTTTCAAAGAAAGCCTTTGGGATTGCTGCCACTCATACATTGGTCCTCTTCCCGCCCAAAGGTGCCATCTTGCTCAGTCAGGTCCTAGAGCTAGAGCCCTACTAAGCAGATGGCAAGGGAAGGCCAAAAAATTGCAATTCTTCAGGGGGAGGTGGGAGGGTAGTGAGGACTGATTCCTGCTGTTCTTGGAGAACACCTGTTACAGGTGAATAACTACCACGTTCTCCAGGAACAAGCAGGAAGTCAGTCCTCACTTATGGAACTCCCCAGCTACAGGCTACCGAACCTGTAAGCCAAAACGTGCCTCCGCGAGGCCGTGAACAGAAGCCGATGTCCGAAGGAAGCCCGAGTCCTCGTGCCTTTGGGGCAAGCTCTTGGTAGCTGCAGAAGAGTTGGAGGGCAGGAGTTGCTAATACCCCGAACAAACTATGGAGTACAGCCTGGTCGAAGGCGCTGTCCTGGCGGGACTCCCTCTCCAGGCAGTAGTGCAAAGCGAAGGTATTTGCTGAAGACCAGGTCGCAGCCCGGCAGATATCCATCAGAGGCACGGAGCACAGTGAAGCCACCGATGCCGCCTTGGCACGGACACCGTGTGCGGTGACCCGACGATCCAGCGGGGCGCCGGCTTTTGCTTGGGCGATGGCGATGCAGTCTGCCAACAAAATGAAGAGAGTGCGCTTGATGCCTGCCCGCCCCAGGCGGTTGGGATCGTAGGTGATGAAGAGCTGGGCGGACCTGCGATGACCTTGGGTGCGTTGCAGGTAGAAGGCGAGAGCCCTCTTGCAATCGAGTGTATGCAGGACCTCCGATGCCTGGATGGTGTGAGGTCTCGGGGAAAAAAGTCGGCAAGACCACCTCCTGAATGAGGTGGAAATCCGATGCAACCTTCAGTAGGAACTTGGGATGGCTACAAAGGACTACCCTGTTCCTGTAAAATCTGGTGTAGGGGACCTCGGCCATGAGGGCTTGAAATTTGTTGACTTGCCGCACCGAGGTCAGTGCCACCAGGAAAATCACCTTCCAGGAGAGGTGCTGGAGGGAGCACGATGGCTGTGGCTGCGTCAGCAACATGAGCACGATGTTCAGGTCTCATTCCACCGGTGGAGGCCGGATGGGAAATCTGGAAAGCAGGAGGCCCCGCATGAAGCAGGAGACCAGAGGCTGACCCAAAAGGGGTATGCCCTCAACAGGCAAGTGGTTGGCCGAGATGGCGCTCAGGTGGACCCTGACTTAGTTGGACTTCAGTCCCACCTGCGAAAGGTGGAGAATTTACTGGAGAACCCAACAGGTGGAGCAGTAGAACGGGTCGATCTGGAGCTCGGAGCACCAGATCGAAAACTGCTGCCTCTTCAGGGCGTAGGCCTGCCTCGTTGAGTCCTTCCTCGACACGAGGAGGATGCCCTCGATCTCCACTGGGAGGTACAGCCAGGCTAAAGAGAGCCGTTCAGCCGCCATGCTGTCAGGGATAGCGAGACCAAGTTCGGATGAAGAACCCACCCCTCCTCTTGCATCAGCAGTATGGGGGCACTGCCCAGGGGAACCGGAGGCTGCGACGAGAGCCGGAGTAGAAGCGGGAACCAAGGTTATCGAGGCCACAAAGAAGCCATGAGAATCACCGAAGCTCAGCCGCACTGGATATTGTGGAGGGTCCTCACCAGGAGAGGAGTGGGAGGGAATGCATACAGAAGCCTGGAGGTCCAGTCCATGAGGAAGGCATCCGGGGCCATCCTGCTCAGGTGTAGTGTTGGCCCACAGAAGCAGGGGAGCTGCGAGTTTGCCGGGCTGGCCAACATGTCCATGAACGGAGTCCCCCAGCGGCGGAACAATGACCCAATCTAGAAAGGCCCTTACATGCATTATCTGAGTTTTACCTATCCTTGCAGTGTAAATAGCTTATGTATATAGTTAACCCTGTTATCCAAGTTTGTACCCCTGTTCGATGTAAAACCTGACAGCTTGTCGTTATGGTCATTATGTTATGATGTAAACCGCGCTGATACTAAATAGCACGGTATATAAGAAACTGTAATAAATAAATAAATAAATAAAATAAAATAAACAGGTGGATAACCACCTGCAGACTCAGGCACCACTCATGCGGGCAGAGATGCCTGCTAAGCCTGTCCGCGAGGACATTGTCTTAGCCTGGGAGGTAGACAGCTCGGTAGGAAGTGTGGATGTGTATGGAGAACCACCTTGTCATGGTGGAACTGGGTGTACAGAGGATCTCACACCTGAAGATTGGAGGATGGCCAATGTAACGCCAATTTTTAAAAAGGGTTCCAGGGGTGACCTGGGAAACTACAGACCAGTGAGCCTGACGTCCAGGAAAATGGTAGAAACCATAATAAAAGAACAAAATTATTGAACATGTAGATAGCCATGGCTTAATGGGAGACAGCCAACATGGCTTTAGACAAGGAAGATCTTGTCTTACTAATCTGTTATGTTTTTTTGAAAGTGTGAACAAACAGGTAGACAAAGGTGAGTCGGTTGAAATAGTATATCTGGACTTTCAGAAAGCTTTTGACAAGGTCCCTCATCAGAGACTTTGGGCAAAACTAAAAAGTCATGGGATAGGAGGCAGTGTACAATTGTAGATCAGGAACTGGTTAAAAGATAGAAAGCAGAGGGTAGGGCTAAATGGCCAATTTTCCCAATGGAGAAAGGTGAATAGTGGAGTATCCCAGGGATCTGTGCTGGGTCCGCTGCTTTTTGCCATATTCATAAAAGACCTGGAAAAGGATATAACGAATGAGGTTATCAAATTTGCAGATGACATGAAACTATTTAAAATTGTTAAAACCCATTAGGATTGTGGAAAATTACAAAAGGATCTTGATGAATTGGAAGACTGGGCATCCAAATGGCAGATGAAATTTAATGTGGACAAGTGCAAAGTTATGCACCTAGGAAAGAAAAACCCAAACTATGGTTACACGATGCAAGGTTCCACAATAGGAACCACCACCCTGGAAAAAGATTTAGTTGTCATCGTGGATAACATGCTAAAACCCTCCGCCCAGTATGCAGCAGCGGCCAAGAGAGCAAATAGAATGCTAGGTATCATAAGGAAAGGAATGGAAAATAAAACAAAGGATATTATAATGCCTCTGTAAAGTTCCATGGTGCGACCGCACCTTGAGTATTGTGTACAATTCTTGTCGCTGTATCTTAAAAAGGATATAGCGTTATTAGAAAAGATACAGAGAAGAGCAACCAAACTGGTAAAGGGGATGGAAGGATACTCCTATGTGTTGTTGTTAAGTGCCATTGAGTCGGAGTCGACTCATGGCGACCCTCTGGATAGCTATCCTAAATTGTGTTCGGTCTTCAGTCAGGCGGCTCATTGTTGACAGACTGGTACCCTTAGCTGCTGTTATTGTATCGATCCATCTCATTGCTGGCCTTCCTCTTTTGCGTTGACCTTCTATCTTGCCAAGCATGATGTCTTTCTCTAATGATCTCTCTCTTCGCATGATGTGTCCAAAGTATGAAAGTCGAAGTCTTGTCATCTGAACTTCTAAAGAAAGCTTAGGTTTGATCTCCTCTAGTACCGACTGGTTTGTTCTTTGGGCAGTCCATGGTATACACAGTATTCGCCGCCAGCACCATAATTCAAAGGCATCAATTTTCTTCCTGTCTGTCTTTTTCACTGTCCAGCTTTCACATCCATATGATGTTATTGAAAATACCATGGCTTGAACAAGTTGAATCTTTGTATGGAGAGAGACATCTCTGCTCTTGAGAATCTTATCTAGGTCTTTCATAGCCGTTCTGCCAAGAGCAATGCGTCGTTTGATTTCTTCACTGCTTGTTGCTTCTTTATTGATAGTTGATCCAAGTAGGTTAAAGTTGTTCACAATTTCAATTTCTTCTCCTTCAACGATGAACCTGTTGATTATGTCAGTTGTCATGATCTTTGTCTTCTTTACATTAAGGTACAGGCCCATTTTGAGACTATTTTCTTTGATTGTGAGAAGCAAATGTTTTAGATCATCTTCACTTTCAGCCAGTAATGTAGTATCATCAGCATAGCGAAGGTTGTTGATGAGTCTTCCACCAATCTTCACACCTCTGTTGTCTTCATACAATCCTGCTTCTCTGATGATTTGTTCTGCATATAAATTAAACAGGTAGGGGGAAAGTATGCAGCCTTGTCTTACACCTTTGCTTATTTTAAACCATTCTGTTTCTCCTTGTTCCGTTCGAACTGTTGCTTCTTGATCAATGTACAGATTGTGCAAGAGAACGATCAGTGTTCTGGTATACCCATGCTTCTTAATGTGGCCCATGGTTTACACAGTCAAAAGCCTTGCTATAGTCGATAAAGCACAAATAGATATCCTTTTGGTATTCTTTAGTCTTTTCAAGGATCCATCTCACATCCGCAATGATGTCTCTCGTTCCTCGCCCTTTCCTGAACCCTGCTTGCACTTCAGGTAGTTCTTGTTCCAGGTATGGTTGTAGTCTCCTTTGAATAATCTTCAGTAGAATCTTGCTGGCATGTGGGATCAGAGCGATTGTTCGATAATTTCCACAGTCAGTTGGATCACCTTTCTTTAGTATTGGTATAAACACAGATCTTTTCCAGTCAGTTGGCCATGATGTTGTCTTCCATATTTCTTGGCAGAGCCTTGTAAGTATGGTAACAGCTGCATCAGATTGCTGCAATACTTCTATAGGAATGCTATCAATGCCTGGTGCTTTGTTCTTTGATAAGGCTTTCAATGCTGCTTCAACTTCTTCTTTCATCACCAATGGTTCCCGATCATAAGGTACAGGTTGAAACGGCTGTTGGTCCACTTGATCTTTATCATATAAAAACTCTGTATATTCCTTCCATCTTTTCTTGATCTTCTCAGCATCATTCAACATAGAACCTTGAGCATCTTTTAACATTCCAATTTGAGGCTGGAACTGGGAGGAGTGGCCTTGTGGTTAGGACAAGGTACTTCAGGCCGGAGGGCCAGGGGTTCAAGTCCCACCTGGGGACAGCAATCTCAGGCCGGAGGGACTGGGATTTCTAGTCCTATAGGTACTCCTTGTGGTCTTGGGCAAGCCACTTAACCCTCCATTGCCCATGTTCCCTGTAAGTATTAGCGTATGTGTGTCATATCCCCTCGTGTTAAATGTATCTCCCAATTGACCGCTTTGACCTGGTGAAAAGCGGGATATAAATACAGCTAAATAAATAAAATAAATAAAACTCTCGTAGCTCTAGGAAAGTCGATCTTGTTCTTCCTCTAATAGTTTCTGCTTCTATTTCCTTGCAAGTGTCATTGTAGTACTTTTCCTTGTCCTGTCTTGCTGCACGTTGGAAATCTCTGTTGAGTTCTGCAATTGTCTTTCTTTCTCCTCTGGCTTTAGCTTCTCTGCGTTTCTGGGCAATTTTCAGAGTTTCTTCCATCATCCATTTTGGCCGCTTTTGCTTTTTCACCTTTTGTAGAGACTTCTCGCTTTCTTCCAACACAACCTTCTTGATGTCATTCCATAACTCTTCTGGAGCTCTGTCATTTGTATCTAAAGCAGCAAATCGATTTTGCAGGCAGTCTTTAAATTCCAGTGGTATATTCTCAAGGTCATATTTTGCTACATTCATGAGTGGTTTGCTCTTTTTCAAATTTAGCTTGAGTTTGCATACTAGTAGTTGATGATCTGTACCACAGTCAGCTCCAGGTTTTGTCTTTGTTGATGTTACAGAACTTTTCCATCGTTGACTTCCACAGATGTGGTCAATTTGATTTATATACAATCCATTGGGTGAAGTCCATGTGTACAGTCGCCGCTTGTGTTGCTGGAAGAAGGTGTTTGAGATGAATAGATCATTGGTCTTGCAGAATTCTATCAGTCTTTCTCCAGCTTCATTTCTGTTGCCAAGTCCATATTTTCCAACTACTTTGCCTTCTTCTTTGTTGCCAACCTTTGCGTTACAGTCACCTATGACTATCAGGATATCCTGTTTGCATGTTCTGTCAATTTCAGCTTGTACTTGTTCATAGAACTCTTCAATTTCATTCTCTTCTGCAGCTGTTGTTGGGGCATATACTTGAATTATAGTTGTGTTGATAGGCAATCCTCGTAGACGAATAGAGATTAAGCGTTCGCTGACTGCATTGCATTTCATTACAGTTCTTGCAAGTTTCTTCTTTATTATAAATGCAACACCATTTCTTCTTTGTCTTTCATTTCCAGCATAGTAGACCATGTGATCATCTGATGCAAAGTGCCCGATGCCAGTCCATTTCAGTTCGCTGACACCCAACAGATCAAGTTGTACACGTTCCATTTGATTCATGACCACCTCCAACTTCCCTTGGTTCATGCTTCGTACGTTCCATGTTCCAATGTGTAAGACATCTTTACAGCTTCTGACTCTCATTTCATGTGCATACTCCTATGAAGAGAGGCTAAAAAGGTTAAGGCTCTTCAACCTTGAAAAAAGATGGCTGAGGAGAGATATTATAGAGGTCTATAAATGAATGGAGTGAAACGGGCAACATAGATTGATTGTTTATGTCATCAGACTATAGAAAGACTAGGGGACATGCAATGAAGCTACAAGGTAAACTATTTAAGACGAATAAGAGAAAATATTTTTTCATTGAACGTGTAATCAAACTCTGGAATTTGTTACCGGAGGATGTAGTAAAAGCTGTTAGTGTTTCTGGGTTTAAAAAAGGTTTGGACAAGTTCCTAGAGAAAAGGTCCATAAACCACTATTAAAAGGGACCCGGGATATGACTGCTTGACCCAGTACAAGCATTGTGGAACCTGTGTCTTTTGGGGTTACTGCTAGGTACTTATAACCTAGATTGGCCAAGGTTGGAAACAGGATACTGGGCTTGATGGACCTTGGTCTGACCCAATATTGCATATCTTATGTTCTTAAGCCTGCAGTTCGCTGATGCGACAAGCTGAGGTGAGGGTGACAAGGAAGATTACCTTCCACAAGAGGAATTTTAAAGAAGCAGTTGCTAAAGGCTCATAAGGGAGGCTTTAGAAGTTGCCCTAGGACCACGTTGAGGTCCCAGGCCACCAGTGGTGGTTTGATCGGTGGCTTGGACAGTAGGAGACCCCGCATAAATCGCTGCACCAAGGGGTGTGAAGAAATAGGATGCCTGTCCATCGACCGGTGATAGGCCGAGATGGCACTAAGATGAACTCTGAGTTGGTCTTGAGACCTGCTGAGAAGTGGAGGAGATATTATAAAAGAAATTCCACTGGACAAGCAGAGGGGTCAATATGTTTTGGGGTACACCAGAGGGCAAACCTCTGCCATTGGAACGCATAGGAATGTCTAGCAGATGGCTTGTGTGATGCAAGTAGTTTTTCATTGACCTATTGAGGAAGGTTGAGGTCAGCAAAGATTTTGCTTTCAGGAGCAACACCGTGAGATGGAAGGCCTTTGGATTTAGATGGAGAAGCATCCCATGATCCTGTGAGAGGAAGTTGGGTGCATGTCCCAGACTGAGAGGTGGAGTCTGTGCTAGGTGAAGCAGCAGAGAAAACCATGGCTGACAGGGCTAGTAAGGGGCTGTCAATCATGGAGCCCTAATGGGCTTGCAGCTTGAACAGGATCTTGGGTATTAAGGGGGTGGGCAGGAATGCATAAGTAAGGTCCTTTCCCCAATGGAGAAGGAAAGCATCCAATGCCTGGCTGTGCCAGGAGGGAAGCCTTGAGCAAAACAGCATAAGCTGTGCATTCTCCTGGGTGGCAAACAGATCTATCCTAAGGGTCTGCCACATGTGAAGATCCAAGATGCTGTGTCCCGGTTCAAGGTCCACTCATGTGGAGGTAGGACAGGGTTGAATCTGTCTGCAAGGAGATTCAGTTTGCCTGGAAGATACACTGCTCTGAAATGGATGCAGTATGCAAACAACGTAACCTATTATCTCACTACTGCCAGCACGCACCCCAACCACCCCACTCCAAACACCACAACCATCCGACCTACAAACATCACCAAACCACCCCCTACATGGGGCAGCATTCACACACCAACCCACACCCCCAATCCCTCAAACAGCAACCCTCTCTCCATCACACTAATAAATGCTCACTCAGTCAGAAACAAACACCACATGCTCCAAGACCTGATCACAACCCAAAAGATTCACATCCTCTGCATAACCGAAACATGGCTAAAAGGCACCGACACAATGCTCATGAACCACTGACACCAAATGGATACAGTCTTCAGAACTGCTCCCGAGCTCACGCCAGAGGAGGAGGAGTAGCCATCATTGCAAAATCCAACCTCCACCTCAGAAACCATGCATCAGAAACAACCAACTAAGTGGACATACTCACCCTCACCAAAAAACACCTCTCCATATGCCTAATCTACCAAGCGCCCACTCCACATACCGATCTATCAGGCATACTAAAACATGTATCAGAGAGCACCATCTCCAAAGAACAACTAATTCTCTGAGACTTCAACCTCCCCTCACTACAAGATAGACATGCCGAAGCCTTCATCAATGCTATGGAAGCAATGGACCTGACCCAGATCATACACGAACCAACACACGAAAAAGGTAACACACTTGACCTCATATTCTTGAACCCCCAAAGTGCCACCTCATGCAAGAACCCAAAGATCACATGTGTAACATGGTCAGACTACTATCTCATCAACATTACCCACATCTACCAGCACACCAACATCAAAGAGAACAACCAACATACAAGAATATTTAAACCATTTAACAAAGAGGACTTCCTAGTGCAAATATTACCTAAACTCCAAAAAACTCCTCTAATATCGATGACCTGATCAACATCTGGAATACTACAATCTCTTCTGCATCTTATGCAACCACAAACAGCGACAAAACCAGAGCTACTGCAACAAGAGCCCGATGGGTCACCCCCGACCTATGGAGACTAAAGACCCAACTCAGAAGAACCAAGAGAAAATGGAGAAAGACCAAAAAAGAAGCTGATAAAGCAAAATACATGAGTGAACTAGACACTTACCACATAGAAACCAATAAAGCAAAAAGGACCTACCACTCGAAAATCATAAATACCTCAATAAACAAACCACGTGAGCTCTTTGAGATTGTCAAGAAGCTAACAAAAGCACTCAACCACTCTAACCAGCTACCGAACATCCCACCAGAACTACTAGCATGCTAATACAAACAGCTCCAACAACCACACAACCCACAATTGAATGCAAAGACAACAACCCACCTTTGCTACTAAAGAGAGACTGGAGCACATTCGAAACAGTTACCAAAGAAAAAATAGAATCCACTATCTCCTGTCTAAACACGACCACCTCTCCGCTAGATCCCTGCCCTGCAGAGTGGATAAAGAAATCCAAAGAGGACATAAGCGCACCCGTAACCCACAGTGTCAATGAATCACT
Organism: Ichthyophis bannanicus; assembly: GCA_033557465.1. Lineage (NCBI taxonomy): Eukaryota > Metazoa > Chordata > Amphibia > Gymnophiona > Ichthyophiidae > Ichthyophis > Ichthyophis bannanicus. The sequence continues at coordinate 126,172,318 of CM066047.1, forward strand.
CAAGCAAGGACACATGCCAGACATCCTCAAAACCTCCATCATTCGCCCAACCCTAAAAAACACAACCTGGATCCCCTCGACCCTGCCTCCTTCAGACCTATAGCAAGTCTCCCATTCACCACCAAAAAAATCGAGAAGATAATTCAACAGCAACTCCAAGACCACCTAGATACCAACAACATACTGGACCCGCAACAACATGGATTCCGCCCATTCCATGGAGTCGAAACCCTCATGACATCAGTACTGAACACCCTTATCAAAGGCACACAGACCAAACACTCTGGATATGCTATGCTCTTCCTAGACATACCCGCAGCCTTTGACACCATCTCCCACAACATCCTCCTACACAGACTTCAGGAAATCAGCATCAAGGACATAGTACTTCAATGGTTCCGCTCCTACCTGACCAACAGACAACAACTGATTCGCACAAGCATGGCAACCTCCCCCCCCTTTCAATAGCACCAAGGAGTTCCCCAGGGCTCCACACTATCCGCCATGCTCTTTAATATCTACCTGCAAACACTCTGCTCGATCATACGAGCCCATAACATTAACTACCATATCTACGCAGGCGACATAATGCTCTATGGACCGATCACAACCACCAATCCAACAAACAATCGCCTATCAGACTGCTTCATTGAAGTCTCCAGCTGGCTACAAAGGAACAACTTATTCATCAACATTAAAAAAAACAGAAGCCCTCATATTAACCAAGGACCCAAACTTCACCCCACCACCACACATCATCTTGGGAACCACCCAAATACAAATTCAACATAAGAACATAAGATATGCCATACTGGGTCAGACCAATGTCCATCAAGCCCAGTATCCTGTTTCCAACAGTGGCCAATCCAGGTCATACGTACTGTGATGGCGCAGAAAGCAGAGAGAATAGAGAAAGAGGGAAAAAACAGGCATTTTCCCCAGATAGTAGGAAAAGAACCAGAAGTTTAAGGGTTAAAACTTCTGAACTAGAAAAAAACTCTCCACAGAAAGCAGGTAGCAAGGAGACCCACCCCAGCTCCATGGTTACCAACCCTGCTCATGAGGGACAGCTGGGGGTGGGGCCAGGAAGCCGAAGGGGAAAGCACTCATATAAACTGCCAGAGAGTGAACTCGGGAGAGAGGAAGCAGCAGAGGAGGAAAGAAAGGAGTCTGAACTCAGAGGGAAGCCTGAACTCAGAGAGAGGTCTGAGAACCGTGAAGGGAAACGCTTGACGAGGACTCCTAGTTCTGGTTCCAGTGCAGCTTGGAACAGGTCAGAAAGTCCCAGGAGGGGAGGAGGTCCTAGAAGCTCTGGAGAACCACGCAAAGAAGGTACCCGGAGAGTCAAGGGAGCTTCATTGGAAACCTCTGGGAGAAGGGCAGAGCCAGCCAGAGGAGTTGGAGCTAACCCAGGGCCCTGTAAGGGAGACAGGAGATATACTTCTAGAAGGAAAGCTTACCCAGGGGAGTTGGTCAGCCATGTTGGCAGCAGAAGCCCTTCCCCCGAAGTATGCATGGAGCATGAGCCTTCAGCAGTAAAGCCTGTTAAGTGCTCAATTCCAAAAGATAAGGTGAGCAGCCTAAAGCCTTCTATTAACTCCTTAAAAGCTAAGAGACTTTCTAACTGCTATACTATTCCTCAGAGAAGGAAGAACACTGCCTTGACTAAAGTCTTAGAAATCCTGAAGGGATTAAAGCCAGATAGTTTTGAGTCTGAATCCTGTGCCTCTCAAGCAGACTCTGATCTGGAGAGTATGGAAATAGAGATGCCTGGTTTAACAGAGGAGAATTCTGATGAGGAAATGGAATGTTCGGTAGCCTCTAGGCATTGAGAAAGGCCGGAACATTTGCAGAAGCTTTAAACCTGGTAGCTGCTCCTTCAAGAGAGCACGGCTGGGAAATATGCAAATAAGGTTCCTGAAGTTTTAAGCCGTAGCTGAGTGTGTGAGCATTTGTATGCTAGAAAGTGAAAAGCCTGAGATACAACAAGCTGAAGGAATTACTTGGTGAAAAGAAAGAAAAACCAATGTGTAACAGAAGTTTGCCTGCTTGGAAATGTAACAACTTCTGTTTGTTTTAAAGCTATGAAAGATGATGGGTTTTTTTTCTAATTCTTTTTGCACCGGAGTTTCAGTGCTGTGTTTGTTTATAGTATGAGGAAATACTGTGTTTTCATTTAAGTGCCAAAGCTGAAGAGAAGCAAGTTTGCCTTTGTTTGATGCTGTTGGAAAATATCCTTACCTTATCCTGATAATTGGAATCTTTAAAGTTCCTTTGGCTGAAAATAATAAAAATCCTGTGTGCCTATAATTACCATCTCGGCTGGATTATTACACAATTACAAGAAATAGGCACTTAGAACAAATAAATATATTGACTGCCCGTTCCCAAGCCTTAGGCAACCGCCTGGGCAAGGGAGGCGGTGACAGTACCTAGCAGTATCCCCAAGAGACACAGGTTCCACAATGCTTGTATTGGGTCAAGCATTGATATCCTAGGTCTCTTTTTAATAATGGTTTATGGACCTTTCCTCCAGGAACCTGTCCAAACCTTTTTTAAACCCAGCTACACTAACAGCTCTTACGACATCCTCTGGTAACAAATTCCAGAGTTTGATTACACGTTGAGTGAAAAAATATTTTCTCTTATTTGTCTTAAATAGTTTACCCTGTAGCTTCATTATATGTCCCCTAGTCTTTCTATATTCTGATAGCGTAAACAATCGATCTACGTTTACCCGTTCCACTCCGTTCATTAATTTATAGACCTCTATCATATCTCCCCTCAGCCGTCTCTTTTCCAGGTTGAAGAGCCCTAACCTTTGTACCCTCTCTTCATAGGAGTAGCCTTCCATCCCCTTTAACATTTTGGTGGCTCTCCTCTGTACCTTCTCTAACAACGCTATATCCTTTTTAAGATACGGCAACCAGAATTGCACACAATATTCAAGGTGCGGTCATACCATGGAACGATACAGAGGCATTATAATATCCTTTGTTTTATTTTCCATTCCTTTCCTTATGATACCTAGCATTCTATTTGCTTTCTTGGCCGCCGCTGCACACTGGGCGGAGGGTTTTAACATGTTATCCACGATGACTCCTAAATCTTTTTCCTGGATATTGGTTCCCAATGTGGAACCTTGCATTGTGGAACCATAGTGTGGGTTGTTCTTTCCTAGGTGCATAACCTTGCACTTGTCCACATTAAATTTCATCTGCCATTTGGATCCTCAGTCTTCCAATTTATCCAGATCCTCCTGCAGTTTCCCACAGTCCTCTTGGGTTTTAACAACTTTAAACAGTTTTGTATTGCCTGCAAATTTGATAACCTCACTAGTTATTCCCTTTTCCAGGTAATTTATGAATATGTCAAAAAGTAGCGGACCCAGTACAGATCCCTGGGGTACTCCACTATTCACCTTTTTCCATGAGGAAAATTGGCAATTTAGCCCTACCCTCTGCTTTCTATCTTTTAACCAGTTTCCGATCCACAATCGTACACTGCCTCCTATCCCATGACTTTTTAGTTTTGCCAAAAGTCTCTGATGAGGGACCTTGTCAAAGGCTTTCTGAAAGTCCAGATACACTATATCAACCGACTCACCTTTGTCTACCTGTTTATTCACACCTTCAAAAAAACATATCAGATTAGTAAGACAAGATCTTCCTTGTCTAAAGCCATGTTGGCTGTCTCCCATTAGGCCATGACTATCTACATGCTGTGCAATTTTGTTCTTTATGATGGTTTCTACCATTTTCCCCGGTACTGACGTTAGGCTCACCGGTCTGTAATTTCCCGGATCACCCCTGGAACCCTTTTTAAAAACTGGCGTTACAATGGCGATCCTCCAATCTTCAAGTATTACAGATGATTTTAATGATAGTTCACAGATTACTAATAGCAGGTCTGCAATCTCATATTTCAGTTCTTTCAACACTCTTGGATGTATACCATCCAGTCCAGGTGATTTGCTACTATTCAGTTTATCAAATAGTTGTAATACATCTTCCCGGTATAGCGATATTTCTCTCAATTCCTCTGCAGTATCACCTTTAAATACCACTTCAGTCTTGGGTAACATCCCTACATCTTCCTCAGTAAAGACCGAAGCAAAGAATTCATTCAGTCTCTCCGCTATAGCCTTGTCTCATCTTACTGCCCCCCTTTTACTCCTCTATCATCTAATGGTCCAACTGACTCTCTCACAGGCCTTTTGCTACGAATGTACTTGAAAAAGTCTTTATTTCGTGTTTTTGCTTCCATAGCAAGTTCCTTCTCAAATTCTCGCTTTGCCTGCCTTATCAATGCTTTGCATTTAACTTGCCAGTGCTTGTGCTGTTTCCAGTTTTTGTCGTTTGGCTCTTTTTTCCATTTCCTGAAAGATGCTTTTTTGGCAGCAACAGCCTTTCTTCCACTTTTCTTAATGCGTGGAATACAGCTGGTCTGGGCTTCCAGGATAGTATTTTTAAACAACACCCAAGCTTGATCTAAGTCTTTAACCTTTGCAACCGCTCCTTTTAGTTTTTTCTTAACTATATTCCTCATTTTATCATAGTCTCCCTTTCGAAAGTTAAAAGGTAGTACTGTGGATTTCTTTACTATCCCTCCTCCACTAATTAAATCAAACACGATCATGCTATGATCACTATTGCCAAGTGGCCCCAAGACCCTTATTCTTGCACTAGATCTGGTGTTCCACTAAGGACTAGGTCCAGTATGGCTTCCCCTCTGGTCAGTTCATGAACCAGCTGCTCCAAGAAGCAGTCATTTATTTCATCTAGAAACTTTATCTCCCTAGCATGTCTTGCCGTGACACTGACCCAGTCGATACCGGGGGGTAATTGAAATCACCCATTATTATTACTCTGCTGTGACTTTTGTTCGCTTCCTTGATTTCTTTGAGCATTTCATCATCCATTTGTTCATTCTGGCCAGGCAGTCGATAGTACACCCCCCACTGCCATCACCTTCCCCTTCATACATGGAATTTCAATCCATAGAGATTCTACAGCAAATTTTGTTTCCTGCAAAACTTTAATCCTTTCTGACTCAATGCCTCTCTAACATAGGGCGCAACCCTTCCACCAATTTGATCAGTTCTATCATTACGATATAGTTTGTATCCAGGTATCACAGTGTCCCACTGGTTATCCTCCTTCCACCATGTCTCTGAGATTGCAATCATATCTAAACTCTCATTTAGTGCTATATATTCTAACTCTCCCATGTTATTGTTCAGACTTCTAGCATTTGCATACAAGCATTTTAGAGACTGTATTTTATTAATATTAATCTGGCTATTGGTAGGTATGGGTAATTTGGAATCTTTACGCTCTGTCTGCACCATACTCAAGGGCATTTGGGCTACTTTACTCTTTTTTGGAACTGTGGTACCGAAAGCATGCCTGAGCAGATGGAATGGCAAAATAGCGAGCACTGCACCTTTAAAAGCCAGAGCAAGCCAGGTTTCCATGACAGCAGGAAGCTTTCAGAGAGAATGCAGCTCAGTCAGATTCATGACGTAAGAGCTGGAAGCAGCCCTAATGAGGTGCACCTGGATAGTCAGAAGGGCGTGCCTGAACAAGGAAGCCGTTTTAAACCAGTTTTAGGGCTAGTCTTTCAGAACAGCACGCAGTACCAGAACAGCCAACAGGATTGTCAGCAGAGAAGGAAACTGGACAGACAAGAAGGCAGGGAAAAGCCTTTACAAGTGTCTAAACCACTTCAACAAGGAAGGCAGCAACTGAGGAAGTCTTGGAACCCAGCTCCAGGCAAGAGGGATTCTGGTGGGTCCAATCCCAGTTACCTTAAAGCTAAGTCAATGCCGTCATGGGAGCTACCTGAAGACAGGGACAAGCATTTTACCTGTGGAAGGGAAGAGAGCTCCAAGCACAGACCGGGCAGTGATAGCAGACAAGGTACTTTGGATTTTCTGCCTAATCAGAGTCTTGTTGAAGACATTGTAAAACAACTAAAAGCCAGTGCTAACAAGTGCCACGATAGCACGGCTGTAAAACCACCTAGCAGAAACACTTGGAATAAATGGTTTAATGCAGATGTAGAAACCATAAAGAGAAGCTTACGTACTAACCAAACTCCTGAGCTAGAGGACGTCACGGCTAGTAGAGGAGGGAATCTTCTAGAGCAGCTGCAAAAGGCTATTCCAGAATGCCAGCCTAGAAGTTCTCCTAGGCAGAGCTGTGAGAATGAAAGCGAGGACATGATCATTGACGCAGCAAATGTTCCCGAGTCCTCTGGTTCTTTTGAGATGGACTGTTCTATGTGTAATAGAGTGGACATGAACTTATGTTAAACAAGCTTTGGTAAGAAGAATTACAAAGTTGTTTGGAAGTTTTGTGCTGCTGTAAAGAAACAGTTTTTCCACTTTTATTTGATGCTTTTCATTTGCTCCTGTTTTTCTGTTTATTCTGGAAAAGAATTATATTGCTTTGCTTATTTGCCTGAGAACCTCTGTGAGGGGAAAAACCCAACAATAATAATAAATTTATCTGTTCCAAAAGACCCTTGTGCCACAACACATTTTTGTGAGAGTGAAACAAAAAACTACATATCCCAGCAACCCTTGCTGCTGGATAGTATAAAGGACACTCAGAAGCAAAACAGCGGTCACCCCTACTATAAAGCCTTCGGCCAGTAGCAGGGGAGCGTGACAGGAACCTCACTGCTTTTGGTAGTATCCTTCAAGGATACCTTCTTCCGAACCATGCGCTCTTGGGCGACTGTCGGCTTTCCCCTGTTTTCTAGTTTAAAAGCGTCTCTATCTCCTTTTTAAAGGTTAATACCAGCAGTCTGGTCCCATCCTGGTGAAGGTGAAGCCCATCCCATCGGAAGAGCCCCTCCTTTCCCCAGAATGTTCCCCAGTTCCTAACAAATCCAAAACCCTCATCCTTGCACCATCGTCTCATCCACGCATTGAGACTCCGGAGCTCTGCCTGCCTTTTGGGTCCTGCATGTGGAACAGGAAGCATTTCGGAGAACGCTACCCTGGAAGTTCAAGATTTCAACTTCCTACCTAAAAGCTTAAATTTAGACTCCAGAACCTCCCTACCACATTTTCCTATGTCATTGGTACCGACATGTACCAAGACAGCAAACTCCTCCTCAGCACTATCTAAGATCTTATCTAGGTGGTGAGTGAGGTCCGCCACACATAAAATATTTGGGAATCATCATAGACCAGGCGCTCACATTTAACCAACAGATTAAAAAGACTACCAGAATAATATTCCACAAAGCAAAAATGGTGCAATGGCTCAGGCCACTTATTGATCCACAGGACTTCAGAGCAGTCTTGCAAGCCATGACGCTCCCCCACATGGGCTATTGTAATATAATTTATCACGGACTACCCACCACCCACACCAACCCACTACGAACTGCCTTAAACACCACAGCAAGAATCATCCAGAAAGCAAACAACATCACTCCAGTCGTGAAAGAACTGCACATACTACCACTAGAAGCAAGGATCAAATACAAATCTGCCCTACTTATCCACAAAGCCCTCTATCAAACGCAGACTTCCCAACTACGCTCTCTACTACCCCAGCCAACCCTCAACAGGACAACCCAACAAACCACCAGCAACACCCTCACTATCCCCCACGAATGAAGTACAATCAACGAATCTGCAACAGAGCTTTCAAACTGTATGCACCCTCCCCTCTGGAACTCCTTACCAAGCCAAATCAGAAACAACGGAGACCTTTCCACATTCCGGAAACAACTAAAGACCATCCTGTTTCATAAATACCTTGGACTAGAAACAGACATCCATCACTGACAACTCCTCTAGACCTTTTGACATATCCCCAGAACTACCCACTAAGAGACCTATGTCTATTGTCTAAGTCGTTACTTCTTGTTCAGATCATCAATGTTTGCCCCCTTGGTGATAGCCCCCCTCTCTGTGAATTGATTACTGTCCCCCCCCCTTTTTTGTTAAACCGCTTTGACCCGGTGAAAAGTGGGATATAAATACAGTTAAATAAAATAAAAAAATAAATAAAACCAGAGGTGAAGGGCCTCCTGGCAGAGGGGATAGGAGCCCATTCCCCCCTGCTTGTTCACACATAACATGGCCACTTTGGTTGTCTGTTCGGACTAAGACCTGCTTGCCCAAAAGTTAGGGTTGAAGAACCTGAAGGGCATTCGTGAGAGCACGAAGCTCCAGAAGGTTGATCTGCAACCGAGAGTCCTGCTGTGTCCTGTGCAGTAAGACTGTCAAGGTGTGCTCCCCACCCTAGTTTGGAAGTATCCGTAGTCAAGATGCATTGACGCGGAGGCATCTGAAAAGATGATCATCTGAGTAGGTTTTGAGGGAAGCACCACCACAGAAGGGAGTTGACAAGAAGAGGGGTGATACAAATCTGGTCTGAGAGACGCCCGGTCGCTTGGGTCCATTGGGAAGAAAGTGTCCACTGGGCTTGTCACATGTGCAGGCGAGCCTAGGGGATGACGTGGACTGTGATGGCCATGTGTCCAAGTAGCTTTTCTTGAGCTGTCATAGCACTGTGACTACTTATAGCATGGGCCATCTCGATAAGGCGGGTAGAGCAGTCCTGTGGAAGGAAATCTTGGGCCTAACAAGTGTCCAAAAGTGCTCCGATGAATTTGAGCCTCTGGGATGGCACCAGTTGTGATTTGGGAAAGTTTAAGAAGAATTCCAGATTTTAGAGCCAGTGATGGTGTGATAAAGAGATAGTTTTGCCTCTTCTGGGGATTCTCCCCTGATTAGCCAATCGTCTAAGTAGGGGAAGACAAAGATCCCCAAAGTACGCAGGTAGGTGGCCACCACTGTCATGCACTTTGTGAAAACTCAGGGTGCTGAGGCTAACCCGAAGGGGAGCACCCGATATTGGTAGCTTGCTTGCTGGAACTGAAAATGCAGATATTGTCTGTGTTGAGGATGGATCAGCAAGAGCATGTATGCCTCTTTAAGGTCTAGAGAACATAGTCAACTGTTCCTCTGAAGGTATGGCAGAAGTGTACCCAGGGATATCTATTTGAATTTTTCTCAAATGAGGAATTTGCTGCGATCCCTCAGATCTAGAATGAGCCTGAACCCTTCTCTTCTTTGGGATAAGGAAGTAAGGAGAGTAGAACCCTCTACCCTTTTGGGTGGGTGGAACTCTTTCTACAGCCCCCTGAGCTGGTGCCACCTCTACAGATAGGAGATTGGCCTGCAAGGGGTTTGCAGGATAATCCCTTGTGGTGGTAGTGGGGGGGGAGGGGGTAAGCTTTCGAAGTGAAGCAGATAGCCCCTTTGGATGAGGTCGAGAGTCCACTGCTCTAATGTGATGAGATGCCAACTGTGGCCACAAGAACAGAGTCTGCCTGCTATGTGAAGGGGTTGAGGACCCTACAGAGGCAGAGTAGCTATGTTCTCTAGGAAGGAGTCAAAAACCAGGTACTGGCTGTGGTGTTTGCGTCTTAAGCTTCATGGGCTGGTGAGGACCCTGTTGTCTCTTCTGTTGCTACTGTGGTTGATAAACAGTTGAAGGATAATATCTCTCTTCCTTTTAGGATAAAAAGATTTCTTTGGATTAGTCTTTTCCTAGAGGGATCAGACGTCTTTCTGGAGAGTCGTTTACGGGTGAGATCATCTGTCTCAATCTCTCTGGCCTATTCTCTCCAACCTTTTCCAAAGAGGTTTTCTCCAGAGGAGCAGGGATATTGGCTAATTTATCTTGAGCCCACTGTTCAAGGTCAGCTGCCTGGTGCCAGGCCCTTCTGTGAGCACTGATACAGACAGCTGAAGCTCTACTGGATGACACAAAGGCGTCAAAGGATGCTCTGGTATGAAACTTGGATGTTTTCTGATTTTGCCTGATTAAGGTCTGGAATACATCATGTTTGTCATCGGGAAAGAGAGGAGCAAGATTCTCTAGATCCCTGGCTATATCCTTGAGATACATGCCCATGTAGAACATGTAGGAAGTAATTCTTGAAGTGAGCATGCATGCCTGCCTGAAAACAATGGCGCCCAAAGGCATCAATTCTGGAGTCCTTGCCTGGAGGCATGGAAGAATGATTCTTAGAACTCTTGATGCGCTGCATCATTGATTCCACCACCATGAAGTGGTGTGGAGGTTGAGGCTTTTGGAACCCAGGGCATGGTAGGACATGGTCTCAAAGTGAAGCAGATACCCTACCTTTGGACAATGTTGAAAATCCACTGTTCTGAAGTTATGAGGTGTCACCCATGAGCAAAGGAACAGATATTGTATTTAAATCAAATCTGAGAATAGCTTAGCATACAAGCAGAATAAATAGACTCCGAGTACAAAGAACCAAACTAGTTTCTAGTGACCTTTACAAAGAGGCCTTCCAGATAGGAAGCACAAATCTGTGAAGTTGTCTTAAATAGATATTAAAGGCAAGTGACAGATCAAAGGAGGAATCTGAAAGGCCCTCTCTATCAAACCAAGGGCTCTGTGAATCACCCAGGAAATTGGTAAGATTTTACCTTAGAAGCACAGGTCGGAGCACCATGTATCAAGCCAGCTTGTAAGCAGCTGGTTCATGAACAAACAGGAGGGGAAGCCATTTTGGACCTAGTCCTTAGTGGAACACAAGATCTGGTGCAATAGATAAGGGTGTTGGGGCCACTTGGCAACAGTGATCATAGCATTGATTTTGTAAATGGAGGAAAGGATGGCAAGGAAATCCACAGTACTGCCTTTTAACTTTCAAAAGGGAGACAATGATAAAATGAGGAAAACAGCTAGGAAAAAAAAAACTAAAAGGAGCAGTTGCAAAGGTTAAAGATTTACACTAAGCATGGGTGTTATTTAAAAATGCTATCTTGGAAGCCCAGACCAGCTGTATTCCACGCTTTAGGAAAGGTGGAAGGAAATCCAGAAAACTACCAGCATGGTTTAAAGGTGAGGTCAGAGAGGCTGTTGTAGCCAAAAAATCATCTTTCAGGAAATGGAAAAAGGAGCCAAATGACGAAAACTGGAAAACGACATAAGCACTGGCAAGTAAGATGCAAGGCAGGTAAAGAGAGAATTTGAGAAGAAGCTTGCAGTGGAAGCAAAAATGCATAATAAAGACTTTTTCAAGTACATTCATAGCAAGCAAAAAAAACCTGTGAGATAGTTGGACCATTAGAAGATAGAGGGGTAAAAGTGGCACTAAGAGGGGACAAAGCCATAGCAGAGAGAATGAATGAATTCTTTACTTCAATTTTTACTGAAGATGATGTAGGGAAGTTACCCATGATTGAAAAGGTATTTAAAGGTGATGCATTGGAAGAACTGAAAGAACTATCGATAAACCAGGAAGATATATTACAACTATTTGATAAACTAAACAGTAGCCAAGCACCTGGACCAGATGATATACACCCAGTGGTGTAGAAAGAACTGAAATATAAGATTGCAGACCTACTATTATTAATCTGTGAACTATCATTAAAATCATATGTAGCACCCAGAGATTGGTGAACAGCCAATGTAACTGTGATTTTTAAAAAGGGATCCAGGGGTAATCTGGGAAACTACAGGCTGGTGAGCCTGATATCAGTGGTAGAAACCATTAGAATGAACAAAATTACTAAACATGTAGAAAGTCATGGTTTAATGGGAGAAAACCAACATGGCTTTAGACAAGGAAGTTCTTGTCTTATTAATCTGTTAAACAGGTGGACAAAGGTGAGTCGGTCGATATAGTGTATCTGGATTTTCAGAAAGCCTTTGACAAGATTCCTCATGAGAGACTCTTGGCGAAGTTAAAAAGTCATGGGATAGGAGGCAGTGTACTATTGTGGATCAGGAACTGGTTAAAAGATAGAAAGCAGCGAGTAGGTCTGAATGGCCAATTTTCCCAATGGAGAAAAGTGAATAGTGGAGTACCCCAGGGATCTGTGCTGGGTCCGCTGCTTTTTAACATATTCGTAAATGACCTGGAAATGGAAACGAGTGAGGTAGTCAAATTTGCAGATGACACAAAATTATTCAAAGTTAAAACCCAAGAGGATTGGGAAAAATTGCAAGAGGACTTGATAAACTGGAAGACTGGACGTTCAAATGGCAGATGAAATCTAATGTGGACAAGTGCAAAGTTATGCACCTAGGAAAGAACAACCCAAACTACGGTTACACGATGCAAGGTTCCACATTAGGAACCACCACCCAGGAAAAAGATTTAGGCGTCATCGTGGATAACACGTTGAAACCCACCGCCCAGTGTGCAGTGCTGGACAAGAAGGTAAATAAAATACTAGAAATCATAAGGAAAGGAATGGAGAATAAAACAAAGGATATGATCATGCCTCTATATCATTTTATGGTGCGACCGCACCTTGAATATTGTGTGCAATTCAGGTCGCCATATCTTAAAAAGGATATAGTGTTATTAGAAATGGAACAGAGAAGAGCCACCAAAATGGTAAAGGGGATGGAAGGACACCCCTATGTGGAGAAGCTTAAACAGTTAGGGCTTTTCAACCTGGAAGAGTGTCAGCTGAGGGGAGATATTATAGAGGTCTATAAATTAATGGAGTGGAAAGGGTAGCTAGATTCTTTACAGCATCAAAAAGTAGAAAGACTAGGGGACGTGCAATGAAACTATAGTATTTATTTATTTATTTACAGTTTCTTTTATACCGCACTATTCGACATCAGCGCGGTTTACAATGAACAGAAACTACACTTACCAAATATTGATCGGTGCTTACAATGAACAGCTGGGTATACATTAAACAGGTTTACATTCAACAGGTTTCATAAACAGAGGAACATAATAACTATGTACAAAAAGCAACTATGTACAGAACAACTAGGTGCAGCTATATGTTTCTTGATGAGGGAAGAAGCAAGGTGAGATTGCAGCTCTTCGCGTTAAGACTATGGAGAGCATGGGTTTAACGTGTTGACATGGGGTGTAGAGGTAGGTTGGTGTGAGGCAGTGTCTGAAATATTGTAGTGCTGCAAGAACAGGTGATGCTTCAGTGCCTTCCTGAACTGGGAGAGGTCACTGATGGTTCTGATTTCTGTTGGTAGGGCATTCCAACATGATGGTGCGAAGTAAGAGAAGGCTCTGGATCTGGTGGCTTGAGAGCACTTCGTGATTGCCTTGGGTAATACAAGAGAATTGGAGGCAGTCGATCTCCTTGCGCGATTAGGGGGTGTAGTTGATATCAGGTCGGTAGCTGCATTTATATACCGCTTTTCACCGAGTCAAAGCGGTGTTACATATAGGGGTGGGGAGATTAAGTACGAGGGTAGGGCCAACACCGAGGAGGTAACATTGATGATTTTGAGATAGGACAGACTTTGGACATGGGACAGACTTTAGACATAGACAGGTTAGTATAGCTTTGAGTCAGAGGTTCGTTGTATAGCTTTGAGTCAGAGGTTCGTTGTGGGCGAGATCAGGGGTTTGTGGATTTTTCGGTGGGGTTCGTGTTGAAGAATTCCTGGAAAAGAATGGTTTTTAGCTGTTTTCTGAAAGATGGTAGGTCGGTATTGTTTCTGAGACAGCTCGGTAGTGAATTCCATAAGGATGGAGCATAAAGTTCAAAGGCTCGATTGCAGGTGCGTTGCGAGCATTTGGTTCTTTTGTGAGGGACGGTGAGGGAAATGCTGGAGGCATGTCTAGTAGTTCTGCCGTGAGCTGGGCGGGCCAGTAGGGCGCGAAGCTGGGTGTTCTGTGTTTGATGGATGGCTTTGTGGGTGAGCAGGATGGCTTTGTATTTAGTCCTTGCTTCAAGGGGAAGAATGTGTAGTTCTTTCAGAATTGGGGTGATGTGGTCGGTTTTCTTTGCCCTCTGAATGATTCTTACAGTGGTGTTCAATGCTGTTCGGAGGGGTTGGTCTGTGTGGCTGGAAGGCCATGGTAGATTATGTTGCAGTAGTCCAGATGTGGAAGTGAGTATAACCCATTTAAGACTGATAAAGAAAATACCGTTTCACTCATTGCATAATCAAACTCTGTAATTCATTACTGGAGGATGTAGTAAAAGTTGTTAATGTAGCTGGGCTTAAAAAACATTTGGACAAGTTCCTGGAGGAAAGAGCCATAAACCACTATTAAAGAGGACCCAGGTAATCCATTGCTTGCCCCAATACAAGCATTATGGAACCTGTGTCTCTTTTTGGGAAACTGCTAGGTACTTGTGTGACCTGGATTGGCCACTGTTCGAAACAGGATACTGGGCTTGATGGACCTTGGTCTGATCCAGTATGATATTTTTTATGTTCTTAGGTTCTTATTAGGGAGCCAAAAACCAGGCGCAGGTTGTGCCTGAGCTGGTGGTTGATGATTAGGAGGCTTGGGCTTTTTGATCTGGCGAGGGCCCTGCTGCTGCTGCCGAGGCTGGTAAGCAGCTGACGGTAGGTAGGAAGGATAATCTCCTTCTTAAAATAGAAAGGTTTCTTGGGAAGAGACTTCATTTTGGAAAGGACGGCTATTTTTCTGTAAAGGCGTTTGAGGGCGAGATCATCTGTCTCAATCTCCCCGGCCTTTTCTCTCCAACTTTTTCCGAAAAGGTTTTCTCCCGTACATGAGATGTTGGCCAGCTTGTCCTGAACCCACTGTTCGGTGATGCCTGTAACCAGGTCATCCTCGGAGCCCCAATGCAGACTGCTGAAGCTCTGTTGGTTGATTCAAAGGCATCAAAGATGCTCTTGTAATAAATTTTTAAGTATTCTGACCTTGCCTGATGAGTGTCTGGAATGCACTCCTCTTATCATCAAGGAAGCATGGGGCAAACGTCTCCAGATCCTTGATGACTTCTTTTAGAAACATGGCTATGTATAGAACGTAGGAGTTTATCCTAGAGGTCAGCATACATACCTGAAAGCAGACATTGACTCTTTATTCGGCACATCGCTGATTTCACCACCTTTGAGTGGTGTGGGAGCTGAGGTTTCTAGAAGCCTGAGGTTTCTGGAACTCGGTACATGGTATCAAACCTCTTGCTGTTAGGCAGAACTGTGAGAGGGGCCTTCCACATGAGGAGCATAAGATCTTGTAAGATGCGATGCATCGGTAAAGTAGCTGCTTCCTTAGGCATAGGGGAGTATCCCCAATTCCTCTGCCCTCGATTCGTTCTCTGAGCCATTGTGATGTCCAGTCCCTGCTGCTATGTCACGGATCAAGTCTTAGAAAGACATATCTTCTTATGGGGACCGGCGCTGTTCATGTGGAGGAGACAGGTCTGAAGGGATGTCTGGAAGTTTTGGGGAATCCAGTGATCCCTCATCAGAATCGGAAGAACTGGAATCGGAGTCTGACAAGAAGTCAAAGTATCAGCAGTCTTGAGTTTGACCTCGATGCTTCGTTCAGGCAGTATGTGGATATGCATTTAAACTAGGAAAAGGGGGTGACGGATGTGGAAGGTCAAGATCTGCAAGCCACCCCCTGAAAAAGCAGAACATCATCAGAAACAGCCACACTTTTCAACCACACATCAAAAATAAGTGGGAAGAAGTGGGCAGAACAAAATCATTGCAAAATACACACAAGCCAGGTAAATGCTGGAAAGCAATGAGCACAAATGCTCGAAGCTTAGCCAACATAGTTCCGGACCTGGAAGCCCTAATGGTGGAAATGGATTTGGACATTGTGGTCATTACAGAAACATGGTTTAATGAATCGCATGATTGGGATATAGCCATAGCTGGCTATAATCTATTCAGAAGAGACAGAGAAAATGGAAAAGGAGGAGTAGCCGCCTTGTCTGTCAAAAGCAATATTAAAGCTACTGAAATGCAGGGGACATGGGGAAAAGAAGCAGCGCTCTGGAATGCGTTGGAAAGAGGAGATGGCACTGTCATCCATACTGCTGTAGTCTACAGACCTCCGACTCAAATTGAAGCGAGAGATAACGAATTGATTATAGATATTGCCAAGATAGCCACAAAGGGGGAAGTGATCATATTGGGTGGATTGGAGTACTCCTTCTGCACATCTGGAAAGAAGCAAAAAAATTGTAGATGCTCTCCAAGATGCAATACTTAGACAAATGGTGATGGAACCAACCAGGGAAAGCTCAACGCTGGATTTAGTGCTCACCAACGGTGATAGCGTGTCGAATGTCTGCGTGAGTGCCCCTGTGAACAACAGTAATCATCACACGGTGTGGTTTGAGATAAAAGCCATGGTACAGGCCAATCATAGCAAACTCAAAGTCCTAAACTTCAAAAACACTGACTTCAATAAAATGGCCGAGTACCTAAAGGAGGAGATGACGGGGTGAAGGAGATAAGGGAAGTGGAATTGCAATGGGCTAAACTAAAGGTGGCAATAAAAGGGGCAACAGATAAATATGTAAGAAAAGTAAATAAAACCAAGAGTAGAAGGAAAACTATTTGGTTTTCCAAAGAAGTGGCTGCTCAAATAAAGGCAAAAAACACAGCTTTCACAAAATTCAAAAGCTTGCAAACAGAACAACACAGAAATGAATACAGGATCAAACTCGGAGTCAAAAAGAGAAATAAGGAAAGCAAAATCAAAGGCAGAGGAAAAGATGGCTAAAGATGTTAAGGGCGGCGACAAAACTTTCTTCAGGTATATTTGGGAAAGGAAGAAGATCAGAGTTGGAACAGAAGGACTCAGAAGTGCTGGGAAAGGACTTGTGGAAAGTGACACTGAAAAAGCAAAATTGCTAAACAAATACTTCTGCTCTGTTTTTACTAAAGAAAATCCTGGAGATGGACCAGCTGTGACTCCCAAATATAAAAATGGGAATGAAGTAGATACCACACCATTCACAGAAGATGAGGTGTTAGAACAACTTGCTAACTGAAAGTGGACAAAGCCATGGGACCGGATGGGATACATCCCAGGATATTGAAAGAGCTCAGAGAGGTTCTTGCAAGACCGTTAAAGGATGTCTTCAACAGATCCTTGGAAACAGGAGAGGTTCCTCGGGACTGGATAATGGCTGATGTCGGACCTCTAAGTGCTAGCCGACTCTTCCGGCTCCGAGTCAGCCTGGGAGACAGATGAGTTGTCTCCCGACACCATCCTCCATCAGGATATCCCCTCCGACCCGTCTCCACCACACCATATATTCGGGAAAGGAAGAAGATCAGAGTTGGAATTACAGGACTCAGAAGTGCTGGGAAAGGACTCGTGGAAAGTGACATTGAAAAAGCGAAATTGCTAAACAAATACTTCTGCTTTATTTTTACTAAAGAAAATCCTGGAGATGGACCAGCTGTGACTCCCAAATGTAAAAATGGGAATGAAGTAGATACCACACCATTCACAGAAGATGAGGTGTTAGAACAACTTACAAAACTGAAAGTGGACAAAGCCATGGGACTGGATGGGATACATCCCAGGATACTGAAAGAGCTCAGAGAGGTTCTTGCAAGACCGTTAAAGGATGTCTTCAACAGATCCTTGGAAACAGGAGAGGTTCCTCAGGACTGGAGAATGGCTGATGTCGTACCGCTACACAAAAGTGGTGACAGGGAAGAAGTGTCAAACTACAGGCCCGTGAGCCTTACCTCGGTAGCGGGAAAAGTAATGGAGGCGCTCCTGAAAGAGTGAATAGTGAATTTTCTCAAAACAAAACAGGTTGCAAGATCCGAGGCAACATGGTTTTACTGAAGGACGGTCTTGTCAAACAAATCTGATTGAGTTCTTTGACTGGGTGACCAAGGAACTAGATCAGGGGCATGCAATGGATGTCATCTACCTGGATTTCAGCAAAGCCTTTGATACTGTTCCTCATAGGCGGCTTGTCAAAACTCAGTAGCTTGGGGATGGGTCCCAAGATGGTAAACTGGATTAGAAATTGGTTGACTGACAGACAACAGAAGGTGATGGTACATGGAGCTCACTCGGATGAAAGGACGGTGATTAGCGGGGTGCCCCAGGGTTCGGTCCTGGGCCCGGCACTGTTCAATGTATTTGTGAGTGATATTGCTGAAGGACTGAATGGAAAAGTCTGTCTTTTTGCAGATGACATAATAATTTGCAACAGAGTGGACTCCCTCGAGGGAGTGGTTAACATGAGGAAAGATCTACAAAAGCTGGAAGAATGGTCTAATGCTTGGCAACTAGGATTTAATGCGGAAAAGTGCAGTGTCATGCACTTGGGTAGCAGAAATCCAAGGGAAATGTACGCAATAAGGGGCGAGAGGTTGGTGTGCACGGTTCAGGAGAAAGACCTTGGTGTGATTATGTCTGATGATCTCAAGGTGGCAAAACAGTGTGACAAGGCGGTGGCAAAAGCCAGGAGGATGTTGGGCTGCATACAAAAAGAGGGATTACCAGCAGAAAGGAAGAGGTACTTATGCCACTGTACAAGTCACTGGTGAAGCCTCACTTGGAATACTGTGTTCAGTTTTGGAGACCATATCTTGCAAAAGATGTAAAAAGACTGGAAACTGTTCCGAGAAAAGCGACCAAAATGATTTGGAGCCTATGTCAGAAGCCTTATGAGAAGAGGCTTGAAGATCTAAATATGTACACTTTGGAGGAGAGGAGGGACAGGGGAGATATGATTCAGACCTTTAAATACTTAGAGAAATGATGAACAAACCTCTTCCAAAGACGGGGAAGCTGTAAAACTAGTGGGCATAACATGAAGCTACAAGGTGGTAAATTGAAAGGCAATGTCAGGAAATATTTCTTCACTGAAAGGGTGGTAGATGCTTGGAATGCCCTCCCGATGGAAGTGGTGGGGGCAAACACGGTGACGGAATTCAAAATGGCACGGGACAATACAGTGGATCCCTTTACAGCGACAGGATAAAAACAAAATAAACTGAAACATATAACTTCTGAACCATCTAACGTCTCAACAAATAGGGGTGTCCTACATGGAGTGGTGGGTTTACCCCTTAACAAAGACATGGAGAGGGGTGGCCTGCACCTACTCTTGCTATCTTGCTGGGCAGACTAGATGGACCATGCTGGTCTTTATTTGCCATCATCTACTATGTTACTATGTTACCCCAAAGTTGCAGAATTAACAAACGAAGGGTAGTGATGAGTGGTGAGACTTTTCTGACAGGTATTGAAGCATCCATCTGCCAACCAGACTTGATGTCCTGGTAGATGTGCTATCTGCTAGGTGCCAAAATCTGAGATGCTATGGAGAGTTTGCTGCAATTCATTAAGCATACTTACTAGTATCAGAAGCTGCTCATATGTCTTGGCACAAATGATACTGCTAGATATCCCCTTCATGGTGCTGGAAGAGTGTGTGAAGCAGATAGGTGAGCAGGTGGTATCCTCCACAGAGAAGCTTATATCTCTTAGAGATGATTGTATGGCTTTGCGGATGGTGTCACAGAGTGTTGTTGGTTTCCTAGACCATGGAATGATTTTGCAAGGGCTGCTGAGCAGTTATGGTGTCCACCTATCCAAGAAGGGTCAAAGTATCTTACGCAGCAGACTGGCTAAACTACTGAAAAACCTTTAAAACTAGACTCATTGGGGGCAACATCTGGAAAGCAGTATGTATTAATGTCTGTAGTAGGATTCCAGATGTTGATGCTTTAATGGAAAAGATTTAGTGGTGGTTAGGGAGACATGGTTCATGGCAAACCATCACTGGAATGCAATTATATTGGGCAAGAATTTATTCAGGAAAGACAGGGTGGGAAGAAAGGGAGTAAGAGTGGCACTATATGTAAAAAGTAATATTAAACCCAGAGAATTTCAGGGCTTACAAGGGAAGGAGGTGGCACTCTGGGTTAAACAGAAAAGAGGGAATGGAGCATCTATTTGCACTGGTGTAATATACTGTACAGGCCTCCTTCATAGGCAGAAGTGGACAGAGATTTAATTGAAAACATTTGCAGTATTGCTATGAAAGGAGACATGCTGCTGATAAGTATTTTCAATATGCCAGATGTTGATTGGGACATCCCTGCTGTGGTGTCAAGACGTAAGGAGATCCTGGATTCCCTACAGGGAGAACTATTCCAGCAACTGGTAACAGAACCCACATGTGAGTGGACCATATTGGACTGGTACTTATGAATGGGGAGTGTGTTTCTGATGTTATAGTAGGTGATCATCTCACATCCAATGATCACCAGATGGTGTGGTTCAGTATTAAGACAAGGGCTGACACAGTCCATTCAAAAGTGAGAGTTTAAGACTATAGATCTTTGAGAAAGAGGCACAGCGCCAAATCCAAGACCACATCGACTCCGCAGCCCCCCATGACTATTCTCAACACGGTTTCAGAGAATTCCACGGCGTCGAGACACTGCTTACCACCCTCTTCAATGATATTCTCAATACCATAGACAACATCCGACAAGGCGTCGTGCTAATCTTCTTGGATATAGCAGCAGCGTTTGACTCGGTAAATCACGAGATTCTCCTCGGTCGACTGGAAGGAAAAGGCATCTGCAACTCTGCACTTGAATGGTGTAAATCATACCTCGACACCAGAATGCAATACGTCAAATCCGCAGCAGGAGAATCAAAACTCTTCCATCAAAGACAAGGCGTTCCGCAGGGGTCCTCACTCTCATCCCTCTTGTTCAACGTCTATATGCAGCCTATCTGCGATATCATCAGATCCTTCAATGTGAAATGTATGATATACGCCGACGATATCCTACTCTACATGCCATTTTCCACAATGCAAATGGATTTACTGCCTATAACAAACTGCTTCGATGCAGTCTCACAATGGCTCCTGTCACAGAACCTCCGCATTCAGCATAAGAAAACTGAGGTTCTCTTTATCACAAGAGACCCCAACTTCACCCCACCACCACATATAAGTGTCAAGGGAGCTGACCTAGGCACCAAGGATACAATAAAATACCTCGGAGTCACACTAGACCATAGGCTCGACATGAAATCACACAAACAATATCGTAAAATCTGTATACTTCAAAATACGCACTCTTAGACACCTGCGTCCCCTACTAGACCACGAAGACTTCAGAACCATCTACCAAGCACTGATACTGCCGCACTTCGACTTCGCCAATTCCATTCTACAAGGACTCCCACAATCCACCATAAGCTCCTTGCAACTCGCAATGAACACCGCTGCCAGGGTTCTTCTAGGAGCGGCCAGAAGTGAACACATCACACCTATCCTCAAAGAGCTCCATTGGCTCCCTATACATGGAAGACTTACATTCAAAACCCTCATTCTCACATTTAAGGCCTTAAATGGTTTATCGTCCACATCACTTACCAAACTCATCCAATCCGTCCCATCAAATAGAAATAGGAGACATGCAGCATTAAACTCACTAACAACCCCAAAGGCTATAACAACGTGCAGCCTATCAACATCAAACAGAGCTTTCATGTTTAGCGCACCAAAATACTGGAATGCTCTCCCACCTGATCTCCGCGCCATAACCAACCTAACCCAGTTCAGAAAGGCCCTTAAACTGCACCTTTTCATCAAATACTACCCTACATGAACCGTAACATAACAGCCTCACCCTAGTATAATCCACAATATCCCTCTTGTTCCAAGCATCACTGCTAATTTTATGTAAATAGTTCGAGCATGCTATCTAGCTAATAGATTATATACTCCATGTAAATAGTTCTCCCATGTTATCCAAGTTGATACTCCTGTTATATGTAATACCAAACAGCCTGTTGTTCTGGTTCCTTTCTGTTATTTGTAAACCGCGCTGATGTCAAAGAGTGCGGTATATAAGAAGTTGAAATAAATAAATAAATAAATAAAGGAAAACTAACTTTGGCAAGATGGAACAATACCTCACTAGCGGGATGGGAACAGCTGTGGAATGTAGAAAAATGCCTCCGCGAGGTCGTGAGCAGAAGCCGATGCCCAAAGGAGCCTGAGTCCTCGGGGCGAAACTGTGAAGAAGAGTCGGAGGGCAGGAGTTGCTTATACCCCAAACAGATTATGGACTACAGCCTGGCTGAAGGCGCTGTCCTGACGGGACTCCCTCTCCAGGCAGTAGTGTGCAGTGAAGATATTCGCTGAAGACCAGGTCGCTGCTTGGCAGATGTCCATCTGGAGCACGGAGCGCAACGAGGCCACCGAGGCCTCTTTGTTTTGAACCCCGTGCGCAGTGACTCGACAATCCAACGGGACGCCCGCCTTCGTGTGAGCAAAGGCAATGCAGTCCGCCACCCAAATGGAGAGGGTGCATTTAGTGACTGCCTGCCCCAGTCTATTGGGATCGTAGGTCTGAAAGAGTTGGCCAGACTTGCGATTAACATGGGTGCGCTGCAAATAGCAGGCAAGAGCCCTTTTGCAGTCAAGTGTGTGGAGACTGCCGATGCCTGGTCGGCATGGGGTCTCAGAAAGAAAGTTGGTAAGACTATCTCCTGATTGAGATAGAAGTCCGAAACAATCTTCGGCAGGAACTTGGGGTGGGTACGGAGGACCACCCTGTTCCCATAAAATCTAGTGCATTGCTAGGAAAGGGGAAGTGCTACTGATAGGAGATTTCAATATGCCAGATGTTGTTTGGCACATTCCTGCTGCAGTATCATCTAGAAGTAAGGAGATCCTGGATTCTCTACAGGGAGAACTATTCAGGCAATTGGTAACAGACCCCACACGTGAAGGGGCCATACTGGACTTGGTGCTTACCAATGGTGAAAGTGTTTCTGATGTTGTAGTGGGAGATCATTTTGCATCCAGTGATCACCAGATGGTGTGGTTCAGTATTAGGACTAGGGCTGTTAGAATCCATTCCAAGGTGAGGATCTTAGACTTTAGGAAGACTAACTTTGCGAAGATGGGCCAATACCTCAGGGAGTCGTTAGTGGGATGGGAACAGCTGGGGGATGTAGAAAAACAGTGGGCAAAACTGAAAGGGGGTATTTTAAGGGCAACCAACCTTTTTGTTAAAATGGTAAATAAGGCAAAAGGAACAGGAGGCCGCTATGGTTTTCGAAGGAAGTAGCTGAAAAAGTGAAGAAAAAGAGGGAGGCCTTCATGAAATACAAGAGATCACAGAGAGCAGAAGACAGGCATCTGTATTTGGAAAAACTTAGAGAAGCTAGCAAAGTAGTCAAGAAGGCAAAGATTCAAAAGGAGGAGGAAATAGCCAATGCAATAAAATGGGGGGATAAGACATTTTTCAGATATATTAGTGAGAAGAGGAAGAGCAAAAGTGGTATTGTCAGACTCAAGGGTGCAGGGGGGGAATATGTAGAAGCTGATAAGGATAAAGCGGAATTGCTTAACAAATATTTTTGTTCTGTGTTCACAGATGAAGAACCAGGAGCAGGACCTCAGAAAACACCCACAAATAAGAACAGAAGCGAGGGACATCTTAAACTATTTTCAGAAGACTGTGTTCGTGAGAAACTAGCTCAACTTAAAGTAGACAAAGCGATGGGACCGGATGGGATACACCCTAGAATACTGAGGGAACTTGGGGACGTTCTAGCAACTCCACTGACTGACCTTTTCAATGCCTCGTTGGAGTCAGGAGTGGTGCCAAAGGACTGGAGAGAGGCTCATGTGGTGCCTTTACACAAAAGCGGAAGTAAGGATGTGGTTGAAAACTACAGGCCGGTTAGTTTAACTTCGGTGGTGAGTAAATTATTGGAAACGCTGCTGAAAGAGAAAATAGTGAGGTTTCTGGAGTCCAGCGGATTACAGGATCCGAGGCAGCATGGATTCACCAGAGGCAGGTCTTGTCAGACAAATCTGATTGATTTTTTTGACTGGGTGACCAGGGAGTTGGACCGAGGGAGAGCTCTAGATGTGGTGTATTTAGATTTCCGTAAAGCCTTTGACACTGTTCCTCACAGGCGACTTATAAACAAACTGAGCACCCTAGGGATGGACCCTAAAGTTACTGCTTGGGTTAGAAATTGGTTGGGTGGGAGGCGACAAAGAGTACAAGTAAATGGAGCTCACTCTGAGGAGAAGGATGTTACCAGTGGTGTGCCCCAGGGATCTGTCCTTGGTCCAATTCTTTTTAACATCTTTGTTAGTGATATAGCGGAAGGGCTGTCGGGTAAGGTTTGCCTCTTTGCGGATGATACCAAAATCTGCAATAGAGTAGACACCCAGGAAGGGGTAGATAACATGAGGAGGGATCTAGCTAAGCTTGAAGAATGGTCTAGAATTTGGCAGCTGGGATTTAATGTTAAAAAATGTAAGGTCATGCATTTGGGCTGCAGCAATCCAAGGGAGCAATACAGTATAGGAGGTGAAGTACTTTTGTCCACTAAAGAAGAGCGGGACCTAGGCGTGGTTGTGTCTGATGATCTTAAAGTAGCTAAACAGGTGGAAAAGGCGACAGCAAAAGCTAGAAGGATGCTTGGGTGCATACGGAGAGGAATGGCTAGCAGAAAAAAGGAGGTGATAATGCCTCTGTATAAGTCTTTGGTGCGACCTCATTTGGAGTATGGTGTGCAATTCTGGAGACCGCACCTTCAAAAGGATGTGAACAGGATGGAGTCGGTGCAGAGGGTTGCTACCAAAATGATTAATGGGCTTCATTATAAAGCATATGAGGACAGACTTAAGGATCTTAATATGTACACCTTAGAGGAAAGGCGGGATAGAGGTGATATGATTGAGATGTTTAAATACATCCGTGGCATAAATGTTCAGGGAGAGAGCCTCTTTCAATTGAAAGCAAGTTCTGCTACGAGGGGACATGGGATGAGGGTGAAGGGAGATAGATTCAGGAGTGATATGCGGAAATATTTCTTTACGGAAAGAGTAGTGGATCCGTGGAATAGTCTCCCAGTGGAGGTGGTAGAGATGAGGACAGTAACTGAATTCAAGAAAGCATGGGACCAACACAGAGGATCTCTAAAGGCAAAAAGTGGACTGTTGTAGTTGTTATGGAAGGACAGACTAGATAGGCCATGTGGTCTTTTTCTGTCGTCATATTTCTATGTTTCTATGTAGTGTAAGGGGCGTCAGCCATCAGGGCCGGGAGCTCATTGACTCGCCGAGCCGAGGTCAAGGCCATCAGGAAGACCACCTTCTAGGATAGGTGCCGAAGCGAGCATGTCGCCATTGGCTCAAAGGGTGAACGTGTAAGCTGCATGAGCACCACATTTAGGTCCCATTCCACAGGGGGTGGCCGGATGGGTGGTTTGGACAGCAAGAGGCCCTGCATAAAGCGGGAGACCAAGGGCTGCCCCGAGAGGGGCTTTCCCTGAACAGGGAGGTGATTCGCCAAGATGGCGCTCAAATGCACCCTGATGGAGTTCGACTTTAGACCTTCCTTTGAGAGATGGAGGAGGTACTGAAGGACCCACCGGGTGGAGCAAGAGAATGGGTCGATCTGGAGCCCAGACCGAGAAGCATCGCCACTTGAAGGCATAAACCCTTCTAGTCGAGGTCTTCCTTGATGTGAGAACCTCCTTGACCTCCTCCTGAAGACCCAGCGGGGCTAAGGAGACCCATTCAGCCGCCAGGCTGTGAGGGATAACGAGGCTAGGTTCGGGTGTAATATCCGTCCCTCCTCCTGTGTAAGGAGACCCAGGGCACAACCCAAGGGAACTGGAGGCTCCGTTGACAGCCGGAGCAAGAGTGGGAACCAGGGCTGTCAGGGACCACGAGGGCGCTATGAGGATCATCGAGGCCTGGTCCCGCTGAACTTTGAGGAGGGTCCTCGCGATGAGAGGAGTGGGAGGGAATACATAAAGCAGACTAGTGGACCAGCTCAGAAGGAACGCATCCGGGCTCTCCATGCTCGGGTGCGGGACCGGCCCGCAGAAGCGGGGAAGCTGTATGTTCAGTGGACTGGCAAATCGGCCATGGTCGGAGTCCCCCACCGAAGGAACAGCTCGCCAGCTACCCCCGGATCCAGCCGCCATTCATGAGGGCAGAGAATTCTGCTGAGCCTGTCCGCTAGGACATTCTCCTGCACCAGGAGGTAAACTGCTCTGAGGGCCATCCCCCGGTGGAAGGCGAAGGAGCAGAGGAGAACCGCCTCCCAACAAAGGGAGCGTGACCCGGTACCCCCTTCCTTGTTGATGTAGAACATCGCTACGCGGTTGTCGGTTTGTACAAGTACCGACCTTCCCCTGAGGAGATCCTCGAAGGTCCTCAGGGCCCACCAGACCGCCCAGAGCTCAAGCAGGTTTTATCTATTTATTTAATAGTATTTCTATATGGCCTTATCTTACAATCAAGGCGGTATCACAGCAAAACAATAGAGAGGTGATAGTGTATTCATGCAGCGAGGGTTATATCGTAGTTTGTGATGTGTTGTGAGTTTGATTAGGTTGAGCTATGTACAGGTTTATCTGTTGTTGGGAATCCGCAAGCGACCACTGCCCCTTCGAGCACAATGTGCCAGGGAGAAGGGAGGGGGGAAGCCTGTCCAAGTGGAGGTGATAGCTCCCCGAATAACCCGAAGGGCCCAAGTGTCTGAGGTGATGGAAGCCCACTGAGAGGCGAAAGTGGACAGACATCCACCTAACAGCTGCTGAAACGCCAGAGGGTGAGAGGCTATGTGGCTGGCGTCAAAAGCCCTGTGCGGGTTGCAGCAGGGCCGGGGTTTGGGTCTTGGGCCCTTTCGGCTTGCGGTGACGCTGGCCAGATTTCCCCTGCACCGGAGTGGCTAGTGTAGGGGTAGCCAGGTACGGTGGGGTAGCCGTGATAAGGGAGGCCCTTCCTCGGATAGAAAGGCTTCTTGGTTGGCTGTTTCTTCAGAGGCAGGGTTGAGGTTTTGCGCGAGAGACTAGTTCTGGTGATGAACTCTGTCTCTCTCTCTGCGGTCTTGTCCTCCATAGGCTTGCCAGAGTTGCTTGCCGAGGCAGGGTACGTCTAGGAGCTTCTCCTGCACCCACTGCTCCAATTCTGAAGATTGGAGCCATGCCTGGCGACGAGCCCCAATGCCCGCGGCTGCCACCCGAGCTGAGGACTCAAATCCATTGTAGGCGGCACGGAAGAGGTATTTGGAGCAGTCTGCAATGGACTTTAGCAGAGTATTGAACCTGTTGAGGGTTTCGCCCTCAAGGCCCGTGGAGAAAACTCCGAACTCCTTAGCCAAGTCGCGTAAGTACATACGTATGTATAACTGGTACGCCTGAATGTGACAAGACAGCATGGACCCCTGTTAGGCCTTGCAGCCTAAGGCGTCGAGAGCTCTCAACTCCCGGCCCGGAGGGACCAAAGAGTGAGATTTCTGGCTCTTTTGTTTCCTCACGGCCAACTCCACCACCGTGAAGGTGTGTGGGAGTTGGGTTTTCCTGAAATCAGGGCCTCGCTGCACCTTGTACATGGTGTCAAGGCGCTTGCTCACGATGCAGACCGAGGTGGGTGCCTCCCACATGCGGAGTAGCAGCATGGACAGGATGGGAGGAACTGGAACAGTAAGAGACTCCTGAGGTGGGGACTCGTACTGAAGGATGTCGAGCTCTTCAGCTCGAGGGTCCTCCTCGGCCTGGGTGGCCAGGTTAAGAGCCCGTGCCATATCCCGAATGAACACAAGCAGGGAGGTGTCCATGGGTGGGGAGGGGTCTGACAGAAGGTCTGACAGAAGGTCCTGGTGGGCACCCAGTCCAAGAGCTCGGATGAGGAATCCGAGCCAGGCAAGTCGCCCTGACCAACGGCTGAGGCCTGCTTGGAGCCGGAGGCCCTGGATGATCTCGCTCCTAAAGAACAGGAAGGCGAGTGAGACTGACGTCGAGGATCCGCACGAGGCCCACAGCTCTCGGGGGTTTCCTGGACAGATTTCAGCATCCCACGCGAGGGAGCCATGGTCTCTGGGTGTGAGTCAGTGAAGCTGGCTGTGAGCGCCTGCTGGGAAGCAATGAACGCAGAAACGCTGCGTTCTAGCGCCAGCATGTGGGACTCCCACGCGGGCATGGGGGCCCTGTGATGCCAACCTCAGGGTCACCGGGTCAGGCATCGAGGAAGAGAGGGGGTCCTCGCCAGGACGGCCCTCAGGAGACTGGGCGCCTTCGCTGGAAGCCTCTGTATCTGTATGGGGTACCTTGTGGGGCCGCTCCTTATCTGACTCTTGGGAACGCCGAAGGGGACTAAGCGACCGAGCGCAGGAGTGCTCGTGCTTGTCGGGAGCCCCTGACAGCGACTTCAAGGCTGCCTTCTTCTTACACCGCTCCACTTCAGGGGACCCCTGGTCAGAGTGTCGCCGAGAGAGCAGGGCCGAGGTGGGGGATCCCACAGGAGGAGAGACGACAGAGGACACAACCGGAGACTCCGAGACAGCCTTTCTGAAAATGTCTTCGGACTTCTGCTTACGGCTGAGCAGGGCCTTGGAGGATATTTTCTTACAAAGCGAACAAAGCTCAGGATCATGATCCGCCCTGTGACACCGCAGGCAACAGTCATGGATGTCTGTAAGCGACATGTTCTTTGAGCATCTATTGCATTTTTTGAATCCGGTGGCCATGGGGGCAAAAATGGCCCCGGCGAGGTAGAAGACCCACGTGGCCAGCGGTTAGGGGAAGAAAAAAAGGGTGTGAAGCCCGTTAGGCAAAAAAGGCGAAGGAAAAATGTCCCTTAAGGGCTCTAAAAAGAAAGAGCAGGGGAAGGACGGGTAGAGGACCGGTGCAACTGGAAAATGGAAGGCCAGTAGGCCAAAAACGAAAAACCTTTTCCAAGGGACGAGGACGTGCATCCAAAGGGCTCTGTGTAAAAAGGGAGACTGAGCAAGATGGCACCCTTGGGCGGGAAGAGGACCACACACGCGTGGTAGCAATCCCAAAGGCTTTCTTTGAAAGCTGGGGAATTGCTCCACGCGGGCTCTGTCGGTGCCGACGTCACCCATAAGTGAGGACTGACTTCCTGCTTGTTCCTGGAGAAACAGAACCCACTCGGATGAAAGGAAGGTGATTAGTGGTGTGCCCTAGGGATCGGTCCTGGGACCAGTACTGTTCATGTATTTGTGAGTGATATTGCTGAAGGACTGAATGGAAGCGTCTGTCTTTTTCCAGATGATTTGAAAATTTGCAACAGAGTGGACTCCCCTGAGGGAGTGAGGAACATGAGGAAAGATCTACATTAGTTGGAAGAATGGTCTAATGCTTGGCAGTTAAGATTTAATGTGAAGAATTGCTGTGTCATGCACTTGGGATGCAGAAATCCAAGGGAATTGTATGCAATAGGGGTGAGAAGTTGCTGTGCACAGTGCAGGAGAAGGACCTTGGAGTGATTGTTTGAGGATCTCAAGGTGGTGAAACAATGTGACAAGCCAGTGGCCAAAGCCAGAAGGATGCTGGGTTGCATAGAGAAAGGCATTACCAGCAGAAAGGAGGAGGTACTAATGCCACTGTACAAGTCACTGGTGAGGCCTCACTTGGAATGTTGTGTTCAGTTTTAGAGACCATATCTCACAAAGAATATAAAAAGACTGGAAATGGTTCAGAGGAAGGCAACCATAATGATTTGGAGCCTGCACCAGAAGACGTATGAGCAGATACTTGAAGACCTAGATATGTATTGTCACGCCACCACCTCTCGCCTCTAGGTTAGAGGGGCGTGGTTTTTTAGAGGAACTTTCTCCTGTATGCTTTTTCAGCTTTTTTTTAAAACTATTTCCCTGCAATGCCCTCTGGGAAATGTAGTCCTCATTCAGCTGTATGAGTGCACCATGCAGAAAGCTGTAGTCAGGCTCAAGTGGGTAAGGCAAATTACAGAAATTTATTATTTTTTATATACACAATGGTTCGGTCATACCACACACATAGGATTGTTGGTTCAGGATTCTTTGAAGAAAAAATTGTCCAAAACATATCCAACCACAAAATGCAGTTTTAAAGGTTCTCTCTATTGCAGGATACACAGTCTTTACCAGCAAGCCTTTTGTATTCCCTTCTTAGCCTTGCTGGCTAAAGCACCAAACAAAAATCACATTTAAAGTCTGTGGTAAACTTCCCCTTTATAAACACAAGGGACACACAGTCACCCTGCTTGTGGAATAAGGGTACCTTTTTCCTGGATAACCTTCTCTCAGGACTGGCTTGCTTTCTCTACGTTCCCCAGGTTTACAGCTTGGCACAAGGAACAGTCCATGGGTGTGTCCTCCTCAATCAGCTTCACCTCTGGCTCTCCCAGCTGCATAGGCTCTGACTCCCCATCTTGCTCACAGTGCTCAGCTAACAGCCTTCCAGGGAATCCTGGAGTCTCTTGTTCCTGGCTCCAAACTCTCCTGCAGCCGTGCTGCATGCCAAATAGCACTCTCTCCAGCTGGAAGCTCCGTTCCTCTGCTCTGCTCAGCCTGGCTTCCTGCTTCTCCTCTCCTCTTTTCCACTAAATCATACTCTGCTCTGGGTTTATACTTCCAGGGCTCTAGCTCCAACCCCACCCTACTCAGATGATGGCAATCAGCCTGACTCTGGGCACCTGAGTGCTTGAAGCATTCACTGCCTAAAGGGTTCTGAGCCTTGTATCCTCTCCCCTTCATTCCACTAGGGGGGAGCATGAAATGTGGTCCACGTGGAAGTTTTCTGATTCCTGGAGGTGTTTATGGCTTTCCTACCCTGACCTGAGCAAAGGGGGCCCTTTACTAGGGTGAATTCCGTGTCTCTTTGTCCTCCCTTGGACTCTGGATAGGCCTCCTTGCCACAGTACACATTAGAGGAGAGGAGGGGCAGGGGAGATATGATACAGACCTTTAAATACTTAAAGAGCATTTTGAACAAACATCTTTTTCAAAGACGGGAAAGCTGTAAAAGTAGAGGGCATAACATGAAACTGTAAGGGGGTAGACAAAGGCAACACCAGGAAATACTTTTTCACTGAAAGGGTGGTAGATGCTTGGAATGCCCCGCCGATGGAAGTGGTAGAAAAAAAATACAGTGACAGAATTCAAAATGGCATGGGACAGACACAGTGAATCCCTTTATAGCAACAGGATAAAATTAAAATAAACTTAACTCTCTCTCTCATATCTCAACAAATAGGGGCGACCTGCATGGAGCAGTGGGTATACCCCTAAACAAAGGCATGGGGAGGGGTAACCTATACGGAGCAGCAGGTGCACCTACTCCTGCCACCTTGTTGGGCAGACTAGATGGACCATGACAGTCTTTATCTGCCATCATATACTATGTTACTGGCTGATCTCGAATGATTTTCAGAAAACTGTGCTCGTGAGGAGCTAGCTAAATTAAAAGTAGAGAAAGTGAGGGGGCCAGATTGGATACATCCAAGAGTATTGCAGGAACTTAAGGAAGTTCTAGCAGCACCACTATCTGACCTTTTCAATGCTTATTTAGAACTGGAAGGGACCACAGAGGCCTGGAGAAGGGAGCATATGTTTCCTCTAACAAAAGCAGAAGTTAAGATAAGGCTGGGAACTACAGGCAAATTAGTCTGACTTCTGTGGCCAGTAAATTAATGGGAACACTGCAAAATAGTAGATAGTGAGATTTCTGGAATCCAATGAATTGCAGGATCTGAGACAGCATTATTCTAAAAGAGATAGATCTCGTCAGACAAATCTAATTAATTTCTTTGACTGGGTGACCAAAGAGTTGGCCCAACGGAGAGCCCTAGATGTAGTGTACTTAGATTTCAGTAAAGACTGACACTGTTCCATAGAGGTGACTAATAAATAAATAAATTGAGCACCCTATGTTTATGTTTATTTCGCTTGATAGACCGCCCTTCTGTGGTAATCAGAGCGGTTTACAATACAATAATTAAAAAAAAGAGAGGCCCAAGGCCAGGAAAATGGAAAAAGAATTTACAATGTTTGACAGAATAGGGGAGAAAAGAGGAGAATAGGACAGTAAACGTGGAAGGAGAGAGTCACACGAGAGGAGAGGGAAGATTAAAGGCCAAGGAAAAGAGGTGGGTCTGTAGGTCATGTTTAAAGTTGGTATGATGGGGTTCTAAACGAAGGGAGGTGGGGAGGAAGTTCCAGAGGGCAGGGCCTGTGAAAAAGAAAGCTGAGGAGCGGGTGGACTGGAGGTGGGCAAGTGTAAGACGGTTAAGGTGAAAAGAACGGGGGGTATGTCTGGGCGTGTGAAAGTGGATAAGATCTGCCAAATATTGTGGGGTGTTAGTATGAAGTGCCCTGTGGACAAGGGTGAGCAGTTTAAACTGGGTGCGGAAGGAAACAGGCAGCCAATGGAGGTGGAGAAGAAGAGGTGTTATGTGATCTCGAGGGGAGGAGTGAGTGATGAGACGGGCAGCAGTGTTTTGGATCCTCGGAAGTCTGTTCAGTTGAGCCTTGGAGAGACCGGTGAGGATGGAGTTAGAGAAATCGACGTGTGACATAACAAGGGATAGTAGTAGTGTAGCGAGAGCAGGTGGAGAGAGGAAGGGTCGAATCGCACGGATTTGGCGAAGGAAAAAGGAGGTGGTCCTGGTGATGTGAGAGACATGTGGTTGAAAGGTAAGATCGGAGTCAAAGAGTACGCCTAGGTAGCGGAAGGTAGAAACCAAAGGTATGGGAGTACCGGAGAAAGATGGGGCCAATGAGGGGGGTGGGCTACCGTGAGGAAACCAGATCGCAGTGGTTTTGGTCAGATTGAGGTGGAGGCAATTCCGGGTCAGCCAGTCAGCAATAGTAGAAAGGCAAGAATTAAGTGTAGAAAGGTCTGGGTGGGTGGAGGAAGTGTGAAAAAGAAGAACTATATCATCTGCGTAGTAGAAAGCGGAGATCCCAGATTGTTGTATCAGTAAAGCAAGGGGAGCTAGGACAAGATTGAAGAGGAGGGGGGCGAGGACGGAACCTTGGGGAACCCCACAGGGAAGAGGAAATGGGTCAGAGGAAGGGATGGAGGGAGAGGAAGAAAGAACTGCACAGCACCAAGAGGAGAGAAAGGAGTGGAACCAGCGATAGACTGTGTTACATAGGCCTGCTTCCCGAAGGCGAAGAAGGAGGAGAGAGTGATCAACTAAATCGAAGGCAGCAGAAAGATCTAGGGCTACCGCCACCGAGATGTCACCACGGTCGTGAGCTACATGCAGTGCGTTGGTGAAGGCAAGGAGAACAGTTTCGACGCTATGGCCCTGACGGAAACCGGATTGACGGGGGTGAAGGAAGTTGGTGGAATCAAGGTGGTGAGAGAGTTGTGTAAAAACAATTTTTTCCAGGAGTTTGGAAAGAAAGGGGAGATTGGAAACTGGGCGATAATGGGCAGGATCCAGAGGGTCAAGAGAAGGTTTTATAAGGATGGGGCGAATCAGTGCATGCTTCCATGAATGAGGGAAGGTCCCTGTGGAGAGGCTGGAGTTGAGCATGGAGAGTATATAGGGAAGGAGTGACAGAGAAGGGATGAGTAGCCAGGAGGGGGGAATAGGGTCAAGAGGACAAAATGTCTTGTTAGAGGAGGAGATAAGTTGGTGGAGTTCGATTGTGGTGGTGAGAGAGGAGGACCATGTGTGTGAGAGTTGGGACGTGGGAGGGGGGGATGCAACAGGGGGGGGGGGGAGAATGGATGGGAGGGGGACAAAGAGGCAGAGATGCTCTTAGGGAAGAAATCTTGTTGCTGAAAAACGATGCCAGAAGTGAGGGAGGAGGGAACGGCTGAGTAGAGGTGGAGGTGTCAGGGCGAAGAGAGGTGAGCGACTTGAGCGTGGAATAAAGGTGGCGGGTTTGATTAGGAGCACTGGAGATGGCGTCAGAAATGTATGTGCGCTTGGCAAGATGAACTTGGGAGCGGTAGTGCGAGTAGTGAGCTTTGAAGGATGATAGAGTGGCTGGGGAGGGGGCCTTCCGCCATAGTGCTGTTTGCCGGGGCGCGCCCGCGCCTGAGGGCCTCGCCAGAGGGCCCTTTGGCGTGGCCCTTAGGCGTTGGTTTGTGGCGTCGGTCTCTGGAGGCTATATTGAAGTCCTGCTTATTTATCTGGGTAATGTGCTGTTCCGTGTCTTTCTCCTCTTATCTGTTTGACTGTGTCTGTACTCTACTCTGTCCTATTTTATAATTGGCGTTCCTTTCTCTTTCCCTAAATGATGAAGTATTGTAAACCGCTCTAATACCTTTTTGGTCTGAGCGGTATATCAAATTTAAATAAACATAAACATAGTCGTTCGGCTCTGTGGAGCTGGGATCGAAGCAGATGAAGACCGCCATGATACCAGGGCTGAGTAGAACGGTAATTTGTTGGGCGAGGGCGTAATGGGGCAAGACGATCAAGTGCGGCAGAGAGGGTAGAGGACCAAAGAGAACTCAGAGTCGGGAGAGAGGGAAGAGAAGTCAGAGGGCAAGAGTTCAGTTGCGGAGGGAAACTGCTGAATAGTAAGTGGGGTGATAGAACGCGAGAGACGCGGGGGGGGAGGTGTTGAAGGGGGAGAGGGTGAAGGGGATGGCTTCGAGTGGAAGCAGGAGACAGAGAGGCAGAAGTGATCAGAGCAGCAGCTAATAACGCCAAAAAACAACATCATACCTCAATACTATCTAAAGCTATTAACCGTCCAAGGGAATTATTTGAAATTATAAAATCTTTATCTAAAGCCCCCACTGCTAATTATCAACTTGTCCCTATCAACTTACCAGATCTAGCAAACTATTTTGCTAGTAAACTTAAACTATCCTCAATACCAATACCTGATTCCATAACAATAAAAAACAATAATACATGGAACTCTTTTCAGCTGATTGATAAAAAGCAATTACTTAATATAATATCGAAAATTAACACAACATCATCCATCCTTGATCCCTGCCCAGTTACTTGGATTAAGACAACAAAACAAGAACTTGCCCCCTATATTCTAAATATAGTAAACAATTCTCTTCAGCAAGGGGTATTACCTAAGGAACTCAAACACTCTGCAATCCGCCCGATTTTAAAGAATAAGGTGCTAAATGAAAATGACCCATCTTCATATCGCCTGATTGCCAGTATTCCTTTCCTGACCAAAATCATTCAAAAAGTTGTCCAACTGCAACTCCAAGATTATATAGATACATCTGCCCCCCTTGATGATCACCAATACGGGTTCTGACCTTTTCACGGCGTTGAAACCCTCCTTCTTGCCCTCCTTGATACCCTCATTAAGGGTTTAGATAACACAAAACAAGCATTCATACTGGTATTCCTTGATATATCCGCTGCTTTTGACAGCGTAAACCATAATATACTCATATCAAGACTCAATCAGATAGGATTAAGGAAATTTACTCTAGATTGGTTTAAATCATACATATCTGACTGTTCACAATTTGTACAAGTTAATCAGACTTCATCGCCTCCTTTTCCTCAAGAACAAGGAATACCTCAGGGCTCTGCATTATCTGCTCTTCTATTCAACCTTTACCTACAACCAATTTGCACCATTTTCCAAAAATATAAGATGAAATACCACATATATGTGGACGACATTATGTTGTTCTCCGCATTCAACATACATGATCCTAACTATGACAAAATAGCAACCTGCCTCATGGAAGCTGAAAAATGGCTGCGTTCAAACAATCTGAACATTAACTTCAAAAAAACTGAGGTATTAATCACATCAAGAAACACGAATTACACACCACCAACTGACATCAAACTTATGAACTTTACCCTACCCGTCAAGGAAGAGATTAAATACCTAGGAGTCACCCTTGACAAGACCGTT
Organism: Ichthyophis bannanicus; assembly: GCA_033557465.1. Classification (NCBI taxonomy): domain Eukaryota; kingdom Metazoa; phylum Chordata; class Amphibia; order Gymnophiona; family Ichthyophiidae; genus Ichthyophis; species Ichthyophis bannanicus. The sequence continues at coordinate 126,207,744 of CM066047.1, forward strand.
AGTTTCACTAACCACATTAAGAAAATAACCAAAACAATTTATTACAAGCTTCGTTCCATTCAACAACTGAGGCCTCTTTTAGAAAATGATGATTTTAGAACTATCACACAAGCATTAATAACTCCCCACTTTGACTATTTATTTTTATTTATTTATTTTATTCTCTTATATACCGCACTCTTTAGCATCAGCGCGGTTTACATGGAACAAGGAACCATAAATAACAAATATCAGTCTTTACAGAGAACAGGGATGTACAACTTGGATAACTTGGGGAAACGTGCAACACAACTATTTACATATTGTAATGGAATACTACTAGGAGTATCTAAAAAGAACTTAAAAATTCTACAAATGGCCCAAAACGTTACCGCGAGAATAATTTCCAAAGCCAAGCTAACCGACCACATTACCCCGATCCTCTTTTCTCTACATTGGTTACCTATACCCAAGTAGGATTCAATATAAAATCATATTGACCACCTTCAAATTAATTAATCAGATTGCCCTATCGTACCTATCCACACTGATTCATAGCCCTCCAGAAAATAGAATAAGACGAAGAAGGAACCTTAATACCATCTTAGTACCTGACTCAATAAAAAAGACAAAACAAATAACAAGTACCAGCGCCTTCTCATTCGTAGCACTATCATTATGGAATAACCTCCCAGACCAATTAAGGGAAATAAAAGATCTACAAAAATTCCGAAAGACCTAAAAACATACTTGTTTCTCAATACTACTCCTACATAGATAATGACTTGGATAAGGCCTCCCATCCTCCGTAACTCTCTATGACTATACCCTCTCCAATAGTCTCACTACAACTCCCATAGCAGAACTTAAGATGAACCTTTAATATGTATATATGTAAAAACTATGTAATAACTTGTAAATAGTTCTAAACTCTGTTATGCAACCTGTATATAGTTTGATTACAGTTCGATGTATCTGTTTATATATTACTACTTTTGTTCTATGTAAGTTGATGTTGTTTGATGTAAACCGCCACTGATCTTGGGAATTGGTGGTATATAAAAGATTTGCAAATAAATAAAAATAAAATCAGTCCAGGGAAGATGGAGAGAGGACAAATTGTGAGGTGTGAGCGAGGAAGAGGATGAGGTCAAGAGGAGGTCAAGAGTATGGCCAGCGGAATGAGTGGGAAAGGGAACGTGTTGTGAGAGGGGCAAGTCTTGTACGAGGGAAGCAAAGGTGTGATCCCTAGAAGAAGGGGGATTAAGGTGAAGGTTGAAATCGCCAGCAATAAGGAGATGGGGGAAGTTCAGGGAAAGGTCAGAGATGGTCAGAAGAAGAGAGTCCCAAAGATCGGAGCGAAGAGCAGGGGGCGAATAGATGAGAAGAATGTGTGTTGGGGGTGAAGTGTGAAGATGGAGCAGAAGGGCTTCAGGATAGTGGAGCGAGGGTGAGAAAATCTGAGAGAAGGGGAGGGAGGGACGAAGAATAGCTGCCACACCACCACCAGACCGACCAATGCGAGGGACAGAAACAGCGGAAAAGCCAGGGGGAAAGCAGCGGGCAAGAAGGGCATCTTCCCCATCCTTCAACCAAGTTTCGGTGAGAAGGGTGAGGTCAAAGGATGCTTGTATGATGAGATCCTGGATGAGGAGAGTTTTAGTTCTAAGAGACCGGCAGTTAAGGAGACCTATTTTAAGGGAGGCATAAGGAAGAGTGGAGGGGATGGGCGATAGGGAGGGGGGGTATGAGTGGGAGGCAGGCAGAGGTGGAGGTTAGAGTGGCAGCGTAGGCGCGAGCTGGCAGCCTTGTCTGGGCGGTGGCCCCAGAAAACAGGTATATGGGCCATAGAGTGGCCAGTGAAAAGGAGGGAGGAGGTACAAATACAAGAAGAGGACCGTACCTGAAGCAGTGGTGACGCAGTAATATCAGGAGGGAAGGATGGAGGAGACAAGCAGTCCGGTCCACTCACCGTGAGGAGGCAGAGTGCTAGAAGTGAAAGGAAATGCAGAGCTATGTTAGGAGTGTGGCCTTTGCTGCCGGAGCGGCCCCAAGGAGCGCACCTAAGGAGCACCCTAGGGATGAATCCTCAAGGGACCGGACTGGATTAGAAATTAGTTGAGTGGGAGACAACAAAGGGTATGGGTAAATGGAGCTCACTCTGAGAAGGATGCTACCAGTGGTGTACCGCAGCGATCTGTCCTTGGTCAGATTCTTTTTCACAGTTTTTAAAGTGATATTGCAAAAGAGCTGTCGGGTAAGGTTTGCTTCTTTGCAAATGGTACCAAAAATCTGCAATAGACGTCCAGGAAGGTATAGATAACATGAGAAGGGATCTAGTGAAACTTGAAGAATGGTTGAGAATTTGGCAGTTGAGATCTAATGCTAAAAAAATGCAGGTGTCATGCATCTGAGTAACAAAAATCCAAGGGAGCGGTACAGTCACACCTTGCCAAGGAAACCGAGAAGCTGGGTTGCCAGGTGTCATCAGTGATTCCATGGCATGCACTGCATTTGTACTTCTGTCCACAAAAGAACAGCAGGACCTGGGGGTGATGATTCCTGATGAACTTAAGGTGACTTAACAGGTAGAAAAGATGTTGGCAAAAGCCAGAAGGATGCTTGGGTGCACAGGAAGAGGAATGACAAGCAGGAAGGAGGAGGTGATAGTGCCTCTGTTTAAGTCTTTGGTGAGACCTAATATAGTGTGCAATTCTGGAGATCACGTTTTCAAAGGATATAAAGAGGATGGAGTCTGTGCAGAGGGTGGCTACAAAAATGGTGGAGGAACTCCAGAGAGGAGGTGGCGAGGCTGAGGAGCATTCAAGATAGTGAGAAGTTCATTGATGAGATGCTTCTTGCAGCAACCAAGCTCTCCAGCAGAAGAGAAGATGGGTGCCAACAGAATGTCGATGGTTGGACACAAGTCACCAGGGCCTGCAGAATCACCAATCCAACTTCTCCAGCCCTTGAATTGAAGAACCATTATGCAGCCCTGGAAGTGGAGGAGGTGAAAGCATCCCTGGAAAGGGAAGAACCAGAGCTCAAGTACCCCAAAGTTGCAGAATAAGTGACCACAAGGAAGCAAAGGATAGTGGTGGTTGGAGACTCTCTTCTGAGGGGTCCATCTGCCGACCAGACTTGATGTCCAGAGAGGTAAGCTGTCTGCCTGGTGCCAAAATCCAAGATGTTATGGAGAGTTTGCCGAGACTCATCAAGCCCACTGACTATTACCCAATGTTGCTAATCCATGTTGGAACAAATGATACTGCCAGGTATCCCTCGGAACGTATCAAAAGTGACTTCATGGCTCTGGGACAGAGGGTGAAGCAGTTAGGTGCACAGGTGGTGCTCTCTTCAATCCTCCCTGTTGAGGGTAAAGGCCAAGGCAGAGAGGCTCGCATCCTGGAGATGAATGCATGGCTGCGTGGATGGTGTCATAGAGAGCGTTTTGGTTTGCTAGACCATGGGATGCTGTTCCAAGGGTTACAGAGCAGAGATGGCATCCATCTGTCCAAAAAAGGTCAACGCGTCTTCGGTAGTAGACTGGCTAATCTACTGAAGAGGGCTTTAAACTAGATTCGTTGGGGATGGGTGAAGAAAGCCTGCAGGTAAATGAAAGCCCCCAGGTAAATAATACATTAAATACCTTTATGGAAATGGGTAACAGGGGTAACATATGGAAAGCAGTGTGTATAAATGCCCGTAACATGGGAAATAAGATCCCTGATGTTGAAGCTTTGGTGGAAGTGGCAGACTTGGATTTAATGGCAGTTACAGAAACATGGTTCACAGAAAACCATGATTGGGATGTAACTATACCTGGCTATACTTTATTCAGAAAGGACAGGGTAGGAAGAAGGGGAGGAGGAGTGGCACTATATGTAAAAACTACTATTAAAGCTTTGGAATTACAGAGCTTAAAAGGGAAAGAGGAGGCATTGTGGGTTAAACTAGAAAGAGGGAAAGAGAAATCTATTTGCATTGGTGTGATATACAGACCTCCCTCACAAGAGGAAGATGTGGACAGAGTGTTAATTGAAGACATACGCAGCATTGCTAAGGAAAGGGGAAGTGCTACTGATAGGGGATTTCAATATGCCAGATGTTGATTGGCACATTCCTGCTGCAGTATCATCTAGGAGGGAGAACTATTCTCTACAGGGAGAACTATTCAGGCAATTGGTAACAGACCCCACATGTGAAGGGGCCATACTGAACTTGGTGCTTACCAATGGTGAAAATGTTTCTGATGTTGTAGTGGGAGATCATTTTGCATCCAGTGATCACCAGATGGTGTGGTTCAGTAGTAGGACTAGGGCTGTTAGAATCCATTCAAAGGTGAGGATCTTAGACTTTAGGGAGACTAACTTTGCCAAGATGGGCCAATACCTCAGGGAGTCGTTAGTGGGATGGGAACAGCTGGGGGATGTAGAAAAACAGTGGGCAAAACTGAAAGGGGATATTTTAAGGGCAACCAATCTTTTTGTTAAAATGGTAAATAAAGGTAAAAGGAAAAGGAGACCGCTATAGCTTTCGAAAGAAATAGCTGAAAACTGAAGGAAAAGAGGGAGGCCTTCATGAAATACAAGAGGAGAGAGGAAGACAGGCATCTATATTTGGGAAAACTTAGAGAAGCTAGCAAAGTAGTCAGGAAGGCAAAGATTCAAAAAGAGGAGGAAACAGCCAATGCAATAAAATGGGGGATAAGACATTTTTCAGATATGTTAGTGAGAAGAGGAAGGGCAAAAGTGGTATTGTCAGACTCAAGGGTGCAGGGGAGGAATATGTAGAAGCTGATAAGGATAAAGCGGAATTGCTTAACAAATATTTCTATTCTGTGTTCACAGATGAAGAACCAGGAGCAGGACCTCAGAAAACACCCACAAACAGGAACAGAAGGGAGGGACATCTTGAACAATTTTCAGAAGACTGCGTTCGTGAGAAAGTAGCTCAACTTAAAATAGACAAAGTGATGGGAACGGATGAGATACACCCTAGAATACTGAGGGAACTTGGGGACATTCTAGCAGCTCCACTGACTGACCTTTCCAATGTCTCGGAGTCGGGAGTGGTGCCAAAGGACCAGAGAGAGGCTCATGTGGTGCCTTTACACAAAAGCGGAAGTAAGGATGTGGTTGAAAAGTAAAGGCCGGTTAGTTTAACTTTAGTGGTGAGTAAATTATTGGAAACGCTGCTGAAAGAGAAAATAGTGAGGTTTCTGGAGTCCAGCAGATTACAGGATCCGAGACAGCATGGCTTCACCAAAGGCAGGTCTTGTCAGACAAATCTGATTGATTTCTTTGACTGGGTGACCAGGGAGTTGGACCGAGGGAGAGCCCTAGATGTGGTGTATTCGGATTTCAGTAAAGCCTTTGACACTGTTCCTCACAGACGACTTATAAACAAACTGAGCACCCTAGGCATGGACCCTAAAGTTACTGCTTGGGTTAGAAAATGGTTGGGGTGGGAGGCGACAAAGAATACAGGTAAATGGAGCTCACTCTGAGAAGGATGTTACCAGTGGTGTGCCCCAGGGATCTGTCCTTGGTCCGATTCTTTTTAACATCTTTGTCAGTGATATAGCGGAAGGGCTGTCGGGTAAGGTTTGCTTCTTTGCGGATAATACCAAAATCTGCAATAGAGTAGACCCCCAGGAAGGTGTAGATAACATGAGGAGGGATCTAGCTAAGCTTGAAGAACTGTCTAGAATTTGGCAGCTGGGATTTAATGTTAAAAAATGTAAGGTCATGCATTTGGGCTGCAGCAATCCAAGGGAGCAATATAGTATGGGGGTGAAGTACTTTTGTCTACTAAAGAAGAGCGGGACCTAGGCGTGGTAGTGTCTGATGATCTTAAAGTAGCTAAACAGGTAGAAAAGGCGATGGCAAAAGCTAGAAGGATGCTTGGGTGCATACGGAGAAGAATAGCTAGCAGAAAAAAGGAGGTGATAGTGCCTCTGTATAAGTCTTTGGTGCAACCTCATTTGGAGTACAGTGTGAAATTCTGGAGACCGCACCTTCAAAAGGATGTGAACAGGATGGAGTCAGTACAGAGGGTGGCTACTAAAATGGTTAGTAGTCTTCATTATAAAGCATATGAGGACAGACTTAAGGATCTTAATATATACACCTTAGAGGAAAGGCGGGATAGAGCTGATATGATTGAGATGTTTAAATACCTCCTTAGCATAAATGTTCAGGGAGAGAGCCTCTTTCAACTGAAAGCAAGTTCTGCTACAAGGGGACATGGGATGAGGGTGAAGGGGGATAGATTCAGGAGTGGTATGCGGAAATATTTCTTTACAGAAAGAGTAGTGGATCCATGGAATAGTCTCCCAGTGGAGGTGGTAGAGATGAGGTTAGTATCCGAATTTAAAAAAGCATGGGACAAACACAGATGATCTCTAAAGGTAAAAAGGGGACTGTTGTAGTTGTTGATATGGAAGGACAGACTAGATAGGCCATGCGGTCTTTTTCTGTCATCATATTTCTATGTTTCTATGGTCAATGGTCTTGGCCATAAGGCATATAAGGAAAGACAAATATCTCAATATGTATATTTTGGAGGAAAGGCAGGGGAGGGAAGGGGAGGGGAAATATGATGGAGACATTTAAATACCTCGTGGCATAAATGCACAGGGGGAGAGGCTCTTTCATTTGAAAAAAAGTTCTGCAACTAGAGGACATGGGATGAAGGTGAAAGGGGATAGACTGAGGAGTGATTTGCAGAAATACTTCTTTTCAAAAAGGGTGGTTGATGCATGGACTATTCTCCCAGAGGAGGTATTAGAGACAGGGTCTGTCTCTGAACTCAAGAAAGTATGGCACAAACACAGATTTCTAAAGGAGAAAAAGGGATTGTAAAGCTTAACAGTTTATATGGAAGGGCAGACTAGATAGGCCGTATGGTCTTTATCTGCAGTCATGTTTCTTAATGAGAAATGGTATAGTAATAGAAAGACTACAACAATCCTTTTTTATTATATATAAGTTTTCTTTTTTTTGGGGGGGGGGGGGTGTTGGGGGCAGCCTGGAAAAAACAATAAATGAGCCTATGGAGATGGAGTTGAATTTTACTCCTCAAAAAGATTCTTTATGATGGATTGGCCAAACCTACTATTGTGTTTGGTAGTCTATGCAAACAATAGTGGAACGTTACTAAATGGACAGTTGTCCATGTTGCAGCCTTGCAAATCTCCTCTATGGAAGTTGATCTCAGGTGGACTAATGATGTAGCCATAGCTGACACCATGAGTTGCGACATAACCCTATAAAATCAAGCCTGCCTGGGCATAAGTGAAGGAGATTTATTTAATTTTATTTACATAACAATTTTTCTATACCGCTTTTGTCCAAAGCGGTTTACATCGAACAATATAACATCCTTAGTAGAATTGTTTTACAATGAACAAGGAGAAGTAACTTGGAGAACAAAGGGGTTAACAACAACAAAAACAGAGGGTGGGGGAAATATCTTCTTGTTGGAGAGTGGATTGATTAGGGGAAGAACATTTTGGGAAGGAGGCTAAATGCGGGGGGAGGCTAAGGTTGTCTGTTCATGATAGTGAAATCCACTAGCCAACTCAATAATGTGTTTGTTGACAGCAGCTCCTGACCTATCTGGATCAAAAGAAACAAAAAGTGGGTTAGATCTTCTAAGGGTTTTTAGTCCATCCTAAAAAGGCCGCCAAAGTCTCTTGCAGTCCAGAGTGTGCAATGAATTTTCACCTTTGTGGACAAGAGGACGGTGGAAAAATGTTGGCAGGATGATTGACTGGTTAAGATGGAAATTAAAACCACCTCAGGAAGGAACTCTGGATGCGTGTGCAGAACCACTCTATAATATCAGACTGGTATGGGATCGATCTATTACAACAGCCTGGAGCTTGCTAACTGTGCACTGAAGTGACAGTTACCAAAAACAGGACCTTTGGTCAGGTATTTTAGTTTGCAGGTATCTAGCAACATAAAAGGAGCTTTCATCATCTGGGTTAAAACAATATTCAGATCCCATGACATTGCAGAAAGTTTGATGGAAGACTTCAATAGAAGAAAACCCCACATGAAACAAAGGCTGTACAGAAATGGGTTTCCCTTTTTTATATGGTGAATGATATGCACCAATCATACCACGATGAATCTCAACGGAGCTGACCTTCAAACCTGACTCAAATAAATACAGAAGCCACTGAACTAGTTTTTGTGTGGGACAGATTAACACATCATAAGAACATAAGATATGCCATACTGGGTCAGACCAAGGTCCATCAAGCCCAGGATGCTGTTTCCAACAGTGGCCAATCTAGGTCATACGTACCTAGCAGTTTCCCCAAAAGACACAGGTTCCGCAATGCATGTACTGGGTCAAGCATTGATATCCTGGGTCCCTTCTTAATAATGGTTTATGGACCTTTCCTCCAGGAACTTGTCCAAACCTTTTTTAAACCCAGCTACACTAACAGCCTTTACTACATCCTCCGGTAACAAATTCCAGAGTTTGATTACACGTTGAGTGAAAAAATATTTTCTTTTATTAGTCTTAAATAGTTTACCCTGTAGCTTCATTGCATGTCCCCTAATCTTTCTATATTCTGATAACGTAAACAATCAATCTACGTTTACCCGTTCCACTCCGTTCATTAATTTATAGACTTCTATCATATCTCCCCTCAGCCGTCTCTTTTCCAGGTTAAAGAGCCCATCAGATAACAAAACTCTTCCATTTAAAAATGCATGACTTTCTAGTGGAATCTCTTATGGAAGCTAGAATGACCTTTGAGATACCTTCTAACAAGTTCAAGGAAGCCAAATTTATCCTCATAACATCCAAGCTGTGAAGGCTAGGGACTGGACGCTGGGGCGTAACAGGGTTCCTTGATTCTATGTTATCAATACTGACACAATGCCTAGCCTCATAAGAGACTCCACAGAGTTCTAGAAGAAAAGGGAGCCATGGTGGTCTCAGCCAACATGTGGCTATAAGGATCATGGAACCCTAGTCCCTTCTGAGTTTCAAGAGTTTTCACTATGAAGGGTAACTGGGGATATAAATACAGAAGCTCACCTCCCAAATCTAGAAGGAAGGCATTCAGTGGTAGTTTATTTATTTATTTAGTCAGACATATTTGTATACCACCTTATCCTACAATCAAAGTGGTCACATCACAAATGGAGGGTTACATTTAACATGAGGGTACCTCATGTTTTCCATATTCAAGCAGAGGTGTGATGAGTGCTTGGCACACTGTGCATGAAATGATAGTCAGAAGCTGTAAAGATGTCTTACACATTGGAACAATGAACATACGAAGCATGAACCAAGGGAAGTTGGAGGTGGTCAAGAATGAGATGGAACGTGTACAACTTGATTTGTTGGGTGTCAGCGAATTGAAATGGACTGGCATCGGGCACTTTGCATCAGATGATCACATGGTCTACTATGCTGGAAATGAAAGACAAAGAAGAAATCTTTATCTTTATTTCACACTTTATATACCGCCCTTGCCGAAGCCTGAGAGCGGTTTACAATAAAATAAAATATGCTATAGAAAAAGAAAAGAACTCCATTTTGTGACAGGAAAGAGAAGAACACTCAAAAGAACTTAAGAGCAGACAGAGAACAGACAAATTAGGCGGGGGAAGGGGAAGGGAGATCGAAAGCCTGGTGGAATAGGTGTGTCTTTAGCAACATCTTGAATTGCTGGTATGAGGGTTGCATTTATAATAAAGAAGAAACTTGCAAGAACTGTAATGAACGCTTAATCTCTATTCGTCTACGAGGAATGCCTATCAACACAACTATAATTCAAGTATATGCCCCAACAACAGCTGCAACAGAGAATGAAATTGAAGAGTTCTATGAACAAGTACAAGCTGAAATTGACAGAACATGCAAACAGGATATCCTGATAGTCATGGGTGACTGGAACGCAAAAGTTGGCAACAAAGAAGATGACAAAGTAGTTGGAAAAAAGGGACTTGGCCACAGAAATGAAGCTGAAGAAAGACTGATAGAATTCTGCAAGACCATCTATTCATCTCAAACACCTTCTTCCAGCAACACAAGCGGCGACTGTACACATGGACTTCACCCAATGGATTGTATAAAAATCAAATTGACTACATCTGTGGAAGTCAACGATGGAAAAGCTCTATAACATCAACAAAGACAAAACCTGGAGCCGACTGTGGTACAGATCATTAACTACTAGTATGCAAACTTAAGCTAAAGTTGAAAAAAGAGCAAACCACTCATGAATGCAGCAAAATATGACCTTGAGAATATACCACTGGAATTTAAACACTGCCTGCAAAATCGATTTGCTGCTTTAGATACAAATGACAGAGCTCCAGAAGAATTATGGAATGACATCAAGATGATTGTGTTGGAAGAAAGTGAGAAGTCTCTACAAAAGGTGAAAAAGAAAAAATGGCCAAAATGGATGACGGAAGAAACTCTGAAAATTGTCCAGAATCGCAGAGAAGCTAAAGCCAGAGGAGAAAAAGACAATCACAGAACTCAACAGAGATTTCCAACGTGCAGCAAGACAGGACAAGGAAAAGTACTACAATGACGCATGCAAGGAAATAGAAGCAGAAACTATTAGAGGAAGAACAAGATCGGCTTTCCTAAAGCTACGAGAGTTAAAGAAAAAGTTCCAGCCTCGAAATGGAATGTTACAAGATGCTCAAGGTTCTATGTTGAATGATGCTGAGAAGATCAAGAGAAAATGGAAGGAATATACAGAGTTTTTGTATGATAAAGAATAAAGTGGACCAACAGCCGTTTCAACCTGTACCTTATGATCGGGAACCATTGGTGATGAAAGTAGAAGCTGAAGCAGCATTGAAAGTTTTATCAAAGAACAAAGCACCAGGCATTGATAGCATTCCCATAGAAGTATTACAGCAATCTGATGCAGCTGTTACCGTACTTACAAGGCTCTGCCAAGAAATATTTATTTATTGCTTTTATATACCGCGCTATTTAAAATCAGTGCGGTTTACATACAACAAAATTGTGCATAACAGTCGCCTGCTGGAAGACAGGAAGACAACATCATGGCCAACTGAATGGAAAAGTTCTGTTTTTATACAAATACTAAAGAAAGGTGATGCAACTGACTGTGGAAGTTATCGCACAATCGCTCTGATCTCACATGCCAGCAAGATTCTACTGAAGATTATTCAAAAGAGACTACAACCATACCTGGAACAAGAACTACCTGAAGTGCAAGCAGGGTTCAGGAAAGGGTGAGGAATGAGAGACATTATTGCGGATGTGAGATGGATCCTTGAAAAGACTAAAGAATACCAAAAGGATATCTATTTCTGCTTTATCGACTATAGCAAAGCTTTTGACTGTGTAAACCATGAGAAACTCTGGGCCACATTAAGAAGCATGGGTATACCAGAACACCTGATCGTACTCTTGCACAATCTGTACACTGATCAAGAAGCAACAGTTTGAACGGAAGGAGGAGAAAAAGAATGGTTTAAAATAAGCAAAGCTGTAAGACAAGGCTGCATACTTTCCCCCTACCTATTTAATTTATATGCAGAACAAATCATCAGAGAAGCAGGATTGTATGAAGACAACAGAGGTGTGAAGACTGGTGGAAGACTCATCAACAACCTTCGCTATGCTGATACCACCACATTACTGGCTGAAAGTGAAGATGATCTGAAACATTTGCTTCTCACAATCAAAGAACATAGTCTCAAAATGGACCTGCACCTTAATGTAAAGAAGACAAAGATCATGACAACCGGCATAATCAATAGGTTCATCGTTGAAGGAGAAGAAATTGAAATTGTGAACAACGTTAACCTACTTTGATCAACTATCAATAAAGAAGCAACAAGCAGTCAAGAAATCAGACGATGCATTGCTCTTGGCAGAATGGCTATGAAAGACCTAGATAAGATTCTCAAGAGCAGAGATGTCTCTCTCCATACAAAGATTCACCTTGTTCAAGCCATGGTATTTTCAATATCATAACATGGATGTGAAAGCTGGACAGTGAAAAAGATAGACAGAAAGAAAATTGATGCCTTTGAATTATGGTGCTGGCAGCAAATACTGTGTATACCATGGACTGCCCGAAGAACAAACCAGTAGTTGGTACTAGAGGAGATCAAACCTAAGCTTTCTTTAGAAGCTCAGATGACAAGACTTCGACTTTCATACTTTGGACACATCATGCGAAGAGAGAAATCATTAAAGACATCATGCTTGGCAAGATAGGTCAACGCAAAAGAGGAAGGCCAGCAATGAGATGGATCGATACAATAACAGCAGCTACTGGTTCCAGTCTGTCAACAATGAGCCGCCTGACTGAAGACTGAACACAATTTAGGATAGCTATCCAGAGGGTCGCCATGAGGTGACTCCGACTCGATGGCACTTAACAACAATAACAACCTAACAACATTATACATTGAACTCATACATCTGTTGGGATGGTGGGTATCGAGTTGATGGAGGTAGCTGCATTACCGTTCGGGTGGAGACTATTGGTTGTCTGTTTGCTCATAGATTTCTGTGAAGAGCAGGGTTTTGAGGGCCTTGCAGAAGTCTTTGGTGTCATTCAGGGCCCTCAGGCCCGTTGGGAGGGAGTTCCAAAGTGTGGACACCAGTAGCGAAGGAGCTTTTCTTGAGGTTGCTTGTTTAGTCTTGTGATATCCTGCAGGTGTGCTGATCCTGTTGTCATCATTGGTCCTCTTGGTCTATTGCTGATATCCCTTGTTATGTTATCTTGGAGTGCATCTGTCGAGTGATGGTGAAAGATTTTAAAGATGATTAGGACTGTTTTGAACTTTGCCCTGGCAATCATTGGGAGCCAGTGCAGCTGCTGTAAGATGGGGGTGATGTGCTCAGTTCTTGCAGTGTCTGTAATGATGCATGCTGCTGTATTTTGCACCATTTGGAGTTGTTGTAAGGTCTGCTGAAGGAGGCCTTGATAGTGAGTTTCCATAATCAAGCAGAGGTGTGATGAGTGCTTGGTACACTGTGAGGAAGTGGTCTTGGTGGAGTATTGGCTTGAGATTCCTGATGGTCCTCAAACGTAGAAAGGCCTTGTTTGCAGTTTTGGCGATGTGAGATTTCAGGTTCAGAGCTCTGTCCATTGTGATGCCCAGGTATTTAACTTCATCTTTGACTGCTATTTGTTTGTCTAGAATGCTGATAGTTTGTGTCGGAATGAAGGTGGGGTTCCTGGTGATGAACATTGCCTCTGTTTTATCATTTGCTGTGCATCTCTACCCTGGAGCAGAAATGAAGTGATGTTCTGTTCTGGGGTGTGGTAAACAGATCTATTCAAAGGGGTGTTCCACTCTCAAAAGATTTTCTTCACCACTTCCATGTTCAGGGACCATTCACGTGGTTGCAAACATGGTTCAGTCTGTGTGCCAGAAATGGAAATTACACTTACCTGGTAATTGATGTTCCTGGAGGAACTCCGGTTTAGTCCACACTTCTGGGTTGTGTACCTCCTCCTGCAGCTTGGAGACTGGGCATGTCAAAAACGTGACATCACTGGATGTAGTCTGCTGGCATCTCCCATCAGCCCCAGTGAACTATTGACAAAGCACACTTAAAGGAGCAACAAATAAGTAGCCAATTATAAATACATAACTGTATTATAACTATATACAAGAGAACTTCCTGTCGGAAAGATAGGACTTCTTCCCTGTGCCACTTCCTTCCGCCTCACCAGAGCGATAGAATAAAAGCACATGAATATACAGAAAATGAAAGGAATAAAGATACCTACCGGTTATCCAAACCTGCTTTCGACAGAACTGTCACTACTATCATACGATCCCGGGCGGGAATTGAGGACTAAACTGGAGTTCCTCCAGGAACATTACCAGGTAAGTGTAATTTCCATTTCCTTATCGTTCCTCCAGTTTAGTCCACACTTCTGGGATTTAACAGAGCAGTACTTATTGGGAGGGACCTCTCCAGCCTGCTTGCAACACCGTCGAACCAAATACAGCATCCCTTGCTGACAAGACATCGAGGCGGTAATGCTCACTGAAAGTATGCAAGGATGACCACGTAGCTGCTCTACAAATTTCCACAGGCGGAACCAAACTGTGCTCCGTCCAAAAAGTCACCTGCGCTCTGGTGGAATGAGCTCGTAACCTAGACGGCACCTGTCAACCTGACAAAAGATATGCCGAAGCAATCGCTTCTCTAATCCACCGAGAAATAGACGTTTTCGCAGCCGCTTCGCCCTTATGAGAACCTCCAAACAAAACGAACAGACTGTCCAATTTGTGAAAGGCCTCTGAAACCTTGAAATAATGCCTAAGCACTCGCTTAACATCCAAGCGGCGTAGCCCCCCCGGTCCGCTGTGTCCCTACTCAGAGAACCTAGCACCGGAAGAGAAATTGTCTGATTTAAATGAAATGGAGCAACTACCTTAGGCAAAAAGGATGGAACGGGCTGTAGCACCACCTTTTTCACGAGAAAAAGACAAAAATGGCTCCCTGCAAGAAAACGCCTGTAACTCTCAATCCCGCCTCGGTGGGACTTCCGGTTGTGGCAATGAGCTGATCGGACGTGCGGTGGTCAGCTCTGGGCATTCTACCCCACAATTCAGCAAATATCTCCTGCAATAGTGGGTGTCTACCACTTATTTTTACAGCGTCTTTGTGAAGGGGAGTAGGAGATGACAGGAGTTGTCGGAGAGCTAGCAGCATCTCGATGACCGCAAAGCCACTGAGACGGGAGAAGGCCCGGATTCCGGACGTAAAAATGGCGGAAGTGGCACCTAGGAGCCCGGAATCTGACACCAATCAAATGTTGGTTGCAGAAGTCAGTGCCGCCGTAGTCCGGGCACGAGATGATCGCTTTCGCGAGCTGGCGGAGCAAATGCAAGCGGTTAGTCAAAACTTTACTGAATTCACCGCCCGAGTGGAGCAAGCGGAAACCCGAATTTTGGACATCGAAGATACCCAAAACGCCTTGGCAGGCAGAGTGAAGGCCATGGAAGACCTAGTGAAGCGTCAGGGCGACAAACTCGACGACCTCGAGAACCGGGGTCGTCGTAAAAACCTCCGCTTCATAGGGATTGACGAGAGTGTTGCGGATGGGGCACTCCGCGGCTTTTTGATAGCCTGGATTGAAAAGATCTCTGCTGGAAAAGTGGCCGGCCCTATCAAGATTGAGCGTGTACACAGGCTGGGCCCCAAGCGTGACCAGGAGCGTCGGCCCCGTGCAGTCATCCCGCGTTTCCTAGACTTCCATCAGAAAGAGGAGGTGCTGAAAGTTGACCGGAATCATAAAAGATCAGCATCGGACCCGACACAGATCCTGGTATTCCAGGATTATTCCCTGTTGGTTAGCCAGTAACGCCGGGCCTTTTCAGCAGTGTACACTCAGCTGGTCAATAAGGGGGTGCGTGTCTCCTTGCTATATCCGGCCAAGCTGCGAGTGGAGCATCAGGGGCGGACATGGTACCTGCAATCCCCCACAGAGGCCCAGACCTTCCTAGAATGCCTGACTGCTTCTACAGACTTGGCCTCGTGACTGCAGTGCGAAAGCCTGGGAATGCTAAAATTGTGCAGCATTATAGTACAGAGTGGTCCGGAGAGACGTGCTGATTACAGCCTGGTGAGACCACAATGTGGGGAGCCCCCCACAATCGAGACTGGACCATCTCTCTGATGTTCTGTTGTTGCTCAGAGTGTGACTAAAAATATACTGTTCTTGGATGAGTGCTATGAGTGTGTGTGGCTATGTGGATGTGTATTGTGTGCTTTGATTTATGTACTCTTTAATACTGTTTGTTGAAGTTACCGGGCTCCCCCCTCCCCCTTTTTGTTTTTTGGAACAATAGAGGCGTTGACTCAAGGGGCTCCCTATTGGAGTTCTGGGTAACGGGTTTACTTCCAGGGGAGGGTTTGCCCGATTTGTTCCTATGGTAGTGGGCACGAGGGCCCACGGTGTTCCCCGGGTCCCTCGCTGGGGAGTGTGTTTTTGGTTCCTTAGTCCCTGTGTCAGGGATTTACGGGCGGGAGGTGGCACGGTGGTGTTCCTCCGGGGTTTCCTGCTGTTTATTAAAGCTTTAGGCCTGGCATAGGAAGGGGGGACGGGGGGGTGGGAAAGATATTTGTACCACGAGCGTGGGCCTCTCCTGATGTGGGCGCGGGGTGACGACGAGCCCAGTCTATGGCTGGGCCCGGGTCGTGGGGGCGTGCCGACGGTGAGGCCCTGGGGTCTGATTGCTTTTCGAGCTATGGGTCTGCTCCCGCCCATTTGTATCTCACAAGGGCTTGGAGGCTTGCTAGGATCCCGAGGCTCTATATATCTGCTAGGAGGGCTGACCCAGAATAATACTATTATTTCTCTGGGTAAAATTACTATTTCCTTCTTAGTGGCCGCTATGTTTAGTTACTTGTTGGGTAGGGGTGGTGGGGACCTTTGTTTTTGTAAAGTGTTGTTTCTTGCGTCCAGTCATGGACAACATGCCTTTTGAATGCCTGTCTATAAGGGGGAAACAGCTTGGGGAAATCCGAGGGGCAACTGCTGATTGGAGTTTAGAGAGTGTGACCTGGGGCCCTGCGGCTCTGAGTAGAGATGGAGGGTGCCTGTTGCTATTGGGCCTCAACCTCTTGGCTGTGGCTCATCTTGGCCCCATGGGGTGCCTTAATTCGGACCCGGGATGGAGGGTTTGGGGGGAACTTAGGTTTAAGGGGTTCTGAGTTGGCGGTAGGCCCAATAGAAGGGGGGTGATGGTGGTAATCGGGGAGACCATAAGCCCAATATGGGGAGGGAGGTATGGGTTTACGAGGGTTACTATGAAGAGAATTTAACATGGGGGTAGGCCCAAATGCCACAGGAAGGGTGTTTATTTATTTATTTATTTGCAGTCTCTTTTATACCGCGCTATTCGACATCAGTGCGGTTTACAATGAACATAAGAGTTGCACATCTCAATTTCGTGATTTGTGCTTACAGTGAAACAGGTATAATAACTTGGGTATACATTAAACAGGAAAATTAAACTTGAGTATGCATTAAGCAGGTATAACAGGTAAAATAGGGTATAAATAACCAGTCCCTTAACAAGGAGACACGATGAATAAATACAGTCTACTTTATGCAACAATATAATGAGTTATGCGGCACTGCATAAGTTTCTCATGGTGGTTGGAGGGGAAGGTGTGATTGCGAGTGATCAGTCTGGGAATGTGACGTGCATGAGTTTGAGGTGCTGCATTGAGATGTGAGAGTGGGTGCGTGTGGGGAGAAGACTGTATCATCGTAGTGATGAAGAAAGAGGTTCCGTTTCAGTGCCTTCCTAAATTGGGAGAGTTCACTGATGGTTCTGATAGTTGCTGGTAGTGCGTTCCAGCAGGATGGAGCAAAGAAGGAGAAGGCTCTGGATCTAGTGAATTGAGAACACTTCGTGCTTGCCTTAGGTCTGGGGTCACCAACCTCCAGAGGGCCGCGGGCCGCACAGCCGACTACCGGGAGCCTCGCGGGCCGCACCCCCCTTCTCCCCGCCCCCGCGAAAAAAAACAACAAACGCAAAATTATGAAAACAATGGCTGATCACCTTTATTGAATTTAATGAGATGGCTGATGATTCATGCTAGCAGACAAACGCTTAAAGTCCGGCTTCACAGATGACACTGACAGGAGAAGGGACGCTTGCAGGTGGTCGTCGGTGAGCTGCAAGCGCGTGGATACAATGGCGGGAATCCTTGGCGGGCCGCACATAATGTTAACCGGGGTAGAGCCTTGCGGGCCGCACGAAGGGACCTCGTGGGCCGCATGCGGCCCGTGGGCCGCAGGTTGGTGACCCCTGCCTTAGGTAATATGAGAGTATTTGCGGCATTCGATCTCCTTGCTCGATTGGGAGGTGTGATTGAAATTAGATCAGTAATGGCAGTAGCAGGGTATTTATTGATGGCTTTATGGGTCATAATTAGGATCTTGAATGAGATCCTGGCTTGTATGGGTAGCCAGTGCAATTGTGTTAGTATTGGGGTAATATGAGAACTTCTTGAGGCTCCATGAAGGATTCTTGCAGCTGAATTCATTGCAAGTTGTAAGGGGTTAGTCGTGCACTTAGGTAGACCATACAAGATCGCATTGGCATAGTCAAAGTGAGGCATTATTAGGGCCTGAAAGACAGTTCGGAAGTCATCAGGTTCTAACAGTTGACGCAAATTGCGGAGGGTCCGGATTTTATGGTACACCGACTTTGTTATGTTTTTGATATGAGCCTTCATATTAAGTTGCTGATCAAGCGTTACACCTAGGTATCTTACTGTAGTCTGCGTCGCGAACCTTGATAGAGAGGGGTGGAGTAAAAGCCGGATTCCTGGTTACGAAGAGGGCTTCTGTCTTTTTGAAATTTAACTTAAGCATTTGTGCATTTAGCCAGTCTGTGACAGCGTCAAAGCACCTGATAAGTGGGGATAGTTCAAGATGTTCTGTCGAAATTGGCATGTACATCAAGACGTCGTCAGCATAGACCAGGCAGTTGATATTAAATGATTGGATGAGATCACAAATGGGTTGCATATAGACATTGAATAGGTCTCAGAACCAACTAACACCCCCTCAAACTAAAGCATTCGTGAAAAAATTAACATTTTTGTCGGAATTAAGCAACAAAGTACCAGGAACTCAGTCCAGGTACCACTGTGGTAATTCCCTTTTATTAAAGATATGGATAAAAAATCTAGATCCAAACTTAGCTTTTTTGTAGAGTGCTATCCTCCGCACTATCAAAATCTGCCAGCAAATATTGTTGCGACGTGGCTCCACGTTTCGGGTGTGCATTCCAAATGTAAAAAACTTTCAACACCCTGCTTCAGGCCCATCCAAACTGGCAACATTCAAAGCTTGAATAAAGTAACCTCGGAGGTGTACCTCACCAAATAGTCGTCGGCGTCTGACGTCAGCAAACACGAACAGCTCTAATCATCCAATCACAGGACACCCCTGACACGGAGGGAAACCCACTCAAACAGGGAAACCCCCACCAGGAGCCCATTCAGGGCTAATATAGAGCTATTAATTTCATAAATGAAAATTAAATGATGGTATGCCAATCCACCTGAAGATTAAGTCCGCGTGGGTTAATAGAGTCCAAAGAATATATCCAGCGTTGTTCTCGCCGTTGAAGATGTAATTCCCTATCACCTCCCCTAGGGTCGACAGGAATGTGATCTAATATCCTCCATCGCAGGGAAGAAAAATCATGTGCCATCGATATACAATGATCCACCATAGGGGCAGAAAGAGTCCCAGTCCGCAGTCGAGAGGCATGTTCTGCCAGACGGACTTTAACTGCTCGTATAGTCCGCCCTACATAATATAACGAACAGGGGCAAATTATTATATACACTACAAAACAAGAAGTGCAATCAGTGTGCCACCTAGTAGTGTAAACCCGGGAGGTATGCGGGTCTAACCAATCAGAGCCCTCCAATGTAAGAGGGCAATAAACACAATGTCCACATGAAAAGTGTCCATTGTCCACATGCCTTTGCAGAGGGCGATCTTGTACTGTAGTTGTATGGATAACAGCATCTCTCAAATTAGCTGTACGCGAGTATGCGATCCGCAAGGGGACATCACGAAAACATTCATGAGATCCCAAAATTGGCCAAAAATGATGTAAAAGCTTGGTAACCTGTGGCATACGAAGAGTATAAGGTAAAACCTCAGTAATAGCCACATCAGGCGAGGTAGTATTCTTTGGAACAAGTAGCCAGTCTTGATGTAAATGACGGGCTCTCTTAAAAGCCCGTTCAACTACTGCTTTAGGGTAACCCCTGTTTGTCAAACGAGACTTCAACTCGGTTGCATGAGACAAAAAATCAGCTAAAGTTGAACAATTACGTCATAAGCGTAGAAACTGACCATATGGGAGACCCTTTTTAAGTGCTGAAGGGTCTCCCTTAGTGTTGTGAAGATCATATCTTGGAACATTTGTGGCCTAGGAAGTCCCATCAAGAGATATAAAATACTTAAAGCGCTGGCCAGACAGCAATGTGATATTGCGCTATTGCAGGAAACTCAAACAGCGGAGGAGCATGCTAAGCTTGCTCGAGATTGGGTGGGTCAGGTTTGGGGTGCTCTAGCAAAGGGAAAAAAAGGGGGGAGTGGCCATTTTGGTTCATAAGAAGGTGTGGTTCACGTTATTACGACAGGTGATGGACTCTCAAGGGCGATTTTTGTTTTTACATGGCACACTAGAGGATCGGGAGGTCATTTTGGGTGATTTATATGGTCCTAATACACCGGATCAGGAATTCTTTAACCGTTTAGCGGCGAAGGTGGAACCTTCAACCTGATCTATAGACCCCCAAATAATTCACCTGAAGAACTCTCAACCATAATTGACCTAGCCTGCAATCCTAAGCACCCAGACAAACCTAACTGGCTACTGGGTGACTTCAATCTCGCTTCACTTCAACCCACCTCATCCTGTTCCTTCCTCGACGCAATGTCCAACCTCAACTATGAACAAATAGTAAACAACCCCACCCACCACAGTGGGAATACCCTTGACCTCATCTTCACCCCATCCACCTATGCAAGCAACTACAAATTCGATCTCTCCATTATCCCAGTTCCCTGGTCCGATCATTGCCTTCTATCATTCAACATGCCAGTTCAACTAGAAACATCCAACCACACCAGGAAACTGTCTCCAACAAACCATAGACGCTTCATACCATTTGACAAAGAAGAAATCACAAAAATTGTACTTCCAAAGCTTTCCCAACCACCTTCCAACAACATCAGTGATTTGGTCACCAACTGGAATAACACCCTTAACGAATATTCGATACCACCTACACCCAACATCCACTCATCACACGATAAACATTCAGATAAAAGACCATCTTTACCATGGTTCTCCCCAGAGCTAAAGAAATCCCTGATACTCCTAAGAAAGTTAGAGAGAAAATGGCGTAAATCCCAGAACTCCACCGATCAAGCAACATACCTATCACAGCTAAAAACGCATCGGGAAGCGGTATGGAACAGAAGAAAAGCCTTTCATTCAGATCTTCTCAACCGCTCTCTAAACAAGCCACGAGAACTCTTTAACCTAGTAAGAGTACTAACCACCGAGCCAACCCCACCACATCAAGATGCTATACACCCCTAAAAGTACGCCGATTACATCCAAGCCAAAGCCATCAAAACCTCAACAACCTCACCCCCAACTATTACCCAAACTTTCTTACATGAGAACCCACTCATCAAGCTCGCATCCCCCTCAATAAAGCACGTTGAAGATATCATTACCAGAATAAATACAACCACGGCATCCAACGATCCATGTCCAGCACACTGGATAAAAGCGTTGCGACATGAGCTCAGCCCATTCATATCCGAAATCATAAATCAATCATTCACAACAGGAATCTTCCCATCAGCTCTTAAGCAGACCTCCATAAGACCTCTTCTAAAAAACAACCAGCTAGACCCAACAAAAGAAGAATCTTACCGTCCAATCTCCAGCATCCCCCTGCTATCTAAGATAATAGAGAAGGTGAGACAGATTCAGATCCAACAACATATAGACACCACTTCACCTCTGGACCCCAGTCAACATGGATTCAGAGAAGCCCACGGAGTTGAATCACTGCTGACTTCATTAATCAACACCCTCATTCTGTGGAACCGACAATGTCAAAAAGGGCTTTGCACTAATATTCCTTGACATCTCTGCAGCGTTTGATTCTGTTGACCATAACAAACTCCTAACCCGACTCCAATGCAAGGGCATCCAGGGATTAGCATGGGACTGGTGCAAATCTTATCTCGAAGAGCGCTGGCAACATGTTCGAACGGAATCAAACACCTCAAAACCTTTCCAGTTGAAACAAGGCGTCCCTCAAGGATCCTCCCTCTCAGCGCTACTCTTTAATATCTATATGCAGCCGATATGTGAGATCACCCGTTCATTTGGAGTATCCTCGCTAATCTATGCAGATGACGTGCTGATTTTCACACCAATCAACGTTACTCGGCCTGATTATACAGTACTAACAGAGTGTTTTGATGCAATTACAGACTGGCTTCTCACACAGAATATGAGAATAAACTTCAAAAAACAGAAGCCCTAATCATCACGAAGAATAAAGAATTTTCACCCCCAACTACTCTAAAAGTACGGGACGCAGAGCTTCCGATCAAACCCACCGTAAAATACCTAGGCGTAACCCTTGATCACCGACTGGACTTCAAAGAACACAAACCGCACAGTGAAAACCGTCAACTTCAAGATCAGAACCCTCCGAAACCTCAAAAACATGCTCGATCCTGACAACTTCCGCACCATCTTTCAAGCCATAGTCATTCCACACTTTGATTATGCAAACATAGTTCTACACGGCCTCCCAAAAAGCACACTAAACACGCTGCAATTAGCGATGAACACTGCTGCCCGCATCCTCAATGGTACATCAAGGAATGACCACATAACCCCCATCTTAAAGGAATTACACTGGCTCCCAATATCCTGCAGGACTTGTAAACGGGGGCGCTGGGCGTGAATGTCCACAGTCTTGGCAAAGGCAAAATACTATTATGACTTGCAAAGGATTGTGGGGGATGTAGTCCATTCATACCAGAATTAGCCGTTCACAAAATAATGAGTTGTGTTGCTCAAGTGTAAGCAAAGAAAAATATATTTTATTCATGGGGTTAATTCTCCCACACAGATTTACTTGGTAACACAAAAGGACACTTGCTTCAGTATTGTACTTAGGAAAAACAAATCATGATATAAGGTACTGAACTTCTTAAGCAATCAAACAATAAAGACCTTGATGGGAAACAGAAAAGGCCTTTTTGAGGGCTCCTGCTAATAACTTTTAGCAATGCTCCAAAAGCAAAAACAAAACCCAAAAGTAACAAAAACTGTTCTTTTTCAAGGATAACTTTCTTCTATTTTCACACACAAACAGAAGTTCCCTTTCAGAGCTCACGTGCAATTGTGAATGGCTCAATTACCAATAATTAGCCAGCTGCAAACCCCTTTGCTGGTTCACTTTCTCTACGTGGCTCAAATCCTACCCTAAAAGCTTTCTTGCAGACTTTTCTGGGTAGATAAAAGAACAAGTTATAGTCCTTTTTGATGGTTGTTGTATTTGTGAAAGTATTTTAAAGCAAAAGCCTAGACAGAGAGCAGTCCATGTATTCTAACTGATCATTTGAAATATCTCCTTCTTCAAATATCATAGAATCAATATCATGGTCTGGCTCAGAGGAATTCCTTAATGGAGCACTCTCAAGATAATATTTGTTTCCCTGCTGTCTTCCAGTTGAAGAGCTAGGGCATAGATCAGAGTTCATACCTGAGCCTCCTTTGCTGTTAGGTTTCCTCTCCAGATATCCTGGGTAGTAAGTAATCCAGCTTTTATGTCCAGCCTTCCAATCAAGATCCCTGGACACTGGGTCTCTCTTCACATACCTTCTTGCACTGGTCTTAGGGCCCCTTCCAAATGCAGCCATCTCCCTCAAAGGTGCCGTCTGGGAATTCCTGGCTCTGTAACCCCACTCCTCTGGCTTCCTCCAGTCCAATGGAGTATGCTTGCCTCTGGAATGACTCCCAACACACGTACTGCTGTGGGCTCCTTCTTTAGACCTCCAAGATGTCTTTCTCTTCTTGCTTCCACGTTGTTGTTGCTTCCTGATCCTCATCTCCTTCTGTGTAGAATATGTTTTACTTTTAACTTGCTCAGAGGGATGCTCCACCCTAGCACAGCGCAGCTGTGCTGAATCAAGCCCTGCCCTTGGAGATGAGTGATTGAGGATTACCTACCTCATAGCTCTCCTGATTAAACACACGTTTCCCCACTTCAGCTCTTCTAGAGGCTGTTTGAAACCTGGTGCATTCTGGGACTGGTAGTCTTTTATGAAAACATTCTGTTTTAGTATTTCTACCAGCAAAGACAGGTTGCTTGTTCAGAGCCAATTCACCTCTATTATAGCTCCCTCCTGAACTATGATAAGCTTCCTTATCACAGACTACATACAAAGCATTACTCATGACATTCAAAGCCATTAATAACTTAGCTCCCCTAGCAATCTCCACACTCATCACACACGTCCCTAACACTAGATCTAGAAGATCAGTCGCAGCTAATACTCTAATCATCCCAACTGACTTTACAAAATGTACACACTCAACTACTGCAAGAGCATTCACTCACTTCGCTCCCAAATGTTGGAATGACCTTCCACCCAACATAAGAGAAATTAAAGACCTCAAACAATTTAGAAAAGCCATAAAACACCACCTGTTACTTTCATACTTCTCTCAATACCTGACCCCAACTTAGCCTAAACCCCATTACAATCCAATGTTGAAATGCTCTATTCTCTCCCTTTATAACAAGAAGAATACCATTGTATATAGTTATATAATTTATATGTACAAAGTTTTCCCCTATGTTGTATCCTGTTAGACTTCCTGTTACATGTAAACTCACGACAGCCTGTTGCTATCTGTGAGTACTTTATGTTTACTGTAAACCGCGCTGATGATAAAATTGCGGTATATAAGAGCATTAAATAAATAAATAAATAAATAAACTACCGGAAGTACCATTGGTTCTGGGTGGCGATTTTAATGGGGTTTTTGAGGTAGGTCTCGATACCTCGAGGGACATTGGAACCCGAGAAAGACAGAGTCTATCCCGGACGTTGCAAAGGTTCCGGGCTAGACTGGGCCTGGTGGATCCATGGCGACTATTGCACCCTTCAGAAAAGGACTTCACCCATGTATCGCGGGCACATGGTACTAGTGCCTGCCTTGATTACCTGTTGATTTCGGCAAATCAATTTGCGTGCATTGAGGATGCACAGATCGGCCCATTAGAGATTTCAGATCATGCATGGTTTGGATAGACTGGTACGGGAGTGGTGGACCTGGATTGACCCGCATATGGCGGTTCCCTATAGAACTGTATAAAGATGCCCACTTTCGGCAATTCTTATGTCAACGCTGGCAGGAATTTGAGGTGAATCATCAAGGTCATAAAGATGACCCGGAATTGATTTGGGAGACTGCTAAAGTGGTCTTACAGGGGGACATAATCGGCTATGTGGCGCGGAAGCGGAGATTATTGGCTGAGCAAATTGTTCGACTTGAGCAACAGGTAGCTCAAGCACGGCGTCTCAATGGGCGAGCCCCTACAACCCAAAATAGAAAGAGATTGTGGGAACTTCAGGTCGCGTTAAACGAATTGCTCCATCAAAGAGCTAAGAAATCTATACTGTACTATAAATATAAACTATACTGTTTTGGAAATAAACCAGGTAAATTGTTGGGGAGATGTCTGAAGGGTCAGAGGGGCTCGCGGTTGGTAGTGGCTATTAGAGATGAACAAGGGAAGCAGCAAAACAATAAGACGGCGATTAGTGCAATCTTCAAAGGTTTCTTTCAAAACCTATATACAGCAGAGGAGATTGTCCCCACTTGTATGAAAAACTATTTACAAAAAATAGACCTGCCGCAGGTGATGGAGGAGCAGCGTGCTACTTTAGAGCAACCCATAACTTTGCAGGAGGTACAGCAGGTGGTATCAGCCGCGAGCTGTTATAAGGCCCCGGGCCCAGATGGATTTGGGGTCGAATTTTATAAGATACTTTCCACTGGGGTGGCCCCCCTTCTAGTGGAGACTTATCAGCAACGGACGGAAAGGGGGGGTTATGTGGTGGGGAATAATCAGGCGTATATCACTCTGATTCCTAAACCAGGAAAAGATCCGCTACAGGCATCTTCCTATCGACCGATTTCTTTATTGAATTTTGATATGAAGTTGTTGGCAAAAATTTTGGTGGATAGGTTGGCGGCCATTTTAGGTGACCTGGTGCATGAGTCACAGGTTGGGTTCATTCGAGGGCGATCTGCGGTGCGTAATCTACGCAAAATCTTAACGTCATTGGAGTGGGTGCATCAGCACCGACTACCTTCTCTCTTGGTGAGTATTGATAGAGTTAATTGGCAGTATCTCCAATATTTGTTACCTCTCTATGGCTTGGGGACCTCCTTCTGTGAGATGGTAAAGAGCCTCTATGTGCAACCAACGGCCCGAGTGCTCTGTAATGGGGTCTTATCGGATTCGTTTTCTCTACATCGAGGAACCCGACAGGGGTGCCCTCTGTCTCCCTTATTATTTGTTTTGGCCTTGGATCCTTTAATTCGTAGCATAGAGGCCGATAGGGAGATAAGGGGGGGGGGGGGGGGGTGGTGGTGGGGCATCACGAGTTTAAGGTATCGGCCTTCGCGGACGACATGCTGGTACATTTGCTTACGCCTAGGGAGTCTCTTGCGAGATTAATGATGGAGTTCGCGACATATGGCCGATTTGCGGGCCTTCATATAAATGAAGATAAATCGGAGGCTATAGATGTGTCGGGTCAGATACGAGGAAGATGGCCCGGGGAATTCCCCTTGAAATGGGCGGATCAGAAATTTGTGTATTTAGGTATCGTTTTGACAAGGTTGCCTCAAGATTTATATTATATTAACTTTGAGAAAATTTTGACTGGAATGAGAAACCAGATGCGAGCTTGGAATCCCCTACCATTGTCTCTATTGGGGAGAGTGGCCGCAGTCAAGATGGTGATTCTACCACAAATCCTGTACTGGCTGCAGACCTTGCCAGTTTGGTTGTGGCATCGCGATCTTCATTGGTTGGAAACTGAGATCCAGAGATTTTTGTGGAGGGGAGCTAAGGCTCGTATCCCGATGAATCGTATGATTGGACCCTGGCGTGGTGGAGGTATCGGTCTACCGGATTTGTGGTTGTACGCCTTGGCATGTCAGGCACGTCATGTGGGTGATTGGCTGGGCGAGACTGATGTTTATACACCTAGACACCTGGAGAAGGCGGCGGTGGCCCCTCTTTCCTTGTTGGGTGTTCTACATGCGGAGAGCGCCCAGCTACCTAACAGAATTAAACGCAGTACAATGATGAATTCTGCGCGACGCACATGGTGACAGTTGAATTGTTATTGGAATCGAAACTGGAAGATTTCGAGTTGGCTGCCCATATGGGGTAATGTGAATTTTATGCCAGGCTCCGAGTCCCGTGGGTTCCAGTCCTGGAGGGAAAAGGGAGTACGAACTTTAGGCCATGTCGTAGGATTGACAGGTGCGTGTAAATCGTTCCCGGAACTGTGTGCAGAGTATGAGTTGCAGCCTCACCAGTATTTTGCATATTTACAACTCTCTCATTATGTGGCTTCTTTGTCCAGGGAAGAACTCAAGGCAGATCAGTCAGTGCAGATCATTGAATTCTTTGACCTCGGGGGGGGGGGGGGGGAGACACTCCCCTTTCGATAGCAGGATTGAAGGCCTGGCTCGATTGCTTCCGGGTGTTGCCGGATTACGGCGGAGTTGAGCGGGCATGGGCAAGGGAATTGGGACTGGAGATTCCAGTTGGAACAATCAAGAAGGCCTTGGGGCGGATTGCTCTGTTGGCAGAAGGGGCACGTTGGAGGGAAATTCAGTATAAAGCGTTAACCCGTGTACATTTCTCGCCCCGGCGGGCCTTGCGGAGCCATATTACTCAAGACGGGTTTTGCCCTAGATGCTCAGAGCCATTGGCGGACCTAGCCCACATGTGGTGGACATGTAAGCGTATTCGCCCGTGGTGGACACGTATCAGTAATTGTATAGTTGGGCTACTACAGCAGCGTTTCCCTTGGACTGGATCCTCGGTAGTGTTGGATCAGCTGAATCAGTCTTGTCCTAGCAGGAGGGGGGCACGGCTCTTAGTGCATAAGGCATGTATGGTGGGGAAAGGCCCAATCCTACACAGATGGCGGGAGCAGCTCCCACCGACTTTCCTGGAATGGCGCATTAGTTTTCACCAATTGATGTTGGCGGAGCGCTGGAGAGCTAGGAGTCATGTCAAACGTTGGGCCACTTTTATGCTGATTTGGGAACCTTATATTCAGAACTTGGGGCCCTACTGTCGAAATGAGATAGTTAATGTGGGTCCCTAGAGTATTAGCAAAGAGTCGAGGGCGCTCATAGGGGTGGAGCTGGCGAATATTCCTCCTGTAGACAAAACCATCTGGTTATGCTGAGGATGGGGATTGTGATAGGGTGGGGGGGGGGGGGAGGGTTTTCTCTACACTGTGTACAGTGGGATAAAATTAAAAACTGGTTAACTCCTAAGGCAATGTTTGTATGATGTTTATGATGATTGTATATGCGATTTACCCTAAGGCGGGGATAAGAGTACACCCGGCCGGGGGCCTGTTGCCTGATATTCTATTGGTTGTTATTTGTTGTTGATCCATAAATAAAGTTTTAAAAAAAAACCCCGCCTCAGTGAACAAATAGCCACCAAAAACACTGTCTTCAGAGTTAAATCCTTTAAGGATGCTTGCTGTAATGGTTCGAAAGGCGCCTTAACCAGCACTCCCAAAACTAAATTGAGATCCCATGAAGGCACCAAGACTCTACGAGAGGGAAGCAACCTGGTGACTGCCTTCAGAAAATGCAGAATATCCGCATGCACACCGAGCAACACTCCCTGAACCTTGCCTCTATAGCAAGCCAGTGCTGCCAACTGAACTCTCAAGGAACTGGCCGCCAGTCCCTTATCCAAGCCCTCTTCAAGTAAACTTAAGACTATGGCACGGACACCTTCGCCACTTGCACTTGTCTCCTTGAACACCAGTCCTCAAATATACGCCATATACGAACATACGCCAAAGACATAGATGTCTTTCTCACTTTAAGTAGAGTAGAGATAACTGCTCCAGAATAACCTTTTCACCTTAACCTTGCCCTTTCAATGGCCAGACCATAAGCGAGAACCGATCCACTTGAGGCATCCTCAGAGGCCCTTGAATCAACAGGCTCTCCGAAACCAGCAGCTTCCACGGCTCCCAGTCGAGAAGATGTATGAGATCGGCATACCATGGCCGTCTCGGCCAGTCTGGAGCCACTAACACCACTCTCCCCCGATGAGCCTCTATACGCTGCACCACTCGGCCTATCATTGCCCACGGTGGGAATACATAGAGAAGACCCGACACCGACCAACTCTGCATTAGTGTGTCGATTCCTTCTGACATCCGTTCTTGTCGTCTGCTGAAGAACCGACTCACCTTCGTGGACAGGAAGGTCACCATGAGATCCATGATCGGCGGTCCCCATCGATGAACTGGCTGTGCAAACACCTCCAGATGCATTTCCCATTCTCCGGCATCCACTTGAACCCTGCTGAGGAAATCCGCTCACACTGTCCTTCCCCGCAATGTGTGCTGCCGAAATCGCCGGCAGGCGGCGTTCTACCCAAGTGAACAGCTCCTCCGCCTCTTCTTCCATGGCTGTACTTCCTGTACCGCCTTGTCGATTGATGTAAGCCACTGTAGCGGAATTGTCCGATAGCACCCGCACCGCACGACCTTTCACCGTCGCCTCGAATGCGTGCAGAGCTAAAATCACCGCTCGGAGCTCCAACCTGTTGATCGACCAAGCGGTCTCCTGATCTGACCAAAGGCCTTGCGCGAAAAGCTCTCCGCAGTGAGCACCCCATCCCGCAAGACTTGTGTCCGTCAACAATGACAGTCATTCTGGCTGTTCCAGAGGCATCCCAGCCGAAAGAGAAACCGGATGCAGCCACCATTTCAGCACCTGCTTGACCCCTAGAGGACAAGGCAGTCATTTGCTCAACGAATCGGACTGATGAGACCACCGGAGAAGTAACGCCTGTTGCAACGGTCGCATATGAAACCTGGCCCAAGGCACTGTTTCCAAGGTCGCCACCATTGTCCCCAGCACCCTGAGGTAACTCCATGCTTTATGTGCCGGAGTTGCCCTGAATTGGCGCACCACTTGCTGAAGCATTTGTATTCGTCGATCCAGGAGAAACACCGCTCCCCGCTGAGTGTCGAAGTTCTGAGAAGGGCTCAGGTGACATTTCGCCGTATTGACCACCCAACTGAGCCCCTTCACCACCTTTTACGTAATGGTTATGGCTCTCACTCCTGGACTTTGCCCGAATCAACCAGTCATCGAGATAGGGATGTACCAGAATTCCCTCCTTTCACAATGCTGTGGCTACCACCACCATGATCTTGGTGAAGGTCTGCGGCGCCGTTGCGAGCTCGAAGGGCAACGCCTGGAACCGATAGTCCCCACGGCAGCGCGAAGCGCAGAAATTTTTGATGCCCCGCTCTGATCGGGATATGTAAATACGCTTCAGTAAGGTCGAGGGACGTCAAAAACTCCAACTGCTGCACCGCCACAATGACGGACCGCAATGTTTCCATCCTGAAATGCGGTACTCGGAGACATCGGTTCACTCCTTTTAGATCCAAGATTGGGTGCAGGGACATGTCCTTCTTTGGTACCACGAAATAAATTGAGTATCGACCCCTGCCGTAATCTTCCTTGGGTACCGGAATGACGGCTCCTATTTGCAAGAGCCGATTCAAGGTACCTCGAACCGCCAGAACCTTTTGCTGGCCTTTTCAGGGAAACATCACATACGAATCGCGAACGAGCCTTGCGAACTCCAGAGCATAGCCCTCGCGGATTATTTCCAAGACCCACTGGTCGGACGTTACTTGGACCCAGGCAGGAAGAAAATTCTGAAGTCACCCGCCTATCGAATCGCTTCCCACTGGGGCCCCCCTCGCTTCATTGTGGCTTTCGAGCGGTTGCTGTGGACATCGCGGCAAAACCTCTACCTGCTCCGTGAAACCCACAAAACCCCTGGGGGCTCTAGGAGCAAATCGTCCTCTTTGAAAACCACCCAAGCGGAAAGACCAAAACCTTCTAAAATCTCTGAAGGAAGCTCTAAAGGCTGATGAGAACTTCCCCTGCTTAGGCTTATTCTCCGGGAGTCTATCCCCCTTGGAGTCCCCCAGATCCTTAACCAGTTTATCGAAATCCTCTCCGAACAGCAGCCGTCCTTTGAACGGACGTTTACTGAGACTGGTCTTAGAAGAACCATCTGCCGCCCAATTTCTTAACCACAAGGACCTACGGGCGGCCACTAACGATGCCATGCTATTAGCCAGAGCCCTGATTAAATCATAATGCACATCTGCCAAATACGCTGATCCGGACTCCAGACGATCTAACTCTCGTAGACCCTCCGGCTCCAGCTGGACGGACTGCCGCAAACCCTGCGATCAGCGGAGACACGCTCTCGCCACCCAAGCCCCACAGATGGCAGCTTGTAATGACAAGCCGTTGGCTTCAAAGGATTGCTTCAGCAACCCATCCACCTTTCTATCCTGCACATCTTTCAAGGCTGAACTACCTTCCACCGGAATAGCGGTCTTCTTGGTTACAGCCGCCACCGCCGCATCAACCCACGGAGAACGAAACCTGTCCTTGTCTTTATCTGCCAAAGGATACAACCTATTCATAATGCGAGCTCCTCTGAGACCTGCTTCCGGCTGATCCATTCGTCCTGAATCATCCGATCTATCACCTTGTGAACGGGAAACACTATCTGAATTTGTCTCACCGCCTGAATGATCGGATCTTCACCATTATCTTCCTCCACCGGCTGTTCAACGGCCAGCTTTAGTGTTTGAAGGGATTCCGTGATAAGAGGCGTCAGCTCGTCCCTTCGGAAGATCTGAATAATTTTCGCTTAATCCTCAGGCTCTGGAATCTCTCCTTCTTCCAACTCCTCCAAACCAGCCTCCAGGTCCACTTCCGTTTCGTCTGCTTCCTGTCAATCCACTCCGAGGGCGAGAGATCACGTGGTCTGACCCGCTTGGGTGGTCTGGTAGACCCACTACCTGCTTGCGGCAGACCCGGCTGCTGTAGCCTCACAGGCAAAGGTAAGGGATCCGGCAGCTTCCCCTGCCTACGTAAACAAAAAGCCTGATGCATCATTAACACAAAGTCTGGACAGAAATCTCCGAGTTGGGATCACGATTCTGAAGCTGGAGAAAGCCCCGAAGGCCCCGCCTGGGCCTCTGTACCGGTCCCCAGCGGGTTGGCCAGCAGGACGTCCCCTTCTGGTTCAGCAGGCACTCCTGGCAGGTCCTGTCCTGCCTTAAGCTCTATCTGCTGCTCTATGCTGGCAGACGCTGTCGAACAGCCCCTGCAGATACCAGAATCCGCAATAGCACCCCTGTGGGCCCCGCAGATGATGCATAGCGGACGGGACGCCATGTGTCACCACTCTGGCCACTGATCTCAACTAGAGAACCCAAAATGCGCAACCTTGTTCCCAAACACAAAAATTCTTTTCTTTTTTTTTTTAGATATTATATAATGATTAGGAAGACCCTTCCCCTCAGCTAGAGGGTTAGCTGAAGAATTCCAAGTTTCTAGCCCTTGGGGGACCAACCCAGGGATCCACACTAGGCTGCTGCCAAAGTTCAAAAGAAATACAACTCCCCCCCAAAGAAAGCACTCTTAGCACATATTGATCCCCAAAACTACAGGACAGGGATCACGGGAGAGAGAAAACAACAAAACCGGGCCAAAACTGCTACCCCGTGCGATCCTGGGCTGCGCGGCGTGCTGTGCGGAGCTCCACGCGGCCACCACGCTGCTAAAATGGCTGCCGCTGAGTGAATCAACAAAAAGGCGCCAAAACCGTTGCGAAAGGGCTCGCGCTTCTGCGGCCTACGGCCCCCGACAGCTCCGGTGAACTGCTTCCCCACACACTACCTGACAGGTCCGCCGGAGCAATCTTGCTGCCTCGGTGCTCCAAACCGCGTGGCCGCACTCAGCCGAGCTCCCCGCTAACTATGAATATGAGCTGGCAGGATCACGGCTGTCCCAGAGTGCCGGATACAAACTGCTGCTCCTCTGCTACAGGGAGAGAGATCTGAGCCGGGTAAGATCTGAAAAAACAGAGACACACAGGCAGACGAAGCAGAACCCGACACAAGAGAAAGTTTTTTGTTTTGTTTTTTTAAGCTACAGACCCACAAATCAAAGAAACATTAAAGTATTCCCAAAATTAAACCAAAACCGCTCCTATGCTACCCTAAAAGCTCCTTATGTGTTCCTCTAGTGAGCCCAGCACTAAGGCTCACTACGTCCTCCTGCTGCATGGAGACTGGACACACTAGGGCTGATGGGAGATGCCAGCAGACTACATCCAGTGATGTCACATTTTTGACATGCCCAGTCTCCAAGCTGCAGGAGGAGGTATACAACCCAGAAGTGTGGACTCAACTGGAGGAAAGATAAGGAATATTCTTTTCTGCTGCCAGGTATGTCATCCCATGAGAAATGGCAGTTTCACATTCTAACAGTTTATTAACATGAGAGGTACGAATCTACTCTCCCCTGCTTATTGATACAGTGCATTGCTATTCCACTGTCTGCCTGAATCAGTATAACTTGACTGGCCAGCTGATCTCCGAAAGTCTTTAGAACATTTGATATTACTCTCAATGCCAGGGAAATTAATTTGGTGAAGTTTCTCCTGGGAGGACCAAAATCCCTGAGTGTGTGAAGTCCACCTACATGGGCTCCCCGACTCAACTTGGATGCATCTGTCCTGAGTACTTTTCAGTAGGATGGAATCTGAAATGGAATACCTTTTGTCAAACTGGAATGCTGTCCATTAGGTTAGAGAGTCCAAGAGAGGCCTAATGACAGATTTGATGTCCCAGAGTTTGTGAGTGGCCCCTAGTCCACTGCATGCTCAAGGCCCATTGAGATTTGTCTCATTTTGAGTTGTGCCAAGTGTGTTGTATGTACTGTTGAGACCATGTGGCCCAACATTTTCAACAAGTTCTATACTAATGTCTGCTGACTCCTTTTAATTTCTTCCTGCAGATTGATGGTTCTTTCTTCTGGAAGTAAAGCTTTTACCTGAATCATGCCTAGCAGAGCTCCTATGAATTTCAACTGAGTTGACAGGCTTAAACTGGACATGGAACGATTTATGATGAACCTTAGCAACTTCAGTACCTGGTAGGTTAAATGCATGGATTCTTGGGCTTCTTCCCATGTGTTTTTTTTTAACATTATATCTTTATTAAAGCATGGCAAAAAGACCTACAGAGTATTGTTATAAGGTCAAATCATAAGGGTACAAAATATTTCCCATGACCCTCTGAGATATGCAAAATAAGAGATTATAAGTAAAACAAACATGATCATAACCCTCACAATTAAGATAAGGACATAATACTATATTCCTTCCAAATTAAAAAGAAAACCCGAAAATGTCAGCTGTCAAAGCCACTAGTTTTGTCTTCTTTGGAGAAGAACTGAGGGTTGTTTGACAATAAGAGGAGCCAAAGTTATAAAAAAAATGTGGGTTTTCTCCCGCAGGGATCAAGTCAGTTTAACACATTTCATCAACTCTTCCCATATTTCAATTCACAATGGATAGACCACATTGTGATTTCCAACTTTTCCCTATAACCATTTTAGCAACTAACAAAAAGAGCAGTGCTAACTTTAAAGTAGTTAGCACTGCTCTCTGAGAAGATCCGATTCTGGCTTCAAAGCCAGCAGAAAAAAAAAAGTTGGGATCAAAAAGAATGCAAACCTTCAATGGAGTTTGCATTTTCCTCTAGATCGGACTCCAAAACGATTGTATAACTGCACAATCCCACTGCATACCAAGATGTCCTCTTGACCAGCCAGTTGTCTCGACAGCGAAACATGCACTCCCAGTCTGCATAGATGTTCTGATAACTAAGGTAAGGTACTCTGTGAACACCCCCCGGAGCTAATATGAGGCCAAATGGCAGTACACGGTCTGTCTGTTAAGGTCTGTTCTTCCACTTCTCCAGTGGCCCCCCCCCTTCCTTGCGGGGTTCCCCAAGGTTCTGTACTGGCACCTCTTCTTTTCAATATTTTTCTCTTCCCCCTTGCATTGATCATCCAACAGTCCGAGATATCCACAAATTACTACGCTATTATCCTTCTGTTTCGTACCAGTCCTCTCATCCCTGATCTCTCTCCTTTAAACTTCTCTCTCTCCCATATTTCTTCTTGGTTGGCTACAAATTACTTACACCTTAACCCGTCAAAATCCGCGACTATCTGGTTCACCTTTGGTGCGCCCTGTCCTGCAGTAGCCCCTACACTGTCCGGCACCTCCATAGCCCTGGCCTCATCACTTTGGTATCTTGGCATCACCTTGGATTCTTCTCTTTCCTTTGACCAACACGTCTCATTACTTGTACGCTGCTCCTTCACTACCCTCCGCCAAAAATGCCCAGTCTGTCCGTTCCTCTCTTTCTCCTCACTCACCACACTTCTCATGTCCCGACTACCACAATATCATCCTGGCTGGTCTACCTAAATACCAACTCCATTGATTACAACGCCTTCAAAACATGGCAGCCCGACTCCTTACCCATTCTTCTCATACAGACCACGTGACTCTGCTGCTTGTCCATTTACACTGGCTCCCCCTCAAAGTCAGGTTTACCTATAAGATACTTACCATTGTCCATAGAATAATCCATGCAAATATTCCACAGTATCTCGCTAATCTTATCCATATGCATGTCCCTCTCCATGCCCTTCGCTCTATTCATAATAACCAGCTAACCTTTCCTTCTCCAGCATCTGCGCACCTCGAATTAATTCACTGTTCTGCATTTTTCTTTTTGGGACCAGCACTCTGGAACTCGTTACCAGTCATAACTCCGCTCTGAACACTCCCTCCAGAAATGCAAGAGTATGCTAAAAACCCATTTCTTCCATTGGCATTCCTCTCCTCCAACCTGACTTGAACCCCATCTCTGATCATTACATATTTCTCATATAAGTGTTTTTTTACCTTGCACTGTGTGTCCTATCTCTTCTTTCCTATCCACCTTACTCTTGCAGCCTATTTATTCATTTATAAATTGCTCTGCCGCTACCTCTTGGGCGGTTAATCAAGTGACGAAATAAAGATAAAGATAATGGTATTACTCTACTATGAATATGAACTACTTCCTGTGGTTGGGAAGTATCTGAATGTGGGGGTGTAAGCATCCTTCAAGTCCAGAAAAAATAACTAGTCTTCTTTTAGAGATAAGGAATGAGGGTGCCCAGGATAACCATTCTTGAACTTTTCTCATGAGGTGCTTGTGCTTGCTCAGAACCTTTAGGTCCAGGATGGGGCAGAATCCCCAACTTCCTGCAATCAGGAAATACTTGGAGTAGAATCCTTTCTCTTCTTCCCCTGGTGGCAAGAGTTCAACTGCTCTGGTCTCTCAAAGGGAAGAGACCTCCCTTGACTGTATCTCCTGATGTTGAGAGCTTGTTTAAGATGTTGAGTCCTGGCTACACAACATGTACTTAGTTCTCCATCCTCTCCCTATTTCCCCTGCCTCGATCCCACCCCTTGTCCCTTCCCATACCCCTTTCTCCCTCTCACCCTATCCCTTCGTTGACACATTTGGCGTGGCCTAGCGGTTGGGGCAAGGTACTTCAGGTTGGAAGGTCGGGGGTTCAAATCCCACTAGAGGACAGCAACCTCGGGCCGGAAGGACTGGAGTTTCTAGTCCCACAGGTGCTCCTTGTGGTCTTGGGCAAGCCACTTAACCCTCCATAGTCCATGTTCCCTGTAAAATAGTTATCTCCAAGTTATAATGCCCTGTTCAATGTAATTTCAGTTTGTTCAATGTAAACCGCACTGATGCAGAATAGCGTGGTAAATAAATAAATAAATAAATTTGCTTGTTAATAATTACCTGCCACTATGTTACCTAGATTTGCTGTTTATGCCTGTTCTATGTAAAGTTGCTTGTTTTGATGTTTTATTGCCTGTTCTATGAAAAGTTGCTTGACTGTTCACATTTCCTGTAAACCACTCTGATACTAAATAGTGTGGTATATAAAAACAAATAAATAAAATGTTCTTGGTGGGCAATTTGGAGTAATACCCAAAAGATGAAGATGGCTTCCTAGTCAGACAATTTTTAATATCCAATGGTTGAAGGTTAAGCGTAGTTACTCACCTGTTAGAGGTGTTCTCTGGGGACAGCAGGAAATAGTCCTCACATATGGGTGATGTCGGCACTGATGGAGCCCTTGCGGGAGTATCTCCCAGCTTTCAAAGAAAACCTTTGGGAGATGCCACCACGCATGCGTGTTCCCCTTCCCGCCCAAGGGTGCCATCTTGCTCAGTCAAATGACATAGCTAAAGACAGCAAAATAAAGAATGGTAAAGGAGCAATTCCAAGGGGAGGAGGGAGGGTTGTGAGGACCGATTCCTGCTGTCCCCGGAGAACATCTGTTACAGGTAAGTAACTACGCTTTCTCCAGGAACAAGCAGAAAGTCAGTCCTCACATATGGGACTCACCAGCTAGAGGCTACTAGGAGAGCCGCAGCAAAAATTGGGCCCCCTCAAGGGGAGCTGCAAGCAGCAGCAATTCAGTCTGGTGTACAGACTACAGTAGGACTCCTGTGTCCGATGAAACCCGCACTCCGGTAGCCTGAACACAGAAGGGTCAGAGGGTAGGAGTTGTCTAGACCCCGAAAAGATTACGGAGCACAGCCTGGCCGATGCCCCTATCCCGTCGGGCAGTAATGGGCTGCGAAGGTATGGACTGAAGACCAGGTGGTGGCCCGGCAGATGTCTGCCATTGGGACAAAGCGCAGATTTGCCACCGAAGCCGCCATGGCCTGGACACGATGCACTGTGACGCGACCGTCCAGCGGGAGCCTCGCCTGTTCATAGGCGAGGGCAATACAGTCCGCCACCCACGTGGACAGTGTACACTTAGTCACTGCTTCCCCCAGCCTGCTTGGCTCATAGGATACGAAGAGCTGGGAGGCTTTGAGGTGTCCTGAGTGCGTTGGATATAGAAGGACAAGGCCCTCTTACAATCCAAGGTGTGGAGGACAGTCTCCGCCTGACTGGCATGAGTCCTCGGGAAAGAAGATAGGAAGTACCACCTCCTGATTGAGATGGAACGAGAATACTACCTTTGGAAGAAACTTGGGGTACATGCGGAGCACCACCCTGTTCTTATATAACCTGGTATAGGGAGCTTCAGCCAACGAAGCTTGGACTTCGCTAACCCTGCGAGCGGAAGTGAGCGAAGGTGGCAAGTAGCCAAGGGCTCGAATGGCGGATGAGTGAGCTGCCACACCACCACACTGAGGTCCCATTTGGTCACTGGAGGGTGAACCGGAGGCTTAGATAAGAGAGCAGGCCCCGTAGGAAGCGGCCTACCAGAGGTTGGGCCGAAAGGGGCTTACCATCTACCGGGTGGTGGTAAGCTACCAGGGCACTGACGTGCATTCTAAAGGAATTAGACCTGAGTCTGGAGTGAGAAAGGTGGAGAAGGTACTGCAACACCATAGCCACCGGGCAGGAGAAAGGGTCAAGCCCTTCGCTCAGCACACCAAGCTGAGAACCTACGCCATTTGAAAGCATATGCCCTCCTCGTAGAGGCCTTACTGGAGGCCAGTAGAACATTCTCCACCTCAATGGTAAGGTGGAGATGGGCCAGGGCTACCCT
The DNA here is from genome assembly GCA_033557465.1 of Ichthyophis bannanicus. NCBI lineage: Eukaryota > Metazoa > Chordata > Amphibia > Gymnophiona > Ichthyophiidae > Ichthyophis > Ichthyophis bannanicus. The sequence goes on from CM066047.1 coordinate 126,246,155, forward strand.
CTCAGCAGCCAAGCCATGAGCAAAAGAGACCCCAGGTTGGGGTGTAGGAGAGAGCCCCCCTCCTGAGATAGAAGCCCCAGGGCGGTCTCCAAGGGGATGGGGGCTTTCACTGCCAACTGCAGGAGCAGAGGGAACCATGGCTGCCTGGGCCATCGGGGGGCTATCAAGATGAGCAAAGCCCTTTTGCGAAGGGTCTTGAATAAGGTCTTGGCAATCAGTGACGTCGGAGGGAAGGCGTACATGAGGCCCCCCCCAACCATGGGACTAGAAACACGTCTGCTGTCACCCTGGAGGGGTGAGCCTGCCGAGAGCAAAAGCAGGGCAACTGGAAGTTGTCTGGGCTGGTGAACAGGTCCATCATGGGATCCCCCCCAGAGACTGAAAAGCCGGCTGGCTACCTTGGGGTCCAGCTGCCACTTGTGCGGTCAGAGTACCCTACTTAGCCTGGCAGCCAGTAGGTTGTCCTGTCCTGGCAGGTACACCGCTTTGAGGAAGATACCCTGCTGGGCCACATAAGAGCAGAGGGCCAGCGCCTCCTGACAGAGAGCATGGGACCCCGTGCCCCCTTGCTTGTTCACACAGAACATGGCCACCTGTTTGTCCGTCTGGACCAGGACCGGCCGATGGCGGAGGCAACAGCTGAAGACTCTCAGGGTGAGGTGAATGGCTCGAAGCTCCAGGAGATTGATTTGCTGGTTGCTTTTGTCCGGCGACCAGCAGTCCTGGGTGCGGAGTCCCTCACAATGGGCTCCCCAGCTGAGTAGAGAGGCATCCGTGGTGAGGACCATCGAATGTTCGGGGCCTTGAAAAGGCATGCCCTCTTCTAGGTGCTGAGACGACTGCCGCCAGACAAGGGAGTCCAACTGGCAGGTCACCTGAACTCTGTACTTGAGGTGGCCCATGGCCTGGGACCACTGGTCCCGGAGATACCACTGCGCCGTTCTCATGTGGAGACGGGCATCTGGAGTGACGCGGACCATGGAAGCCATGAGCCCGAGGAGGCGCAGATGATGGTGGGCCGACACCAAGGAACAGTGTTGTATGTTCTGGGCAGAGATCTGAGGCGATCCACCTGGTCCGTGGGCAAGAAAGCCTTTGACTGATGGGTGATGAGCTTCGCTCCAATGAATTCCAGGCACTGTGTCGGAAGAAGGTGGGACTTGGGGTAGTTTATGATGAAGCCCAAGTGCTGTAGGACCTGGATGGTGCATGCGGTGGCCTTCTGCAACTCCGATGCCATGTCCTCTTTTATGAGCCAGTCATCCAGATAGGGAAACACGAAGACTCCCCCCTGAAGCCTGAGAAAGGCAGCAACGACTGCCAGGCATTTCATGAACACCCTTGGGGCAGAGGCGAGATCGAACAGGAGCACTCTGTACTGAAAGTGCCTGCTCCCTACTACAAAACACTGGTACTGCCTGTGGTGTGAGAGGATTAGGATGTGAGTATAAGCATCCTTGTGGTCTAAGGAGCATAGCCAGTCTCCGTGCTGGAGATAGGGCAGCAATGTTCCAAGGGACAGCATCTTGAACTTCTCCTACACCAGGAATTTGGTGAGGTTGCGCAGGTCAAGGATGGGCCTTAGGCCCCCTGTCCTCTGGGACGAGGAAGTATCTGGAGTAGAACTCCTTTCTCTGGAGGTGGTGGGGCACTGGTTCCACCGCATTGTCCTCAAGAAGACCTGCCAGTTCCTTCAGAAGAAGGTTCCAGTGGAGGGGAGACGTGAGGGGCTCTCCTGGAAAATAAGGGGGAGGCAGCTGAGTCAAGTGGAGGAGGTAACCCTCCCTGACCACCCTCAGTGTCCAGGCATCGGTAGTGATGTTCACCCACCTTGGGGCATAGCTGGTCAGTCGTCCCCCTGTGGGCTGCTGACCTCCTTGGGGTAGTGATGCTATGCTGGAGTAGTCAAAAACTCCACCCTGGCTGGGCTGGAGCTGCTGCCTAGGTCTTCAGAGCCTTCTGCTTATGCGGGCCATGCCCTTGTCCCTTGGCCTGCTGCCCTTGTTGGGGAGCCAGAGAGGCCTGAAAATGTGGGTAGTTACGGTAAGCAAGCTGCCTTCCTCAGGTAAAAGGGCTTTTTTACCTGAGCCCTTCCGTTGGGGAGGGGCAGTGGTCTTCTTAGAGAGCCTGGTCCTTGTTATGAACTCGGTCACCAGCTCGGCGGCCTTGTCGGTCTTGGGCTTGCTAAAGAGATTTTCTCCCTGGCAGGGGACATCGATCAACTTGACTTGGACCCAATTGCTCAAGGTCAGATGACTGGAGCCAAGCTTGGCAGCGCACACCGATGCCTGCCGCGGCTACCCGGGCCACCAACTGAAACACGTCATAGGCCACTCAAGACAAACTTGGAGCATTCACGGACGACCTTGGAGAGGCTCCTGAAGCACTGCAAGGTTTCCTCGGAGAGACCAGCTGAGAAACCGCCGAGTTCCTTCGCAAGATCCCTCAGGTACATGCCCATGTACAGCTGATAGGCCTGGACACGGCAAATGAGCATCAAGCCCTGGTAGCACTTCCTGACGAGGACATCCAAAGTGTGGGCCTTCCTCCCGGGGGGCACCGAGGAGTGCGTCTTCTGGCTCTTCAGCCGAGTCATGGCTGACTCCACCACCATGAAGTTGTGTGGTAGTTGCGACTTCTGGAAGCTAGGGCTCCGGCGGACTTGATACAGCGAGTCAAGCCATTTTCTCATTACCGGCACAGACGCCGGTGTCTCCCACATGTGGAACATGAGCCGTTCCAAGATGGGAGGAATGGGCACCGTAAGCAATTCCCGAGGGGGAGCCTCCTACTGGAGTATCTCAAGCTCATCAGCTTGAGGGTCCTCCTCTGGCTTGGGAACGCCAGGGCCTTAGACATGTCTTTGACAAAGTCTAAGAATCCCATATCCTCCGGCGGGGACCTTCTCCGAGGTTCTGAGACTGGGGAGTCTGAGGGAACTTCACGGTGTCGACAGGTATCTGGGGACTTGTCATCCCCCATCTTCCACTCAGAGTAGTCCAAGGAAGACTCGAGGGTGGGCTGCTCCGCGGCCCTCAAGGGGCCCGACGCTGCACGGTCCACCCCTGGGGACATAGGGGATGACCGCGGCCCCGTTGAGCAGGACACTGAGCGAGACTTTGGCCGAGGATCGACTCGAGGCCGCAGGACCTAGAGGATCGGCTCAACTTCGGGAGTCGACTTTGACATCGTACGCCGATGGTCGGGGCGGAGGAACCAGACGTGCCGGACAACAGCGCCCGGTTCTGGTCCAGGAAGGCAGACAAGATGCGCTCTAAGGTCGCCATTCTAGACTCCAGTCCAGAAGGCTCCACAGCCTTCGGCGCGAGCACCGATGAACTCTGGCCCGACACCAGCTCCCCCGAAGGGGAATCCTTGACGAGGATAGCCTCCGAGAATCGAGGCCGGTCCGCCATCTGATCCTTCCGAGGGATCTTCGCCGGCCGCTCCTTCTCCGATGCTTCGGGCAGGCGTCTGGGGCTGTGAGACCGGGCCCAAGAGGAACCCTGTCTGTCGGAGCCATTCCAAGGATGCCGCCTTCAAGGGTGTCTTTTTCCTCCTGTGTTCCCCTCGAGGGGGACCCCCTCTCTGAAGGCCCATGACGATGCTCGGGTTCAGAGAACTCCTTCCGAGGTGTCGGCACCTCAGACGAGGCCCTGGCATTCGGAGGCATCGGGGAGTCGGAGAAAAACATATCGTGCTGCTGCTGGTGGCTCTTCAGGGCCTTGCTAGACATCCGTTTGCATAAGCTGCAGGCCGTCGGGTCATGGTCTGGCCCAAGGCAATGGAGGCAGCAGTCGTGTGTGTCAGTTAAGGACATGAGCTTAGAACACCGATCACACTTTTTGAAACCACTGATAGCCAAAGGGGAAAAAAGATCCCCTGCGAGGTTGAAGACCCTTTGAGCTGCCAGCATGGAAAAAAGGCGCAAAGGTGCACGAAAGGAACAAAAATGGACCGAACTCAATGCCGAGGCACCAAGGTCAGTAGGCGGGAAGAGTACTGGTGCGATACCAGAGACGAGTTAAAACTCGAGAAGAAAAAAATCAACTTTTTCCAGGGGAAAGACAGACGACGTCTGAAGGGCTCTGCGAAAAAAGGAGACTGAGCAAGATGGCACCCTTGGGCGGGAAGGGGACCACGCATGCGTGGTGGCATCTCCCAAAGGCTTTCCTTAAAAGCTAGGGAGATGCTCCCGCAAGGGCTCCGTCAGTGCCAACGTCACCCATATGTGAGGACTGACTTCCTGCTTGTTCCCAGAGAATAAGGGCCAACAATTTACATAAAATCTTAGCCTCAACTCCTACCAGAAGGATGTCTGATATGGACAATGGACAATTGATTATATACTTTTGGAGCCAGTCAAAACCCCACCCCCTAGTTTTGGCCGAGAAGCAGTTTAGTTTGGGAGGAGCGTACCTACGACTCAGAGCAATAGAACCTCCTTTGCCCTTTGCTCTGATAGCTCTTAGACGAGGAGAAGGTCAGGTCAGAAGTTGGCCTGGAGAGTCTTCTTAATGGTGTCGCTATGCTGCTTAATCAAGGTTGCAGCTTCCTGCACCTCATCTCTGAAGAGATTCTTTCCATGGCATGTCAGTGAGATGTCGCTAGACATCCTACATTAGGTCTGAGGTCCAGAGCCATGAACGTTTCCAAGCACCAACAGTCACTGAAGAGGCTCTTGATGCCATGTTGAAAATACATGCCTTTCAGACTATGCATTTTCCATACTCCTTCCCTTTACCCACTAGTGACTGGGATTGCTTGGCCTTCTCTTAAGGAAGCGTCGGCCAATTCCTGCATTTAATACAGAATGTTCCACAAGTGCATGCCATTAAGAGCTGGTAGGATGCTATGCAGGAGGCAAGCGCAGTAGTCTGATAGAGTTTCCTCCCAAAAGATTCCAACATCTGAGCCTCTCTCACTGGGGCCACTGAAGAGATGGGTCTTGGAACTTTTAGGTCTTTTGAAAGTGGATTCAATTGCTATAGAATGGTGGGGGTAACTATAGCTTTTCAAAGCTGACAGCTATCTGAACTTGACATTGAGATGGCCTTATTTACAAGCTGTACAAATCTCCCATGTTCTCATCTGTACTTGCTTGAGGATTCTATGAATGGGCAATTACAGTTTTCTTGGATGGGTCGAGGAGTTGGAGTGTCAGTGTTTCTGCACCTTGCTCCTCCTCCGTCTCTAACTTAAATGGAATAGACTTAGCGATTTTCCTCACAAAACTGGTGAGAGTTCATCAGGCAATGATATTCTTTGCTTATGAGGTGGGGGAAGTATCTGATGGCAGACTAATGGAACCCTTTCATTAGAAAATACCTCAGTCAGTATTCCCAGGAACACTCTGAATGTGATCCAGAAAAATACCCATGTAAAATTTGGGTCACTGCTTCGTTTGACCTCTGCTCCTCTTAAGGTGCAGACCTTGATTACCGGATGCACTGAGGACCTCTGATGTCTCCGTGAAATTTCTTTCCCCGACATGATGGAAATAGACACTGGCTGAGCAGTAACAGACCGCAAGGCATTTTGACGTCTCTGCAGATGTCTCTCCCCCAGGCAGAGCATGTGTTTCGAGGATTGACTACATCACCTGTTGTATCAATTGTGATGCAGTTAAGAGTAGTTACTCACCTCTAACAGGTGTTCTCCAGGAGCAGCAGGAATCAGTCCTCACATATGGGTGTCATCGACGCCGATGAAGCCCCAGCAGAGCATTTCCCCAGCTTTCTATGAAAGCCTTTGGGAATGCAGGCACGCATGCGCGGTTCCCTTCCCGCCTAAAGGTGCCATCTTACCTCAGTCAAGCACGCAAAAATGAAAAAATTAAACTATGTACAACTGCAACTCCCAGGGGAGGAGGGAGGGTTGTGAGGACTGATTTCTGCTGCTCCTGGAGAACACCTGTTACAGGTGAGTAACTACTCTTTCTCCAGGACCAAGCAGGAAGTCAGTCCTCACATATGGGTGACTCCCTAGCTCTGGGCTACCGAGGAACCCAGGCTGAACAAGAGAACTCCCTCTAGTCCCAGAAGCAAAGAAAGGCTTTTCACTGACACAACCTCCACCGGTAGCCCAACAGAGGGCAGGAGTTGCCTAAACCTCAAAGAGATTCCGGAGTACTGCTTGGCCAAAAGCACTGTCCCTACGGGACTCCCTCTCCAGACAGTAATGGGCCGCAAAAGTCTGGCTTGAAGACCAAGTTGCAGCCCTGCAGATGTCTACCAAGGGCACAGAGCGGAGATGAGCCACTGAGGCAGCCATTGCCCTGACATGGTGGGCCGTGACCCGACCCTGCAAAGGAAGGTCAGCCGTCTTGTAAGCCCAGGTGATACAGTCAGCCACCCAGATGGACAAGGTATGCTTGGACACAGGCAACCCCAACATATTGGGGTCAAAAGATACGAAGAGCTGAGTAGCCCTTCTATGTCCCTGCGTACAGTCAAGGTATAAGGATAAGGCCCTCCTACAGTCCAGGATATGCAGGACTGCTTCAGCATGGCTTGCATGAGGCCTAGTGAAGAATGTTGGAAGAACCACCTCCTGGTTAAGGTGGAAGGAGGAGACAACTTTTGGGAGGAACTTGGGGTGAGTGCTAAGGACTACCCTGTTCCCATAGAAGTGAGTGTAAGGCCTATCACAGACCAGGGCCTGAAGCTCACTCACTCGCCTAGCCGAGGTAAGGGCTATCAAGAAGAGTGTCTTCCAGGACAGGAAGCGTAGAGGGCAAGTAGCCATCGGCTCAAAGGGTGGGTGAGTCAGCTGCTGCAAGACCACATTCAACTCCCACTCAGGAGCAGGAGGACAGATTGGAGGCTTGAGCAAGAGCAAGCCTCTGAGAAACCGGGACACCAAGGGGTGAACCGACAGAGAATGTCCTTCCACCAGAGAGTGGTGAGCTACTAGAGCTGAGAGGTGGACCCGAACAGAATTGGACTAAGTCCTTGATTGGACAAGTGCAGTAAATACTGAAGCACTACTGGTACAGTACAGGAGAAGGGATCCTCTGTAAGTAGCTGACACCACACCGAAAACCTTTTCCATTTGAGAGCATAGGTTTTTCTAGTGGACTGTTTCCTAGAGGCTAGGACAACCTCTTCAACTTCCTGAGGTAGGCCCCAGGGATCCAAAACTACCCTTGCAGCCTCCAGGCCATCTAATTGAGAGCTTTGAGATTGGGGTGCAGAAGTGAACCTTGATTCTGGGAGAGAAGGTTGGGTTGCAACTCCAGAGGCAGTGGGGGATCCACCGCCAGTTGAAGGAGAAATGGAAACCAAGGCTGTCTCGGCCACCTGGGAGCCACCAGCAGGACTGAGGCTTTGTCCTGAAGAATCTTGAACAGTTTGGGCCACCAAAGGCGTGGGAGGAAACGCATACAGGAGGCCCTGAGACCAGGGAATCAGAAAAGCATCTGCTGCTAGTCGCAGAGGATGCGGTTGTCGGGAACAGAACTTTGGCAGCTGTTTGTTCAGTGGACTGGCAAACAGATCTATGGACGGAAGTCCCAATTTCAGGAAAATCTTCTGAACTACCATAGGATGGAGCTGCCACTCGTGGGGCTGCAGAATTCTGCTCAACCTGTCGGCCAGGTGGTTTTCCTGGCCTGGAAGGTACACAGCCTTGAGGAGCATGTTGTGCTTGAGGGCAAATGAGCAAAGGTCCTGTGTCTCCTGACAAAGGAGCCTGGACCCAGTCCCGCCTTGCTTGTTCACACAAAACATGGTTACCTGGTTGTCTGTCTGAACCAGGACAGATTGACGAGCCAGGGCCGGAGAGAAAGCCTTTAGTGCTATGCAAATAGCCCTGAGTTCTAATAGATTGATTTGCTGTGCGGCTTCCCAGGGAGACCATAGGCCCTGGGTGCACTTGTTCAGACAATGAGCCCCCCAGCCCTGCAGGGAGGCGTCTGTGGTCAGTACCACTGTGTACCCAGGAATTTGAAAAGGCACCCCTTGTAGTAGATTGGGTGGGTGCAGCCACCAGTTGAGGGAGTCCAGAAAAGGTCTGGACAGCCTTATCTTGTCTCTGAGGCTGCCTGTGGCCTGTGACCACTGACTCCGAAGGCACCACTGTGCAGGTCTCATATGGAGCCTGGCATTGGGGGTTATATGAACTGTCGAAGCTATGTGGCCAAGCAGCCTCAGGCAGAGTCTGGCGGAGACCACTGACCCGCTGAGAAACATGTTGGCCAAGTCCATCAGTCTTTGGGCCCTGTTTTCTGGCAGGAATGCCTTTGCCAGAATAGAGTCCAGCCTTGCCCCTATGAACTCCAAGTTCTGGGAGGGGAGCAAAGTGGACTTTGCGAAGTTTATGACAAACCCCAGGCTTTGTAGAAGTGCAATAGTTCTGAGGGTGGCTTGTCTGGCCTCCTGGCACGTCTGACCCCTGATGAACCAATCGTCCAGATAGGGGAAGACAAAGATTCCCTGAATTCTCAGGTATGCCGCCACCACGGCCAAGCACTTGGTAAAGAACCTGGGAGCAGAGGTGAGGCCAAAAGGCAGTACTCTGTATTGATAATGGTTTCCTCCCACAATGAACCTGAGGCACTTTCTGTGGTCTGGATGAATGAGGATGTGAGTGTACGCATCCTTTAGATCTAAGGAGCATAGCCAATCTCCCTGCTGGAGGTAGGGCAGAAGTGTTCCAAGAGTAAGCATCTTGAATTTCTCTTTTTCTAGGAACTTGTTGAGATTCCTGAGGTCCAGGATGGGTCGAAGGTCACCGGTTCTTTTGGGTACCAGGAAATACCTGGAATAGAACCCCTGGCCGTGCATTGGAAGGGGCACAGGCTCCACCGCCTTGTCCACCAACAGACCTTGGAGCTCCTGAAGGAGAAGATCTGTGTGCAGGGGAGGCCTTGGAAGCTCCCCTGGAAAATATGGAGGAGGCAGTTGGTGAAAGTGTAGTGCATAGCCATTGTGGACTATGTTTAACACCCAACTGTCCCCAATGATGTGGGAAAAAAAAAACAGTACAGAGACGTGGAATACTCAGAAGGATGAAAAATTTTTTTATTGAGAAATCATATGCCACTGGCCCGACACAGGCCGTGTTTCGCTGCCTTCATCAGGGGCTTCAAGTGGACTTAAAAGCTAAAAATACATAAATAAACACAGTAAAAACAACAATAAAAGATTAAAAACAGTAAAAGCATATAAGCCTTAGAATGATATCAGAAATACATTAGTAACGTAAAAATCAATAAATAAAGTTACATATAAAAAGAACTTATAATCAATAAACATACAAGCTTAAAAAATTAGGCTGTATATAAATAAACTTAAAAGAACAATAAAATTAATTATTAAATAACATATAAAATGATTTTAAATGATTAGGTAGAACCATTGAAGATAAAGGACAAAAACAACACATACCTGCTTATATCCTTGAAACTATGTTTAATACTACACCTTTTCTGGGAGAGGAAGAGAACATGTATAAATACCACGTATGAATAAACTGCATCTAGTTATCAATGAACACAGACAGAGGCCAAGTGCACATAAAAAGAGGCCAAGTGCACATAAAAAAGGAGGGACCAAGCGCACATAAAAACGAGGGAAAGCGCACATAAAAAAGGGGAGAAGGTGGTGTATGCTCCGCTGGGGCTTTATCGGCGTCGATGACACCCATATGTGAGGACTGACTTCCTGCTTGGTCCTGGAGAAAAGCTGCTACATTGCACTAAGCAAAGAAGTCTTCCATTCACGCTAGTGTCTTTATGAGATGCTCCTTGAAGACTGCTATTGATAAAGGCATTAGAATTGCAATAGGAGTGGCCATGTCCTCCTGAATCATTCCAGGCATATTGGAAGGCTGGTCTCGGCCATATGGAGTCTGTTGCATCACCTCTGACACCATAGAGGATGAAAGGTCTTCAACTTGGAGATGCTTCAAAGACACTGGATCACTCTGTGCTCATATCATGCTCTGACACCAATGCACACCAGTGTCTGCACGATGCTCAGTGTTGCAAGTCCCTCTTCTTTTGGCGAGAACTGGAAGATATCTATTCATGATGGGTTCTACTGATGCTCAATGTCAAGAGTGATCAATGTGCTCTTGATGTTAATGCATCCCCAGTGGCCGGTGCTGCTCCTGGAGCCATGAAGATTGATCCTTCCAAATCCTAAGTCAATGGACTGGACTTATTGGTGCCAAAAATTGATTTGCACTTTCCTTCTCTTCACAGACCTTAAGCTCTCTCTTTGATATCTGAGAACATAAATGACAAGAGTGATCATGGTCGGAGCCCAGACAGCGCAAGCATCAATTATTTATATCCATGACAGATACTGCCCTGCCACATCTGGTGCACCTCTTAAACCCACTGGGGTGTTTACTTTGGGACACATCGCCAAAAAGATAGCTAAAGCAAAATCAAATGATTTGACTGTGAAAAAATACTCCCAGCCAGGACACCTCAGACCTCTGCTTGGGCCCACCTAGGTGACATGCAAAAAAGAAGAAAATACTTTACAATGGCCAAAAAACAAGATGCTATTTTTCCACTGTCACATGATAGTGAAAAAATATTTAAATACAGGAAAGATTGCAAGAAAAGTATTAACCATCCAAGAAGGAGAATGTGAAAAGAACTGTCAGCTGTAAACTGTCAGTTCTGTGGCAAATGAGACTGTGGCAGGTCTGCAAGGCAGTGGCAGGTAGGAACAGGTATGCAGGCACAACAGAGTGCTTCTTGAGCTCCCCAGCTCAAGAACAAATCTAGACTAGGCAAGCTGTTCTTTTATGCTGGACTCAGTCAGTGATGACACCCATACATGAGGATTCACTATACTGCTTGCTATGGAGAAAAAAAAAATATTTTCATAAGCTGGTCGACTAATGTCAGAAAAGGAGATCCTTTATGAAAAATGACAATATACTGGAGCCATTTGCAGATCAGTAATCACAAACATTATGATTACTGCTCAGTGTTGATGTCACAGAAAGCGTAGTTACAGTTTAACCCCTTGCAGCTTCATGTTATGCCCTCTAGGTTTACAGCTTCCCCGTCTTTGGAAAAGGTTTGTTTGTTCATTAATACTCTAAGTATTTAATGGTCTGCATCATATCTAACCTGTCCCTCCTCTCCTCCAGAGTGTACATATTTAGGTCTTCAAGTCTCTTCTCATAAGTCTTCTGACGCAGGCTCCAAATCAGTTTGGTTGCCTTCCTCTGAACTGTTTTAAGCCTTTTTATGACCTTTGTGAGATATGCCTCCAAAACTGAACACAATATTCCAAGTGAGGCCTCACCAGCAACTTGTACAGTGGCATCAGAAAAGAAAAGGTACTAATGCCACTGTACAAGTAAGTAAACGGCTTGTCCTCAGGAACTGCCATGAAGGTGAGTGTCCGGGACATCTCCTGAACAAACTCCAGGAAAGTCAGGTCCTCTGGAGGTGATCGCCGCTGATGGTAACATAGTAACATAGTAAATGACGGCAGATAAAGATCAGCATGGTCCATCTAGTCTGCCCAGCAAGATGGCAAGAGTAGGTGCACCTGTCGCTCTGTGCAGGCCACCCCTCCCCATGTCTTTGTTTAGGGGTGACCCCACCACTCCATGTAGGACACCCCTATTTGTTGAGACGTTAGATGGTTCAGAAGTTAGATGGTATCGTTTATTTTGTTTTTATCCTGTTGCTGTAAAGGGATCCACTGTGTTTGTCCCATGCCATTTTGAATTCCGTCACCGTGTTTGCCCCCACCACTTCCATCGGGAGGGCATTCCAAGCATCCACCACCTTTTCAGTGAAAAATATTTCCTGACATTGCCTTTCAAATTAACCACCTTGCAGCTTCTTGTTATGCAGCTTCTCCGTCTTTGGAAGAGGTTTGTTTGTTCATCATTTCTCTAAGTATTTAAAGGTCTAAATCATATCTCCCCTGTCCCTCCTCTCCTCCAAAGTGTACATATTTAGGTCTTCAAGTCTCTTCTCATAAGGCTTCTGACGCAGGCTCCAAATCATTTTGGTTGCCTTCCTCTGAACAGTTTCCAGTCTTTTTACATCTTTTGCAAGATATGGTCTCCAAAACTGAACACAGTATTCCAAGTGAGGCCTCACCAGTGACTTGTACAGTGGCATAAGTACCTCTTCCTTTCTGCTGGTAATCCCTCTCTTTGTATGCAGCCCAACATTCTCCTGGCTTTTGCCACCGCCTTGTTGCACTGTTTTGCCACCTTGAGATCATCAGGGATAATCACACCAAGGTCTTTCTCCTGAACCGTGCACACCAATCTCTCGCCCCCTATCGCGTACATTTCCCTTGGATTTCTGCTACCCCATTGCATGACACTGCACTTTTTCGCATTAAATCGTAGTCACAAAGCATTAGACCATTCTTCCAGCTTTTGTAGATCTTTCCTCATGTTAACCACTCCCTCGGGGAAGTCCACTCTGTTGCAAATCTTTGTGTCATCTGCAAAAAGACAGACACTTCCATTCAGTCCTTCAGCAATATCACTCACAAATATATTGAACAGTGCCGGACCCAGGACCGAACCCTGGGGCACCCCGCTAATAACCTTCCTTTCATCCGAGTGAGCTCCATGTACCATCACCTTCTGTTGTCTGTCAGTCAACCAATTTCTAATCCAGTTTACAATCTTGGGACCCATCCCCAAGCTACTGAGTTTATTGACAAGCCTCCTACGAGGAACAGTATCAAAGGCTTTGCTGAAATCCAGGTAGATGACATCCATTGCATGCCCCTGATCTAGTACCTTGGTCACCAAGTCAAAGAACTCAATCAGATTTGTTTGGCAAGACCGTCCTTTGGTAAAACCATGTTGCCTCGGATCTTGCAATCTGTTGGTTTTGAGAAATTCACTATTCGCTCTTTCAGGAGCGCCTCCATTACTTTTCCCGCCACCGAGGTAAGGCTCACGGGCCTGTAGTTTGACACTTCTTCCCCGTCACCACTTTTGTGTAGAGGTCCGACATCAGCCATTATCCAGTCCTGAGGAACCTCTCCTGTTTCCAAGGATCTGTTGAAGACACCCTTTAACGGTCCTGAAAGAACCTCTCTGAGCTCTTTCAGTATCCTGGGATGTATCCCATCCAGTCCCATGGCTTTGTCCACTTTCAGTTTTGTAAGTTGTTCTAACACCTCATCTTCTGTGAATGGTGTGGTATCTACTTCATTCCCATCTTTACATTTGGGAGTCAGAGCTGGTCCATCTCCAGGATTTTCTTTAGTAAAAACAGAGCAGAAGTATTTATTTAGCAATTTCGCTTTTTCAATGTCACTTTCCACGAGTCCTTTCCCAGCACTTCTGAGTCCTGTAATTCCAACTCTGATCTTCTTCCTTTCCCGAATATATGGTGTGGTGGAGACGGGTCGGAGGGGATATCCCGATGGAGGATGGTGTCGGGAGACAACTCATCTGTCTCCCAGGCTGACTCGGAGCCGGAAGAGTCGGCTACCACTTTGTGGTCATTGGACCAGCTCGGCATCAATGAACCTCAGCGTCAGGATTCTGGCCATGCTGAGTGAGATGCCATGCCATGCCTCGACTCGGATGCTGATGGCATGGACACCAAGCGGGCCAGCCTATTAAGGATGGGAGGGGCATCTTCCGGGGAGGTCCTGGACAAGGATGGTCCCATCATAGGTGCCGACGACATGGAGTGACCAGGAGTTGGGACTTGCTGAGCCTTGATGAACGCAGTGAAGCTGCGCTCCAGCGCTAGCATCCTGGCCTTGATGCCCAACAGTTCCACCGAGGCAGGAACCGCCTTCGAGGACACAAAGGCCGGAGTCTGGTCCCTGGAAGGGGAGTCCCAGATGGTAATGGCTTTGCAGGTACCAACTCGATCCCTAACTCCACGGATGACACTTCACTCTGGGGTTGCTTGGAGGGGCATTCCTGACCCGCATCAACGGCGTCAAGTCGAGGGCTCCACGACCATGATCCCTCTGGGTTAGGGTCAGACCTCGGCTTCGGGTTCAGTGGAGCTTTCGACGCCTGGGGAAGGTCCTTTGGGACGACTCTGATGCATGCCAGTCCCTTGGCTCTGACCAAGCCTGGGAGCGGGATACAAGTCGTCTGACACCGGTGTTGAAGGCAGGGATTCCACTCCTGATGCAGATCCTGAAACAGACTTGCAAAACAGCTCCCCCTGCTGCCTTTCGCGCTCCTTCCAGGTCTTAGCAGTCATCAAAAGGCAAAGAGGGCAGGAAGAAACATGGTGGTCCACCCCAAGGCATTTTATGCAGGTGCCGTGGCAGTCCATAAGAATATAAGATATGCCATACTGGGTCAGACCAAGGTCCATCAAGCCCAACAGTGGCCAGTCTAGGTCATAAGTACCTAGCAGTCTCCCCAAAAGACACAGGTTCTTCAATGCTTGTACTGGGTTAAGCAGTGATATCCTGGGTCCCTTTTAATAATGTTTTATGGACCTTTCCTCCAGGAACTTGTCCAAACCTTTTTTAAACCGAGCTACACTAGCAGCTTTTACTACATCCTCCAGTAACAAATTCCAGAGTTTGATTACACGTTGAGTGAAAAAATATTTTCTTTTATTAGTCTTAAATAGTTTACCCTGTAGCTTCATTGCATGTCCTCTAGTCTTTCTATATTCTGATAACATAAACAATCGATCTACATTTACCCATTCCACTCCGTTCATTAATTTATAGACTTCTATCATATCTCCCCTCAGTCGTCTCTTTTCCAGGTTAAAGAGCCCTAACCATTTTAGCCTTTCTTCATAGGGGTATCCTTCCATCCCCTTTACCATTTTGGTGGCTCTTCTATGAACCTTTTCTAATAACGCTATATCCTTTTTAAGATATGGCGATCAGAATTGCACACAATATTCAAGGTGCAGTCTTACCATGGAACGATATAGTGGCATTATAATATCCTTTGTTTTATTTTCCATTCCTTTCCTTATGACACCTAGCATTCTATTTGCTCTCTTGGCCGCCGCTGCACACTGGGCCAAGGGTTTTAACATGTTATCGACAATGACGCCTAAATCTTTTTCCTGGGTGGTGGTTCCTAATGTGGAACCTTGCACCAGGTAATCATAGTTTGGGTTGTTCTTCCCAAGGTGCATAACTTTGCACTTGTCCACATTAAATTTCATCTGCCATTTTGATGCCCAGTCTTCCAATTTATCAAGATCCTCTTGCAATTTTCCACAATCCTCTTGGGTTTTAACAACTTTAAATAGTTTTGTCTCATCTGCAAATTTGATAACCTCACTCATTATTCCCTTTTCCAGGTCATTTATGAATATGTCAAAAAGCAGCGGACCCAGCACAGATCCTTGAGGTACACCACTATTCACCTTTCTCCATTGGGAAAATTGATCATTTAGCCCTACCCTCTGCTTTCTATCTTTTCACCAGTTCCTGATCCACAATAGTACACTGCCTCCTATCCCATGACTTTAGTTTTGCCAGAAGTCTCTGATGAGGGACCTTGTCAAAGGCTTTCTGAAAGTCCAAATATATTATATCAACCGACTCACCTTTGTCTACCTGTTTATTCACACCTTCAAAAAACATAACAGATTAGTAAGACAAGATCTTCCTTGTCTAAAGCCATGTTGGCTGTCTCCCATTAAGCCATGACTATCTACATGTTCAGCAATTTTGTTCTTTATGATGGTTTCTACCATTTTTCCCGGTACTAACGTCAGGCTCACCGGTCTGTAGTTTCCCGGATCACCCCTGTAACCCTTTTTAAAAATAGGGGTTACATTCGATATTCTCCAGTCTTCAGGTATTACAGATGATTTTAATGATAGTTCACAGATTACTAATAGCAGGTCTGCAATCTCATATTTCAGTTCTTTCAACACCCTTGGATGTATATCATCCGGCCCAGGTGATTTGCTACTCTTCAGTTTATCTTATAGTTGTAATACATCTTCCTGATGTATCGATATTTCCTGCAATTCTTCCGCACCTTTAAATACCACTTCAGTCATGGTTAACATCCCTACATCTTCCTCAGTACGGACCGAAGCAAAGAATCCATTCAGTTTCTCCACTATTGCCTAATCGCCTCTTAGTGCCCCTTTAACCCCTCTATCATCAAATGGACCAACTGACTCTCTGACAGCTTTTTTGCTACGAATGTATTTGAAAAAGTCTTTATTATGCGTTTTTGCTTAAACAGCAAGCTTCTTCTCAAATTCTCCCTTTGCCTGCCTTATCAATACCTTGCATTTAACTTGCCAGTGCTTGTGCTGTTTCCAGGTTTTGTCATTTGGCTCTTTTTTCCATTTCCTGAAAGATGCTTTTTTGGCAACAGCCGCCTCTCTGACCTCACCTTTAAACCATGCTGGCAGTTTTTTGGACTTCCTTCCACTTTTCTTAAAGCGTGGAATACAGCTGGTCTGGACTTCGAAGATAGTATTTTTCAACACCACCCAAGCTTGATGTAAGTCTTTAACCTTTGCAACTGCACCTTTTAGTTTTTTCTTAACTATTTTCCTCATTTTATCATAGTATCCCTTTCGAAAGTTAAAAGGTAGTACTGCGGATTTCCTTACTATCCCTCCTCCACTAATTAAATCAAACACATTCATGCTATGATCACTTTTTCCAAATGGCCCCAACACCCTTACCTCTTGCACCAGATCTGGTGTTCCACTAAGGACTAGGTCCAACAGGGCTTCCCCTCTGGTCGGTTCATGAACCAGCTGCTCCAAGAAGCAGTCATTTATTTCATCTAGAAACTTTATCTCCCTAGCATGTCCTGCCGTGACACTGACCCAGTCGATACCGGGGTAATTGAAATCACCCATTATTATTACTGTGCTGTAACTTATTTATTTTATTTACATTCTCTTATTTACATTCAACTTTTGCTAGCTTCCTTGATTTCTTTGAGCATTTCATCATCCATTTGGTCATTTTG
Organism: Ichthyophis bannanicus; assembly: GCA_033557465.1. NCBI lineage: Eukaryota > Metazoa > Chordata > Amphibia > Gymnophiona > Ichthyophiidae > Ichthyophis > Ichthyophis bannanicus. The sequence goes on from CM066047.1 coordinate 126,263,057, forward strand.
GCCAGGCGCTCGATAGTACACCCCCCACTGCCATTGCCTTCCCCCTTTTACATGGAATTTCAATCCATATAGATTCTACAGCAGATTTTGTTTCCTGCAAAACTTTAATCCTTTCTGACTCAATGCCCTCTCTAACATAGAGAGCAACCCCTCCACCAATTTGATCAGCTCTATCATTACGATATAGTTTGTACCCAGGTATCACAATGTCCCACTGGTTGTCCTCCTTCCACCATGTCTCTGAGATTCCAATCATATCTAACCTCTCATTTAGTGCTATATTTTCTAACTCTCCCATCTTATTTTTTAGACGTCTAGCATTTGCATTCAAGCATTTTAGAGAGTGTATTTTATTCATATTAATCTGGCTATTGGTAGGCATGGGTAATTTGGGGATCTTTAAGCTCTGTCTGCTCCATACTCGAGGGCATTTGGGCTACTTTACTCTTTTTTGGAAGCTCTGCTTTTGGTAGTATCCTTCAAGGATACATTCTTCCGAACCATGCGCTCTTGTGCGACTGTCGGCTTTCCCCTTTTATCTAGTTTAAAAGCTGCTCTATCTCCTTTTTAAAGGTTAATGCCAGCAGCCTGGTTCCATCCCGGTTAAGGTGAAGCCCATCCCTTCGGAAAAGCCCATCCCTTCGGAAGAGCCCCTCCTTTTCCCAGAATGTTCCCTAGTTCCTAACAAATCCAAAACCCTTATCCTTGCACCATCGTCTCATCCACGCATTGAAACTCCGGAGCTCTGCCTGCCTTTTGGATCCTGCGCGTGGAATGGGAAGCATTTCGGAGAACGCTACCCTGGAAATTTTGGATTTCAACTTCCTACCTAAAAGTCTAAATTTAGCCTCCAGAACCTCCCTACCACATTTTCCTGTGTCATTGTTACCGACATGTACCAAGACAGCAGACTCCTCCCCAGCACTATCAAAGACCTTATCTAGGTGGCGCGTGAGGTCCGCTGCCTTCACACCAGGCAGGCATGTTACCAGGTGATCCTCATGTCCACCAGCCACCCAGCTATCTACATGCCTAATGATCGAATCACCAACTATAACAGCTGCCCTAACCCCTTCCCTCATGGGCTCATGGCCCTGGAGAAACTTCCTCGGTGCGAGAGGGTTTTACATCACCTGGACGACAGGTCCTAGTTACAGGATCACTTCCTGCCACACCAGGGTGATGCTCTCCTGTCACGTGACCTCTCTCCTCCATGGCAACAGGGATGCTGCCAGACTGGAGGTGGGACTTCAGGACTATATCCCTGTAGGTCTCGTCTATGTACCTCTCTGTCTTTCTTATGTCTTCCAACTGTGCTACTCTAGCCTCTAGAGAACGGACATAGTGCGGTTGCACTTGCAACACTGCTTAGATCCGCTGATCGAAGACATAGCGGGAAAAACAAGACCCTCAAGGTTAAACTCAAATGTGTCGACTAGCTAGGCTGCGAGCAAAAAACCCATAGGGCAAACAAAAAGAAAAGTACCTGAGCGAAAAGCACATGCCAAGGCATTGGACTCGGGTGACGGTAGGTGATCGATATAGAAGAAAGAAGAAGTTACCAAGAAACAGTGAAAAAAATCTACTTTAACCGAGGTATAAAGACAGGACGTCTGCAGAGTTCCGTGGAAAAAAGAAGACTGAGGTAGGATGCCACCTTTGGGCGGGAAGGTGACCATGTATGCGCTGTGTAGGTCCCAAAGGCTTTCTTTGAAAGCTAGGGATTGGATCCACAAGGGCTCCATCGGCACCGACGTTACCCATGTGAGGACTGACTTCTTCCTTGTTCCCAGAGAATGAGACAGCAACTTACCATTATGCATTAATTGGGATACTGAATCATCATCATATTCTAACTATAATATTTTAATAGCCCTGGCATGATCCAGTTATAATGCAGGAGAAGCGTGAACTGGTCTCCCAAAGTAGTTCCAGTTTTTTAATCTTTCTTTGTATGGAAAGCTTTGAAAATGGTATAGAAGGAAGAGGGGAAAGAGTGGCAAGCAATCTGCATAGGGAAGTTGGGGGGGAGGGGGAGGAGGAGATGGAGATGAGGAATAAAGGAAGGAGGGGAAAGGATGCAGAAGTCAACAAAGGGGAAAATAAATGGGAGAAAGATTGAGTAAGGGGGGAAAATAGATAACTGAACTGCAAGCACAAAGTCTTGATGTTAACTGATGTAGTCAGCACTCAAATATCAAATACATTAAAAATGTCCCCAAATTTTATATAAAGGAGAATCTGATTAATTTGTATGTTGATCTGTAATTTCAGTGTTTAAACTTTATGGTGCTAGCAAAAATCTTGTTACCTTTTATAATCAAACAGCAACAGTTTGGAAAGGGGAAAGGTTGTCTGTGGTTGGCCATAGTTTTCTGTGCTTTGTACCCAAAAAACAACATTTCCTAGCAACAATCAATCACCAGGAAACTTAATAACAAGTGCATATTGGTAAGCGAGTATATTTGTATACTTACTTGGTGTTTTTTCTGTTACTGTTGTATCACCTTCTTCATCTCGTAAGTTCCAAGTGACTCTCTTCACCAGTGATTTAGATTTCAGCATAGTTCCCTGAGAAACGGACTGTGGCTTGAACTTTTTTATGAACTGGTCCATCTTGCCTTCCTCCTCATCCTCCTCCTCAGTTACTGAAGCTTCCTCTTTAATATTCATTGTTGTGATCTCTAATGCTTCCTCCTCCCATTCCATCATTGAGAACTCTGAGGCTATTTCTTTTTCTTCAATTAATGTAGTCACTGTAGCTTTCTCTTTATGGTCTATCACTTCAGTTTCCAACACTTCCTCCTCATCCATCAGCACAGACTCCGCGGCCTCCCTCAAGAGATCCATCAGTGGCGGCTCCGCGGCCTCCTCCCTGAGGTCCATCAGTGGCGGCTCCGCGGCCTCCTCCCCGAGGTCCATCAGTGGCGGCTCCGCGGCCTCCTCCCTGAGGTCCATCAGTGGCGGCTCCGCGGCCTCCTCCCTGAGGTCCATCAGTGGCGGCTCCGCGGCCTCCCCCCTGAGGTCCATCAGTGGCGGCTCCGCGGCCTCCCCCCTGAGGTCCATCAGTGGCGGCTCCGCGGCCTCCCCCCTGAGGTCCATCAGTGGCGGCTCCGCGGCCTCCTCTCTGAGGTCCATCAGTGGCGGCTCTGCGGCCTCCCCCCTGAGGTCCATCAGCTCAAGCTCTGCGGCCTCCCCCCTGAAGTCCATCAGCTCAAGCTCCTCGGCCTCCCCCCTGAAGTCCATCAGCGCCGGCTCCTCGGCTTCCTCCCTGAAGTCGATTAGTGCTGGCTCCACAGACTCCTCCCTGGGATCCATCAGCGCTGGCTCCACAGACTCCTCCCTGGGATCCATCAGCGCATGCTCCACGGGCTCCTCCCTGAGGTCCGTCAGCTCAGGCTCCTCCCTGAAGTCCGTCAGAGCAGGCTCCTCCCTGAAGTCCGTCAGAGCAGGCTCCTCCCTGAAGTCTGTCAGAGCAGGCTCCTCCCTGAAGTCTGTCAGAGCAGGCTCCTCCCTGAAGTCTATCAGAGCAGGCTCCTCCCTGAAGTCTGTCAGAGCAGGCTCCTCCCTGAAGTCTGTCAGAGCAGGCTCCCCTCTGAAGTCTGTCAGAGCAGGCTCCCCTCTGAAGTCTGTCAGAGCAGGCTCCTCCCTGAAGTCTGTCAGAGCAGGCTCCTCCCTGAAGTCTGTCAGAGCAGGCTCCTCCCTGAAGTCTGTCAGAGCAGGCTCCCCTCTGAAGTCCGTCAGAGCAGGCTCTGCAGCTTCATCCCTAAAATCCAATAGCACAGTTTCCTCAGCTTCACTATTCACATCCAACAGCGCAGAATCTTCCTCCTCTTTTTGAACATCCTCTTCCTCCTCGTTTTCAACATCCTCTCCTACTGTGTTTTTTGTTTCGGGTAAAGCTGGAGCCAGCTCTGAATCTTTCTTATTTAGCCAAGTATCTTCCTCCTCTATAGTGCAGCCTGCCACAGCCTCACATTCAATATCCTTATTAACAGTTTTAAGAATTCCCCCAGCTGGGAGAGAATCATACAGGTTGCCGGTATGAACTGAACTGCTGTCATCTATGAGCTCCCATTGTGGTGGGCTGACAAAAGGCTCTGGTGACTCCTGAGAACTTGTGCTCTCTGTTTTGATAAAGGTGTTGTCGTCTGCAGGTGGTTCTCCAGTTGCTTTCATTTTCATACTCTGTTTTAAGTCCGTCTCTTCTACAGGCGCTACTTCACTGGCTTTCTGTTTTGATTTTGCCTGTAACGGCTCCTGCGCTACTGAATGGGGCCACATCTGAAACTTTGTACTTGTGTGCTTTAGCGTGCTATCTGTGGAAGTGCCAGCTCCTTTCCTCCGATGAGGGGAGTAGTATGGATCTTTCATGCTAGCATACCTCTCCTTGGAGTGAAGCCATCTGTCCCTAGACTTTGCTCGCTTATATTCTCGAGAGCGGGACCTTGAATGAAGTCGCTTTCTGTCACGGGACCTGGATCTCCACCGCTCTCTGCCCCTATCCCTTTTATCATAGTGGTCATGGCTCCGCTCTCGTTTGTGCTTTCGTCTCTTAGCTCTCTCTTCACTACTGGACCATGAACGCTCCCTTCCTCGAGAGTGGGACCTCGAACGCCGTTTTTTCTTCTTTTTGCTGTGGTAATAGTCAGGAGAGGGGCTGTTTGATCTTGACCTTTTTCTATCCCAGTACCAGGAGCTTTTGGACTTTTTCTCTTTAACTTTTTTCTTCTTATACCGCTCCCTACTACTGGAGCTGGAGTGTCCACTGGATGCTCTGTGGCCCTTGGATTTATATTTGCTTTTTTTGCTGCGGTCCTCTTCTGTTGACCAAGATGCCGACCTGGAACTCCTGTCTCGTGAGCGTGATCTGGATGGAGTTTTTCGGTGTCCCTTAGTAAGAGATTTCTTTTCTTTTTTAGGTTTCTTCTGGCTGCGAGAGCTGGAATTGGAACGAGAAGGGGAGGGTGATTCTGTCCTATGCTGGTGTTTTTCTATTGCTTTCTGCTGCGTGTCTTTACTCAGTGGGGTCTTGGGATTTAACTCAGATTTTACGCTACAGTTACCAGGCTCCCCTGCATCATGAAAGACATCAGTCTCCTCATTGATCTTTGCTTTCCAGTGTTCCACCTCTGGGGTAAGCCTGACAGAGCGTGCCACACAGGAAGCAGCGATGTGATTATTCTCTTCATCTGTGTTATCATTCCCCACTTTTATCACCTTCTCCCCCCCTGTATCCATGTTTCTTTCTATGATTATTTGCTTGAGTGCAGAATCACTGCGAAGCTCCGTGGAACGTGGTGGTGATGGTGAAGGTGCATCAGAAAAAACAGGACCCAGTCGGGACACACTTATTTTGGGCATAGTGGTGAAAAAACGGAAGCTTCGAAATGTACCAATCTTGGCACTGTTTGTGGGAACTGCTGCTTGTGGTTCAGTCCTCTCAGTCCTCTCAGGGCTACTATGCGCTGAACTGGAGTCAGAACCTGTTGGGTCAAAAGGGTCATAGATCTCACTCTTAACAGGTTTTGCTTTCTTGCTGCTGTTGACACAGGAAGGACTGGAAGGCTTTTGCTGCACTTTATCTGTGGTACGGAAAGGATCACATGAACTTGGACTGAACAAACGACTGGAATGGCCTGCATTCCCACTGATGGTAATACGAAAGCCCCCACCACTTTGTGCCTCCAACACTCTAGATCCCCCTGATGCATGAGATGCTGAGCCACCACTAGCACTGACATTTGTCAAGGTGGAGCCCCCTCCTCCTTGACTGTGTTGCTCCTGAGACTCTCTGTTACTGGATTTGCTGTTTTGCACAGCACTGAATCGTGACGGTTGGCTGCTGTCGCCTTTCCCAGTCAAATGATTTATACAAGAACTAGGGATACTGCTACTGTCTGTCCCATTGGCAGGTTCCAGGTATTCTCCATGCTCTTCTCGTTTAATCTTTGGTATCCTGGGGAGTTCAGAGATGTCAAGTCGGACTGAAGGTTTCGATTGGGGTCTGGCTGCTGCACTTTTAAAACATGAGATGGTGTTGTGGATTGGGGTCAAAGTGGGGAATGAGCGTGAAGGCTGCTTGCTGTCTCCGTTAAATCGAGGTGTTTCATTCAACTTCCTTATGCTTGCAGAATTCTGAGGTGGGGGGACCCTGGAGATCACTGCATTCTGTAATGGGGCAACTGCAGTGCCCAATGATCTTGTTGTGGGGTTTAGAGCTCGCTCCAGGCCTCTGGGTAGAAACAACGTTGGTGATGATGGAATGCGGCTGACTGAAGTGGGTTGGGCCTGGGAAGTTGGGGCCATTGACTTTGGTGTTTCTGCAGTCAAGGTGCTCATGTCTGTTCCTGAGGGCATTCGTCCTGGGTTGAGACAATACCTCGGTGCTTCTCCATTCCAAGATTCACTTGGTAAGCTTCTCTGAGACAGACGGGCTAGAAATACAGATAAATTCAAAAGGACATTAATTAAAGTGATACTGAGGTATATAACTATACAGAGTTGCAAAACAAACTTAAAAATTAACATCGCATGCTACACTACATTCTAACACACACTGTTCACTAAACAAAAGGGATAAAATTTATTTCATACTATTTTCGGAGGGTACAGTGTTAAGAGGGGGTTTCCTGTATGCAAGATTCTCTAGCAAATTACATGCTGCTGTATGAGGAATATACTAACAAGCAGATAAGACAATAGTGTATACTCCTATATAGGTCAAATCTCCTGCTTTGTTTTCTTACTACAGCTCTGCATAATATATACAGGTTAACTTAATATACACCAGGGGGTCTCAACCTAGACCTTGGGACATACCTAGCTAGTCCGTTTTTCAGAATAACCACAATGAATATGCATAAGAGAGATTTGCATGCACTGCCTCTATTGTATGCAAATCTCTCTCATTCATATCCACTGTGGTTATCCTGAAAACCTGACAGGCTAGGTGTGTCCAGAGGACTGGGTTGAGAACCCTTGGTATACACTATTAGTAGCTACTTCATGTGGTATACACTGAGTTATTTACAACTATGTATAATATTAATTAGCAGAACAAAAAGATTAATGACTGTGATTCTAACTCAAAATGAAGTACCATAAAAGCTTTTTCTTCCATTGTGCACACTTTGTATGGTACCTAGAATGTTTCCCTCAAATAGCATTTTAAACCTTTAAAAAGGAAATTAAGCAAACTAAAGTTCATCAAATGTAGCTGTGTTCTAGAGCACACTTTATCTCCAGGAACAAGCAGGAATGAGTCTTCACATATGGGTATCGTCGGTACTGATGGAGCCTGCGCGGGAACGCTCCCCAGCGTCCTGAAAGAAAGCTTTTGGGAGCATCCCACAGCGCCTGCGCGCTGCCTTCCCGCCTTTCCTAAATGCCTCTCTCCAGTTCTTTTTTTCCGCGGCGCCAGCAGGTCGTGTTTCCTGTCACCGCTGAAGAATTTCTTATTTTCTTTTATTTTTCCTTAGTCGCGTGTCTGCCTTCTCGATTCCGCACAGGTACCACCGGTTCTTTTTCTTTCTTTAAAAAAAAACAAAAAAAAAACTTCTACTCTTTTCAGTGCATTTTTCTTCTGGGGCCTTAGGCCTACAGAGATATTTTTCCCTCATGGAAAAACCCGTCTCCGGGTTTAAAAAATGCACAAAGTGCAGTAGCACTATTTCTGTTTAGGTCCTGACCACTCCATTGCGGATTGTGAGTCCTGTTCCATGATGTCCAAAAGAGGGTTACAGAATCGGGCAGCTAAGCTCAGTACCCTGTTTCCCTCCGATGCAGCTTCCATGGCATCGACGTCTTCCAGGGCTTCTTCTTCATCCCATGGATCTCAGGTAACCAAACTTAAATCTGGCCGGTCCTCAAAGAGTTCATCTCCCTCTAAGTATCGAGATGCCCCTGGGCTTACTCTTGAGGATACCACACCGGCAAAATTACCCCGGCGGGAGGCTCCGGCTTCCAAAGCACTACCTATGCGGTCACAGGTTGACATCGATGGCTCGGCCTCGACCGATCACCTGTTACAATGTTCTGGGGTACCGGCAGTTTCTACCGGTACCGATATCCAGACATTGGTGGCATCAATGGATCAGAATATTCTGACCATGCAGCGTGCCATCACGGCATTCATTCAAGCTGCAACGCCTACGGTACCGCAACAAACCCCGTTGTCGGTACCCGTACCGATTCCGGTACAGGATCCGATTCTGGTTCCGATACCAGTACCGCTTGCATCGACATCAGCATCAACGGCAGCGGTACGCTATCCAGTGATGCCTATCAGTACCGGCCCGGTACCGATTACTCCCGATGTCGATACCTCCCGGTACACGTATCGGGCTCTACGAGAGCATCCAGACAGTCAATACTTCGATTCTTCTGAAGACTCTGACTCTTCAGAGGCCTCAATTGAAGCATCGGGGATCCTTCCTCAGGAACCCTCTTCTCCAAAAAGGAGAATGTCTCCTCCTGAAGACTTGTCTTTTCAGGACTTTATTAGGGAGGTGGCCAAAGGCCTGTCCATCTCAGTGACCTCTGAGACTGAACCTAGAGCCAAAAAATTAGATATCCTACAATATCCTCAGGCTCCTAAAGAGGCAGCCACCTTACCAATACATGAGATTCTTTATGAACACATGTTGGGCATATGGGAGACTCCTCTTTCCACCTCCCCTCATTCCAGAAGGTTGGACACCATGTATCGTGTTCCTCCTTGTCCTGGGTTTCATAAGACTCAGCTTACTCACCACTCCATTGTGGTAGAGTCTGCTATGAAAAAGATCAAGAGTACAAAAAGGCACTCCTCTGCTCCTCCAGGAAGAGAATGCAGAACCCTAGATGCCTTTGGCAGGAAAATCTTCCAGGCCAGTATGCTTGTAGCCAGAATCAACTCCTATAATCTCTATATGGGGATGTTTCTAAAAGAACTTACAGATCATCTGCAAACCTTATCTCCTTTTATGTCAGAAGATAAGAGAGAAGAATATATCACCTGGCTTAAACAGGCACAGGATGTATCCAAGTTTTCCAACCGTGCAGCCTTTGACTCTTTTGAGGGGGCCAGTAGAGCCTCGGCTATTGCCATAGATGCACGCAGAGTTGCTTGGTTGCAAGCCTCTGATTTGGAATCCTGAGTACAGGATGGTCTAGGTAACCTTCCCTGTACAGGCGAAAACCTGTTTGGCAAAGATTGGCAAGCAAAGGCCAACCAGATGTATGCTGAAAATTCTGCTTTAGATAGACTTTCAAAGTCTACTACTGCTCCTTTCAAAAAGAGGTTGTTCAAAAAGGGATCATTCCCAAAGAAAGGGAAATTTTCTTCTTATGGTCAGGCCTCTTCTCAAGGTCGTTTTGCTGCAAAGAGGCAGCAACATCCAAAACAGGCCAAAACCCAGGCTGCGAGGACTGCTACAGCCCAACAGCCTCAGCCTCCTCAGGGCCTTTGACTTTCCACTAGAGAACTTAGCCTTTCTGGCTCTAGAACATCCAGAGCCCCTCACCATCCCAGGAAGGTTAGCTCACTTTGCTCCCAGATGGGAACAAATCACAGCAGAGCAGTGGACCCTCTCCATCATAAGGGAAGGGTACAAACTTCATTTCTTAAACCTTCCTCCTCACACCATGGTGAAACAGTTCAATTCTCCAACATCTCTCCTCAACCTTCTAGGTCAGGAGATTGCTACCCTTCTTGCCCAAGGGGCAATAGAAGAAATACCCCTTCTTCAACAGGGCTCAGGGTTCTACTCCCCCTATTTTCTCATTCCAAAGAAAACAGGGGGCTACAGACCCATATTAGATCTCAGAGAATTGAACAAGTTTCTATGCAAGGAGAAATTCAAGATGACTTCTCTCGGAACTCTCCTTCCATACCTCCAGAGTCAGGACTGGCTTTGTTCTCTAGATCTCAAGGATGTGTACACCCATGTTCTCATCCATCCAACACACAGAAGATTCCTTCGCTTCCTGTACCAAGGAAAGCACTACCAATACAAAGTGCTTCCTTTCGGTCTGGCCTCTGCTCCAAGAGTGTTCACAAAATGCATGGCAGTAGTAGCTGCATTCCTACGCACTCTAGGAATATTCGTATTCCCATATCTGGACAACTGGCTCATCCGAGCTCCATCCCAGTCAGAGGCCCAGACTTCTCTAGCCTGCACAAGGCGTGTTCTTCAGTATCTGGGACTGGTAATCAACATTCCAAAATCCCATCTTACCCCTACTCAGTCTCTAGAGTTCATAGGGGCCTTACTGGATACCACAACTGCAAGGGTCTATCTTCCCCCAGGCCCATTGCCTACGCTTGGTGCAGTTAGCCTCCCAGATTCAGTTAAAATCCCATTTAACTGCTCGAGAGATGTTGCAACTTTTAGGCCACATGGCATCCACGGTGCATGTGGTTCCCTATGCTCGCCTTCACATGAGAGCAGCTCAGTGGACCCTATCCACCCAGTGGACCCAGGCATCAGGTTGCCTGTCAGACAAAATAGCAACCTCCAGTCGCCTATTTTTGTCCCTCCACTGGTGGAAGTCCACTCAGAATCTGTTGCTGGGGTCCCCCTTTCAACAGGTGTTACCCCAAGCAACCCTTACAACAGATGCTTCTCCAAAGGGTTGGGGGGCTCATCTACAAGATCTCTCGACCCAGGGCATCTGGTCTCCACAGGAGACATATCTTCATATCAACCTCTTAGAGCTCAGAGCAATCTTTCTGGCTCTCAGAGTCTTCCACACCCTGCTCAGCTACAAGACAGTCCTCATCCACACGGACAACCAGGTAGCTATGTTCTACGTGAACAAGCAGGGGAGAACTGGCTCTGTCGCTTTGCAACGAAGCTCTGAGATTGTGGGCCTTCGCCAGAGAGCATCAAATCCATCTCATGGCAGTATATCTTCCAGGAGTTCAAAACTCTTGGGCAGACAGACTCAGTCGAGTTCTGCTTCCGCACGAATGGTCCCTCCATGGGGACCAGATAGCCAGAATTTTGGATTTGGGGTACCCCAGACATAGACCTGTTTGCAAGTCCGTGGAATGCCAAACTTCCCCGGTTCTGTTCCAGGATTCCATGTCAGGGAGTTCAGGCCAGGGATGCCTTCCTCCTTCATTGGGGACAAGACTTCCTTTATGCCTTTCCACCTATTCCCCTAATCCCCAAGACTCTGTTCAAGCTTCAGAGAGACAAAGGGACTATGATCCTCATAGCACCACTTTGGCCACACCAAGTGTGGTACCCTCTACTTCTGCATCTCTCTCAAGCTCCCTCCCTAGACCTGGGGTCTGGCTCCAGATCTCCTCTCCCAGGAGGAGGGAACCTTGTGGCACCCAAATCCTCAGTCTCTTCATCTCAGGGCCTGGTTGCTGAAGGCCTAGACCTTCAAGATTTACAACTTTCTCAGCAAGTGAAGGATATTCTTCATGCTTCCAGAAAGCCTTCCACCAGACGTTCATATGCTTTTAAATGGAAAAGGTTTACCATTTGGTGTGCAAAGAAGGGTCTCAACCCTCTTGCAATACCTTTACATTCTTTACTAGACTATTTACTGCATTTATCCCATGCAGGCCTTAAAACAAATTCAATCAGAGTCCATTTGAGTGCTATTGCAGCATCCCTTAAGCCTCTCAATGGACAACCTATTTCCTCTCATCCTCTTATAGCAAGATTCATGAGAGGCCTTCTTTTGACTAAACCTCCCATTAGACCACCTCCAGTGGCCTGGGACTTGAATCTGGTTCTTGGCCAGCTTATGAAGCCACCCTTTGAACCCTTAGCCACTACCTCCTTAAAATTCCTTTCCTGGAAGGTTATTTTTCTCATTGCCGTATCAGTGAGCTGCAAGCTTTAGTGGCTAATCCTCCTTATACAAGGTTCCATCATGACAAGGTAGTCCTCAGAACTAATCCACACTTTATGCCTAAAGTGGTCTCACCTTTTCATCTGAACCAGGAGGTCTTTTTACCTGTCTTTTTTCCAGGACCTCATGCATCAAGTGCAGAGAGGAATCTTCATACCCTGGATTGTAAAAGAGCACTTGCTTTCTACTTACACAGGACACAGCAATATAGGAAGTCCTCAACTTTTTGTTGCTTTTGATCCTTCTCATTTAGGACTTCCAGTCTCTAAGAGAACTCTGTCCAATTGGATTGCTCAGTGTATTTCCTTTGCCTACCAAAGTAAGAACCTTTCTCTGGAGGGCCATGTCACAGCTCACAATGTGAGGGCCATGGCAACCTCTATGGCTCATCTAAACTCTGTGTCCATCGACCAAATCTGTCGAGCGGCCACTTGGGCATCGGTTCATACCTTCACAGCCCATTACTGCTTGGACAAGGACTCCCGCCGGGATGCCTTGTTTGGTCAGGCTGTTCTCAAACACCTGTTCCATACCTAATCAACTCCTACCCTCCATCCCTGAACTGGATGCCTGAGATTCATGGGTAGAGGTAGAGCCCTTCCCAGGGACTCACAATCTGGGTGATCTCCCAGGCATCTGTAGCTGGGGAGTCCCCATATGTGGAGACTCATTCCTGCTTGTTCCTGGAGATAGCACAGTTACTTAACTGTAACAGGTGATCTCTGGGAACAGCAGGAATAAGTCTTCACAACCCACCCACCTCCCCTAGGAGTTGTATTTCTCTATCTATCTTTCCTTTCCTCTCTCTCTCTCTTTGTCTCAGCTTTAAAACTCGAACTGGAGAGAGGCAGTTAGGAAAGGCGGGAAGGCAGCGCGCAGGCGCTGTGTGATGCTCCCAAAAGCTTTCTTTCAGGACGCTGGGGAGCGTTCCCACGCAGGCTCCGTCGGTACCGACGATACCCATATGTGAAGACCTATTCCTGCTGTTCTCAGAGATCACCTGTTACAGGTAAGTAACTGTGCTTTATATGCAAATGGAAAGGCAGACTAGATAAGCCATGTGGTCTTTCTCTGCCGTTATGTTTCTGTTTCTAAATAGTCTTTCCACTTCTCTAAGGACTTGATTTACTAACACTTTACTCCCATTCTGCGTCTCTGGAATAAAGACCAAAAAACCAAAGCCTATGTTTGTAGGTCTCTGGAATAAAGACCAAAAAACCAAAGCCTATGTTTGTCAGTACCACGAATAAAGTAAAGAAACACTAAATCTCATTAGAAGGTGACTACTTTCTTTGTTCAAACTGATTTTTTTTAACCTCATATCTCAATAGTCTAACACATTCATAGCCAGTATGAATTAAGCAGAGAGGAAAAAATGTAGTGTCCCCCGGGGACAGCAGGAATCAGTCCTCACATATGCATGACGTTGGCGCCGACGGAGCCAGTGCAGAGCAAATCCCCAGCTTTCAAAGAAAGCCTTTGGGATTGCTACCACGCATGCGTGGTCCCCTTCCCGCCCAAGGGTGCCATCTTGCTCAGTCAAATGACACAGCTAAAAGATGGCAAAAACAAATTAAGATGGTATGACTGCAACTCCAAGGGGAGGAGGAAGGGTTGTAAGGACTGATTCCTGCTGTCCCCGGAGAACACCTGTTACAGGTGAGTAATTACGCTTTCTCCGGGAACAAGCAGGAAGTCAGTCCTCACATATGGGACTCCCCAGCTATAGGCTACCCGGAACCTATAGCCAAAAAGGGCTCCATCATCGAGAGCCGCAAGCAGCCACAATGAAAACCCTAATCAAGGAAATAGGACCTGCGTCCTAGGAAAGTAGCACTCTGGTAGCCTGAACACAGAAGGGTTGGGGGGCAGGAGTTGCCTAAACCTCAAAAAGGTTATGAAGTACAGCCTGGCGGAAGGCACTGTCCCATCGGGACCCTATCCAGGCAGTAGTGAGCTGCGAAGGTATGAACCGAAGGCCAGGTGGCAGCCGGCAGATGTCTGCCAGAGGAACAGAATGCAGGTGAGCAACTGATGCCACCATGGCCCTGACGCTATGAGCCATAAGACGGTCTTCCATAAGCCCGGGAAATACAGTCTGCCACCCAGTATACCACTTCTGGCCAAGATAATTGAAAAAGAAGTCCAAAGACAAATACAAGAGCACATCAAAACCGCCGCTCCGCTGGACCCCTGCCAACACAGATTTAGAGAGTCCCATGGTGTCGAAACACTCCTCACCACCCTCTACAGTAACATAATTGCTGGAATTGATAACATCCGTCAAGGGTTTGTCCTCATCTTCATGGATATAGCTGCTGCATTTGACTCAGTAAGCCACGAGCTTCTCCTGAGCCGCCTTAAGGAGAAGGGTATCTGTGACACAGCACTAGAATGGTGCAAGTCATACTTGTCTGACAGATGGCAGCACATACGATCCGGGGCTTTAACATCAGAACCTTTCCACCAGAGGCAAGGCGTGCCACAAGGATCCTCCCTCTCCGCCCTGATGTTCAACATATACATGCAGCCCATCTGTAACCTCATCCGATCATTCAATGTCGACTGCTTGATATATGCAGATGATGTACTGCTCTACATGCCATTCTCAACAGAGCAGCTGGACCTCTCCCCACTGACAGATTGCTTTGATGCAGTATCCAACTGGCTCGAATCTCAAAACCTTCGAATACAGCACAAGAAAACTGAGGTCCTTTTCATTACGAGGAACCAAAACTTCACCCCGCCACCCCACTTAAAGGTTAAGGAAGCAGAGCTACAAACCAAATCCACAATCCGATACCTTGGAGTCATGATACACCAACGACTGGACATGAAGGGGCACATAAGCAACATAGCAAGAGCAATCTACCACAAAATCCGAACACTCAGGCACTTACGCTTCCTACTAGAGCCGGATGACTTCTAGACAATCTATCAAGCATTGATTATACTGCACTTTGATTATGCTAATGCAATCCTACAAGGGCTCCCACAATCCACCCTGAACCCGCTCCAACTCGTGATGAATGCTGCGGCGAGAGTTCTACATGGGCCTTCTAGGAGCGACCATGTTACGCCCATCCTGAAACATCTCCACTGGCTCCCTATACATGGCAGACTCGCTTTCAAAACCCTATTGCTGATTTTCAAGGCTATCAATGGGCTCTCCTCCACATCACTAGCAGAGCTTATCCAAACCATGTCCCCCAATAGGTCCAGAAGATCTGCAGCAGTCAACACACTGGTAATCCCGAAGGCAATAACCCAATGCACCCAGGCAACAGCAAAAAGGGCTTTCAGATTCTGTGCATCCAGATGTTGGAACACCCTACCACCCAGCATCTGGGCAATCCCTGACCTAATCCAGTTTGGGAAGGCATTGAAGCACCACCTCTTCCTCAAATACTACCTGGAAGACAGCGCTCCAATAGCCCCCTCCCCCATCTAGTACAGCCACAGCAACATACCTGCAAGCCATCCATGACGACGATTACTTTTGACATGACATGACATTGACGCCTAGATATAAATAGTTACCCCAGTTTTATCCAAGTTTTAGTACCTGTTCTTTGTAAACACAGATCAGCTTGCTGCACTGTGCTAGTCATTCTGTTTCATGTAAACCGCACTGATGTTGAATAGCGCGGTATAAGAGAGACTGTAAATAAATAAATAAATAAATAAATGTGGACAGAGTATGCTTGGCCACCGCCTCCCCCAGCTTACTGGGGTCGTAGGAAATGAAAAGCTGGGAGGCTTTCTGGTTACCTTGAGTACGTTGAATGTAGAAGGACAGAGCCCTCTTACAGTCCCAGGTATGGAGAACCACCTCTGCCCGACTGGCATGCGGCCTAGGAAAGAAAGTAGGAAGAACCACCTCCTGGTTGAGGTGGAACAAGGAGACCCCCTTCGGAAGGAACTTGGGGTGCGTGCGAAGCACCACCCTATTCTTGTAGAACCTGGTATAAGGCCTCTCCGCCACGAGGGCTTGGAGCTTACTCATCCTCCGGGCAGAAGTGAGAGCAACCAAGAAAACCACATTTCAGGAGAGATAACGGAGGTGGCATGTGGCCAATGGTTCGAAGGGCGGCCGATTGAGCTGCCCCAACACTACCATTGAGATCCCATTTGGTCGCCGGGGGATGGACCGGGGGGGGGGGGGCTTCAACAGAAATAGGCCCTTCAGAAACCGGGACAACCACTGGATGAACTGAGAGGGGCTTTCCATCCACGTGATAGTGGTTCACCGCTAGGGCACTGAGATGCAGTCTGACAGAGTTGGTCTTAAGCCCCGTCCGGGAGAGGTGGATAAAGTATTGCAATACCACAACTTCCGGACAAGAGAAGGGGGTCTACCCCTTGCTCAGCGCACCAAAGCGCAAATCTGTACCACTGAAAGGTGTACGCCCATCTGGTAGACGCTCTGCGCGAAGCCAGCAACACCTCCTCCATGACCTTTTGAAGGAGGAGCGGGGCTAGAGTCACCCTCTCAGCAGGCACACCATCAGCGAAAGTGAGCTGAGGTTGGGATGCAAAAGAGAGCCCCCTTCCTAGGAAAGGAGCTGTGGAGCTGACCCCAAAGGAATGGGGGTCTCCACCGCTAACTGTAGGAGAAACGTAAACCACGGATGCCTGGGCCATCATGGGGCTAGCAGGATGACTGAGGCTCTGTCGTGAGGGATCTTGAACAGAGCCTTGGTGATCAGAGGCATCGGGGGAAAAGCATACAGAAGACCCACCGATCATGAGACTAGAAAGGTGTCGGCTGCCACCCTGGCGGGGTGAGGCTGCCTTGAGCAAAAACGGGGCAAATGGTGATTGTCCGGCCTTGCCAACAGGTCCAGCACCGGTTCCCCCCAGGTCTGGAAAAGCCAGCTGGCTACTTCCTGGTCCAGCTGCCATTCATGCAGCTGGAGCATTCTGCTGAGTCTGTTGGCCAGCCAGTTGTCCTGGCCCGGCAGGTATACCGCCTTGAGGAGAATGCCCTGCCGGACTGCATAAGAGCACAGATCTAGGGCTTCCTGACAGAGGGCACAGGATTCCGTGCCCCCCTGTTTGTTCACATAGAACATGGCAAACTGGTTGTCCGTTTGCACCAGAACAGTCCTGTGGTCCAGGCACTGCCTGAAAACCTTTAGGGCAAGACGGATTGCACGCAATTCCAACAGATTGATCAGCTGGGCACTCTCGTCTGGGGACCAAATTCCCTATGTGCGGTATCCCTGGCAATGGCTCCCCAGCCCAGCAGGGAGGCATCTGTGGTGAGGACCCTCAAGTGGTGAGGGGTCTGGAAGGGCATCCCCACCTTCAGGTGATGGGGCGAGAGCCACCAGGTCAGGGACTGCACCAGGCGCCTGGTCACCCTGACCCTGTCCTGGAGATGTCTCGTGGCCTGGAACCACTGGTCCCTGAGGCACCACTGCACAGTTCACATGTGGAGGCAGGCATCTGGAGTGACATGGACCGTGGAAGCCATGTGCCAGAGGAGGCGCAGCAGATGCCTTGCTGGCACGGAGGGATGGTGCTTTATGTCTTTGGCTAAGGCCATGAGCTTGCTTGCCCTGTCTGCAGGCAGGAAGGCTTTGGACTGAAGGGTGTTCATCCTTGCCCCAATGAATTCCAGCTCTTGTGCAGGGCAAAGGCTGGAATTGGGGTAGTTGATAACAAACCCCAAGTGCTGCAGGACTTGGGTGGTGCGAGTTGTGGCTTGCTGCACCACGGGGGCTGTAGTGTCCCTGATGAGCCAGTCATCGAGATAGGGGAAGACAAAGATCCTCTGAAGCCTGAGGAAGGCGGCGACCACTGCAAGGCACTTTGTGAATACTCTGGGGGCTGAGGCAAGGCCAAAGGATAGCACCCTGTATTGGTAATGATTGCCCCCTACCACAAAGCGTAGGTATTGCCTGTGGCTTGGGTGGATTACGATGTGTGTGTAGGCATCCTTTAAGTCCAAGGAGCAAGGTCAGTGGAGGGTCCTGACGCCTGCAGGACCCTCCACTCGTTCTACCACAGACCATCTACCTCTTTCTTGCGGTGTCCCGCAAGGCTCGATTCTGGCCCCCTTACTGTTTAATGTCTTTCTAGCTTCCTTAGCTTTACTTATCCAACAACTAGGGATCTCAGGTTATTATTACGCCGATGATATCTTTCTTTTGTATCACACTTCACCTTCTCACCCCGATATAACCCCTCTGGAAACCTGTTTGTCTTCAGTCTCCTCTTGGCTCTCCTCCAACTATCTAGTGCTCAATGTCACTAAGACTGCTGCAATCTGGTTCACCCACAGCTCCCCCACTCTGTCACTCACTCCCTCCTTTTCGGGCACCCGCATCTCCCTAGTCTCTAAACTCCGCTATCTTGGCATTATTCTTGACAGCAACTTTACCTTCAATGATCACATTTCCCAGATCTCACAGCGCTCCTTCTTCTGTCTTCGACAAATTCATGCCGTTCGGCCATTCCTGTCCTCTCAAGCCCTCACTACCCTTCTCCTCTCTCTGGTCATAACCAGATTGGACTTTTGTAACACCATTTATGCTGGTATCCCTCAATATCAACAACATCGACTACAGTTAATACAGAACACAGCCGCTCGGATGATTTTGCACGCCTCCCCACGTGATCATATTACGCCACTCTTGCAGCATCTCCACTGGTTACCGCTGAAATTCCGGGTCTCCTTCAAGATCCTTACTTTAGTACATTGAGCCATCTATCTTGTCAAACCTCAATCTCTCTCCGATTTATTAACCTTCCACACTTCCACTCGCAGCCTTCGATCCATTCATATCAACCGCTTGCACCTCCCAGCCCCCTCCAAAGCCCATCTACAATCTACTCGGAAATCAGCCTTTTTTTATCTGGGCCCCTCCCTCTGGAACTCACTTCCCACCACCCTACGATTGGAAGAATCCTACCCCAAATTTCGTTCTCTCCTCAAAACCCATCTTTTCTCCTTAGCCTTCAATGTTTCTCTATGAGTTTCTTATGACCTCCCTCCTCTTTTTCTTGTTTAACTGTCCTTACTCCTCGCCTCCTTTGTGTCTCAGATTATTGTAACTTCCTTTTCTTTTCTGCTCCAAACCTATTATTTTATATTGTAAACCACCCCGATGTAATGGGGGGCGGTATATCAAATGTCCAATAAAGCGTAGTTACTCACCTGTAACAGGTGTTCTCCAGGAGCAGCAGGAATCAGTCCTCACTTATGGGTGACGTCGGCGCCGACGGAGCCCTCGCGGAGCAATTTTCCCCAGCTTTCAAAGAAAGCCTTTGGGAATTGCAGCGCGCATGCGCGGTCCTCTTCCCGCCCAAGGGTGCCATCTTAGCCAGTCAGATGACATAGCTAAAAAAGACAGCATAAAAATTTGCAAAAAAAGTAAAGCAGACGATTGCAACTCCAAGGGGAGGAGGGAGGGTTGTGAGGACTGATTCCTGCTGCTCCTGGAGAACACCTGTTACAGGTGAGTAACTACGCTTTCTCCAGGACCAAGCAGGAAGTCAGTCCTCACTTATGGGACTCCCAAGCTTAAGGCTACCGGAGACCCTAAGCACAAAAATGAGCTCCCTCTAGCTCAGCAGCACAGAAGGAAAGAATCTTCGCTGAATTATTACCCACCGGTAGCCCACATCCGGGATGGAGGGTAGGAGTTGCTCAGACCTCAAAGAGATTACGGAGGACTGCCTGTCCGAAAGCACTGTCCCTGCGGGACTCCCTCTCGAGACAGTAATGGACCGCAAAAGTCGGGCTCGAAGACCAAGTAGCGGCCCGGCAGATGTCTGCCAGCGGAACAGAGCGGAGGTAAGCCACTGACGTGGCCTTTGCCCGAACGCAATGAGCCGTGACTCGACCTTCCAAGGAGAGTCCGGCTGCCCCATAAGCCCAAGTGATACAGTCCGCAACCCAGATGGACAGAGTACGCTTGGAGACCGGGAGCCCCAATTTATTGGGGTCGAAAGATACAAAAAGCTGAGCAGCTTTACGGTGCTCCCACGTACGGTCAAGGTAGAAGTTCAAAGCCCTTCTACAGTCCAGGGTATGGAGGACCGTTTCAGCTCGGCTGGAGTGTGGTCTGGGAAAGAAGGTTGGAAGTACCACCTCCTGATTGATATGAAAAGGGGAGACCACTTTTGGAAGAAATTTTGGGTGAGTCCGTAGGACTACCCTATTTTTGTAGAACCGAGTGTAAGGGGGATCAGACACGAGGGCCTGCAATTCACTTACGCGTCTAGCGGAAGTGAGGGCTATCAAGAACAGTGTTTTCCAAGAAAGAAAACGGAGAGAACAGGTAGCCATAGGTTCAAAAGGCGGACAGGTGATCCGCTGTAAAACCACATTCAGGTCCCAGTCAGGCGCTGGCGGGCGCAGAGGTGGTTTAAGTAGAAGGAGACCTCTGAGAAACCTCGCTACGAGAGGGTTGTTGGAGAGAGGTCTGCCGTCCACCGGCACATGATGTGCTGAAAGAGCACTGAGGTGAACCTTGACGGAGTTGGACTTAAGTCCCAGATTAGAGAGGTAAAGCAAGTACTGCAAGACCACCGACACCGGGCAGGAGAAGGGATCCTGAGACTGTCGGGTACACCAAACGTAAAAAACACCCCATATAATGGCGTAGCATTTGCGGGTAGAAGGTCGTCGCGAAGCTAGGACGACCTCCTCCACCTCTGCCGGCAGGAGAAGGGGAGCGAGGACTACCCTCTCAGCAGCCAGGCCATGAGGTTGAGAGACCTGAGGTTGGGGTGTAGCAGAGACCCCTGATCCTGAGTGAGGAGATCCGGTTGTAACCCCAGAGGGAATGGATCCTCCACCGCTAATTGCAGCAGGAGCGGAAACCACGGCTGTCTGGGCCAGCGAGGGGCCACCAGGATCATGAAGGCTTTGTCTCGGAGAACCTTGAAAAGAGTCCGAGAGACTAGCGGGATGGGAGGGAAAGCGTACAGAAGGCTCCCCGACCATGATAGTAGAAAAGCGTCCGCCGCAACCCGAAGGGGGTGTGGCTGACAAGAGCAGAAGCGAGGAAGTTGCCGGTTGTGAGGACTGGCAAAGAGATCCACCGTGGGGAGGCCCCACTTTAGAAAGAGCTTCTGAACTACCAAGGGATCCAGACGCCACTCGTGCGGCTGGAGGATCCTGCTGAGTTTGTCCGCCAGGTAATTCTCTTGGCCTGGGAGATAAACTGCCTTGAGGAGAATGCCGTGACTGACGGCCCAAGAGCAGAGCCTCTGTGCCTCCCGGCAGAGGAGGAAGGAGCCCGTGCCCCCCTGCTTGTTCACGTAGAACATGGCAACTTGATTGTCCGTCTGGACAAGGACGGACTGGTGAGAAGTCAGGTGGGAGAAGGCCTTGAGAGCCAGGCGGATCGCCCTGAGCTCCAGGAAGTTGATCTGCTGAGCAGACTCCCACGTGGACCAGAGGCCCTGAGTACGTGCCCCTTGGCAATGCGCTCCCCAGCCCAGGAGGGATGCATCTGTTGTCAGCACCCGGGCCGGCTGAGGTGACTGGAAAGGCATTCCGAATATCAGGTTCGGCTGCTGAAGCCACCACCGGAGAGACGAGATCAGCGGCTCGGAGACGCGCACTAGGTCTGCTAGGCCGCCTGTGGCTTGTCGCCACTGCTGGCGGAGACACCATTGAGCAGGCCGCATATTCAGGCGGGCATTGGGGGTCACATGGACGGTGGAAGCCATATGGCCGAGTAGTCTCAGGAAGCGCCTGGCGGAGACCAGGGGCTGGCTGCGAAAACGGTCGGCTAGGTCCATGAGCCGTTGAGCCCTGTCGAGCGGTAGGTACGCTCGTGCCTGAGGAGTGTGCAGCCTTGCGCCGATGAACTCGAGATCCTGTGAGGGGAGCAAAGTGGACTTTGCGAAGTTTATAACAAAGCCCAAGTACTGCAGAAGTCACCGTGCGGCGTGTGGCGTTGGTGACTTCCGGAGCGGACGCTGCTCTGATGAGCCAGTCGTCGAGGTACGGAAAGACATATAGGCCGTGAAGCCGGAGATGGGCCGCCACCACCGCGAGACATTTTGTGAAGACTCGCGGTGCGGAGGACAGGCCAAAGGGCAGTACTCTGTACTGGTAATGATTTCCTGCCACCACAAACCTTAGGTATTGGCGGTGGCTTGGGTGGATGAGGATGTGCGTGTAGGCATCCTTTAGATCCAAGGAGCATAGCCAATCTCCCTGCTGGAGGTAGGGCAGAAGGATTCCAAGGGTAAGCATTTTGAACTTCTCCCGCACAAGGAACTTGTTGAGGTTGCGCAAGTCCAGGATGGGTCTGAGGCCTCCCGTTCTCTTTGGTATTAGAAAATACCTGGAATAAAAGCCTTGACCTTTTAGGTGGTGGGGCACCGGTTCCACCGCCTGTTCCTGTAGAAGACCTGCTAACTCCTGAAGGAGTAATTCCCTGTGCAGAGGGGGTCGTGAAGGTTCTCCCGGAAAATAGGAGGGAGGGACCTGGTGGAAGTGGAGAAGATAGCCTTCTCGCACGACTTGAAGCACCCAGGCATCTGAGGTGATGCTGGACCACCTGTGGGCGAAGTGAACCAGCCGGCCTCCGGTGCTGGGAGGAACCAGCGGGGGGGGAGAGGCTATGCTTAAGGAGTCAAAAACCCCCACCCTGCTGAGCAGGAGCTGGTGGTGCAGGCTTGGGGGCTTGCTGCCTACGGGACCCGTTACCCCGTCCCTTGGCCTGCTGGCCCTGTTGGGGAGCTGCAGGGGCCTGATAATGGGGGTATTGTTTGTAGGCAGCCGCCTTCCTCGGGTAAAAGGACTTTTTACCCGAGCCCTTCTTTTTCTGGGAAGGGGCGGAGGTCTTCCTAGAAAGCCTGGTCCTGGTGAGAGTCTCCGTCTCAATTTGTGCAGCCTTTTCAGCCATGGGCTTGCCAAAGAGGTTTTCGCCTCGGCAGGGGACATCGACCAACTTGTCCTGCACCCAGGGCTCAAGGTCAGACGACTGAAGCCAAGCCTGTCGGCGGGCACCGATGCCGGCTGCGGCCACTCGAGCCGATGCTTCAAAGCCATCATAGGCTGCTCGGGACATGAATTTTGAGCATTCCCGAATGCCAGTGGACAAGGCCAGGAACCTCCGCAAGGGTTCCTCGGACAAACCAGCGGAGAATCCGGCTAGCTCTTTAGCCAGGTCTCGGAGATACATGCCCATGTATAGCTGGTAGGTCTGGACACGACACGCAAGCATAGAGCCCTGGAAACACTTCTTACCAAGGCCATCCAGGTTACGGGCCTCCCTGCCAGGAGGCACCGAGGAGTGCATCTTCTGGCTCTTAAGACGATGCATGGCCGATTCCACTACCATGGAATGGTGTGGTAGCTGTGCTTTTTGGAAGCCAGGGCTCTTGCGGACTCGATAGATAGAATCGACTCGCTTGCTCAGGACCGGCGAGGTGGCCGGACTCTCCCACATGCGGAAGAGTAGTCGTTCCAGCATAGGAGGAACCGGTACAGTAAAGTGTTCCCTTGCGGGAGAGTCATACTGGAGGGCGTCGAGCTCTTCGGCTCGAGGCTCCTCCTCGGGGTCCGCAGGGAAGGCCAAAGCCTTGGCCATATCCCTGACGAAGTCCGAGAACCGGGCATCCTCCGGGGGGGACTGCTTCCGAGGTTCGGACTCCGGTGAGTCCGAGGGGACACACCGAGTCCGGAAAGAATCAGGCGACTCTTCCTCTTCAGACTCCCAGACCGACTCCGACGAGGACTCGGTGGGGTCGGCCCGGGCAGGGCGCGGCGCCTGCCGCCCCGACGCCGAGGGAGTCGGCGTCGGCGACCTCGGTCCCGAACGGGAGGCCGAGGGTGACCTCGACCGAGGATCGACTCGAGTTCGCATCAACTCGAGGATCGGCTCGGTCTCCGGGGTCGACTTGGACGTCGACGTCCCGGCGGTCGGGGCAGCGACGCCAGCGAAGCCAGGGAGCAGTGCCCGCTGCTGGTCCATGAAGGCAGACAGTCTGCTCTCCAAGGCCGTCAACCTGAGTCCGAGCTCAGGTGACCCAGCAGCCCCCGACTCGGGCCCCGACGGCGTCGGGCCCGACGTCGGCTGTCGCGGAGGCGAGTCCAGGAGGACCACAGGACTAACCCGAGCAGGCAGCTCCGACTCCAGGCGAGGTCGCTTCGGGAGGTGCTCCTTCTCCAAGGACCCGGGACGGCTATCGGGGCTATGCGACCTGGCCCTCGCGGAGCCAGGAGCGTCCACCGACGCCGCCCTCGCGGGTTTCACCTTTCGTCGACGGTCCCCGGAGGGAGAACCCCTGTCGGAGGAACTCCGGCGACGGTCCGAGCTGGAACCTTTGGACGCGGAGGCCTCCGACGAGGTCCGGGTACGGCTGGGGTCAGCGAAGATCCTATCCCGCTGATGCCGCCGACTTCTCAACGCTTTGGAGGACATTTTGCCGCAGGGCCCACAGATCATTTCTTCATGATCCGGGCCCAGGCAGCGGAGGCAAAAGTCGTGTGTGTCAGTTAGTGACATATTTCGGTCACACTGACCACACCGCTTGAAACCACTGGCAGCCATCGGGGGAAAAAGGGCCCCGGCGAGGTCAAAGGACCGGGCTGCCAGGGAAAAACCGAAAACGAAAACTGACTAAGTCAGAAAAACCGAAAAGAAGAAGAGGACTCGTGACCGGCGTCGCGAGTCCGGGCGGGAAAAAGACCGGCGTCGAACCGAAGGAAAAAGAATAAAATTATGAAGAAATATCAACTTTTTCGCGGGGACAAGACGGGGACGTCTGTAGGGCTCCGCGGAAAAAAGAAGACTGGCTAAGATGGCACCCTTGGGCGGGAAGAGGACCGCGCATGCGCGCTGCAATTCCCAAAGGCTTTCTTTGAAAGCTGGGGAAAATTGCTCCGCGAGGGCTCCGTCGGCGCCGACGTCACCCTTAAGTGAGGACTGACTTCCTGCTTCGTCCTGGAGAAACAATAAACCTCAGTCCTGACGAGCGAGAGGCTGAGTTCGACCTCAGCTGAGGATCGACTCGGGCCCGCAAGGCCTCGAGGATCGGCTCGGCCTCCGGGGTCGACTTTGACATCGAGAGCCCTGTGGTCGGGGCGGAGGAATCGGACCTGCCGGACATAAGCGCCCGCTGCTGTTCCATGAAGGCAGTGAAACTGCACTCCAAGGCCGCCATCCTGGACACCAGTCCCGGAGGCTCCGCAGCCCCTGACTCAGACGCTGACACGCTCGGGCACGAAGCTGGTTCTCCCGGAGGGGTGTCCTCTACTAGGACAGTATGTACTTGCCTAGGCCGATCCGTGATCCCTGCGAGGAACCTTGGCTGGGCGCTCCTTCTCCGACAGCTCGGGTAGGCGCTCGGGGCTCCATGACCGGCCCTGAGAGGAGCCAAGGCGCTCAGAACCGTCGAGAGTCCTGCCTTTGGTGGTTTCTTCCTTCTCTTTGGTACCCTCGAGGGAGACCCTGACGACGCTTGGGATTGGAGTGCTCCTCCCAAGGCATGGAGGCCTCGAACGAGGTCCTGGCTCTCGGAGGCATGGGGGAGTCAGGAAAAATCTTAACATGCTGCTGCTGGCGGCTCCTCAAGGCCTTTACACAGGAGGCAGCAGTCATGCGTATCGGTGAGGGACATGATTTTCCCGTACTGATCGCACTTTTTGAACCCACTGGTAGCCATGAGGGTAAAAAGGACCCCAGCAAGGTCGAAGACCCTTCGGGCTGCCAGCGAGGGAAAAATGGGTGCAAAAACGCCCCGAGAAAGAAAAATCAAAACTTAGAAGAGGAACCAACCCAATACTGAGATACCAAGCCCGGAAGCAGGAAGGGTACCGGTGTGAACCGGAGAAAGCCAAAAGGCACGAAAAAAAATCAACTTTTCCAGGAACAATACTGACTACGTCTGATGGGTTCCGCAGAAAAAGAGAGACTGAATAAGATGGCACCCTTGGGAGGGAAGGGGACCAAGCATGGGTGGTAGCAATTCCCAAATGCTTTCTTTGAAAGCTGGGGATTTGCTCTGCACGGCTCAGATGGCGTCGACATCACCCATATGTGAGGACTGACTTCCTGCTTGTTCCCAGAGAACACCTGTTACAGGTGAGTAACTACGCTTTCTCTGGGAACAAGCAGGAAATCGGTCCTCACATATGGGACTCCCCAGCTACAGGCTACCAAATCCTATAGACAAAAAAGGGCTCCCTCATGGAGAGCCACAAGCAGTAACAATGAAGTCCGTATAATGGACCAAATAGGACCCCTGTGTCTGATGAAATTAGCACTCCGGTAGCCTGAACACAGAAGGGTCAGAGGATGTCTTGCCCCAGAAAAGGTTACGGAGCATGGCCTGGCCGAAGGCACTGTCCTGTCGGGACGCTCTAGCCAAGCAGTAATGAGATGAGAAGGTATGGACTGAAGACCAGGTGGCGGCCCAGCAGATGTCTGCTAGCGGGACCGAACGCAGGTTGGCTACTGAGGTCGCCATAGCCCTGACCCGGTGTGCCATGACCCGACCTTCCAACGGAAGTCTCGCTCCTCATAGGCCCGGGCAATACAGTCCGCCACCCATGTGGACAGCGTACGCTTGGACACCACCTCCCCCAGCTTACTGGGGTCATAGGAAACGAAAAGCTGAGAGACTTTTCAGTGGCCTTGAGTGCGTTGGATATAGAAGGACAAGGCCCTCTTAAAGTCCAAGGTATGGAGGACCGTCGCTGCCCGACTGGCGTGCGGGCTGGGAAAGAAGGTAGGGAGAACCATCTCCTGATTGAGATGGAAAGAGGACACCACCCTCAGAAGGAATTTGGGATGTGTGCGAAGCACCACCCTATTCTTGTAAAACCTGGTGTAAGGCACCTCAGTCACGAGGGCCTGGAGCTCGCTTACCCTGGAAAACCCCCTTACAGGAGAGACAGCGAAGGTGGCAAGTAGCCAGGGGCTCGAATGGTGGTAGGGTGAGCTGCCCCAACACCACATTGAGATCCCATTCATTCGCCCGTAGGCAAACCGGGGGCTTAGACAGGAAATAAGCCCCATAGGAAGTGGGACACACTGGATGGGCCAAGAGGGGCTTCCCATCCACCTAATGGTGGTTTGCCGCTAGGGCACTGAGGTGCACCCAAACAGAGTTAGACTTGAGCCCCGCATGAGAGAGGTGGAGCAGGTATTGCAACACTGTGACCACTGGGCAAGAGAAAGGATCGGCCCCCCCCGCTCAGTGCACCACAGTACAAATCTACACAGAAGGGCTGTCAGGTAAGGTTTGCCTCTTTGCGGATGATACCAAAATCTGCAATAGAGCAGACACCCAGGAAGGTGTAGATAACATGAGGAGGGATCTAGCTAAGCTTGAAGAATGGTCTAGAATTTGGCAGCTGGGATTTAATGTTAAAAAATGTAAGGTCATGCATTTGGGCTGCAGCAATCCAAGGGAGCAATATAGTATAGGGGGTGAAATACTTTTGTTCACTAAAGAACAGCGGGACCGCGGTGTGGTTGTGTCTGATGATCTTAAAGTAGCTAAACAGGTAGAAAAGGCGACAGCAAAAAGCTAGAAGGATGCTTGGGTGCATACGGAGAGGAATGGCTAGCAGAAAAAAAGGAGGTGATAGTGCCTCTGTATAAGTCTTTGGTGCGACCTCATTTGGAGTATTGTGTGCAATTCTGGAGACCGCACCTTCAAAAGGATATAAACAGGATGGAGTCAGTACAGAGGGTGGCTACTAAAATAGTTAGTCCTTCATTATAAAGCATATGAGGACAGACTTAAGAATCTTAATATGTACACCTTAGAGGAAAGTTGGAATAGAAGTGATATGATTGAGACGTTTAAATTCCTCCATGGCATAAATGCACAGAGGAAGAGCCTCTTTCGATTGAAAGCAAGCTCTGCTATGGGGGGACATGTGATGCGGGTGAAAGGGGATATATTCAGGAGTGATATGCGGAAATATTTCTTTACGGAAAGAGTGGTGGATCTGTGGAATAGTCTCCCAGTGGAGGTGGTAGAGATGAGGATGGTATCTGAATTCAAAAAAGCATGGGACAAACCCAGAGGATCTCTAAAGGAAAAGAGGGGACTGTTGTAGAAGTTGATATGGAAGGAAAGACTAGATAGACCATGTGGTCTTTTTCTGTCGTCATTTTTCTATGTTTCTGTGTTAAAGGCATAGGCCCGTCTGATAGATGCCTTACATGAGGCTAGCAGAACGTTCTCCACCTCTCTAGGGAGGTGCAGCAGGGCCAAAGTCACCCTCTCAGCCGCCACGCCGTCAACGAGAGGGAACAGAGGTTGGGATGCAGGAGAGAGCCCCCCTCCTGGGAAAGGAGTTGGGGGGGCGGACCCTAGGGGTATGGGGTCCTCCACCACCAGTTGCAGGAGCAGTGGAAGCCATTGTTGCCTGGGCCACCTTGGAGCTACCAAGATGACCGAGGCCCTGTCACGGAGAGTCTTGAACAGAGTCCTGGTGATCAGTGGCATCGGAGGGAAAGCGTACAGATGTCCCTCTGACCTTGAGACCAGGAAGGCATTGGCGGCCACCCTGGCAGGGTGAGGCTGCCAGGAGCAAAAGTGCTGATTGTCCGGGCTTGCAAAAAGGTCCATCACCGGTTCCCCCAGGTACGGAAAAGTCTACTGGCTACCCCTGGGTCCAGCTGCCACTCGTCCAGCTGGAGAATCCTGCTATCAGCCAGCAAGTTGTCTTGGCCCAGCAGGTATACCACTCTGAGGAGGATGCCCTGTTGGACTGCATAAAAGCATAGATCTAGGGTTTCCTGGCAGGGGGCATGGGACCCCGTGCCCCCCTGCTTGTTCACAAATAACATGGCCACCTGGTTGTCCATCTGAACTAGGACTGACTGGTGGCCTTGGCGATAATGAAAAGCCTTCAGTGCGAGAAGAATGGCTCGCAGCTCCAGGAGGTTGATATGCTGAGCACTCTCGTCTGGGGACCAAGTGCCCTGGGTGCAGTAGCCCTCGCAATGGGCTCCCCAGCCCAGCAGGGAGGCATCTGTGGTGAGAATCCTCAAGTGGTTGGGGGTCTGGAAAGGCATGCCTGCCTCCAAGTGCTGGGGTGACAGCCACCAGATCAGGGACTTTACCAGCTGTCGGGTCACTCGGACTCTGTCCTGGAGATGGCCCGTGGCCTGGGGCCATTGGTCCCTGAGGCACCATTGTGCTGTTGCATATGGAGGTGGGCGTCTGGAGTGACATGCACCGTGGAGGCCATGTGCCCGAGAAGGTGCAGAAGATGCCTGGCTGGCACCGAGGGACAGTGCTGTATATCCCTGGCTAGCGCCATGAGTCTGTCTGTCCTGTCTGCGGGCAGGAAGACTTTCGACCGAAGGGTGTTGATTCTTGCCCCAATGAATTCCAGCCCTTGCGTCGGACAAAGGTTTGACTTGGGGTAGTTTATAACAAAGCCCAAGTGTTGCAAGACCTGGGTTGTGTGTGTCATAGCCTGCTGCAGTTTGGGGGCTGTAGTGACCTTGATGAGCCAGTTGTCGAGATAGGGGAAGACAAATATTCCCTGAAGCCTGAGAAAGGCGGCGACCACTGCCAGACACTTTGTGAATGCACTGGGGGCCGAGGCAAGACCAAAGGGAAGCACCTTGTACTGGAAATGATTGCCTCCCACCACAAACCATAGGTATTGCCTGTGGTTTGGGTGGATTAGGATGTGAGTATAGGCATCCTTTAGATCTAAGGAGCATAGCCAGTCTTCCTGGCAGAGGTAAGGCAGCAATATTCGAAAGGAGAGCAACTTGAACTTCTCCCTCACCAGGAATTTGTCAAGGTTGCGCAGGTCGAGGATGGGCCTTAGGCCCCGTCCTCTTTGGCACGAGGAAGTACCTGGAGTAGAACCCCTTGCACTTGAGGTGGTGGGGCACCGGTTCCACCGCTGGGTCCTCGAGAAGACCCTCCAACTCCTTCAGAAGAATGTCCCGGTAGAGGGGAGACCTGAGGGACTCTCCTGGGTAGTAGTGTGGAGGTACTTGGCTCAGATGGAGGAGGTAACCCTCCCTGACCACCTTTAATGCCCAGGAGTCGGTGGTTATAGCTCCCCACCTGTGGGCATAAAGGGTGAGGCGACCCCCCGTAGGCTGCTGATCTCCATGTGGGAGAGGGGCTATGCTGTTTGAGTCAAAAACTCCCTCTAGGCTGGGCTGGAGCCAGAGCAGGAGCTTCGGAGCCTTCTACTTACGCAGGCCATGCCCATCCCTTGGCCTGCTGCCTTTGGCTGGGGAGGCCTGATAAGGGGGGTAGTTTTGGTAAGCAGTGGACTTCCTCGGGTAAAAAGGCTTTTTTACCCAAGCCCTTCTGTCGGGGAGGGACAGTTGTCTTCTTGGAGAGCCTAGTCCTCGTCATGAACTTGGTTTCCAGTTCTGTGGCCTTATCGGTCATGGGCTTGCCGAAGAGGTTCTCCCCCTGACACGGCACATCGATCAACTTGTCCTGTACCCATTGATCGAGGTCGGACGACTGGAGCCAAGCTTGACGGCATGTACCGATGCACGCTGCGGCTACCTGGGCCGCCGACTCGAAACCATCATAGGCCGCTCGAGACATAAATTTGTAGCACTCACGGACAGCTTTGGACAGGCTCCTGAAGCGCTGCAAAGATTCCTTGTAGAGACCAGCTGAGTACCTGGTCTCTCAGGTACATACCCATGTACAGCAGGTAGGCCTGGATCTGGCAATTCAGCATCGAGCCCTGGTAACACTTTCTGCCAAGAGCATCCAAGGTGCGGGCCTCCCTGCCGGGGGGCACCGAGGAGTGCGTCTTCTGACTCTTCAGTCGACGCATGGCCGACTCTACAATCATGAAGTTGTGCGGCAGCTGTGACTTCTGAAACCCAGGGCTCCGGCAGACTCGATACATTGAGTCGAGCTGCTTGCTGACCACCGTCACAAATGCCGGTGTCTCCCACATGCGGAACATAAGC
The DNA here is from genome assembly GCA_033557465.1 of Ichthyophis bannanicus. Lineage (NCBI taxonomy): Eukaryota > Metazoa > Chordata > Amphibia > Gymnophiona > Ichthyophiidae > Ichthyophis > Ichthyophis bannanicus. Next base: position 126,293,818 of record CM066047.1, read on the forward strand.
CGCTCCAGGATGGGAGGAATGGGCACCATAAGCGATTCCTGGGGAGGAGCCTCGTATTGGAGGATCCCGAGCTCATCGGCCCGAGGATCCTCCTCAGACTCGGTAAGAAAGGCCAAGGACATGTCTTTGACGAAGTCTAAGAAACCCATATCCTCCGGTGGGATTCTTCTCCGAGGTTCAGAGACCAGGGAATCGGAAGGGACATCTTGGTGCCGACGGGTGTCTGGGCACTCCTTGTCCTCGGTCTTCCAATCGGAATACTCTGAGGAGGACTGGTGTTCCTTGGGTCTCGAGGGCACCGGCGCCATACGCCCCAAGTCTGGGAGACTGAGTGCGACCTCGGCCGAGGATCTACTTGAGCCCGCATGGCCTAGTGGATCAGCTCGGCCTCCGGGGACATCTTCAATGTCGAACGCCCGGTGGTCGGGGTGGAGGAGCCAGACGTACCAGACATCAGCACCCATTACTGGTCCAAGAAGGCAGTCACACAGCGCTCCAAGGCCGCCATCCTGGAAGCCGGTCCCGGTGGCTCTGCAGCCTTCAGCACGGGCACCGAGGGACTTGGGTCCGACGCCGGCTCCCCAGGAGGGGAATCCTTGACGAGGACTGTACCTACCTACCGAGGCCAGTCCGCTACTGGATCCTTCCAAGAGATCTTGGCCAGCCGCTCCCTCTCTGACAACTCGGGCGGATGTCCTGGGCTCCATGACTGGGCCCGGGAGGATCCCGGCCGATCAGAGCCATCCAAGGACGCCGCTTTTGAGGGCTGCTTCTTCCTCTTCAGTTCCCTCGAGGGAGACCCCCTCTCCAAGGACCCACGACGATGCTCGGGTTCAGAGTGCTCCTCCCTAGGTTTCGAGGCCTCAGATGAGGTCCTGGTTCTCGGAGGCATCGGGGAGTCGGGAAAAATTTTGTCATGCTGCTGCTGACGGCTCCTCAAGGCCTTGGAAGGCATTTTCTTACAAAGGCCCCAGACCGCCGGATCGTGGTCCAGGCCGAGGCACTGGAGGCAGCAGTCATGTGTATCAGGGACATGATCTTACCACACCGATCACACTTCTTGAAGCCGCTGGTAGCCATGGGGGGAAAAGGAACCCCAGCAAGGTCGAAGATCCTTTGGGTTGCCAGCGAAGAAAAAGGGCGCAAAGACTCTAAAAGAAAGTAAAACAAAGTAAAAAGAATCGATCCCGATACCGAGGCACTGAGGTCAGGGTGGGAAAGGTACCGGTGCAAGACTGGAGACGAGTAAAACACTCGAAAAAAAAAATCAACTTTTTCCGGGGGAAAAAACAGACGTTGTCTGGTGGGCTCCATGGAAAACAAAGGAGACTGAGCAAGATGGCACCCTTGGGCGGGAAGAGGACCACGGATGCATGGTAGCAATCCCAAAGGTTTTCTTTGAAAGCTGGGGATTTGCTCCACGCGGGCTCTGTTGGCGCCGACATCACCCATATGTGAGGACTGACTTCCTGCTTGTTCCCGGAGAATAAACTATTCCATGATTACTTTGCTTAATGTATATACTGATTTCAAAACGGTATCCAAACCATTATTTTACTGACATTTAAACCATCCTTACTAAAAAATGAAAAATGTTTTGTTCTATTTATCATAAAATGCCTTGTTTCTCTACTCCTCACTGTCCATCAGAGGTTCTTCCATTCATCCTTCATGTTTCTCAGCATATGACTAAGGGTTTAATGCTCTCTTTTGTAGAATATTAGGCTTGCCTTCACTGTGAAATCTCATCAAGTAACCAGAAATAGTAGTGTCAATAGTAAAGTGTAATTACTCACCCCTAAGCAGGTGTTTTCTGTGAACAGCAGGAATATGTCCTCACATATGGGTGACATTTCCCAATGGAGCTTTGCACAGGAACGCTCCCCAGCTTCCACCGGAAGCTTTTGGGAGCCTCCATCGCACATGTGCGCCTACCACCTTCCTGCCTGCTGCAGTGCCATCTTATCCTCAGTATAATACAAAAGCTAGTATCCAAAAATAAGGGGAGGTTGGAGGGTTGTGAGGACATTTATCAATATGCCTGTTTAATGTACATTATCAAGTTTACGTTACAATGTAAACCACTTTGACTAAATGATAAAGCAGTATAAATAAAAACCATTAGATAAATATTCCTGCTATTCACGGAGATCACCTGCTACAGGTGAGTAACTATACTTTCTCCATGAACAAGCAGGAAGTAGTCCTCACTTATGGGACTCCCAAGCTACAGGCTACTGAACACGAAAACAGCCCAACTGGGGCAAAAGAACTGGAAGAAACAGCATGTGATCCCACTTCTGGACTCAACCAATTCAATGTCCACAGCAAACATCAACATCAGGATGACTCTTTCAATAGCCTGGACAGACAGAAGGGCCTGTAGAAAGGAGTTGAACCTAAATTTCAAACAGATGCCAGAGTACATTTTGGTCGAAGTTACTGTCATGCTGGGAATCCCCAATCCAGACAGTAGTGGGCTGTGAAAGCGTGGAGAGAGGACCACATGGCAGCCCTTCAAATCTCCTCCGTGGAGACTGAGTGCAGATTGGCCACGGATCTAGTCATGGCCCAGACATTGTGGGACGTGACATGACCCTCGAAGCTTAGTCCTACTTGAGCATAGGCAAAGGATATGCAATCCGCTACCCAAATGGACAGCATACGTTTGGAAACAGCCACACCCAGCCTGTTGGGGTCATAGGAGACGAACAGCTGTGTGCAGCGATGGTGCGGACTGGTCCGCTCAAGGTAGAAGGCCAGCACACATTTATAGTCCAACATGTGTAGCTGGACCTCCGCTCTGTTGGCATGAGGCCGAGGAAAGAAGGTGGGCAGTACCACTGACTGGTTGAGGTAGAAAGCTGAGACCACCTTGGGCAAGAAGCGCAGGTGGGCGTGGGGCATCACTCAGTTATGGTGGAACCTCGTGTACAGCGAATAAGCCACCAGAACCTGAAGCTCACTGACTCGGTGAGTCAAAGTGAGAGCCACAAGAAATTTCTTCCAGGTCAGAAATTTCAGTGGACAGGTAGCAAGTGTCTCAAAAGGCACTAACAACTATCCCAGGACCACATTCAGCTCTCACGTCACTGGCAGGGGCTTAACTGTACTGTACTGTATCTGTTTATACTGAGTGATAAGGAACGTTAGGACTGTATCCCTATTTTGTTAAAGTAATAAGAAACGCTGTACCCCAACCCATCTATCCCTGCTAGACTGTTGGTACCCAACAACTACCTTGCCGGCCTACACTAACTCATCTCTAGGCCAGCTGCCTTTACTTCACCCCACACTGCGCCACTCGAATCCAAAATCCAAGTATTTCTGGCAGACATAAAATGGAGCCTGCTCACACCTTCCTGATTTTGTGCATGTGTATACTAACATCTTCATATAGAACCATCTCACACTCACAATACTGCATTCCTCTACTATATACACCAATCTACCTTCTCCACCCCCCCCTCCATTACCCATCCTGCATCAATACATCTTAAATCCTATCACCACCACACAAACACCAAGTAAATTACCCCAACGACACACCCATATCAAAGGGAACAAATCTCAAAAACACCCTAAAACCAAAGCAAAGAACACTATTGGATCTCAAATACAACTCACACGAACCACACACCAAGAACATCACACATGTAACATTATCCTTATTAATGCTAGGTCAATAAGGAATAAAACGCATATTATCCACAACATTCTAACTGACGAACAACCAGATATCCTATGCATAACAGAAACATGGCTCACTGACTCAGACTCTGCAACAATGAACCAAATACAGAAGCACGGATACCAACTATACAACTGCCCACGCATCAACAGAAGAGGAGGCGGAGTCCTTATAGCAGCCAAAACCAGCCTTCAACTCACAACCACATCTACGGTCACAAATCCAGATCTTGACCTACTTAAAGTTGAGAGCATGGCATTATCCATCTGCCTAATCTATCGACCTCCCTCACCACAGCACGAAACACTAGCCACAGCACTAGAAACCATCACATCCACACAAAGCAAAAAATTCCAGATCATCCTCGGAGATTTGAACCTAGCATCAATTCCTCCGTCCCACACGGACTCCTTCTATGAAGCCATCGACCAATTGGGTTTCCAACAAATAATAAGCAACCCCACACACGATAAAGGAAACATCCTAGATATGATTTTCATACCCAGAAATCCACAACAAAGCAATGAACCACCTATAATAAACATAACTCAAGTACCATGGTCAGACCACCACCAAATCAACTGTAAACTTAAACTACAGTGCCAACCCAAAAACTCAAAGGAGATGAGAATGACCAACCCCATTAGGAAATTCAGCAAACTCAACGAGGAACACCTCATAAGCACCATTGCATCCCACATAAACCTAGATTCCACAGACCTAGACGAACTAACTAACAGATGGAACACACACATCCAAAATACATCTAACCCAACTCTGAAACACACATCAAACCCACATAAGATCAACTCGGAACCCTGGTACACAGGAACTCTAATAAAATCAAAAAGGGAGCTCCGTAAAATAGAGAGAAAATGGAGACAAACCAAATCCTCCGATCTCAAAACTAAATACATGGCCCATCTCGCAAAATACAAAGACGACGTGAACAATGCAAAAAAATTACATCACACCAACATCCTAAACAAGGCAATCAATCGCCCACGAGAGTTATTTGAACTAGTCAAATCACTAACCAAAACCGACCAAAATGCCAACCTCAACAAATCCATCAAGGTCCAAACACTGGCAGACCACTACGCGACCAAACTGACGGCCCCTGGTCCTCCACCCCCCCCACCAACACCACAAATCAGAAGTGAGAACAACACAACGCAAAACCAGCTATGGGAGCACTTCCACAAAATAGGAACCAAGCAAATCACAGCCATTGTCACAAGCCTGAAAAGCACCACCTCCCCACTAGATCCCTGTCCTGCATCCTGGATCAAGGCAGTGAAACAAGACATAGCACCTCACATAGCACACATAGTTAACCTATCCCTACAACAAGGAATCATGCCCTCAGAACTAAAGAAATCAGTCATTAGACCGATCCTAAAAAACACTACACTCAACGGAGAAGACCCAGCCTCCTACCGTCCCATATCAAGTATCTCATTCCTGGCAAAGATCATAGAAAAAACGGTCCTTCTACAACTCCAAGACCATCTGACTGACAGTGCTCCTCTTGATGACCAGCAATATGGCTTCAGGCAACATCATGGAGTTGAAACCCTGTTACTAGTTCTACTTAACAACCTCCTAAAGGGCCTTGAAAACAAAAAGAAAATGTACATTCTTGTATTCATTGACATCTCAGCTGCCTTTGATACAGTTAATCATGGGACCCTCATAAATAGGATAAAATCAATAGGAATAACCCCACTAAAATGGTTCTCATCCTACATCTCAAATCGAACACAACAGGTTCAATTCAACGGAGAAAAAGCAGAATCTTTCTCACAAACACAGGGAATCCCCCAAGGCTCTGCTCTCTCAGCACTTCTGTTTAACATATATATGCAGCCACTATGCAAAATTTTCTCACGGCACGAAATTAATTACCACATCTATGCCGATGATATCATGCTATACACACAACTAGACACTAAAAACCCAGACTACAACCCACTGGAGACATGTATCGGAGAGATGCAAGACTGGTTACAACAAAGTAGTATGTCAATTAATCACAAAAAAACCGAAGTAATGTATATCTCCAAAGAACCGAATTTTGACCCTCCCACATCAATAACACTATGTAACAACACTTACCAAACAAAAAAGAAATAAAGTATCTAGGAGTCACATTTGACTGTGACCTAAAGATGGAAAAACACCTCCGAAAGACCAACAGAGCAGTTTTCCACAAGCTTAGAGTGCTCCAACCCATTCGGAATATTATTGATCCCCAAGACTTCAGAACAGTGGCCCAAGCACTCATCATGCCACATTTTGACTACTGCAACGCCATCCTACAAGGTTTACCTAAAAAAACCCTAAACATATTACAAATGGCACAAAATGTAGCTGCCAGGGTCATAATGAAGAAAAATCTAAGTGACCACATCACACCAGTACTAATTCAATTACACTGGCTACCCATAACAGCTCGCACAAAATACAAAATACTAACAACCACCTTCAAACTCATCCACAACTTAGCACCTTCCTTCCTCAACAACCTAGTAAGATTGCAACCTCCTACCCGAAACAGAAGAACCCACAATTCCAACATCCTTCACACTCCAACAGATATAAGATCTGCCAAAGCTAACACCAGCCACAGGGCTTTCTCATATGCGGCGCCAACACTGTGGAACCAACTCCCACCAGAACTACGAGCTAGCAATGACCTTCTAGACTTCAGAAAGAAACTCAAAACGCACATTTTCCAATCACATTTCAACCTGAACTAAACCCACAGATGGAGCAGCCCCTGACCACTCTGTCCAAGAAGATTATCCTGTATATATGTATTTATGTATATATGTAAATGAACTCCCCCATAGCTAAGAAGTGTTAACTCTGTATGATGTGCTTTTCTGACAATCTGTATGTAAACAAAATTTGTACCTGCCTTGATTCGGCAGTTTCACAATAGTAATCCTACCCACTTCTGATCGCTGGAAGGAGCGGGCTACAAATGCTTGCTAAATAAATAAATAAAATAACTGGAGGCTTCAATAGGAGCAGACCCTGCATGAAGAGGGCCACAAGTGGCTGAGCGGAGATAGGCTTTCCTTCGAAGTCCTGGTGATAGGCCTCAATGGCACTCCGGTGCACTCTAAGAGACTTGCAGCCCAAAGTGGAGAGATGCAGGAGGTACTCCAGCAAGTCCTCCACCGAGCAGGAGAAAGGGTCCAGCACATGCACTGATGCCTACTACTACCACCACTCTGCCCACTCACTCAAAAAGAGTTGTATGTGGCTTGCATCATATACTTGGACACGTTCTTCCCGTGGCCAACCAGGAAATGGAAGACCTCCAGATGCTCTGTTGGGTTGAGGGGGCTAAGTTCGCCCAGGTCCCCCATGATGTTCTTTAAGAAAATCCTCATGTACAGCTGATATGACAGAATCTGGGCGATGAGAATGGAGCCCTGAAAATAGCATCTTCCAAGCCCATCAAGGGTCCTCTGCTCCCTGCTAGGGGGCACCGATGAGTGGGTTTTGGAGCTCTTAACTCACCCCATGGCTGACTCCACGACCAGGGAATGGTGCAGCAGTTGGGGCTTCTAAAACCTGGGGGCCTTCTGCAAAACAGAAGCCTCTGAAGTATCTGGTGCATTGGCACCATGATGGATCTCCAGTTCCTCCACCCTCAGCTCATGCTTTGCCTCCAGAGAGAAGGGATTCACCTTAGCCATATCCCGGACAAAGTCCCAGAAGGATATGTCCTCTGGGCGTGACTTCCGCTATTCGCATGATGGGAATGGCTCCAAGAGGATGACTAGTGCCTCCCTCTTCTATCTCCTAGCCATTGGAGTCCAACTCAGAGAAGCTGACATACCTCCTGGCCTCCTCTCAGCATTGGCTCCACTCCAGAGCGCTGGTGAGCAGGGGCATCGGAGCAAGAGACACTGGAGAGTGAAATCGCAGTCGGGCCTGGGGTGGACTCTGGCTTGGCGGGGAGGGCATAGGTTTTGAGGAATGGCTGCATGGCCGATGACAACACCACCACCAGGGGCGCTGGGGCCACCAGGGCCGTGCAGCTAAGAGAGACACCATGTTTGCCTTGATGTGCTCAGTAAGCACCGCAGTTTCCAAGGGTGTTGGGGCCAGTACAATGACCTCGACCACTGACTCTGGAACCGTCCCGGGGACTGCACGATCGTAAGGTCATTGGGAGATAGCAGGTGGCCCTCCGGAGCTTTGGGAGTCAATTCCTCTGACAGGGGCACCTTTGCAGGCTGCTCCTGGCCATCACTCTTGACATCGTGCTGAGAGGGGCTCCAGTGCCAATGCCTGTGCATGGTCTCCAGCTGCTCCCTTCAACGTCCGACGAGACATGACGAGTCCTTCCAAGGCTCCAACCAGGTGTCAATGGAGAGCCTCGGTTCCATGCTGCAACAACTCCTTGGCTCTGAATGAGCATGGGCACTGTGCAATGCCATGGCCGCGACAGAGCCCCTCCAGGACATTGATGCCGATGCTAAGGACGCCGAGTCAGAGGGCTTGAAGAGGGACTCATGCTGCTTCTCTTGGCCCTTCCTGGTCATTTGTAAGCACTAATTGCAGATAGAGGGCTTGTGGCCAGGACCAAGACACTGGAGGCACCAGCTGTGGCAATCAGTCACAAAAATGGTGCATGCACAATGGGTGCACTTTTTAAAACCGCTGTAGGGCTTCAACATTGTTGGGAAAATGGCCTCCACAAGGTTGAAGGGCTCAATACTAGTGAACAGTAAGAAAAGCCTGGGAAAAAGAAAGATGGAACTGCCCGCGCATAAGGAGGGGAAAGAAACCCCACATAATGGCCGGTGAGACCAGTGCCCCAACAGGCAGCGCATGAATGGCAGGAAGAAAGGCAAGAAAAACACTAAAAACTCGCAACCTCGAAGGCCAAGAACAACAGTTTTTCCCCGGTAGCGCAAGGAACATGTCCGTAGGGCTCCGCAGAAAATGTTAACTAAGGATAAGATGGCGCCATGGCGGGCAGGAAGGCAGACTCAAATGCACGATGGATGCTCCCAAACGCTTCCGATAGAATTTGGGGAGCGGTCCTGCATGGGACTCTGTCAGGGGACATCACCCATACATGAGGACTTCTTCCTGCTTGTTCATGGAGAAATTATAAATACACAAAGCAGGAGGAAAGGACTCACCAGAATTCTTGGCCATTAATGAGCCATCTCTGCTGATGATGATATCTGAGCTGTTCATCATGAGGAAGTTCTGCCCAGTCAGGATACTGTCCAGCAGGTCTGGCAGGGGAGCAGTCTCTGCCACAGGTTCACGGATTGGAGCAGCTACACTTCTGCAGGTGACAAACAAATATGTGGGGGAAATAAAAATCATGTTTAAGTTTAGAATTTCAGCAACACGATTAAAAGATTTTAATGGCATTGGCATTATCCAGTTATGCAAGTGGAGGTGAACAGTTCTCCTAATCATTCCTTGTAGGGATGATCTCTACTCAATCATTATTTGTTATCCTTTTCTATACATTTTCTAAGTATATATCCCTTTTTGAGAAAGACGACAGCCAGAACATGACATCTTAAAGCCAGTACCACACAATATCATACAAACTATTTTGAACAAAATTGCTGAGCATATAGTTGTGATTTAATGGGACAGAGCTGACATGGATTTAGCCGAGCAGTCTTTCCTCACCAATCTGCTACATTTTTCGGAAGGCTTGAATAAACATGTGGGTAAGGGTGAGCTGGCTGATTTAGTAAACAACTGTACGTCAGGCGCCTTCTGACCCTTTTCAAATCCAGGCTGAAAACTCACCTCTTCACTGCCGCTTTCGGATCTTGATTCACCTGATCTCCTTTGTGTTTCCTTACCATTCCCCCTAGCTGTATCCCAAGTCTACAGCTACTGTTTTATCTGTCTTGACTAGATTGTAAGCTCTGATGAGCAGGGACAGTCTTTTACACGTGTCTGTGCAGTACTGAGTACACATCTTGTAGCGCTATACAAATGTTCAGTAGTAGTAGCAGCAGCAGCAACTAATCAGGCCATATAAGTGCTAGCAAAATATTTTATTATTTTTTTATTGTCTCATTTTATGCATTTGCATTTTTTAAGAACATAAGACTTTGCTGTTTGTTGTACTTTTTAAATTTATTTTGTTAATTTGTGTTTTATAAAATTGTTTTGCACATGTGTCTCATGATACTGTGTATATATTTACTGCAATCGGCCTAAATTGTTTTTTTTAGATAGTATTTATATTCCATACTTTTATATAAACAAAAACAGATGAGAATATCTGGATTTTTAGAAGCTGTCTGACAAGTCTAACATGAGAGACTTCTAAAGATATAAAGTTAAGCGATGGAATGACTCCCCTATGAGGAAAGGCTAAATAGTTTATGGCACAGTGGAAAGCGATAGCACTAGTATGCTATAAGCTCCACTACAGGGGCCTCCAGCATAACATTTATGTTTCCTGCCAAGTGAAAGGCATGCCATGGCGTCAGGGTCCATTACCTGCTATGTGCAGAAGAGGTCCGAGAGTTTCTGGCACAACTAATTCTCCCAAAAGTGGAAGAATAAGGCGCGCTTACATTTATATGTGGAACTGATCCTATTGACCACTCAGAACATTAAGTCACATACCAATGTTAAAGAAGGCAGTTGACAAACTTGGTGATGCTCCTGTATTTGTTTTTATGGGCTCCTAAATAAAGTTTCTGAACATACTAACAGCTGAAAATAAAAAATACAATTGTGATTTCGCTCTCCTTTTTTAGCCCTTGTATAAATTGTGGCTGCTGCGACATGATGTTACCTCCTATTTTGTTTTTCTCTGGTAATACACACACCTTTGTTTGTTGACGGTTTTTCGGTTTTTCAGAAGGTACTTTTAGCACAATAGAATCTTTCAGTGCCATATACGAGGGGGTACCCAAAAAAAACAGGAATTATTTTTTAAAAGCTATTTATTTCAAATTCTTTACAAAATAACCTTATCCCCTTCAAAATACTCTCCATTACAACTGATACATTTGTCCCACCGGTGCTTCCACTGTTCGAAACATATTTTGTAGTCATCTTTAGAAACGGCTGACAGCTCCTCCCTCTTTTTTTTATTGACTTCTTCAATGTTGTCAAATCGGTGTCCTTTCATGCCCCTTTTCATGCGTGGAAATAAGAAAAAGTCGCATGGAGCCAGGTCAGGCGAGTAAGGTGCGTGGGGCAGCGGAACCATGCCATTTTTAGCCAAAAACTGTCTAACAGAGATGGCTGTGTGTGCAGGTGCGTTGTCGTGGTGGAAGAACCAGTCTCCTGTCTGCCACAAATCGGGTCTTTTTTGACGAACACTGTTGCGCAATCTTCTTAAAACTTCCAAATAAAAGGTTTGATTGACGGTCTGACCTGGGGGAACAAACTCTGAATGAACTACCCCCTTGGCATCAAAAAAGCAAATCAGCATTGTTTTGATGTTTGATTTGACTTGACATTTTTTTGGACGGGGTGACGATGACGTCTTCCATTGGCTTGACTGTTGCTTTGTTTCTGGGTCGTAACCATAGCACCATGACTCATCACCTGTAATGACCTTTGACAGAAACTCTGGATCAGTTTCAAGCTGTTGTTTCAAAACACGACATGTTTCAACTCAATGTTCCTTTTGATTGTCAGTCAGAACCCGAGGAACAAACTTGGCAGCAACCCTTTTCATTCCCAAATCTTCCGTTAAAATTCGCTGAACCGAGCTCCAGGATAACCCACTAATCTCTGACAGTTGATCAATTGTCTGTCGACGGTCTGTGAGCACAAGCTCTCTAATTTTTTCAATATTTTCATCGATTCGGGCAGTTGATGGACGCCCAGAACGAGGTTTGTCATCAATCGACACGTCGCCATTTTTAAACCGAGCAAACCACTGGTACACTTGACTTTTTCCTATAGCGTCATCTTGATAAGCTGTTTTCAACATTAAAACAGTTTCAGCAGCATTTTTACCGAGTAGAAAACAAAATTTCACAGCTGCACGTTGTTCACTTAAACTTGTCATCATAAAAAAAGAAACAAGAACAAAACAGCGCTAGCAAAAACTATCACTGCAGATGAACAGAACAAGCCAGGTCGACAACACAGGCGGCACTGAACTGACAATGAGTTGCACTATACACGCCTAGCGGCAGAAGTGCGTACTACACAAGCTCCACCCACGGCAATGTTATTCCTGTTTTTTTGGGGTACCCCCTTGTACATACTCTTATCTAGAGTTTTATAAATTTTTATATACATGTTTTTATTGTATTTCGTTTATACAATATGATCACCTCCAGTTAATCTGGCCCCCCCTTTTATAACTGTCACATGCTCTTGTTATTATAAGTTGTTCAGCCACTATTATATGTTTTTACAATAACTATTACACATAGATTGTTCATATTCTACAGCAATCTTTTTTATGTATGCTGTGTTTGATACTTATTTATATGTATGTGAATCATATCTGTTGTGGCTCTTATATTTTTAATATTTTAATATGTTGCCATTCTCTATAAATGTTATTTTTATGTTTTTAAACATATATACACATGTATTTTTATGATGTCTGTTTTACATATAATTTTTTTACATGCACCTTGTTATTGTTCACTGTCTTTTAATATTATATCGCTTTTTCTCTGCTATCATTAGTTTTGATACTGGTTACCCTCCTCTATTCAATAAACAACATTTATTTATTTATTTTTAGATTGGGAAAGAGTAGTATTGTTCCGCCCTTCTGGACCGTCTCTACGCTCAGCCTTTTGTACCCTTTTTGGTAATGTATTTTATTTGTTTTCTTTTAACACAATTGCTTGTATATGAGTATTGCATCTTACATATTTTAACTGTGTGATTATGTGTCTGATTATAGACCCCTGACGAAGGCCTAGGGCCGAAACTTGCTAAGCTGGGTCTTCAATAAAGGTTTTCGTTCATCATATAGTGTTTGGCCGTGGTTTTTTGCCCTCAGCTGTTGGTTTGAAAATAAAAAAATAGTCAACATCTTCATCTCTCTTTCCTCAACTCAATGGATGTTTGGAGTACTGAGAGAGTACATGGGGACAATGGAAGCTGTTGGCAAAACTGCTGGTAGAGCACCAGGGACCAGGAGATCTGGGTGGAGGTATGGAGGGTCTTGCAGTGATATTGATGTGGTATCTCCTTCTGGACAGCGCCCCCCCAGTTTGGCAAAAATGTCAGGCTCCACCTAAAAACTCTGTTTTGGACATGCAGGTGATGGACTAGCCATGGGGTGGGGCAAGTTATGTTTTTCTTTGATAAAAACATGGAAAACTGTATGAGAGCAACTTCAATAAAAAGACAAATGCAAAAAAAACATTATGTAGCTAAGAATGGCAACAGGTAAACTGGGGTACTCTTATGTCACACAGAAGGGGACCTTGTGACACAGAAACTCAAGGAGATAGATTGAGAAGGGGGAGAGTAGGAAAGAGATGGGTATGAAATAACAGCAAACATATTGTTGTGACTGTATGGAATGATGCATGGGTGAGTGATTGTGGGGAATGACTGAAGGCCAGATGAAGAAGGTGAAGTCAACTGCACTAACCAAATCTCAAACATTGAGCAGATGAAAACCAGAACTAGTAGGAACCGATATATCAAGGAGGGAGGAGTAGCCTAGTGGCTGGGGCAAGGTACTTCAGGCCGGAAGGTCGGGGGTTCAAATCCCACTAGAGGACAGCAACCTTGGGCTGGAAGGACTGGGGTTTCTAGTCCCACAGATGCTCCTTGTGGTCTTGGGCAAGCCACTTAACCCTCTATTGCCCATGTTCCCTGTAAGTATTAGTGTATGTGTCTCATATCCCCGCGTGTTAAATGTATCCCCCAATTGTGTTGTGACCGCTTTGATTGAAGGATAAGGCGGTATACAAAACTGTCTAAATAAATTAAATAAATAAATAAATAAAAATCTGTTTATTGACAAGCCAAATTAAAAACAAATATCTAAATAAAAACAGTACAGATATCTCATCTAATGGAATTCGATCAGTAGACCGGCATGGTTCTTTGGCATATATGCCAGCATCAACAGTTCAAACTAATGTTCACACAAAAAGACTGTAATGATGGATGGTGGCAAATGGGAACCTAGGAGCAAACAGAAGAGAAGAAAAAGTGAGACTAAAGAAAGCCTGGTGGGTAGTGTGTGTTAGATACTGTGGGAAGATATGATAGAGGTCTATAAATTAATGAATGGAGTGGCGCGGTTAAACGTAGATCAGTTGTTTACTCCTTCAAGAAGTAGAAAGACTAGGGGACACTTAATGAAGCTATAATGTGGCCAATTTAGGACGAATAAGAAAAAGCGTAGTTACTCACCTGTAACAGATGTTTTCCATGGACAGCAGGAATCAGTCCTTACTTATGGGTGACGTTGACACCGACGGAGCCCACACGGAGCAATTCCCCAGTTTTCAAAGAAAGCCTTTGGGATTGCTGCCACGCATGCGTGGTCCTCTTCCCGCCCAAGGGTGCCATCTTGCTCAGTCAGGTCCCATAGCTAGAGCCCTACTAAGCGGATGGCAAGGGAAGGATAAGAATAGCAACTCTTAAGGGGATGTGGGAGGGTAGTGAGGACTGATTCCTGCTGTCCCTGGAGAACACCTGTTACAGGTGAGTAACTACGCTTTCTCCAGGAATAAGCAGGAAGTCAGTACTCACATGGGACTCCCAAGCTACAGGCTACTGAAACCTATAAATAAGCTCCTCTGCGAAGCCGTGAGCAGATGCTGACGATCCAAAGGGAGCCCGATTCCTCGGGGGGGCCAAGCTTCCAATAGCCGCAGGAGGAGGGTCGGAGGGCAGGAGTTGCTTATACCCCGAACAGATTACGGAGTAAAGCCTAGCCGAAGGCGCTGTCCTGGTGGGACTCCCTCTCCAGGCAGTAGTGCAAGGCAAAGGTATTCGCTGAAGACCAGGTCGCAGCCCGGCAGATGTCCATCAGAGGCACTGAGCGCAGCAAAGCCACTGACGCCATCTTGGCACGGATGCAATACATGGTGACTCATTGATCCAGCGGGGCCGCAGCCTTTGTCTGGGCAAAGGCGATGCAGTCCGCCTCCCAGATGGAGAGGGTATGCTTGGTGACTGCAAGCCCCAAACGGTTGGGATTGTAGGTGATGAAGAGCCGGTCGGACTTGCAATGACCCTGGGTGTGCTGCAGGTAGAAGGTGAGAGCCCTCTTGCAGTTGAGGGTATGCAGGATCGCCGACGCCCAGTCGGCGTGAGATCTCGGGAAGAAAGTCAGTAAGACTATCTCTTGGTTGAGATGAAAATCCGAGACGACTTTCGGTAGGAACTTGGGGTGAGTGCGAAGGACCACCCTGTTCCCGTAAAAACTTGTGTAGGGAGCTGGGGCCATGAGGACTTGAAGTTCGCTGACTTGCCGAGCCAAGGTCAGCAACACCAGGAAGACTACCTTAAACGAGAGGTACCAAAGTGAGTACATCGCCATCGGCTCGAAGGGCAGCTGCGTCAGCTGCATGAGCACGATGTTCAGGTCCCCACTGTCAGCGGAGGCCAGACGGGGGGCTTGGAGAATAAAAGGCCCCGCATGAAGCGGGAGACCAGTGGCTGGCCCAAGAGGGCTTTACCCTCGACGGGGAAGTGGTTGGCTGAAATGGCGCTCAGGTGAACCCTCGCCGAACTGGATTTCAGCCCCACCTGCAAGAGGTGGAGAAGGTACTGGAGTACCCATTGGGTGGAACAGGAGAATGGATCGATCTGGAGCATGGAGCACCAGACCGAGAAGTGCCACCACTTGAGGGCGTAGGCCCGTCTCATCAAGTCTTTCCTCGATGTGAGCAGGACTTTCTCGATCTCCTCTGGGAGGTGCAGCTAGGCTAGAGAGACCTGTTCAGCCGCCAGGTTGCTAGGGATAGCGAGTCCAGGTTCAGGTGAAGCACCCGTCCCTCCTCCTGTGTCAGCAGACCCGGAGCATTGCCCAGGGGGACCAGGGGCTCGGGAATCAAGGCTGTCGAGGTCACGAGAGAGCCACGAAAATCACCGATGCTCGGTCCTGCTGAATTTTGTGGAGGGTCCTCGCTATGAGGGGAGTGGGGGGAAACGCATACAGAAGCCTGGAGGTCCAGTTCAGGAGGAACGTGTCCGGGGCTTCCCTGCTCAGGTGCGGTATCGGCCTGCAAAAGCGGGGGAGCTGTGCGTTCGCCAGGCTGGCGAACAGGTCTATGGACAGAATCCCCCAGCGGCGAAACAGGTGGAGAACCACCTCTGGACTCTGGCGTTACTCGTGCGGGCAGAGAAGCCCGCTCAGCCTGTTCGCGAGGACACTGTCTTGGCCCGGGAGGTAGACAGCTCTTAGGGTCATGCCCCGGAGCACTGTGGAGAAGAGGAGGACTGCCTCCCGACAGAGGCAGCGGGAGCCCTTACCCCCTTCCTTGTTCATGTAGAACATCGCAACCTTGTGGTCAGTCTGCATGAACACAGACTTGCCTTGCTAGTGGTGCTCAAAGACTTTCAAGGCCAACTGGAGAACTCGAAGTTCGAGCAGGTTGATCTGCTGCTGGGACTCCTCGGGTGACCACCGTCCCTGGGTACTGTCCCCAGCCCGACAGCGAGGCATCTGTCATCAAGATGAGCTCGTGTTGCAGAGCCTGGAAGGGCATGCCCCAAAGTAAGCTACAGAGATCCTGCCACCAATCCAGGGAACTGGATGGGCTGCACGACACACAGATGGGTTCCCGGAGCCGGCCCGAGGCTTGGGACCATTGCGCTCTGAGGCACCATTGAGTTGCTTGCATATGCATGCGAGCATGGGGAATGACATGTATGGTCGAGGCCATGTGCCCTAGATGGCGCAGCATGGCTCGAGCCAAGACCCTGGTTTAGCTTTGGATCTCGGCAGCCAGAGTGCGGACGCGGTCCACGCGTGCGCAAGGGAGGAAGGTGGTCACCCGTTCCGTGTTGAGCAGTGCACCGATGAACTCCAGTGCCTGCACCAGTTCGAGGTGGGACTTGGAGCAGTTGATCAGGAAACCGAGGCGCACGAGGAAGAGGACCATGTGCAACGCCAAGAGGCATGCCTCCTCGGCTGATGTGCCCGTGACAAGCCAACCGTCTAGGTAGGGGTAGACGGATATGCCCTGCAGCCAGAGGTAGGCTGCAGCCACTGACAGGCATTTGATGAAGACTCGCAGGACAGACGCGAGCCCGAAGCAGAGCACTCTGTACTGATAGTGACCCCTGCAACCTGAAATGCAGGTACTTCCTTTGCTTGGGGTGAACAGAGATGTGGGCGTAAGCATCTCTGAGATCCAAGGAGTATAGCCAATTGCCCTGCCGGAGGAAGGGCAGCAGGACATCAAGCGACAGCATTCTGAACTTCTCCCGCACCAGAAATTTGTTCAGGTTCCTGAGATTGAGGATGGGGCGCAGGTCCCCTGTCCTCTTCGGAACGAGGAAGTAACAGGAGTAGAACCTCCAACCTCTGAGACAGGGCAGCACCCTTTTGACTGCCCGTTGACCGAGGAGGTTGTTCAATTCTTGCTTTAAGCAAACCTGGTGTGAGAGAAGCCGGGTAGGCTCCGCTGGGGAGAAGGGAGAGGGGAGTGTCCAGATGGAGACAGTAACCATCCCGGACAACCTGGAGGATGGACCCAGGTGTCCGATGTGATAGCCTCCCACTCGTGGGCGAAAAGGGACAGACGTCCTCCTACCGGCAGGAGCGCCACTGGAAGATGAGAGGCTATGCATTTGGCGTCAAAACCCTGGAGCTGGCTGGGGTGGCGCCGGTGGTTGAGACTTGGGCCCCTTAGGTTTCGGGCGGCCCTGAGCTCCGCCCTTGCCTTGGCTGCTGGACACCGGCACTGGGGCGGATGGATAGGGTGGGTATCCCCGGTAAGGAAGCCCCTTCCTCTGAAAGAAGGTTTCTTACTGTGCTATTTCTTCTGAGGAAGGGAAGAGGTTTTCCGAGAGTGACGGGTACAGGTTACGAACACCGTCTCCATCTCGGCTGCCTTGTCCTCCATTGGCTTGCCGAAAAGTCGTTCGCTGAGGCAGGGAACATTCAAGAGTTTCTCCTGGACCCACTGTTCCAGGTCAGAGGACTGGAGCCATGCTTGACACCGGCCTTCGATGCCAGCCACTGCCACATGGGCGGAAGACTCGAACCCATCATATGCGGCGCGAGAAAGGTATTTCGAGCACTCCGCGACCGATCTCAGGGTCTGAAATCTGAGAAGGTGGTCACCTTCGAGGCCAGCTGAGAAACCGCAGAGCTCTTTGTCGAGGTCGTGAAGGAACATACCCATATATAGTTGAGGGCGTCGAGGGCACGGGATTCTCTGCCGGGCAGAACCAAAGAATGCGACGTCGGGCTCTTCTGTTTCTGCTTCGTGGATTCCACTACCATGGAGGTATGAGGAAGCTGGGCCTTTCGAAACCCAGGTCCGTGCTGGACTCTGTACATGACATCGAGTCTTCTACTGATAATAGGGACTGAGGCGGGTGATTCCAACATGTGGAGGAGCAGCCGGGTCAGGATGGACGGCACAGGGACCATGAGAGACTCCCTTGGGGGAGACTCATATTGCAAACTGTCGAGTTCGTCTGTCCTTGGCTCTTCCTTGGTCTGCGTGGGCAGATGGAGAGCCTGAGCCATATCCCGCACGAATACCAAGAAAGAGGTATCTTCGGGGGGTGACCGCCTTCAAATGGGAAATTTTTCTGTATCTTTCTGCCACATTTTCTTGGTACTTGAGGATCTTCTGCCTCTCCATGCGATTCACAGAATAGTCACTTGGAACCAACACCTCTATCAATGCCGTTCTGGTGTTTTTCTCCTTTACTACTATG
Source organism: Ichthyophis bannanicus (assembly GCA_033557465.1). Taxonomy (NCBI): domain Eukaryota; kingdom Metazoa; phylum Chordata; class Amphibia; order Gymnophiona; family Ichthyophiidae; genus Ichthyophis; species Ichthyophis bannanicus. The sequence goes on from CM066047.1 coordinate 126,312,374, forward strand.
TCGGGTTTCTTCGCATCCAGTTTCTTAGCCATCAGAATGAGAATGTCCCAGATAATCATAATCTCTTCATCATCCATAATTCTCTTAGGGTCATGATCCCAGTGCTTTTCAGGGACAGTGATGTAGTGTTTACAGAGTTTACAATGGATGAGATGTGCTACTGCTGTCTTAGGCTGCAACTATCAATCCCTCATCCTTCAGTTTCAGTTCACCTCTCCTTTACCATTCATGTGTCCATTCTTGATTAACAAAGGGTTCCTGAAGTAATACTTCGTATTCCCCACTGTATTTGTGCATTTGCTACTTATTTTTCCTCATTTGCTGAACTAATTCTTTGAAGAGTTTTTTCTCGTTTTGCAAATTCTGTTGCTTCCTTTCCTGTGTGTGCTTGTGGATTCTCACTCATTCCTTCTAGTTGTCAGAATGCTTGTCCAAGTTTGATCATGGAGACAAATTCTGCACCTTTATTTTCATATTTCAGCACTTTTCGCATATTTGAATCTGATGATGCTATCAGGTAGGCCTGGAGGCCTATGATGCTAGCTCTGTAGATGTAATCAATCTCTATGAGGCCTAGCCCTCCTTCAGCTCTAGGAATGTACAGTCTTGGCATACACTAATTCTTGTAAATTATTTCATGAGCACAAAGGAGTTTTCTTGTTCACACATCCAGTTTTTCAAGATCTTTAAGAGGCCAGTCCAGGATCCCAAAGCTATATGACCTGACCTCTTTTTTCTTTTTTTTTCTCTATTTCTAGTGTGACTGCTGCTTTCCTGTCAAGAAAATGTAGTTCTTTTCCGTTTCCGGCTTTTTTGCTACTGCTGTATTTTACTCCACTGTAAACTGTCCTGATGGCTCTGAAGGTGCGGTAAATCAAGAAACCCAATAAAGATAAAGGAGTACAGGAATTGCCAGCTGATTGATGGCTTGTATCTTATTCCATGATGTTAGAGCACTTTTCAATAACCATTTTAATCTTCTGTAATATTCTTTACTGATCTTCTCTCAATAATTTCTGCTTGAGTGTCATTCCTTCCTCTACTCCGAGATACTTCCTGTTCAAGGTCCTTGATGTCACAGCCCTCAGTTGGTGAGATGTTTTCCATTTTGCTCAGTTTTCCTAAAAAAAAAAAAGTTCTCTCAGCACACTTCTCAACGCCAAAAGTCATCCTGATGTCATCAGAAAAGCTTTTCACCACATGTAGTTACTCTGCTAATTTTTGGTCGCTAGAATAGAGCTTCAGATAGTCTACAAATAGTAGATGGGATGTTACTTTTGGGTTGTTATCTTCTTTAGGATTCAGACTAAATCCGTATCCCAAAGAGTTGATGAAAGTACTCATTGGATTAAGCAGCACACAAAACAGAAGTGGCAACAAGAAATCTCCCTGAAATATTCCTTGCTGGATCTTAATGTTAGGAATGATGTACTGACTATCTTCATATCTCAAAAAGAGTGTGGTTTACTACTAGTACTGAACATTTGTATAGTGATATAAGACGTATGCAGCACTGCACAGACACATGTAAAAGACAGTCCCTGCTCATCAGAGCTTACAATCTAGTTAACAGACAACACAGTAGCTGTAGACATGGGATACAGCTGGGGGAATGGTAAGGAAACAGGTGAGTCAAGATCCAAAAGCAGCAGCGAAGAGGTGAGTTTTCAGTGTGGATTTGAAAAGAGTCAAAGAAGACGCCTGACTTACAGGCTCAGGTAGTTTGTTCCAGGCCTAAGAAGCAGCAAGGTAAAAGAAGCAAAGTCTGGAGTAAGCAGTAGAGGAGAATGGCACAGATAGAAGCAATTTGCCAGAAGAGTGGAGTTCCCGAGGAGGGATGTAGGGAGAGATAAGAGGAAAGGTAGTGAGGAGCTGCAGAGTGAACATAAGAACATAAGATATGCCATACTGGGTCAGACCAAGGTCCATCAAGCCCAGTATCCTGTTTCAAACAGTTGCTAATCTAGGTCATACGTACCTAGCAGTTTTCCCAAAAGACACAGGTTCCACAATGCTTGTATTGGGTCAAGCATTGATATCCTGGGTCCCTTCTTAATAATGGTTTGTGGACCTTTCCTCCAGGAACTTGTCCAAACCTTTTTTAAACCCAGCTACACTAACAGCCTTTACTACATCCTCCGGTAACAAATTCCAGAGTTTGATTACACCTTGAGTGAAAAAATATTTTCTTTTATTAGTCTTAAATAGTTTACCCTGTAGCTTCATTGCATGTCCCCTAGTCTTTCTATATTCTGATAACGTAAACAGTCGATCTACGTTTACCCGTTCCACTCCGTTCATTAATTTATAGACTTCTATCATATCTCCCCTCAGCCGTCTCTTTTCCTGGTTAAAGAGCCCTAACCTTTTTAGCCTTTCTTCATAGGGGTATCCTTCCATCCCCTTTACCATTTTGGTGGCTCTTCTATTAACCTTTTCTAATAACGATATATCCTTTTTAAGATACGGCGACCAGAATTGCACACAATATTCAAGGTGCAGTCTCACCATGGAACGATATAGAGGCATTATAATATCCTTTGTTTTATTTTCCATTCCTTTCCTTATGATACCTAGCATTCTATTTGCTCTCTTGACCGCTGCTGCACACTGGGCTGAGGGTTTTAACATGTTATCCACAATTATGCCAAAATCTTTTTCCTGGGTGGTGGTTCCTAATATGGAACCTTGCATTGTGTAACCATAGTTTGGGTGGTTCTTCCCTAGGTGCATAACTTTGCACTTGTCCACATTAGATTTCATCTGCCATTTTGATGCCATGTCTTCCAATTTATCAATATCCTCTTGCAATTTTCCACAATCCTCTTGGGTTTTAACAACTTTAAATAGTTTTGTCTCATCTGCAAATTTGATAACCTCACTCGTTATTCCCTTTTCAATGTCATTTATAAATATGTCAAAAAGCAGCAGACCCAGCACAGATCCCTGGGGTACACCACCATTTACCTTTCTTCAATGGGAAAATTGACCATTTAGCCCTACCCTCTACTTTCTATCTTTTAACCAGTTCCTGATCCACAATAGTACACTGCCTCCTATCCCATAACTCTAGTTTTGAGAAAAGTCTCTGATGAGGGACCTTGTCAAAGGCTTTCTGAAAGTCCAAATACACTATATCAACCGACTCGCCTTTGTCTACCTGTTTATTCACACCTTCAAAAAAACATGAAAGATTAGTAAGACAAGATCTTCCTTGTCTAAAAGCCATGTTGGCTGTCTCCCATTAAGAACATAAGATATGCCATACTGGGTCAGACCAAGGTCCATCAAGCCCAGTATTTCCAACAGTGGCCAATCTAGGTCATATGTACCTAGCAGTTTCCCCAAGGGATACAGGTTCCACAATGCTTGTATTGGTTCAAGCATTGATATCCTGGGTCCCTTCTTAATAATGGCTTATGGACCTTTCCTCCAGGAACTTGTCCAAACCTTTTTTAAACCCAGCTACACTAACAGCCTTTACTACATCCTCCGGTAACAAATTCCAGAGTTTGATTACACGTTGAGTGAAAAAATATTTTCTTTTATTAGTCTTAAATAGTTTACCCTGTAGCTTCGTTGCATGTCCCCAAGTCTTTCTATATTCTGATAAGGTAAACAATCGATCTACGTTTACCCGTTCCACTCCGCTCATTAATTTATAGACTTCTATCATATCTCCCCTCAGCCGTCTCTTTTCCAGGTTAAAGAGCCCTAACCTTTTTAGCCTTTCTTCATAGGAGTATCCTTCCATCCCCTTTACCATTTTGGTCCGCTCTTCATGAAGCTTTTCTAATAGCTATCTACATGTTCAGCAATTTTGTTCTTTATGATGGTTTCTACCATTTTTCCCGGTACTGATGTCAAGCTCACCAGTCTGTAGTTTCCCGGATCACCCCTGGAACCCTTTTTAAAAATTTGTGTTACATTGGCGATCCTCCAATCTTCAGGTATTACAAATGATTTTAATGATAGTTCACAGATTACTAATAGCAGGTCTGCAATCTCACATTTCAGTTCTTTCAACACCCTTGGATGTATATCATCTGGCCCAGGTGATTTGCTACTCTTCAGTTTATCTAATAGTTGTAATAAAATCTTCCCAATGTATCGATATTTCCTTCAATTCTTCCGCACCTTTAAATACCACTTCAGTCAAGGGTAATATCCCTACATCTTCCTCAGTAAAGACCGAAGCAAAGAATTCATTCAGTCTCCACTATCGCCTTGTCGCCTCTTAGTGCCCCTTTAACCTCTCTATCATCTAATGGACCAACTGACTCTTTCGCAGTTTTTTGCTACGAATGTACTTGAAAAAGTCTTTATTACGTGCTTTTGCTTCCGCAGCAAGCTTCTTCTCAAATTCTCCTTTTACCTGCCTTATCAATGCCTTGTATTTAACTTGCCAGTGCTTGTGCTGTTTCCAGGTTTCGTTGCCTGGCTCTTTTTTCCATTTCCTGAAAGATGCTTTTTTGGCAACAGCCTCTCTGACCTCACTTTTAAACCATGCTGTCAGTTTTTTGGACTTCCTTCCACTTTTCTTAAAGCGTGGAATACAGCTGGTCTGGGCTTCCAAGATAGTATTTTTCAACAACACCCAAGCTTGATGTAAGTCTTTAACCTTTGCAACTGTTCCTTTTAGTTTTTTCTTAACTATTTTCCTCATTTTATCATAATCTCCCTTTCGAAAGTTAAAAGGTAGTACTGTGGATTTCCTTACTATCCCTCCTCCACTAATTAAATCAAATGCGATCATGCTATGATCACTATTGCCAAGTGGCCACAACACCCTTATCTCTTGCACCAGATCTGGTGTTCCAGTAAGAACGAGGTCCAATATGGCTTCCCCTCTGGTCGGTTCATGAACCAGCTGCTCCAAGAAGCAGTCATTTATTTCATCTAGGAACTTTATCTCCCTAGCATGTCCTGCCGTGATACTGACCCAGTCGAAACCGGGGTAATTGAAATCACCCATTATTATTAGTGTGCTGTAACTTTTGTTAGCTTCCTTGATTTCTTTGAGCATTTGATCATTCATTTGTTCATTCTGGCCAGGCGGTCGATAGTACACCCTCACTGCCATCGCCTTCCCCTTTTTACATGGAATTTCAATCCATAGAGATTCTACAGCAAATTTTGTTTCCTGCAAAACTTTAATCCTTTCTGACTCAATGCCCTCTCTAACAGAGCGCAACTCCTCCACCAATTTGATCAGCTCTATCATTACGATATAGTTTGTACCCAGGTATCACAGTGTTCCACTGGTTGTCCTCCTTCCACCATGTCTCTGAGATTCCAATCATATCTAACCTCTCATTTAGTGCAATATATTCTAACTCTCCCATCTTATTGCACTTACAGGTTGGCAGGACAAGTTTGAAATGGATGTGGAAAAGGATAGGGAGTCAATGAAATGACTTGAGAAAAGGGGTAATATGAGCATGATAAGGCTGGCGGAAAATTAGCCTTATCATGCTCATATTACCCCAATTAGTGCAGCAGTGTTGAACAGATTGAAGGGGAGAGTTTTCTGCAAGGAGTAGGTTACAAGAGTCTAGATGGGATGTGACTAAGGAGTGGATAAGTGTCTTAGCAGTGTGTTCAGAAAGGAATGGGTGAATTTTGCTGATGTTGTAGAGAAAATAGCTTGTTTTAGCTATCAGTTTGATGTGTGTGGAGGAGGAGAGAGAGGGGTGTCAAGGACAACCCCAATGTTGCGAGCTGAGGAGACAGAGAGGAGTAGAGTTTTATCCACAGAGACTGAAAAAGGAGGGGTGTTTAGGGGGGAAAAATAAGCAGCTCAGTTTTGGCCATGTTCAATTTCAAGCAGTGATGAGACATCCAAGCAGCAATGTCGGAAAGGCAAGCAGAGATCCGGGCCTAGATTGCCAGAGAGAGTTCAGGTGTAGAGAGGTTTGCTACACTGTCATAGTGGACTTAATGTACTCTATCAAACTAGGATTGATTTTATACATTTAAAGGCACTTTATATCCAAGAGTGTGGTAAGCTGTCAGAAGCTCTCTTCTAATAAATCCATGCTATATTGAGATTATTTTTTTTATTTATGGATTTTATAAGAATACTTACAAAAGCAAATATAAAGAAAAAAAATCAAAGGCATATTAATTAAAAATAAGAAAACCTACAAATCACATTTAGCCCACATCACGTTGAGAATAAATAAACATAGAAACTGGGGAACACTCCCGCAAAAATGAAATAAGGAAAACAATTTCCAAATTTACAGCTCTAATACATTAATCCCACAATCTATATACTAATTCTCTGAACCAGCCTTGCTTTCCTTACTCAACAGAAAAGTTTTCAACTGTCCAGTATCCAGAAAAACATATAGAGTACCTTGAAACATAATTAAAGATTTACAGGGATAATGCAGAAAAAGCGTAGTTACTCACCTGTAACAGGTGTTCTCAGGGAACAGCAGGAATCATTCCTCACATATTGGTGACATCGGCACCAAAGGAGCCCTCGCGGAAGCATCTCCCCAGCTTTCAAAGAAAGCCTTTGAGAGATACTACCATTCATGTGTGGTCCCTTTCCCGCCCAAGGGTGCCATCTTGCTCAGTCAGATGACATAGCTAAAAGACAGCAAAAATAAATAAAAGATGGTAAGGGGAGGAGGGAGGGTTGTGAGGACCGATTCCTGCTGTCCCCGGAGAACACCTGTTACAAGTGAGTAACTACGCTTTCTTGGGAACAAGCAGGAAGTCAGTCCTCACATATGGGACTCCCCAGATACAGGCTACCGAAAGCCCATAACGAAAAACACGGTCACCCTCAAGGGGAGCCGTGAGCAGCAGCAATTGAGTCTGTATCTACAGACTACAGTAGAACCCCTGTGTCCGATGGAAATCAGCACTCCGGTAGCCTGAACACAGAAGGGTCGGAGGCAATGTTCCCTCTAATTTTCTGTAGGCTGTGTGCGCATAAAATATCAGCTGTGTGCAGCTTTTGAAGGAAGGTTAAATTTTTGTGCGCCACATAACGACACTCGGAGTTATATACTTTAAAATTTGACTTCACATCAGAATACAGTATGTACACCACTTTGATTGCACTAGAAAATATTGTAGAACTTGTGAAAACCGTAAATACACAACAACTTTTAAATTTTAAGACGTCTGTGTTGTTTTCTATCTGAATCAGAACCGTAATTTTTGTGCGCTCTGTTATAAAGTATGTGCGCTCGCTCGGCAAGGTGTGTGCGCGCGCACAGCTTAGAGGGAACAGTGGTCGGAGGGTAGGAGCTGCCTAAACCCCGAAACGATTATGGAGCACAGCCTGGCCGAAGGCACTGTCCTGTCGGAACTCCCTTTCCAGGCAGTAATGGGCTGCGAAAGTATGGACTGAAGACCAGGTGGTGGTCCAGCAGATGTCTACCATCAGGACAGAGCACAGGTTTGCCACTGAGGCTGCCATGGCCCTGACACAGTGCGCCATGACTCGGCCTTCCAACGGGGGCCTCGCTTGCTCATAGGCAAGGGCGATACAGTCCCCCACCCAGGTAGACAGTGTACTTTTGGTCACCACCTCCCCCAGTCTACTGGGGTCGTACGAGACGAAAAGCTGAGCAGCTTTGCAATGGCCCTATGTACATTGGATCTAGGAGGACAAGGCCCTCTTACAGTCCAGAGTATGGAGGACCGTTTCCCCCCTACTGGAGTGAGGTCTTGGGAAGAAGGTAGGAAGCACCACCTCCTGATTGAGGTGGAAGGACGATACCACCTTTGGAAGGAATTTAGGGTGTGTGCGGAGCACCACCCTGTTCTTGTAGAGCCTGGTATATGGCACCTCCATCACTAAGGCCTTAAGTTCGCTAACCCTGGAAGCAGAGGTGAGTGTAACCAGGAATGCCACCTTCCACGTGAGGTATCGTAGGTGGTAGGTAGCCAGAGGCTCAAAGGGCAGGCAAGTGAGCTGCCCCAATACCACATTGAGGTCCCACTTGGGTGCCGGGGGGCAAACCGGGGGCTTCGATAAGAGCAGCGGCTGAACCGAGAGGGGTTTGCCATCAACTGAGTGGTGGTGCGCCGCCAGGGCACTGAGGTGCACACCCTGACGGAATTCAATTTAAGCCCGGATTGAGAGAGGTGGAGAAGGTACTGTAGCACCAGTCCCACCAGGCAGGAGAACGGGTTGGTCCCGTGCACTGCACACCAAATAGAAAACCTATGCCATTTGAGGGTGTACGCTTTCCTGGCGGAAGCCTTACGAGAGGCCAGCAGGATCTCCTCTACCTCACCTCGAGAGGTTGAAAGGGGCTAGGGTCACCTTTCAGCAGCCATGCTGTTAGCGACAGGAACCCCAGGTTGGGGTGCAGAAGAGAGCCCCCCCTCCTGGGACTGGAGTCCTGGAGAATTCCCCAACGGGATGGGAGTTTCCACCGATAGCTGGAGGAGTAGTGGGAAGCATGGTTGCCTGGGCCACCGAGGGGCTATCAGAATGAGTGAGGCTTTGCCACGGAGGGTCCTGAACAATGTCTTGGCAATTAGTGGAGTGGGTGGGAAGTTGTACATGAGCCTCTCGACCACGAGATGAGGAACTCATCCCACCGTCACGCTGGAGGGGCGGGCCTGCCGGGAGCGGGGGCAACTGGTAGTTGTTCGGGCTGGCAAACAGGTCTATAATGGGTTCCCCCAGAGCTGAAAGAGCCAGTAGGCCACAATGGGGTCCAGCTGCCACTCATGCGGCTGGAGGACCCTACTCAGCTTGTCGGCCAGCGAGTTGGTTCTGGCCTGGCAGATATACTGCCCACAGGAGTATACCCTGCCAGAGTGCATAGGAGCAGAGGACCACTGCCTCTTGGCAGAGGGCACGAGACCCCATGCATTTCTATTTGTTCACATAGAACACTGCCACCTGGTTGACCATCTGGACCAACACCAGCTGGTACCATAGGCGGTGACAAAAGGCTCAGAGGGCTAAAGTATATGGCCCGTAGCTCCAGGAGATTGATCTGCTGGTTGCTCTCGTCCGGCGACCAGCTGCCCTGGGTGTGGAGTTCCTCATAATGGGCTCCCCAGTCGAGCAAGGAGGCATCCGTGGTGAGGACCATTAAGGGGCTCGGGGCTTGGAAGGGCATCCCCACCTCAAGGTTTTGGGCAGTCTGCCACCAAGTCAGGGAGTCCGCCAACTGGCAGGTCACTGATACCTTGTCCCAGAGGCGTCCCATGGCTTGTGTCCACTGGTCTCGAAGACCTCACTGCGTGACCCTCATGTGGAGGCAGGCGTCTGTTGTGATGTGGACCGTGGAGGCCATTTGCCCGAGTAGGAGCAGGAGGAGCTGGGTGGATCCCAAGGAGCGGTGCTGTAGACCAGGGCCAGGGTCCTGAGAGGGTTGGCTCAGTCTCTGGGCTTGGAGGGTGTCCAGTTTTGCCCCATGAACTCCAGACACTGTGTCGGGAGGAGGTGAGACTTGGGGTAGCCTATCACAAATCCCAAGTGTTGCAGGACCTGGATGGTGCATGCAGTTGCCTGCTCTACCTCTGAGGCCGTGCCTCCCTTTATGAGCCAGTGGTCCAGATAGGGGAAGACAAAGACCCCCCTGGAGGCGGAGGAAGGCAGCTACAACTGCCAAGCATTTTGTGAAGACCCTTGGGGCAGAGGTCAAGCCAAAAAGCAGCTCTTTCAGTAGAAGGTATTTATCTTTATTTTACACTTGATATACCGCCCACGTCAAAACATTAGGGCGGTTTACAATAAAACATGTCAACGCTTACAGAAAGGAAAAGAACGCCAATAAAATATAGGAAAGCAGTATAGATTATTAGTGACAGGCCAAAGAAGAGGTGTCTGAGTCAGATGGAAGAGGTAGTCCTCCCTGACCACCCGAAGTGCCCAGAAATTGGTGGTGATAGCCACCTTTGGGCATAGTGGCTCAGACATCCCCCTGTGGGCTGCTGACCTCCTTGGGGTGGAGAGGCTATGTTCAAGGAGTCAAAAACTCCCCCTGGCTGGGCCAAAGCCAACGCCTTGGGAGCTTTCTGCTTACAAGAGCCATGCCCATGTCCCTTGGCCTGTTGACCCTGTTGGGGAGCTGGGGAGGCCTGGAAAGGTGGGTAGTTTCTGTAAGCAGCCCCTTTTTCAGGTAGAAGGGCTTTTTACCCACGCCCTTCCGTCATGAACTCTGTCTGCAGCTCATCAGCCTTGTCGGTCATGGATTTGCCAAAGAGGTTCTCTCCTTGGCATGGAACATTGACCAATTTGTCCTGAACCCATTGCTCGAGATTGGACGATAGTAGTGAAGCCTAGTGTCGGGCACCGATGCCCGCCGCTGCTCTTGAGACGCCGACTCAAAGCCATCATAAGCTGCCCGAAACACAAACTTGGAGCACTCACGGATGGCCTTGGCCAGGTTTTTGAACCGCTGCAGGGGTTCCTTGGACAGACCGGCCGAGAACCCGACAATTTCTTTCGCCAGGTCTCTCAGGTACATGCTCATGTACCACTGATAGGCCTGGATGCGGCCGATGAGCATCGAGCCCTGGTAACACTTTCTGCTGAAGGCATCCAAGGTGTGTGCTTCCCTGCTGAGAGGCACAGAGGAGTGCGTCTTCTGACTCTTCAGTTGATGCATGACCGACTCCACTACCATAGATTTATGCGGCAGCTGTGATTTCTGGAAGCCTGGGGTACGGCAGGCTCAATATATTAAGTCAAGCCGCTTGCTCGCCACCGGTACCGATGCCGGTGTCTCCCACATATGGAGCATTAGCTGTTCCAGGATGGGAGGGATGGCACTGTAAGCTATTCCCTTGGAGGGGCGTTGTACTGGAAAGATTTCATGCTCCTCCAACCGAGGGTCCTCCTCCAATTCCGTCGGGAATGCTAGAGCCTTAGACATGTCCCTGGAAGTCAAGGAAAGCCATGTCCTCCAGCGAAGACTGCTGCCGGGGCTCTGAAGTGGGAAAGCCCGAGGGAACACTGCGATGGTGACGGGTGTTGGGCCACTCCTTGTCCTCCATCTCTCACTCGAAGTAGTCCATCGAGGATTTGATGAAAGGCTGGTCTGCGGGCCCCAGGGCAGATCCTGGGCTGCGGTCCTCTGAGGCCCAACAGCTGGTGCCAAGCACACTGGCTGGGGATAATTGCAGCCCCATTGAGCGGGAACTAGATCAAGACCTCGGCCGAGGATCAACTCGGCCTCCGGGGACATCTTTGGCATCGAAGGCTTGGTAGTCGGGGCGGAGGAACTCGTCATGCCAGAGAATAGTGCTTGCTGTTGGTCCATGAAGGCAAACTGTGCTCCAGGGTCACCATTCTGGACGCCAGACCAGAAGGCTCCGCAGCCATCGGAGTGGGCACCAAAGGAATTGGGCCCAACGCCGGTTTCCCCAAAGGGGAATCCTCGACGAGGATGATGTCTGGTAACTGAGGCCAGTCCGATGTCAAGTCCTTGCGGAGGACCTTTGCAGGCCGCTCCCTCTCCGATCCCTTGGACGAGCATCTCAGACTGCGGGACCTGGCTCGGGATGCACCCAGCCTGTTGGATCTATCCAGGGATGCCGCCTTTAAGGTCTTCTTCTTGGGTTCCCTCAAGGGAGACACCCTCTCCGAAGAACCACAGCACCGCTCAGGTTTCGTGGAGCTGCCCAGAGATGTTGTGGCTTGAGATGAGGCCCTGGCCTTCGGAGGTACCAGGGACTCGGGGAAAAATTTATCATGCTGTTTCTGGCGGCTCTTAAGGGCCTTGTTGGACATCTTTTTGCAGAGCCTGCATGCTGCGGGGTCGTGGTCAGGCCCAAGACAGCAAAGGTAGCAGTAGTGAGTGTCAGTCAAAGACATGATCTTGCTACACTGTTCACACTTTTTAAAACCACTGGTAGCCATGGGGGAAAAAAGTACCCCAGCAAGGTCGAAGATCCGCCGAGCTGCCAGTTGGAAAAAAGGCAAGAAGATGCTAAGGGAAAAAACTATAAATAAGACCCAAACTCGATGTCGAGACGGCGAGGTCGGGTGACGGGAAGAATAATGGTGCAGTACCGGAGGAGAGTATGAAACTCAGGCTGAAAAATCAACTTTTTCCAGGGACAATCCAGACAGACGTCTGAAGGGCTCCGCGGAAAAAAGGATACTGAGCAAGATGGCACCCTTAGGCAGGAAGGGGACAATGCATGCGTGGTAGCATCCCCCAAAGGCTTTCTTTGAAAACTTGGGGGGGGGGGGTAGGGGGGATGCTTCTGCGAGGGCTCCGTCGGTGCCGACGTCAGCCATATGTGAGGACTGACATCCTGGAGAAAAGGAAGCTCCCAGAGCCACAACTCTAGGTTTCAGAGCTAGAAAATTCTTCTCAGCTGTGTGGCTCTGGACACATCAGGAAAAGTTTAACTTTTAGCACCACAAAACATTGTCTTTATTTTTAAAGTAGTTTTTAAATATTAATGTTTTATCCTGATCACTAATTAGAGTGATCACTAAAGTAGCCCTGGTGGAGATACTGTTCTGTGCAGGGCCATACCGAGCCAGAATCGCGCCCTGTGCGACTTGCACTCGAGCGCATGCCCACTCTCCTCTCCATACCTCTGTCCAGCGCTGCCTGCTCCTGCCCTGCTGGTGCCACCGCCTTCTGTTTCTCCACGGTGGCTCCGGTAGCAGGACAAGAGCAAGCAGCAGTTGGATGGAGGTATGGGGGGTGGAGGCGTTGTAGGCCCGATGTGCAAGTCGCCAGCAGCAGCAGATATGATCCCTCCCTGCTCCGATGTCACGTCAGAGCAGAGAGAGATCAGACATGCTGAAAGACCCACAAAAAGGCTTACGGGGCGCATTTTGGTTGCCTGCTGTTGTCCTGCCGCTGTTGAGAGAACAAAAAGTGGCAGCGTCAGGGCAACAGCAGGCAGCCAAAATGTGCCCCCTAAGCCTTTGTGCCCTGTGCGGCTCACCGCTCGCACAGGGCTAGATATGGTACTGGTTCTGTGTGTTCTCAAGAAACTTAGTTAAGTTGAAATCAGGCTGCAATTGTAAGACATCATAATCATCTGAGGACCTGACAGACTCCTTCCAGTAAGGTAATAAGATTTAGCAACCACTATTGAATCACTGTTAGACAAAAGCAGAATTTCCTTACAGTAGTTGCATAATATATCCACTGAAAGCAACCTGTGACAGAGAAAATTTAGCAAGCAAACATTTTTGCTATCATATTCTCAAAGGATTCTAACTTATGATGTATATCACAATACTGTCTAACAGTGAAGGTATTTACTGCCTGTAAGGCAGAGTATTGGGTCTCACACCTAAGAACTGAACTAGCTAAATAATCCATCCATTCCCCCATGGCCCCCAGCCTACCCAGTCTCCTGTGAGAATTGGCAAAGGTGTGGAATGGTCGACTCAAGAGACTTCTCTATCCATGTTATTACTCTCCAAACATCAGCCAAAGAAACCCCCCTTTTTCCCTTCAAGAACAGGAGGAGACCAAGTAACTAGCCTACAGATGGACTGTACCAACTGCGGAGAGCTCTGCTGTAATAGTGCCTCACTATAGGTGGACACGGGCAGAGTCACTATAATCGGGGGAAGAGGTGAGGTACAGTCTGAGGAGCTTAAAGAAGCTCCCATAAGAAATGGAGCCTGTGCTACAGTACCTGGTATAGACGCAGTTGGCTCTTTAGGTTGAAGATGTTTATCCATCGGGCTTGCACTGTTCCAGCAACTGGAAACTCCTTCTTACTTTTCCCCAGAAATGGGGCTGAGTATAACGAAACACTTGCACCTAAGCTCCCAATGTGCTCCAAGGGGGCTCCCAAGGGGCATTACATGCCCCTTGTGGCACGTGCCTTACCAGGGACCTAGATTTAAATGGTCTGCAGATGATGTTCACAGACGTCCCTTGCTGTATCTGTTCCTCTGCTGCACCTCTCAATGTGCAGGCAGGTAGGGAAAGCTCTCACCGCCATACTGAGATTTCTGCCTCTTTTAGCATTGGCCATGATGGCCTTATTCAACATTAACCGGTCCTTGGTTCCATATGCTCCCCTCTTATTGTCCTTTTGCTCTATTGCCATGTTGCCATTGAACTCAATATGCTCATATATTCTGTCTGCATCTATTGCAGTGAACAGCTTATAGGTTGTAAGTAAACCAGTTATTGTTCTGTAATTGGGAATACTACTTGGGACCCCCTTTGGGAGGAGATTATTGTTCTTGTAGTAAGCCACTGTGGTATTAAGTCTGGCTACTTGAACAATTAATTTTTGCAATTCACCAGGTCTTGGAGGAGTGATGTTAACTGTTTCAGCCAAAAGTTGGTTACTACATCTGGGCCAGGGCTCTTCCAGTTTGGGGCTCATTGAAACTTGTTTTCCAGCTCTTTCGTAGTTACTGCAGGCCATTCCATAGGTTTGAGGTTTGTTTTTTGATTATGCTCTATAGGGTCCTCATATAGCTTTCTCCAGAAGGTTTCTGTTTCAGCTTTGGTTGGTGGTATTTTTACCATATTAATGCTCTTTTCCAATTCCCTATATTTAACAGGTTTTTTATACAGCTTTATCCTTCAATCAAAGTGGTTTACAGTGTAACTTAAGTTTGGTAATGCAGATTAAACAAGGACATTGATAATTGGATTTTCTGAGGCAATGAAGGGTAAAGCACAGTTACTTACCTGTAACAGGTGATCTCTGGGAACAGCAGGAATAAGTCTTCACATATGGGTATGTCGGTACCGACGGAGCCTGCGCAGGAACACTCCCCAGCTTCCCAAAAAGGAAAGCTTTTGGGAGCATCCCACAGCGCCTGCGCGCTGCCTTCCCGCCTTTCCTAACCATCTCTCCTCAGTTCGAGTTTAAAGCTGAGACAATAGAGAGAGAGAGGAAAGGAAAGATAGAAAAAGAGATACAACTCCTAGGGGAGGAGGGAGGGTTGTGAAGACTTATTCCTGTTGCTCCCAGAGATCACCTGTTACAGGTAAGTAACTGTGCTATCTCCAGGAACAAGCAGGAATGAGTCTTCACATATGGGGACTCCCTAGCTAAGATGCCTGGGAGATCCCCAAGGATATGAGACCCTGGAGAGGGGTCTACTTCCTCCTATGGATCTCAGGCATCCATCCAGGGAAGGAGGGTAGGAGTTGTTTAAGAATGGAACAGGTATTTGAGGACAGCCTGACCAAACAAGGCATCCCGGCGAGAGTCCTTGTCCAAGCAGTAATGGGCTGTGAAGGTATGAACCGAGGCCCAGGTGGCTGCTCGACAGATCTGGTTGATGGACACAGAATTTAGATGAGCCATAGAGGTGGCCATGGCCCTCACATTATGAGCTGTGACATGGCTCTCCAGAGAAAGGTTCTTACTCTGGTAGGCGAAAGAAATACACTGAGCAATCCAATTGGACAGTGTTCTCTTAGAGACTGGAAGTCCTAAATGAGAAGGATCAAAAGCAACAAAAAGCTGGGAAGACTTTCTATGTTGCTGTGTCCTATGTAAGTAAAAAGCAAGAGCTCTTTTACAATCCAGAGTATGAAGATTCCTCTCTACACTGGATGCATGAGGAGCTGGAAAAAAGACAGGTAAATATACTTCTTGATTAAGATGAAAAGGTGAGACAACTTTAGGCATAAAGTGTGGATTTGTCCTAAGGACTACCTTATCATGATGGAACCTTGTATAAGGTGGATTAGCCACTAATGCCTGCAGTTCACTGATGCGGCGAGCTGAAGTAACTGCAATGAGGAAAATAACCTTCCATGAAAGGAACTTCAAGGAGGTAGTGGCTAAGGGTTCAAAAGGTGGCTTCATGAGCTGACCAAGAACCAAATTTAAGTCCCATGCCACCGGAGGAGGCCTAATGGGAGGTTTAGTTAAAGTTAGGCCTCTCATGAATCTTGCAATGAGAGGATGAGAGGAAATAGGTTGTCCATTGATGGGCTTAAGGGATGCTGCAATAGCACTCAAATGGACTCTTACTGAATTTGTTTTAAGGCCTGCATTGGAAAGATGCAGGAGATAGTCTAACAGAGAATTTAAAGGTAGTGCTAGAGGGTCAAGACCCTTTTCAGCACACCAAATGGAAAACCGTTTCCATTTAAAAGCATAAGAACGCCTGGTGGAAGGTTTTCTGGAAGCATGGAGGATATCCTTCACTTGTTGAGAAAGATTCCAGTCTTGAAGGTCTAGGCTTTCAGTAACCAAGCTCTGAGGTGTAGGGACTTGGGGTTTGGGTGCCACAAAGTCCCTTCCTCCTGGGACAGAAGGTCTGGAGCAGCTCCCAAGTCCAGAGAGGGGGCTTGGGAGAGATGTAGAAGTAGAAGGTACCACACTTGGCGTGGCCAGCATGGAGCTATGAGGATCATAGATCCTTGATCCCTCTGGAGTTTGAACAGAGTCTTGGGAATCAAGGGAATGGATGGAAATGCATACAGGAAGCCCTGACCCCAATGGAAGAGGAAGGCATCCTTGGCCTGAACTCCCTGACACGGAATTCTGGAACAGAACCGGGGAAGTTTGGCATTCCACGGACTTGCAAAGAGGTCTATGTCCGGGGTTCCCCATTCTTGGAAGATTCTGAGTACCTGATCCATGTGCAGGGACCATTCGTGTGGAAGCAGGACTCGACTGAGTCTGTCTGCCCAAGAGTTTTGGACTCCTGGGAGGTATACTGCCAGGAGATGGATTTGATGCTCTCTGGCGAAGGCCCACAATCTTAAAGCTTCGTTGCAAAGCGACAGAGAGCCAGTTCCTCCTTGCTTGTTTATGTAAAACATGTCTACTTGATTGTCCATATGAATGAGGACTGTCTTGTAGCTGAGGAGGGTATGAAAGACCTTGAGAGCTAGAAAAACTGCTCGAAGCTCCAAGTGGTTGATATGAAGGGAGGTCTCCTGTGGGGACCAAGTGCCTTGAGTGGAGAGGTCCTGTAGATGGGCTCCCCAACCTGTTTGGGAGGCATCTGTTGTGAGGGTTGCTTGGGGCAACAACTGTTGGAAGGGGGACCCCAGCAACAAATTTTGAGTGGACATCCACCATAGGAGAGACCAAAAGAAACGTTTGGTGGTTGCTATTTGGTCTGAGAGAGCTCCTGAAGCTTGAGTCCACTGGGTGGACAAAGTCCATTGAGCTGCTCTCATGTGTAGGCGAGCATAGGGAACCACATGCACTGTGGAAACCATGTGGCCTAGCAGTTGTAGCATCTCCCGAGCAGTTAAGTGACTCTTTGACTGTGCCTGGGAGGCTAACTGCAGTAGACGATGGCAACGGGCCTGAGGAAGGTAGGCCCTTGCAGTGGTGGTATCCAACCAGGCCCCTATGAACTCTAGACTGAGTGGGAGAAAGTTGGGACTTTGGGAGGTTTACCACCAGTCCCAGATATTGCAGAATGCGTCTTGTGCGGTTTAGAGCATTCTGAGCTTCTGACCGAGTTGGTGCTCGGATGAGCCAATCGTCGAGATATGGGAAAACAAAAATCCCTAGGGTGCGTAGAAATGCTGCAACGACTGCCATGCATTTGGTGAACACTCTGGGGGCAGAGGCTAGGCCGAAAGGAAGCACTCTGTACTGATAATGTTGTCCCTGGAACAGAAATCGTAGGAATTTTCTGTGGGATGGATGGATAAGGACATGGGTGTACGCATCCTTGAGATCTAGAGAACAAAGCCAATCTTGGCTCTTTAGGTAGGGAAGAAGAATGCCTAGAGAAAGCATTTTGAACTTTTCCTTGCATAGGAATTTGTTCAATTCCCTGAGATCCAAAATGGGTCTGTAACCCCCTGTTTTCTTGGGGATGAGAAAATAGGGGGAATAGAACCCTGAGCCCTGCTGAAGAAGGGGAACCTCTTCTATCGCCCCTTGGGCAAGCAGGGTAGACACTTCCTGACCCAGAAGGTCGAGGAGAGGTGTGGGAGAGTTGAAATGTCTCACCATGGTGTGTGGAGGAAGGTCTGAGAAATGAAGTTTGTAACCCTCTCTTATGATGGAGAGGGTCCACTGTTCTGATGTTATTTGCTCCCACTTGGGAGCAAAATGAGCTAACCTTCCTGGAATGGGGAGAAGTTCTGGCTGGGGTAGAGCCAGAAAGGTTAAGTTCTCTAGAATGCAGTCAAAAACCCTGAGGGGGTTGAGACTGTTGAGTTGCAGGAGTTGCGGCAGGTTTGCGTCTGGCCTGCCTAGGTTGCTGTCGCTTAGTTGGAAAACGACCAGCAGCAGATTGCTGCCCAGAGTTGGAAGGGAATCTGGTCTTCTTGAAATAAGGTTTCTTGAAAGACTTTTTCTTGCATGGCATAGAGGTAGACTTGGATTTTTCGTGATGAAGAGTACCTCCGTTTTCTTATGTTGAATACGGAGGTTTTGAGATAGGAACCATTCGGATACTGCGTCAAAACAATCAATAAGAGGTGAGAGGTCACTTTGCTTTGTGGAGAATGGCATATAGAGAAGGATGTCATCGGCGTATATCTGACATTGCACATTGAAGGATCTTATGATGTTACAGACGGGCTGGACGTAAATGTTGAACATGAGAGATGATAATGATGATCGTTGTGGAACGCCCTGGTTTTGGTGGAAGGGCTTTGATTTTGTTGATCTTGATCTTACTTGCTGCCATACTGGGTCAGACCAAGGTCCATCAAACTCAGTATCCTATTTCCAACAGTGGCCAATCTAGGTCATACATACCTAGCAGTTGCCCCAAAAGACACAGGTTCCACAGTGCTTGTATTAGGTCAAGCAGTGATATCCTGGGTCCCTTTTTAATAATAGTTTATGGACCTTTCCTCCAGGATCTTGTCCAAACCTTTTTTAAACCCAGCTACACTAACAGCCTTTACTATGGGTATCAAAATGGCAGATGAAATTTAATGGAGTGGAGGAGTGGCCTAAGGGTTGGGGCAAGGTACTTCAGGCCGGAAGGTCGGGGGTTCAAATCCCACTAGAGGACAGCAACCTTGGGCCGGAAGGACTGGGGTTTCTAGTCCCACAGGTCCTCCTTGTGGTCTTGGGCAAGCCACTTAACCCTCCATAGCCCATGTTACCTGTAAAAAAAATAGTTATCTCCAAGTTATAATGCCCTATTCAATGTAATTTCAGTTTGTTCAATGTAAACCGCACTGATGCAGAACAGCGCGGTATATAAGAGAATGTAAATAAATAAATAAATAAATAATGTGGACAAGAGCAAAGTTATGCACCTAGGGTAGAACAACCCAAACTATGGTTACACGATGCAAGGTTCCACATTAGGAACCACCACCCAGGAAAAAGATTTAGGAGTCATTGTGGATAACATGTTAAAACCCTCGGCCCAGTTTGCAGCGGCGGCCAAGAGAGCAAATAGAAAGCGTAGTTACTCACCTGTAATAGGTGTTCTCCAGGAGCAGCAGGAATCAGTCCTCACATATGGGTGACGTCGGCGCCGACGGAGCCCTCGCGGAGCAATTTTCCCCAGCTTTCAAAGAAAGCCTTTGGGAATTGCAACGCGCATGCGCGGTCGCCTTCCCGCCCAAGGGTGCCATCTTAGCCAGTCAGATGACATAGCTAAAAAAGACAGCATAAAAATTTGCAAAAAAACTTAAGCAGATGATTGCAACTCCACGGGGAGGAGGGAGGGTTGTGAGGACTGATTCCTGCTGCTCCTGGAGAACACCTGTTACAGGTGAGTAACTACGCTTTCTCCAGGACCAAGCAGGAAGTCAGTCCTCACATATGGGACTCCCAAGCTTAAGGCTACCGGAGACCCTAAGCACAAAAAATGAGCTCCCTCTAGCTCAGCAGCACAGAAGGAAAGAATCTTCGCTGAATTATTACCCACCGGTAGCCCACATCCGGGATGGAGGGTAGGAGTTGCTCAAACCTCAAAGAGATTACGGAGGACTGCCTGTCCGAAAGCACTGTCCCTGCGGGACTCCCTCTCGAGACAGTAATGGACCGCAAAAGTCTGGCTCGAAGACCAAGTAGCGGCCCGGCAGATGTCTGCCAGCGGAACAGAGCGGAGGTAAGCCACTGACGTAGCCTTTGCCCGAACACAATGAGCCATGACTCGACCATCCAAGGAGAGCCCGGCCGCCCCATAAGCCCAAGTGATACAGTCCGCAACCCAGATGGACAGAGTACGCTTGGAGACCGGGAGTCCCAATTTATTGGGATCAAAAGACACAAAAAGCTGAGTAGCTTTACGGTGCTCCCGCGTACGGTCAAGGTAGAAGTTTAATGCCCTTCTACAGTCCAGGGTATGGAGGACCATTTCAGCTCGGCTGGAGTGTGGTCTGGGAAAGAAGGTCGGAAGTACCACCTCCTGATTGATGTGAAAAGGGGAGACCACTTTTGGAAGAAATTTTGGGTGAGTCCGTAGGACTACCCTATTTTTGTAGAACCGAGTGTAAGGGGGATCAGACACGAGGGCCTGCAATTCACTTACGCGCCTAGCGGAAGTGAGGGCTATCAAGAACAATGTTTTCCAAGAAAGAAAACGGAGAGAACAGGTAGCCATAGGTTCAAAAGGCGGACAGGTGATCCGCTGTAAAACCACATTCAGATCCCAGTCAGGCGCTGGCGGGCGCAGAGGTGGTTTAAGTAGAAGGAGACCTCGGAGAAACCTCGCTACGAGAGGGTCGCTGGAAAGAGGTCTGCCGTCCACCGGCACATGATGTGCTGAAAGAGCACTGAGGTGAACTTTGACGGAGTTGGACTTAAGTCCCAGATTAGAGAGGTATAGCAGGTACTGCAAGATCACCGACACCGAGCAGGAGAAGGGATCCTGAGACTGTTGGGTACACCAAACGGAAAAGCGACGCCATTTAAGGGCGTAGCATTTGCGGGTAGAAGGGCGCCGAGAAGCTAGGACGACCTCCTCCACCTCTGCCGGCAGGAGAAGGGGAGCAAGGACTACCCTCTCAGCAGCCAGGCCATTAGATTGAGAGATCTGAGGTTGGGGTGTAGCAGAGACCCCTGATCCTGAGTGAGGAGATCCGGCTGAAACCCCAGAGGGAATGGATCCTCTACCGCTAATTGCAGCAGGAGTGGAAACCACGGCTGTCTGGGCCAGCGAGGGGCCACCAGGATCATGGAAGCTTTGTCTCGGAGAACCTTGAAAAGAGTTCGAGAGACTAGCGGGATGGGAGGAAAAGCATACAGAAGGCTCTCCGACCATGAGAGTAGAAAAGCGTCTGCCGCAACTCGAAGGGGATGTGGCTGACGAGAGCAGAAGCGAGGAAGTTGCTGGTTGTGAGGACTGGCAAAGAGATCCATCGTGGGGAGGCCCCACTTTAGAAAGAGCTTCTGAACTACTAAGGGATCCAGGCGCCACTCGTGCGGCTGGAGGATCCTGCTGAGTTTGTCCGCCAGGCAATTTTCTTGGCCTGGGAGATAAACTGCCTTGAGAAGAACGCCGTGACTGACGGCCCAAGAGCAGAGCTTCTGTGCTTCCCGACAGAGAAGGAAGGAGCCCGTGCCCCCCTGTTTGTTCACGTAGAACATGGCAACTTGATTGTCCATCTGGACAAGGACGGACTGGTGAGAGGTCAGGTGGGAGAAAGCCTTGAGAGCCAGGCGGATCGCTCTGAGCTCCAGGAAGTTGATCTGCTGAGCAGACTCCCACATGGTCCAGAGGCCCTGAGTACGTGCCCCTTGACAATGTGCTCCCCAACCCAGGAGGGACGCATCTGTCGTCAGCACCTGGGCCGGCTGAGGTGACTGAAAAGGCATGCCGAGTACCAGGTTCGGCCGATGACGCCACCACTGGAGAGACGAGGCCAACGGCTCGGAGACGCGCACTAGGTCTGCTAGGCCGCCTGTGGCTTGTTGCCACTGCTTGCGAAGACACCATTGAGCAGGCCGCATATTCAGGCGGGCATTGGGGGTCACATGGACGGTGGAAGCCATATGGCCGAGCAGTCTCAGGAAGCGCCTGGCGGAGACCAGGGACTGGCTGCGAAAACGGTCGGCTAGGTCCATGAGCCGTTGAGCCCTGTCGAGAGGCAGGAAAGCTCGCGCCTGAGGAGTGTGCAGTCTTGCGCCGATGAACTCGAGATCCTGTGAGGGGAGCAAAGTGGACTTTGCGAAGTTGATGACAAAGCCCAAGTACTGCAGAAGAGTCACCGTGCGGCGTGTGGCGTTGGTGACCTCCGGAGCGGACGCTGCTCTGATGAGCCAGTCGTCGAGGTACGGAAAGACATAGAGGCCGTGAAGCCGGAGATGGGCCGCCACCACCGCGAGACATTTTGTGAAGACTCGCGGTGCGGAGGACAGGCCAAAGGGCAGTACTCTGTACTGGTAATGATTTCCTGCCACCACAAACCTTAGGTATTGGCGGTGGCTTGGGTGGATGAGGATGTGCGTGTAGGCATCCTTTAGATCCAAGGAGCATAGCCAATCTCCCTGCTGGAGGTAGGGCAGAAGGATTCCAAGGGTAAGCATTTTGAACTTTTCCCGCATGAGGAACCTGTTGAGGTTGCGCAAGTCCAGGATGGGTCTGAGGCCTCCTGTCCTTTTTGGTACTAGAAAGTACCTGGAGTAAAAACCTTGACCTCTCAGGTGGTGGGGCACCGGTTCCACCGCCTGTTCCTGTAGAAGACCTGCTAACTCCTGAAGGAGTAAGTCCCTGTGCAGAGGGAGTCGTGGAGGTTCTCCCGGGAAATAGGAGGGAGGGACCTGGTGGAAGTGGAGAAGATAGCCTTCTCTTACGACTTGAAGCACCCAAGCATCTGAAGTGATGCTGGACCACCTGTGGGCAAAGTGAACCAGCCGGCCTCCGGTGCTGGGAGGAGCCAGCGGAGGGGGAGAGGCTATGCTTAAGGAGTCAAAAACCCCCACCCTGCTGAGCAGGGGCTGGTGGTGCAGGCTTGGGGGCTTGCTGCCTACGGGACCCGTTACCCCGTCCCTTGGCCTGCTGGCCCTGTTGGGGAGCTGCAGGGGCCTGATATTGGGGGTAGTGTTTGTAGGCAGTCGCCTTTCTCGGGTAAAAGGACTTCTTACCCGAGCCCTTCTTTTTCTGGGAAGGGGCGGAGGTCTTCCTAGAAAGCCTAGTCCTGGTGAGAGTCTCCGTCTCGATCTGTGCAGCCTTTTCAGCCATGGGCTTGCCAAAGAGGTTTTCACCTCGGCAGGGGACATCGACCAACTTGTCCTGCACCCAGGGCTCAAGGTCAGACGACTGAAGCCAAGCCTGTCGGCGGGCACCGATGCCGGCTGCGGCCACTCGAGCCGATGCTTCAAAGCCATCATAGGCTGCTCGGGATATGAATTTTGAGCATTCCCGAATGCCAGTGGACAAGGCCAGGAACCTCCGCAAAGGTTCCTCGGACAAACCAGCGGAGAATCCGGCTAGCTCTTTAGCCAGGTCTCGGAGATACATGCCCATGTATAGCTGGTAGGTCTGGACACGACACGCAAGCATAGAGCCCTGGAAACACTTCTTACCAAGGCCATCCAGGTTACGGGCCTCCCTGCCAGGAGGCACCGAGGAGTGCATCTTCTGGCTCTTAAGACGATGCATGGCCGATTCCACTACCATGGAATGGTGTGGTAGCTGTGCTTTTTGGAAGCCAGGGCTCTTGCGGACTCGATAGATAGAATCGACCCGCTTGCTCAGGACCGGCGAGGAGGCCGGACTCTCCCACATGCGGAAGAGTAGTCGTTCCAGCATGGGAGGAACCGGTACAGTAAAGTGTTCCCTGGCGGGAGAGTCATACTGGAGGGCGTCGAGCTCTTCGGCTCGAGGCTCCTCCTCGGGATCCGCAGGGAAGGCCAAAGCCTTGGCCATATCCCTGACGAAGTCCGAGAACCGGGCATCCTCCGGAGGGGACTGCTTCCGAGGTTCGGACTCAGGTGAGTCCGAGGGGACACAACGAGTCCGAAAAGAATCAGGTGACTCTTCCTCTTCAGACTCCCAGACCGACTCCGACGAGGAATCGGTGGGGTCGGCCCGGGCAGGCCGCGGCGCCTGCCGCCCCGACGCCGAGGGAGTCGGCGTCGGCGACCTCGGTCCCGAACGGGAGGCCGAGGGTGACCTCGACCGAGGATCGACTCGAGTTCGCATGGACTCGAGGATCGGCTCGGTCTCTGGGGTCGACTTAGACGTCGACGTCCCAGCGGTCGGGGCAGCGGCGCCAGCGAGGCTAGCGAGCAGTGCCCACTGCTGGTCCGTGAAGGCAGACAGTCTGCTCTCCAAGGCCGTCAACCTGAGTCCGACCTCAGGTGACCCAGCAACCCCCGACTCGGGCCCCGACGGCGTCGGGCCCGACATCGGCGGTCTCGGAGGCGAGTCCAGGAGGACCACAGGACTTACCCGAGCAGGCAGCTCCGACTCCAGGCGAGGTCGCTTCGAGAGGTGCTCCTTCTCCAAGGACCCGGGACAGCTATCGGGGCTATGCGACCTGGCCCTCGCGGAGCCAGGAGCGTCCACCGACGCCGCCCTCGCGGGTTTCACCTTCCGTCGATGGTCCCCGGAGGGAGAACCCCTGTCGGAGGAACTCCGGCGACGGTCCGAGCTGGAACCTCTGGACGCGGAGGCCTCCGACGAGGTCCGGGTACGGCTGGGGTCAGCGAAAATCCTATCCCGCTGATGCCGCCGACTTCTCAACGCTTTAGAGGACATTTTGCCGCAGGCCCCACAGATCATTTCTTCATGATCCGGGCCCAGGCAGCGGAGGCAATTGTCGTGTGTGTCAGTTAGTGACATATTTCGGTCACACTGACCACACCGCTTGAAACCACTGGCAGCCATCGGGGGAAAAAGGGCCCCTGCGAGGTCAAAGGACCGGGCTGCCAGGGAAAAACCGAAAACGAAACTGACTAAGTCAGAAAAACCGAAAAAGAAGAAGAGGACTCGTGACCGGCGTCGCGGGTCCGGGCGGGAAAAAGACCGGCGTCGAACCGAAGAAAAAAGAGAGAAAATTACTAACAAAATCAACTTTTTCGTGGGGACACGACGGGTACGTCTGTAGGGCTCCGCGGAAAAAAGAAGACTGGCTAAGATGGCACCCTTGGGCGGGAAGGCGACCGCACATGCGCGCTGCAATTCCCAAAGGCTTTCTTTGAAAGCTGGGGAAAATTGCTCCGCGAGGGCTCCGTCGGCGCCGACGTCACCCATATGTGAGGACTGACTTCCTGCTTGGTCCTGGAGAATGCTAGGTATCATAAGGAAAGGAATGGAAAATAAAACAAAAGATATTATAATGCCTCTATATCGTTCCATTGTGAGACCGCACCTTGAAAATTGTGCGCAATTCTGGTCGCCGTATCTTAAAAAGGATATAGCGTTTTTAGAAAAAGTTCAGAGAAGAGCCACCAAAATGGTAAAGGGGATGGAAGGATACTCCTATAGAGAAAGGCTAAAAAGGTTAGGGGTCTTTAACCTGGAAAAGAGAAGGTTGAGGGGAGATATGATAGAAATCTATAAATTAATGAACGGAGTGGAACGGGTAAACGTAGATCGATTACTTACGTTATCAGAATATAGAAAGACTAGGGGACATGCAATGAAGCTACAGGGTAAACTATTTAAGACTAATAAAAGAAAATATTTTTTCACTCAACGTGTAATCAAACTCTGGAATTTGTTACCGGAGGATGTAGTAATGGCTGTTAGTGTAGCTGGGTTTAAAAAAGGTTTGGACAAGTTCCTGGAGGAAAGGTCCATAAACCATTATTAAGAAGCGACCCAGGATATCAGTGCTTGACCCAGTACAAGCATTGTGGAACCTGTGTCTTTTGGGGCAACTGCTAGGTACGTATGACCTAGATTGGCCACTGTTGGAAACAGGATACTGGGCTTGATGGACCTTGGTCTTACCCAGTATGGCATATCTTATGTACTTATGTATTACATCCTCGGGTAACAAATTCCAGAGTTTGATTACACGTTGAGTGAAAAAATATTTTCTTTTATTAGTCTTAAATAGTTTACCCTGTAGCTTCATTGAATGTCCCCTAGTCTTTCTATATTCTGAAGACGTAAACAATCAGTCTACGTTTACCCGTTCCACTCTGTTCATTATAGACTTCTATCATATCTCCCCTCAACCGCCTCTTTTCCAGGTTAAAGAGCCCTAACCTTTTTGACCTTTCTTCATAGGAGTATCCTTCCATCCCCTTTTCCATTTTGGTGGCTCTTCTCTGAGCCTTTTCTAATAACGCTATATCCTTTTTAAGATACGGCGACCAGAATTGCACACAATATTCAAGGTGCGGTCTCACCATGGAACGATATAGAGGCACTATAATATCTTTTGTTTTATTTTCCATTCCTTTCCTTATGATACCTAGCATTCTATTTGCTCTCTTGGCCGCCGCTGCACACTGGGCTGATGGTTTTAACATGTTATCCACAATGACGCCTAAATCTTTTTCCTGGGTGGTGGTTCCTAATGTGGAACCTTGCATTGTGCAACCATAGTTTGGGTTGTTCTTCCCTAGGTACATAGCTTTGCACTTGTCCACATTAAATTTCGTCTGCCATTTTGATGCCCAGTCTTCTGATTTATCAAGGTGCTCTTGCAATTTTCCACAATCCTCATGGATTTTAACAACTTTAAATAGTTTTGTGTCTGCAAATTTGATAACCTCACTGGTTATTCCCATTTCCAGGTCATTTATGAATGTGTTAAAAAGCAGCGGACTCAGCACAGATCCCTGGGGTACTCCACTATTCACTTTTCTCCATTGGGAAAATTGGCCTTTTAGCCCTACCCTCTGCTTTCTATCTTTTAACCAGTTCCTGATCCATAATAGTACACTGCCTCCTATCCTATGACTTTTTAGTTTTGCCAAAAGTCTCCAATGAGGGACCTTGTCAAAGGCTTTCTGAAAGTCCAAATACACTACATCAACCGACTCACCTTTGTCTACCTGTTTATTCACACAATCAAAAAAACATAACAGATTAGTAAGAGAAGATCTTCCTTGTCTAAAGCCATGTTGGCTGTCTCCCATTAAGCATGACTATCTACATGTTCAGCAATTTAGTTCTTTATGATGGTTTCTACATACTTTGAGGTAATCGGCTCACCCAGAGGGCTTCATTAAAATCTCGCTGGAGAACTGGGGTTAAGGATTCAGGAATACTGGATTAAGGACTGTTACTTCTGGAGAAAGATCTACAATTGTGAGTATATACTTCTGTGAATTTTCTGAAAGGAATTATTTCTATTAAAGCTAATTAATCTGTGAACCCACTATTTTTTATTGTATCAGTCAGGGCCTAGTAGCAGCAGTTTAAGTTTAAATTTAAAACACAGAAGAGAGCTTTCCGGTTAAATTTGGAACCCAGCAAAGAGCTTGTAGTTTAAATTTAATAGTCACTCAGGGCCTAGCATCAGCAAAGTACTTTTAGTTTAAATTTAACACACAGAAGAGAGCTTTCTGGTTAAATTTAGAACCCAGCAGAGAGCTTGTGGTTTAAATTTCATAATAAGTTAGAGCCTAGCAGCAGCAAAGAGCTATAATTAAAATCAAATAAGAATATAGCTTATCTTAGCAGCACAGGACAGGGTACTGTGTAGCAGCCCTCTTTTAATAAGTGTTATTACCCTCCCTCCCTCCCAACACCCACCCACCCCTGGGATAATCGTAGCTTTATTGGTACTTACACATCTTAAAAGACAGGAGGTGCTCTCAGGTGAAGCTCGTTACCCAAATCAGTCATACACTAAGGACCTGAGATTAATTAAGCTTCAGGTGAACAAGGTATATTAAACGTATAAGGTACAGTTTTATTAGTATAAATATCCATAGCAACCCTTAGTAAGTAAAGAACTTAAAGATCTAAACACAAACTTAAAAGTAAGATGCAGTCCAGCAGCGAGATGGGGGCTTTCCAGTCTTTTGCTTTGAGTGTCACATGTATGATTTTCTCCCAGTTGGTGAGAGGTCTTACGTGTGCACTAGGTGCAAGGAGCTCTCTGCTCTCAGGGAACGAGTCTGTTCTCTAGAGGCTAGAGTAGCAGACTTGGAAAACATAAGAAAGACAGAGAGGTACATAGACGAGACCTACAGGGATATAGTCCTGAAGTCCCACCTCCAGTCTGGCAGCATCCCTGTTGCCATGGAGGAGAGAGGTCACGTGACAGGAGAGCATCACCCTGGTGTGGCAGGAATTGATCTTGTAACTAGAACCTGTCCTCCCGCTGGCTGATGCAAAACCCTCTCGCACCGAGGAAGTTTCTCCAGGGCTATGTGCCCATGAGGGAACGGTTAGGACAGCCGTTAAAATTGGTGATTCGATCATTAGGCATGTAGATAGCTGGGTGGCTGGTGGACGTGAGGATCGCCTGGTAACATGCCTGCCTGGTGCGAAGGTAGCGGACCTCACGCGCCACCTATATAAGGTCTTAGATAGTGCTGGGGAGGAGTCTGCTGTCTTGGTACATGTCGGTACCAATGACATAGGAAAATGTGGTAGGGAGGTTCTGGAGGCTAAATTTAGGCTTTTAGGTAGGAAGTTGAAATCCAGAACTTCCAGAGTAGCGTTCTCTGAAATGCTTCCCGTTCAACGTGCAGGACCCAAAAGGCAGGCAGATCTCCGGAGTCTCAATGCGTGGATGAGACAATGGTGCAGATATGAGGGTTTTGGATTTTTTAGGAACTGGGGAAAGGAGGGGCTCTTCCGAAGGGATGGGCTTCACCTTAACCGGGATAGAACCAGGCTGCTGGCATTAACCTTTAAAAAGGAGATAGAGCAGCTTTTAAACTAGATAATAGGGGAAAGCCGACAGTCGCCCAAGAGCGGATGGTTCGGAAGAATGTATCCTTGAAAGATACTACCAAAAGCAGAGAGGTTCCAAAAAAGAGTAAAGTAGCCCAAATGCCCTCGAGTATGCAGCAGACAGAGCTTAAAGATCCCAAATTACCCATGTCTACCAATAGCCAAATTAATATGAATAAAATACAGTCTCTAAAATGCTTGTATGCAAATGCTAGAAGTCTAAAAAATAAGATGGGAAAGTTAGAATATATAGCACTAAATGAGAGGTTAGATATGATTGGAATATCAGAGACATGGTGGAAGGATGACAACCAGTGGGACACTGTGATACCTGGGTACAAACTATATCGTAATGATAGAGCTGATCAAATTGGTGGAGGGGTTGCGATCTATGTTAGAGAGGGCATTGAGTCAGAAAGGATTAAAGTTTTGCAGGAAACAAAATTTGCTGTAGAATCTCTATGGATTGAAATTCCATGTAAAAGGGGGAAGGCAATGGCAGTGGGGGTGTACTATCGAGCGCCTGGCCAGAATGACCAAATGGATGATGAAATGCTCAAAGAAATCAAGGAAGCTAACAAAAGTTGCAGCGCAGTAATAATAATGGGTGATTTCAATTACCCCGGTATCGACTGGGTCAGTGTCACGGCAGGACATGCTAGGGAGATAAAGTTCCTAGATGACATAAATGACTGCTTCTTGGAGCAGCTGGTTCATGAACCGACCAGAGGGGAAGCCATATTAGACCTAGTCCTTAGTGGAACACCAGATCTAGTGCAAAAGATAAGGGTGTTGGGGCCACTTGGCAATAGTGATCGTAGCATGATAGCCTTTGATTTAATTAGTGGAGGAGGGATAGTAGGGAAATCCACAGTACTACCTTTTAACTTTTGAAATGGAGACTGATAAAATGAGGAAAATAGTTAAGAAAAAACTAAAAGGAGCAGTTGCAAAGGTTAAAGACTTACATCAAGCTTGGGTGTTGTTGAAAAATACTATCTTGGAAGCCCAGACTAGCTGTATTCCACGCTTTAAGAAAAGTGGAAGGAAGACCAAAAAACTGCCAGCATGGTTTAAAGGTGAGGTCAGAGAGGCTGTTGATGCCAAAAAAGCATCTTTCAGGAAAAGGAAAAAAGAGCAAAATGACGAAACCTGGAAACAGCACAAGCACTGGCAAGTCAAATGCAAGGCGTTGATAAAGCAGGCAAAGGGAGAATTTGAGAAGAAGCTTGCTGCAGAAGCAAAAACGCGAAATAAAGACCTTTTCAAGTACATTCGTAGCAAAAAACCTATGAGAGTGTCAGTTGGTCCATTAGATGATAGAGAAGTTAAAGGGGCACTAAGAGACGACAAGGCGATAGCGGAGAGACTGAATGAATTCTTTGCTTCTGTCTTTACTGAGGAAGATATAGGAATGTTACCCATGACTGAAGTGGTATTTAAAGGTGCGGAAGAATTGAAGGAAATATCGATACATCGGGAAGATGTATTACAACTATTAGATAAACTGAAGAGTAGCAAATCACCTGGGCCGGATGGTATACATTCAAGGGTGTTGAAAGAACTGAAATATGAGATTGCAGACCTGCTATTAGTAATCTGTGAACTATCATTAAAATCATCTCTAATACCTGAAGATTGGAGGATCGCCAATGTAACACCAATTTTTAAAAAGGGTTCCAGGGGTGATCCGGGAAAAATGGTAGAAACCATCATAAAGAATAAAATTACTCAGCATGTAGATAGTCATGGCCTAATGGGAGACAGCCAACATGGCTTTAGACAAGGAAGATCTTGCCTTACTAATCTGTTATGTTTTTTTTTGAAAGTGTGAAGAAACAGCTGGACAAAGATGAGTCGGTTGATATAGTGTATCTGGACTTTCAGAAAGTCTTTGACAAGGTCCCTCATCAGAGACTTTTGGCAAAACTAAAGAGTCATGGGATAGGAGGCAGTGTACTACTATGGACCAGGAACTGGTTAAAAGATAGAAAGCAGAGGGTTGGGCTAAATGGCCAATTTTCCCAATGGAGAAAGGTGAATAGTGGTGTACCCCAGGGATCTGTGCTGGGTCCGCTGCTTTTTGACATATTCATAAATGACCTGGAAAGTGGAATAACGAGTGAGGTTATCAAATTTGCAGATGACACAAAACTATTTCAAGTTGTTAAAACTCAAGAGGATTGTGGAAAATTGCAAGAAGATCTTGATAAATTGAAAGACTGGGCATCAAAGTGGCAGTTGAAATTTAATGTGGACAAGTGCAAAGTTATGCACCTAGGGAAGAACAACCCAAACTATGGTTACACGATGCAAGGTTCCACATTAGGAGCCACCATCCAGGAAAAAGATTTAGGCGTCATTGTGGATAACATGTTAAAACCCTCGGCCCAGTGTGCAGCGGCAGCCAAGAGAGCAAATAGAATGCTAGGTATCATAAGGAAAGGAATGGAAAATAAAACAAAAGATATTATAATGCCTCTATATCGTTCCATGGTGAGACCGCACCTTGAATATTGTGTGCAATTCTGGTCGCCGTATCTTAAAAAGGATATAGCGCTATTAGAAAAGGTTCAGAGAAGAGCCACCAAAATGGTAAAGGGGATGGAAGGATACGCCTATGAATAAAGGCTAAAAAGGTTAGGGCTCTTTAACCTGGAAAAGAGACGGCTGATGGGAGATATGATAGAAGTCTATAAATTAATGAATGGAGTGGAACGGGTAAATGTAGATCGATTGTTTACGTTATCAGAATATAGAAAGACTAGGGGACATGCAATGAAGCTACAAGGTAAACTATTTAAGACTAATACAAGAAAATATTTTTTCACTCAACGTGTAATCAAACTCTGGAATTTGTTACCGGAGGATGTAGTAAAGGCTGTTAGTGTAGCTGGGTTTAAAAAAGGTTTGGACAAGTTCCTGGAGGAAAGGTCCATAAACCATTATTAAGAAGTGACTGACGATATCAATGCTTGACCCAGTACAAGCATTGTGGAACCTGTGTCTTTTGGAGAAACTGCTAGATACGTATGGCCTAGATTGGCCACTGCTGGAAACAGGATACTGGGCTTGATGGACCTTGGTCTGACCCAGTATGTTATATCTTATGTTCTTATGTTCCATTTTATAGGGAAGCCGTCTGGCCTCATGGCCTTACCCAAGGTAAGCAACCAAATGGCTAGGTCAATCTCAGTTGCAGTAATTTCCCGATCTAAAAAGTCCCGTTGTTCTACAGGGAGGGAGAGACGATGCACTCCTGACAAAAAGGAAAGCAGAGCAGCTGAAGTCTAGGTACTCAAGAGGTATGAAGAGCGGCACAGACATTTTTAAAAGCTTGAACTATCCCACCTGGATCTCTCTGTATCTGGCGGGCTTGACCATATACCTCACCTACTCAACCGCTTGCCCTCATTTTACAGAGCTGCCATGCCAGGAGCTTGCCCACCTGCCCTCCATGGGCAAGGAAGTTACATTGGGTCAAGCTCATTGCACACTCAATGCGTTCTAATTCAATTGCTTCAATTTGCCTACGTACGTTTACTAACTCTTTATATGTTTTAGCATTTCCAGAACTCTTATGTTCCTTTTGTAGTGTCTCTAATTGCTAGTTAAGCTGAACTAAAGTAGCCTCCTCCTGCTTTTTCCTTTGTGAGGACAGTTGCAGCAACCTCCCTTGCATGTATGCCTTACCGGCTTCCTATACCAGATGCATGGAGGTACCACTAATCTCATTAAGTGCTAAATTATCTGCCCACCAAAATCTCTCTTGGGGGTGCAAGGCTCTCCATATGTCTGTCCAACCCATGGTGGACAGGGCTGCTTGAAATGGAGCCCTGGAAGCTGTTCCACCCTAGTAATTGGGCCTGATCGGTCCATCATGCTAAGGGCACAATTTAAGTCTCTGCCCATCCACAATGATCCCCTGACTGCCTGGGTGAAGGAGGAGAATGCCCGCTGAAAAAAAGGATCCTTTTGGTCCACTGGGGACATAAATATTTAATAGAGAAATCTCCTGATTTCTGAATCGTCCTACCACCCAAACTACTCGACCATATGAATCTCCCCCCGATGCAGCTACAATAAACGGGGTACGTTTATTTATGAGGATTGCCACTCCCCGTTTTTTTGAATTATAGGAGGAGAAAAAGTTTTAAAGGTCAGATCTTTAAGTGTGGCCCGCTTCATGGCCTCATAGGGCTCTATCATCAGGGCCCAGAGCACCAGGGAATGAATGATGCAGGGGACGCATGTGCCTCACCCCCCTGAAGGAAATGAGACACATCCGGGTGTAAGGCTATGGACTGCCCCACCACCGGTTCCCTTTAAACAGGTAAGCTTGCCACCTGAACCTTCAGGAAACTAAAGGAAAGACCGTTGTCCAGACCATCCTGGAGAAAGGCAAGCAAGGGTGGCTAGTCCAAACATATTAGGGCTAATCCAACACTCATGGCACCAATGTTCTAAAAGGAACCAGACGCATACATAGACAAGGTTGGTAGAACCTTGCCTCACCTTCAGAAGCATGGACAGAACTGCAGGGCAATATTTATTTTTTTATTCAACGTTTCTCTTATACCGATATTCATAATATCATAGCGCTTTACATAGAACTCAACCGTATAGTATATAGAACACTGTGTTGGTAACATTAAACTAAATATACATTATAATTAACATGATTTAAGTGTAATTTGTAACCTTAACAGAGATAACTATATATATAGTATTAACGTGTGTGTAATGGGAATGATAGCTGTTAGGATTTATGGATATGAATGTGAATGACAGGTAGTAGGGTACTCTGGATTGTCAATGTGATATTTCCGTGGGCTTCCCTGAAGAGATGTGTTTTTAGCTCTTTTTGGAAATCTTTTAAATCTTGGATGGACCTTAGAGCGGGTGGCAATGAGTTACAATTTGTAGGACCATAGAAGGAAAAAAATCTTTGACAGAGCGATTGTGAACTTTTTGTTTTTAGAGCTGGGGGTAGAGAGCAGGTTTTGGTGCTGTTGTCTATGTACTCTTATGTCCGTGCTCCTTTGGATGATTGGTACCAGGTAGGCTGCTGAGAGGCTGTGCATAGTTTGAAAGTGGTCATTATGATCGTATATTTTATTCTTGTTCCCACTTGGAAAGTGGTGTATTTAGATTTCAGTAAAGCATTTGACACTGTTCCACACAGGCGACTTATAAATAAACTAAGCACCCTTGGGATGGACCCTAAAGTTACTGCTTGGTTAGAAATTGGTTGAGTGGGAGGCGACAAAGGGTACAGGAAAATGGAGTTCACTCTGAGGAGGAGATGGTTACCAGTGGAGTGCCACAGGGATTTGTCCTTGGTCCGATTCTTCTTAACATCTTTGTTGGTGATATTGCGGAAGGGCTTTCAGGTACAGTTTGCCTCTTTGCGAATGATACCAAATTCTGCAACAGAGTAGACACCCAGGAAGGTGGAGATAGCATGAGGAGGGATCTAGCTAAGCTTGAAGAATGGTCTAGAATTTGGCAGCTGAGATTTAATGCTAAAAAATGTAAGGTCATGCATTCGGGCTGCAACAATCCAAGGGGGTGGTACAGTATAGGGGGTGACGTACTACTGTCCACGAAAGAACAACAGGACGTAGGCATGATTGTGTCTGATGGTCTCAAAGTAGCTAAACACATAGAAAAGGTGACAGCGAAAGCTAGACGTATGCTTGGGTGCACAGGGAGAGAAATGGCCAGCAGAAGAAAGGAGGTGACAGTGACTCTATATATCTTTGGTGCAACCTCATTTGGAGTATTGTGTGCAGTTCTGGAGACTGCACCTTCAAAAGGATATAAACAGGTTGGAGTCGGTGCAGAGGGTGGCTACTAAATTGCTTAATGGTTTTCGTTATAAAGCATATGAGGACAGACTTAAGGACCTTAATATGTATGCTTTAGAGCAGGGGTCACCAACCTGCGGCCCGCGAGGTCCCTTCCTGCGGCCCGCGAGGCTCTACCCCGGTTAACATTACGTGCGGCCCGCCAAGGATTCCCGCCATTGTATCTGCGGCCCGCATGTTCGGCGGGTTCAATGGCACGTGACCGGTTTCCCAAGAGCAGCGCGCAAATTAGAGGACCAATCAGCAATAAGGCTTAAACGTTGATTCTGTTTTTGCAGCTATCGATAGAATTCCTGTTCTCTTTTTTCCCCATGGCTTCCCCCACGAACAAGAAGCGCAAGCTCAGCGATGAGAACCGCGGCTTCAACCCTGAGTGGAACAAGCTCTTCTTCACGCTGCACAAGGATCGTGCGCTGTGTGTCATCTGTCAGAAGACCGTTGGCGTTCTGAAGGACTACAATGTGAAGCGCCACTTCGAGTCCGTCCACCCAGAGTACGCCAAGATGGATGCAGTCAAGAAGAAGCAGGATTTTACCCGCGTTTGTTGTTTTTTTTCGCGGGGGCGGGGAGAAGGGGGGTGCGGCCCGCGAGGCTCCCGGTAGTCGGCTGTGCGGCCCGCGGCCCTCTGGAGGTTGGTGACCACTGCTTTAGAGGAAAGGTGTGATAGAAGTGATATGACTGAGAAGTTTAAATACCTTTGTGGCATAAATGCACAGGATGAGAGCCTCTTTCGATTGAAAGCAAGTTCTGTTATGAGTAGACATAGGATGAGGGTGAAAGGGGAGAGACTCAGGAGTAATATGCAGGAATATTTCTTTGCGGAAAGAGTGATAGATGCGTGGAATAGTATTTAAATTCAAAAAAGCATGGGACAAACACAGAGGCTCTCTAAAGGAAAAAAAAGAGGACTCTTGTAGTGGATGATATGGAAAGGCAAACTAGACAGGCCATGTCATCTTTATCTGCTGTCATGTTTCTATGTTTCCTACACTAAATGCTTTCTTAAAATAAAAAGCTCACTTTCTTTTTAAAATCAAAATAATCTTGCATAACCTGAAGCTCTGCAGGCAATTTATTCCAAACAAGCACAATACAGACACCAGCCGATTCAAAATACAAACCCCATAGCCTGATGGAGGGACTGGGCATGTCAGCTGAACACTTCCTTGCGAAGGCAACATATGTGAGGAAGACAAAACTTGCCAAGGGAATTTCAGTGTCACATCTACACCTAGTCTCACCACTTTAAAAACCAACATCACCAGTTGGAAAAGAAGAAGAAATTAGACTTGTAGAAAAATGAAGAAACTCAAAATGAGGAGTGATATGTTCTTGGGCTTTCGCACCCATCGGTAAATAGGTCACAACATTCTGAACACGCTGCAAAAGTTTCAGATGAGATGAGATGCTGGAAGTCCGAACAAATTAGCATTCTAATAATCTATAGGAGATAAAACAAGACTGCACCAGTCTTAAAATTGGAAGGAACAAGAAAATATTGCAATCTCCAAATTAGTCACAACTTGAAACGACTGCTTAACAATATGGCTGAAAGGACTCCCAAATACCAAATCTGCTGAACAAGCAGAACTTGGTAAGTAACAATTTAAATCATTTCAGGTAACTATAAAAGTGACAAATGATGAACCACCAACAGTTATGTTTTTGAAATATTCAATTCTAAGCCCTGGATAGTGAGCCAAGTTGCTGCTCTTCAAGACACAATCTGCAAGTGTCTTCAAAGCAGAACCAGAATCCTTGTGAAATGGTAAGAAAAATAGAATATTGTCTACAACTAATATTCAACTCCTCGAGTATGCAGTACATTATATAAAGGACAAATAAAGTTATTTAATCATAGTATCAATAATGATGAATCTTGGGGATGTCCACGTTTTAATGGGAACCAACTAGACGAGTGCTCACGAACAAAAACCTTGTGCTCCATCAGAAAGATATGATTCGAACCAGTTCACCGCTGATTTATTCAGACCACAAACCTGTAGCCTTTCCAATAATCTTGAATGAGGAATGGAATCAAAAGCAGCCACAATGTCCAAAATGTTTACTGCAACTGCATACCCTGAATGTAAGCAATTTAATCAACTTTCCACCAAAGAAACCAATAATGTTTCAGTACTTCGTCCATTACAAAAAACAAATTGATATTTATTAAGCAAATACTTTTGCCAAATATGGCATACTTGAGATAGAATGATAATTGCTTATAACAATGGGATCTAAATTACACCTCTTAAACAGCGGCTGTACAGCTGCCCTTTTCATTTTAAGGGCAGATGACAGGTCCGGAAAGAACTATTGATCAAATCCACAATGAAAGGGAGCAGCCTATTCATACGAGCTTTCGATAAGCAAGGAGGCACACAACATCAAACTTGGAGACCTTCTCTTTTTTACATGTACATTCGAAACCATCATAAAATCCTCCAATTTGCAGTAGATAGAATCCAACATTAAGGGAGTGCTAGCAACATTGTCTTTCCTACTAAAACCTGCTGACTTCTCTTGCAAATGCAAGGCAAACTGTAGAGGGTCTATAACTACAGTTCTCTCGATCTTTAAGAGTAGTAAGTTGTTGGACTACTCTGAATAAAGGACAGGGCCTTGAATTCAAAGCATTCAGACGGGAGCTATAACAGCTCCACTTTGCTTCTAAAACAATCTGCTAATAGACTTAACAATTTAAAATAATTAGCCCTGTCCTCCTCAGCCCTAGATCTATATTACTTCACTCATCTTAACACTATCTTAGTAGTTCGAACATCTTAGAAAACCAGGGTGCACATATAGGCTTAAATGACTCCTTAGATTTCAATAGTGCTAACTCCTCCAAGATCTCCTCAAGCTTTTGGTTAAGCAGTGACACTTGAAAAAACAACTTACCCTCAGTAGTTCTTAGCAAATTTGCAGAGAACTGTGAAGGATCAATATCCTGGCGCCATTTCTTCTTTACCACTGAACACCCTGATGAAACAAAGTCCCTATCATCCTTTTCAAAAAAGGTGATAAAATGATGGTCTGACCATAGAATCCTTTGAACCCTTGGGTCCAAGGAGCAGCATAAGCAAAACTCTTCTGGAATAAATATCAAATCAAGTGTATAATCTTTTATATGAGTGGCCACATTAATATATTGAATATGATCTGCAGCAGACACATCTCAAGTCAGTCAACTTGCTGATCAGAAAGTTGTTGCCAATAAATCGGAATGTTAAAATTACCCAAAATAAACTTAGAAAGATCCAGGCCAACTGCACACAAGTATTCTCACAATTGACCCAGATTAATACAAGCAATGGGAGCCCAATATAAAAGACAAATACCCTAACCACCAAGAGACACTAAAATATACTCAAAACATATTGGCATTTCTACTTGAATATGTGAATATTTCAAAGTATCACGTATTAGCAACATCCCATCACCCTTTCTACCCCCACCCTTGAACAATCTTCAAATTTAAAACTAATAGGACGAAAACAATTATTATTGTTTTTCTTTAAGTTTTTATTCAACATGATGACCGGAAAATACAGAAAAAAAATTTCTCGGTTCAAAAGCATATTTATTTAAGCTCAATGACAAAACATCCCCCTAACATTCCCTTTACCCCCATACTCCCCCCTTCCACCTCCCCAAAATTCATTCAGTACCCTATAGAGGAGTGCCCTGGGTCTATAGGTCCTTAAATTTAAGCAGAGATGCTCTCTAAACTAAGCAAGCAGGGGGGACTCCCCAAGTTCTATCACCAAGCCAGTTCACCCAACTACCAGTAAGAGCTAGTCTACCAACTCTCCCACCAGCAAAGCCCCTTTCACATTACACCATTGTTCAAACCTCTCCCAAGCCTTCTGATATGCATGCATGCATCGCTAGCATAAAGCTGTAAGTTTAACCATACCCTGTATATACTTGAGTTTGCGCACCACCATGCTTAACTGAGGAACATCCACATTTTTCCCAAGACTGTGCAATCGCTAACCTTGCCGCAGTACACAGATAACATATCCATGTACTGTCAGCATCACCTTCCAAGCAAAGGCCTTTGTGCAGAAGCACTAAAGCTGGTGAGAGATCCACTTGGCGCTGCAAGACTTCAAAGTCAGAGATACGCTTCCAGAAGGGCGTGATAAGTCGGCATGTCCACCACACATGTAAAAAGCTGCCACAGTCACCAGACTTACGCCAATACATACCATCTCCCCGCCCTAAGGAGTGCAGTCTAGGGGGCGTGTAATACCATCGATAGTAAACTTTATAAGTATTTTCAATTATGTAAATCACTCAAAGCCCTTTATATAGTTGCTGTATTACTGGGGCCCAGTCCGCATCTTCCCATTGCACCCACTGGTCTTCCTCCCACCGCTGGTGATGAATCAGTCTCTCCGCCCAAGTGGGCTCCAACGCCTGATACGGGCAAGAAACACAGCCCTTCATGGAGTTGCACTCAAAGGCTTGTTTTAATTTAGGATGCTCAGAGGACCAATATGTGTGGGCAGCATGTCTCTCTCTATTAAGAAAATGGCATACTTGCACACACAGGAAAAAGTCTCATGGCTCTAGACTAAATTTACCTTGGGCCTCTGAAAAAGTGTTAAGTACTTGAGAGAGTTTATCATAGAAAGAGCCCTGACCATCAGCAGGGGCATATATACTTCCAAACATAAGTTTTTTGTCTCCCAGAAGCCCTTTGACAAAAATAACACGGCCCTCTCAATCCTTACAGGTATCAAGAACCTGGAAGGGAAGGTCCAAGTGCATCATGATGGCAACTCCTCCTGTTTTATTCCAAATTCTGTTAGAGACAAAACAGTTTAAGTTAAAGGATCTATGGGTCACACGGAATTCATCCCGCTGTAGCAAATGAGTCTCTTGCAGATACGCTATTTGAATTTTAAGCCGGACAAGTTCTTTGAATAGCAGTTGGCGCTTCATAGGAGAGTTTAGCCCCTGAACATTTAATAAGCCAACACACAAGTCTCCCATTGTCTCCATTCATGCATCCCTCTAATCCCCGTGACCCCAATCACTCCTTGCATTAATCTACCTACCCCGCTTCCCCGCCCATCTCCCCCCCCCTTTAACCACATCATCCTGGAACAGACATACTCCATAGTAGTCCCTCTCAAACATACACCAAAAGCACAACTTATCACCCGACATACCCACATCTACACACCCTCCTGACCATTTTCAAACTCCTACCCACAGACCCCATTATAAGCTTAGAATTATCTCATGACTCTCAAAGCATATTTCTCCTACTCCACAAAATAGAGGACCAACAAATTGCCCATAGAGTCAAGTCAGAGAAGTCAGATCGCAGTTCCATGCCTCCGAGTGGCGACACAATCTTTTGTCACCTTCACAGGCCCTCTCCCATTGAGGTTTAGGCGCCTCAATTTTCTTTCCAGTATGGGATGGCGCCGGACATCTGGTAGATTAGAGCACCCAGAATCTTTTAGGTGTTCAGCGCTTCCTCCAGGGACCGGACATGAAATGGAGCGCCGATCCAATATAAATTGCAATCCAAAGGGATAGGACCAGCGGTATCTGATATTCTCCTAGTGGAACCTTTGAGTGACAGGCCTCAGGCTCTCCTTTTCTTCATTGTAAGTGCAGATAGGTCATTGTAGAGTTCTATGTTATGATTGTCCCATTTAAAATGTTCTAGTTTGCATGCTGCTGGAAGAATCCACTCCTTCGATGC
This sequence comes from Ichthyophis bannanicus, assembly GCA_033557465.1. NCBI lineage: Eukaryota > Metazoa > Chordata > Amphibia > Gymnophiona > Ichthyophiidae > Ichthyophis > Ichthyophis bannanicus. Next base: position 126,352,620 of record CM066047.1, read on the forward strand.
AAACACGTGGAAGCAGACCAAAATATCATGCAGCTGTTCTCTCTGCGCTGGGCCTAATGCACAGTATGCTCTCTAAAGCAGATTGGCTTGGGATCCACTTTGGAGCTTGCACTATCCCCCGACAAATGCATTCCATTAGATCCGGATAATCGGTTGGGCTTGCAGACTCCGGGAGGCCTTGGAATCACAGATTGCAACAACAGGATCAATTCTCAAAGTCCTCCACAGTTTTAACATTGTTTCCTGTTGTATGGGTTGCATTAACTAATATTGTGGAGTCCACTTGATAAAAGCCCCATAATTTTCCTCCAGCTTAGATTCACTGTCCTCAATGCGTTGGCCCAAATCATGAATATCCGCACGCACATCGGACATCCAAGTCTGTATATCCTGTTTATTTATTTAGCAAAGCAGTGTACATTCAGGTACTGTAAATATATATTTCTCTTGTCCCTGAAGGGCTCACAATCTATGTTTTTGTACCCGAGGCAATGGAGGATTAAGTGGTTTGCCCAAGGCCACAAGGAGCACCTGTAGGACTAAAAACCCCAGTCCTTCCAGCCCAAGGCTGCTGTCTTCTAGCGGGATTTGAATCCCTGGCCTTCCAAGGTAACCTAAGCTCTGAAAACCACTGTCTGAGTACTGCACGCAGAGAGCAGAGATCCATGGGTGAGTCATCTGCACCTTCAAGGCTCAGTGAATCCTGGGCTGTGGGGTGCAGTGAGGCCAGGCCCATCATTTTGTCGACCGCTGCAGACTTACTGCCTTTCAACGCAAATGTTTTAAGGTCTCCTCGTGTTTTTTTCTGAGCACTCGCTATTCAGACAGTTGGGGTACCCTTTGCGCCAAAAAGATGATCAATGTAGTGGTGGGAGGTATGCCAAATTAACGGGTGAAGCTGTTAACTCACGGGAGCTAAAGGTTTAGGCGGCAATCATGGATGTGATGTCACTGGAACCGATAAAGACAATTATTAACAATGTCACTGTCAGTTAAACACATCTCCGTAACACGGCAAATGTCTAAATGAGCATCTAAAATCAAATCATGCAGTATTTTCATTTTGTTCTTAACGGACTGAGCATTAAGCTAACCAATGTTTACAGGAGGAGAATATGACGCATGGTCAATTATTTTATTTATTTTATTTATTTATTTAACAGTATTTCTAAACCGCCTTATCTTAATAATCAAGGTGGTATCACAGCAAGCAATCAGGTAAAGTGTGTGTGTTGTACATGCAGTGAGGATGAAACTTGGTTGTGTGATGGCGGTGTTGGGTGCTTGATTTGTTTGAGCTATGTACAAGGTGGGCTATTTACAGTGGTGCTAAAAACACATTTTATATACATACAGTTGTTTAAGAGGATTGGAATGCTGTTATCCATTCTCTTAGGTTATGTGATGTGACCATAGTGCTCTATGAACAGCATGGTTTTCAGTTGTTTTCTGAAGTCTTTGAGGTCTGGAGTTGCCCTTAGATCGTCCGGTAGATTGTTCCATATTGTTGGAGCAGCCATGGAGAGAGCTCTGTTTGTTGTATCCTTGCGTGTGTGCTTGTATTCATTTGGGGTACTGACTCGGTTGCGTGTTTGACTTCTTCTAGGACGTGCGCTGATTTCTGGTTGTATGAGCGTGTGGAGGCTGTTGGCTGATGTGTGCTCTTTAATCTTAAATAGGTTTATGATAGATTTTATCACAATGAATTTGAGTAAAAGGTTGTACTGGCAAATAATGCCCCCTACCTGTGACCACAGGAACTGGATAAACTTTCATCAATATAAATTCTCTAAAATCAAAACAAACCACACACAAACCAATCCAAGAATATGCACACAAAGATGCGGTATATAAATGAGTGTTAAATAAATAAATAAATAAATAAATAAGATTCACAAAGGGGTGTGACATGCCTCTTTGGTGCAACATCAGAGGCATGACACCTCAGGACTTTGGTGTCTCTTCTAGACAGCCACTGATATTTCATAAAGGGGGCAGAGCTATGCACTTGGTGGTAAGTCTATTGCACAGTCCCAGAGCCTCAAATCACAGAAAAAAAAAACATCAATCAGTGCAGAGGAACAGCGAGGCACACCCACAGTGTCTCAGTAAGCTGAATCTTAAGACCAACAGGAGAGCACAAGGCACCTGTATGCTACATGGAACACAGACAAGGAACAGGTGCACCAAAAACAGTGGATGGTATAAAGAAGCTTTAATGGAAGAAAACCCCAACGTGTTTCAGCAAAAATAACTTCTTCAGGGGGTACTGGCTATATCGCGTCTAAATGCACCACTGGTTGCTTCGAGGATTCGTCAAGTGTGCTTTTGGATGGTTCCCAAAAAAAACACATTTTTTCAAGCAGTAATATAGCCAGTACCCCTGAAGATGATGTTTTTGCTGGGTTTTCTTCCAATAAAGCTGCTTTATTCCAACCACTGTTTTTGGCACAGCTGAATCTTATTCAGGGCTTCAGCATCTCTTGTAGGAAGCCACTTGTCTGGACTCATCTAGCAGAACAATATGGAAATGACAGCTACTTGGAGAGGTAGTGCAGCAAAAAGGCAGAAGGTATGGACTTTAAAGGAAGAAAAGGAGTGAGACAGAGGCACAATGATGGGTTGAAATTGGCAGGAATAAGAGAGCAGCAACCCAATACCACCACCACAACCAACAGGGTGAGGGGTGTATGGGAGAATAGGTAGCCTCCATGACAGAGGGCAGGAACTGAAGCAGCATCTTCAGAGAGAAGCCAAGTCTCTGTCAGAGCAAGAAGATGCAAAGTATTAGAGATAAAGAGGTCATGAATGTAACCAAGTTTACTGGAGGCAGAGCATACATTCCACAAGGTGCATGAGAAAGGGTGAGAAGAGGGAGGAATGAGAGGGATGTGAATAATATTTGATGGGTTGCACATTGATCTGCTCTAGGAGTGTGAAAAAAGTCTAGGGACCAGGGTTGGGAGTGATATCACCAAATAAGAGAAGAGGCAGGAGGGTACGGGGGAGAAAGGCAGTGGCATGACTGTGATGAGGGAGAGGTTCTCTTAGAAAGAGTGGGCATGGATGAATGAGAGGAAGAAAATGATGAAGCTTGACAGCAGGAGAGATAGTAGAAGGGAAAATTGCAGGAGAGGTACAGAAAGTTAATAGTGGGTGAAAAGGACATGAGAGCTGGAGTTATTGGAATGAAGGGAAGAGATTAGGGAGAGACAGCATCAAGAAGAAAAAATGATGTGGAGTCATACAAATAGATGGGGAGAATAAAGTACAGATATAAGGAGATATGATGTGTTAAGAAAGGACAGAAGTTCCAAGTGAGTCAAGGTGCACCTGGGAACAACATAGCTAATGAGCACCAGGAAGCACATACATGTAAATTAGACCATGGGGTGGGTAGGAGGGAACTAAAAAGCCATCAGAGGGAAGAAAACAGCACAGATACAACAAACGGGCAGATTACAAAATAGCTAACTAGATAAATACAGCAGAAATAAGTGCAAAAGAAATTTCTGAGTACTGACAGAGCTAGAAGATCTGTACCTTTCACAAGCATATTTTGCCCAGAAAAGAAAGATCAGTCACATGGCTGGATCCTATTGCCAAGGTCGGAAGCATATTGTGAACACCACACGGAATTTTATAGGCTTTTCTCTGGTGGCTCCCCTACCTCTGTATGCATTTTTCATTATCTGTCCACATTATGTTGTTCACATCACACTGAACCCCACACATTTGTCTTCAAATGTTTTCCTCATAATGGCATCAATCATGATATTGAAAAGCAGGGGTGAGGCGACATCTCCCTGGCAGACTCCTGTTTGGATAGGAAATTCCTTGGATGGTTCATTTCGGATCCGCACACTGCTGATTGAGCCATTGTATGATGCTTGGAGAAGTTGGATGATCTTCAGCAGCGGCCAGTGAACACAGCTGAATGTGGATTTGAACTCAATAAAGACACTGATGGTTCGCTTTTCACACCTGATTCTTTCCTCCACTCGTTGACGAATGGTGAATATTTGATTGGTGCAGCTACGATGTGGCCTAAAACCTGCTTGCTCTTCTTGGCTGGTCTGTTCATGATGTTTCTGCAACCTTGATTGTATGATCTTCATGAACACCTTGCCAGTGATTGAAAGGAGGCTGATGCCGAGTAGTTCTTGACATTTGCAGACATCAGTGCCATATTTGCTGACACTGATGCAGAGGCCACCAACATTATTTATCACATCGCCCAATCTTATGGCTTAAGAACCAATGTGGACAAGACCAACGTTATGACCATGGATGGATCCACAGGCCAATGTTCACCTCGATGGAATCCAAATTGAGCAGATTCCAGAATTCAAATACCTAGGATCGCTGGTGCAGGAGAAGGTGGTGGCATCCACCACCGAAGTCCACAGCAGGATTGGCCATGCAACAGTAGCATTCACCTTGCTCAAACGGTGCCTCTGGAAGAAGGCCAATATTGCCACCAAGACCAAAATTCACCTCTTCCGAACACTGATCCTGCCAATTCTCCTGTATGGATTGGAAACATGGACTCTGCTCAAACCTGATACGAACAAACTTGAGGTCTTTCAAATGCAATGCCGAGATAAATTTTGGGTGTCTCTCTTCATGATTGCCATCGAAACAAGACTGTTTGAACAAGGTGCAGTCAAAGAACAAATCCAAAAACGCAGACTGCAATGGTTTGGCCACGTTTGCAGAATGACCATCAGTCGGCTGCCATACAAACTCCTCTCTATTAAAATAAGTTGTTCACTTTTAACTCCATCAAAGAAGGAGTGTAGAAAATACTTATACTTTAAATGTGACCAAAACACTTTACAAAATTCAGCCCACTATGAAAAGAAAGGTCTCAGACTTTTTTGGCATTACTTCCAGACTTTCGTCTTAGAAAGTGATATGCCTAGTTGCATCAATGACCTTAAAGATATTCGCAACAGGTGAGCCAGTCCAGTACTCCAATAGCTCAAAAAATAACTATATTCTGCTTAACAATGTACACCAACTATGTCTTGGCTGGACTCCTCCGTTGTATGAAAACTCAATTGATCCCTCAGCTTGTTCTGCTATATCCTTCAATCAAAATTACACCAAACCAGCAAGACCGATCTTACCAGCACCAAGGGACCAGCATGCATAGCGACGCTGACAACCTTCACCACCCCCTCCACTAAGCAAATCGCAGACTTAATCTCTACAATCAACACGACCACGGCCCAGACCGACCCCTGTCCGGCTTTTTGGATAAAAGAACTAAGGACAGAGTTTAGCCCCTTCATAGCTAAACTCTTTAACACATCATTCTCTTCAAGCTTATTCCCCCTAAGTCTCAAACACACATCCATTAGACCTCTGCTAAAAAACGCCAAGCTCGACACCCAGAAAGTGGAATCATACAGACCAATTGCCAGTATTCCACTGCTGGCCAAGATAATCGAAAAGGAGGTCCAAGGTCAGTTCCAGCATCACATCGACAACGCTGCACCTCTTGACCACTGCCAACATGGCTTTAGAGAGGCTCATGGTGTGGAGACTCTACTTACCACCCTCTTCAACAACATACTCACCACAATTGATAACATCCATCGCGGAGTTGCCCTTATATTCCTAGACATAGCCGCAGCATTTGACTCAGTATGTCACCAAACCCTCCTGAAACGGCTCGAAGAGAAGGGCATCGGCGGCTTAGCACTAACTTGGTGCAAGTCATATGATAGATGGCAGCATGTGCGAACCGAAACCTCTACATCCAAACCATTCCATCAGAAACAAGGTGTCCCGCAAGGATCCTCCCTTTCAGCACTAATGTTTAATATCTACATGCAGCCCGTCTGCGACATCGTTCTCTCATTCGACATTGAATGCATGATATATGCAGACGACATCCTGCTCTACATGCCGTTCAAGACTGACCAAATTGACCTCTCACCCCTTACGGAATGTTTCAGCGCAGTAGAAAGATGGCTCCAGAATCAGAATCTTTGCATACAACACAAAAAGACTGAAGTGCTGTTCATCACCAGAAACTCTAACTTCTCCCCACCAACCCACCTAAAAGTCGGCGAAGTAGAGCTTCAAACCAAGCCCACAATCCGTTACCTGGGTGTTACTCTAGACCAGAGCCTTAACATGAAGACACACATTGGCAACATGGTCAAATCAACATATCACAAAATCAGGACGCTCAAACATCTACGTCCCCTTTTACAACCAGACGACTTCAGAACTATCTTCCAAGCTCTAACCATTCCACACCTGAACTATGCCATCGCTATCCTCCAAGGGCTCCCTAAATCTACCCTGAGCCCGCTCCAGCTTGCCATGAACACCGCAGCCAGAGTAATGAATGGGGCCTCGAGGCGAGACCATATAACACCCATCCTCAAAAGTCTCCACTGGCTCCCTATCCACTGTAGGATTGTCTTCAAAACATTACTATTAACATTCAAGACCATAAATGGGCTCTCCCCCCCCCCCCCGTCACTCGCTTGTCTCACACACAGAACCCCTCCCCCCCAAAAGAGCCAGAAGAACTACAGCAATAAACACCTTGGCAATCCCCAAAACACTGACCCAATGTACACAGGCTACAGCAAGCAGGGCCTTTAGTATTAATGCTCCCAGATACTGGAATGCCCTGCCTCCCAACATACGAGCAATCCCGGAACTAACTAAATTCAGAAGGGCATTGAAACACCACCTTTTCTGCGAATGTTATCCAAATGAAGGTGCACCATCTCGACCTTCCCGCAAATAAGCTCCATGTCCACTGTAATCATCCCTCAAATGTTGTATAATATGTAAATATTACTATGTATCAAATGTCTGTAAATAGTTAATTTTGACTATCCAAGTTGAGCTACCTGTTATCTGTATTTTTACGGTTTAACCCCACCGTAAAACCCAAATGTTCCATGTAAACCGCGCGGTATATAAGAGAAATAAATAAATAAAAGATATGGCGACCACAACTGCACACAATATTCAAGGTGCGGTCGCACCAAGGAACGATATAGAGGCAATATAATATCCTTGGTTTTATTCTCCATTCCTTTCCTTATGATTCCTAGCATTCTATTCGCTTTCTTGGCCGCCGCTGCACATTGGGCGGAGGGTTTCAATGTATTATCCACGATGATGCCTAAACCTTTTTCCTGGGTGGTGGTTCCTAATGTGGAACCTTGCATCGTATAACTGTAGTTTGGGCTGTTCTTCCCTAAGTGCATAACTTGCATTTGCCCACATTAAATTTCATCTGCCATTTGTACACCCAGTTTTCCAATTTTTCAAGGTCTTCTTGCAATTGTGTTTTAACATCTTTGAACAATTTTGTCTCATCTGCAAATATGATCACCTTATTCATTATCCCCATTTGTAGGTCATTGATGACGATGTTAAAAATCAGTGGGCCCAGCAAAGATCTCTGGGTACTCCACTAAGACCTGGCAAACTGCAAAACCAATTGATGAAACAGCTGGACTTAACACCACAATGGTTTGTAACAGGAAGAACATTTGTTCTTCCAAAGGGGGGCCCCAAGTAACATTCCCAAAAATTATAGACCAATAATGTGTTTACCAACAATCTATAAGCTGTTCACCACAATAGATGCAGACAAAATATTTGATCATATCGAATCCAATAATATTATGGCAACAGAGCAAAAGGGCACTAAGAGAGAAGCATATGAAACCAAAGACCAGTTAATGTTGAGTAAGGCCATCACGGCTAGCGCTAAGAAAAACAGAAATCTCAATATAGCATGGAGAAGAAAACTTTTGACAGCATCCCACACTCTTGGATAATAAATTGCCTTGAGATGTATAAGATAAATCCTGGGTTGATAGATTAAAGTTCACCATGACAATGTGGCAAACCACACTCTTTTTGAAGCATAAAGATGGTCAGTATATCATGCCTAACATCAAGATCCAGTGAAGAATATTTCAGGGAGATTCCCTGTTGCCACTTTAGTTTTGTATAGCTCAACACTTTGGGAAACAGATTTAGCCTGAGTGCTAAAGAAGGCAGCATCCCATTTACTATTTGTAGACGACCTGAAGCTCTACAGTTCCAGTGACCAACAATTAGCAGAGCAGCTCTGTATAGTGAAAAGCTTTTCTAATGACATCAGGATGAATTTTGGCCTTGACAAATGTCCTAAGGCTATATATAGATAGATAGATAGAGATAGATAGATAGATAGAGAGAGGGTAAAACTGAACAAAATGGAAAACATCTCCCTGGCTGAGGGCTGTGACATCAAGAAACCTGAACAGAAAGGCATATATAATATCTCAAAATAGAGGAAAAATTATAATCAAACAAAAATTACTGAGAGAAAAGATCCATAAAGAATACAATAGGAGATTAAAATCATTATTGAAAAGTGCTTTAACATTACAAAATAAGATACAAGCCATGAATTAGCTGGAAATTCCTGTACTCTCATATTGCTTTAGAATTGTAGACTGGTCTCTTAAATAGTTTGAAAAACTGGATGTGCAAACAAGAAAACTCCTCCATGCCCATGATATAATTTACAAGAATCAGTGTATGCCAAGACTGCACATTCCTAAGAGCTGAAAGAGGGCTAGGCCTCAGAGACAGACTGCATATCGAGAACTATCATAGGCCTCCAGGCGTACTTAACAGCATCAACCGATCCAAATATGCAAAAAAGTGCTGAAATATGACTGTTTCCATCATCAAACTTGGACAAGCGTTCCAACGACCAGAAGGAATGCATGAGAATCTACAAGCAGCAGGTTTTGCAGTTAGAGGCTACTTTTTACCTAAAATTTTCCTGCAATGTGTAATAGCTTTGCAGAGATAGACAACTGTCTTTTTTGATGACACTCAACTCTAATCTTTCTTAAGGGACAGAGAGGTCGGGTGAATGGTCCGCGGGAATTAGCATATTATTTAGTTCCTAAGATAGCGCTGCTTTTAGTGCTTAATTTTCTTGGTTGATGTGATATTTGAGATGCCAAAAGCCGCTCCCTTGATGTGGGCTTGACTGTGTATTTTATTTGTGGTATTGGAAGTGATGTCTTATTTTTGAATTTTCTGATTATAATGGTTTCTTTTCAATTTATGGATTGTAATCACAAAACTTTGAAATAAAAAAAGAAGAGAGAATCCACAAGCACACACAGGGAAGCAACAGACTTTGCAAAACAAGAGAAACTCTTCGAAGAATTAGATTAGCAAACCAGGAAAAATAAGTGGCAAATGCACAAATACATTGGGAAATACAAAGTGTTACGCCAGGAACCCTTTTGCCAATCAAGAAAGGTTGAGGAGAGGTGAACCAAAACCAGAGGAGAGATTGACAGTTGTAACCGAGGACATTGAAAAAACTGGCAAAACAGATACATGTTGATTCTGTAAGAAAGAGCTAGAAACAGTGACTCATCTCATTGCTGGCAGTGAAGTTCTGATGGCAGAAAAGTTTTATACAGAAAGGCACAAAATAACACGCCTTATCCATTGGAAACTCTGTAAATACTACAACATCAGTGTCCCTGAAAAGCACCGGGATCATGACCCTAACAGAATACAGAGAATGAAGAGGTTATGATCACTTGAGATATTCCCATTATGATGGATAAGAAATTGGATGTGAGGAAAACAGATATAAGAGAAAAACACTAGAATGGCATTGATAATAGAGATGTCTGTTCCAAGTGATTATTCTGTGAATCGTGTGAAGAGGCAGAAGATCCTGAAGTACCAAGAAATGCAGTCAAAAAAATGTGGCAGAAAGATACAGAAATATTTCCCATAGTGTTGGGTGCCACAGGCTCGATTAAGAAGATTTTTCAAGCATACCTTGATAAATTATCCATACATGTTACATCTTATGAACTCCAGAAGGAAGCTCTCTTTGGCATAATGCAAGTACTGAGCATTAGAGCATTAGCAGTAAAATTTCACACACTGAGATCATACTCCACATACCCTGGCTTAGAAATGAGGTTCATGACTGTCATGGTATGCATAAAACTAACCTATTTGGAGAAATTGCCCCGATACAAACCATCTTCATATTCCATCACCATCCCAGGCCAAATACGAGGTCACCCGACAGTTCACTTTTTATATCAAGGCACCTCTGCTATGGAACTCTCTACCATCCAATTTATGCCTGGAAGAATGTCATCCTAGGATTTCGCTCGGCCCTCAAGACTTTCTTGTGAACGTAGCCCTAGGAAGTAAAGGGTCACATAAATGTGTTTGTTGTATGTTTTTTCTTTCTTCTCTATCCTCTTCTCTTTCCTTTTTACACATTGTACTTCGTTTCTATTTGATTTGATTTTAAAATTGTAAACCGCTTTACTTTTATTTGAAAGGCGGCATATCAAAAAACAAACCATAATAGTGCTGTTTATGTGAGGGCTAACCTCAATACTAGAGTAATGAGCTGTGTTATGTGCAAATGCATAAAAAGCATCTCATTACTATGCAAACAAAATAACGTGGCTTGCGTTGAACTTTGTAAACTGCGTTATTCAAAGAAGTATAGTTAACGTTCTCCCAGGAGAATTGAAATGCTGATGTATGTACTAATGCTCCAGGGAATCAGATGAAGTGGTTGGAAGTCCTTCCACCCCTATGTTGAAAACACTCTGTTGGTCTTAATAGGATAAGAACATCAGAAATGCCATACTGAGTCAGACCAAGGGTCCATCATCAAGCTCGGACTCCTGTTTCCAACAGCAGCCCATCCAGGTCACAAGTACCTGTCAGGTTCCCAAAAAGGTACACAGATTCCACATGCTGCTTATCTAAAAGGTAGGCACTTCATTTCCCTGGTCCTCTTTAATAAAGTTTTATGGACTTTTCCTCCAGGAACCTCTGCAAACCTCTTTTAAATCCAGTTACACTAACAGTTTTTATTGTATCCTCTGGTAATGTATTCCAGAGTTTGATTACACGTTAAGTAAAAATATTTTCTACGATTAGTCTTAAATGGGCTACATTGCAGCTTTATTGTGCCCCCCCCCTAGTTTTTCTACTTTTTGAAGGAGTAAACAACTAATTTATGTTTATCCGTTCTACTCCACTCATCATTTTATAGATCTCTATCATATCTCCCCTTAGCAGTCTCTTTCCAAGCTGAAGAGACAATCTTTTAAGCCTTACCTTGCAGGGGTATCCTTTCATCCCTTTTATCATTTTAGTCACTATTTCTGCATCTTTTCTAATTCTGCTATATCCTGTTTATGATATGGTGACCAGAACTGCACACAATATTCAAGGTGTGGCTGCACCATGGAGAAATACAGAGGCATTATATCATCCTTGGTTTTATTTGCCATTCCTTTCCTTATGATTCCTAGCATTTTATTTGCTTTCTTGGATACCGCGGCACAGTGGGCAAAGGGTTTCATATATTATCCATGAAAATGCCTAGATTCTTTTCCCGGGTGATGATTTCTAATGTGGAATCTTGCATTGTGTAACTTTACAGCTGTTCTTCCCTAAGTACATAACTTTGCACTTGTCCATATTAAATTTCATCTGCCATTTGGATGCCTAGTCTCCCAATTTCTCATGGTCATTTGGCAATTTTTCACATCTGCTTATAATTTACAAACTTTTAATAATTTTGTGTCATCTACAAATTTGATCACCTCACTCACTATTTCCATTTCCGGGTCATTTATGAATGTGTTAAAAAGCAGCGGGCCAAGCACAGATCCCTGGGGTACACCACTATTCACCTTTTTCCATTGAGAAATTTGGCCAATTGGTCAAGATAGGGAAAAACTTCAAGGAGTTGTTAGCTGGATAGAAACAACTGGGGGATGCAGAAAAGCAATTGTCAGAATTGAAAGGGGATATTTTAAGAACAAACCTTTTTGTTAGGAAAATAAACAGGAAAAGGAGGCCACCATGGTTCTCAAAAGAAATAACTGAAAAGGTAAGGAAAGAGAAGGTGGCTCTCATAAAAGAACTCAAGAGATCACAGAAAGAAGACAAGCAACAATATTTTAAAATGTTAAGAGAAGCTGGGAAAGCAAAGATGCAAATCAAAGAAAAACTAGCCAATGCAGTAAAATGGGGGAGGGGGGACTTTTTTTTTTTTTTTTATTTAAAGGACATGTTAGTAGCCGGAGAAAGTGCAAAATGGTTATTGTCACATTCGGAGTAAGGGGGGGAGGAATATGTAGAAGCAGGTGAGGCTAAAACCAGAATTTCTCAACAAATATTCTGTTCTGGCTTCATAGATCATGGGCAGGGAATGGGACCTCAGAAAATACACACAAATAAGAAGAGAAGTGAGGCGGATCTTGAACAATTTTCATAAGACTATTTGTAAGGAGGCAGCTAAACTAAAAGAGAAAGCGATGGGGCCAGATGGGATACATCCAAGAGTACTGAAGGAACTTAGGAAAGTTTTGGCAGCACCACTGTCTGACTTTTTTGATGCTTATTTATCGTCAGGAGTCGTCCCAGAAGACTTAAGAGGGGTGCATGTGATCTTTCTACACAAAAGTGGAAATGAAGGGGAGTTTAGGAACTGAGCTGGTTAGTCTGACCTCTGTGGTGAGTGAAATGCTACTAAAATAAAAGATACTGAGGATTCTGAAATTCAAATTATTGCAGGATTAGAAGCAGCATAGTTTTACTAGAGGCAGATCTTGTCAGACAAATCTGATTGGTTTCTTTGATTGGGTCACTAGAGAGTTGGTCTGATGGCAAATGCTAGATGTTGTGTACTTAGATTTCAGCAAAGCCTCTGACATGGTTCCACATAGGTGACTCAAATAAATTAAGCACTCAGGGATGGATCCTAAAGATACTGACCGGATTAGAAACTGGTTGAATGGCAGGTGACAAAGCGTACTAGTAAATGTAGTTCACTCTGAAGATAAGGTCATTACCAGTAGTGAAATAGTAGGGACTGGTCCTTGGTCCCCTTCTTTTTAACAAATTTGTTAGTGATATTGCAGAAGAGCTGTCAGGAAAGGTTTGGCACTGCGAATGGTACCAAAATCTTCAACAGGACAGACATTCAGGAAGTTGTAGATAACATGAGGAGGGGTCTAGCAAAGCTTAAAGAATGGTTGAGAATTTGTCAGTGGAGACTGAATGCTAAAAAATGCAGGGTCATACATTTGGATTGCAAAAATCCATGGGAGTGGTACAGTATAGGGGAAGTATTTCTGTCCATGAAAAAAAAAGAGCAGGACCTGGGGGTGATTATTTTTGATAACCTTAGGGTGGCCAAACAGGAAGAAAAGGTGACAGAAAGCCAGAAGGATACTTGGGTGCATATAGAGAGGAAGAGCCTGCAGAAAAGAGGAGATGACAATGCTTCCATATAAGTCTCCGGTGACACCTCATTTGGCGTACTGTGTGCAATTCTGGAGACTGTATCTTCAAAACAATATCAGGCAAAGTCAGTGCAGAGGATGGCTACCAAAATGGTCACCGATCATCATAAAGCATATGGGGACAAAACTCCCAATATGCATAATTTTGGAAGAAAAGCGGGAGAGGGGAGGATAGGATACAGACATTTAAGTAATTGTGGCATAAATGCATAGAATGAGAGCTTCTTTCAACTGAAAGAAAGCTCTAGGAGACATAAGATGCAGGTGAAAGGGGGTAGACTCTGGAGTATTCTGAGGAAATAATTCTTTACAGAAAGACTGGTGGGTTCATAGCCTCCCAGTGGAGGTGGTAAAGACAAGAATTGTATTTGAATTCAAGAAAGCATGGAACAAACACAGGATCTCTAAGGAGAAAAAAAAAGGATTGTATAGCTTTGTAGTTGGTATGGATGGGCAGACCACATAGGCCATATGGTCTTTATTTGCTGTCATGTTTCTAGATGTGCATGGTGGTGTGTTTGTCCATCGTGGGGGGTGTCAGTGGATGCCTGCATGCTTGTCATGGGGATGCCAGAAGGTGCGTGCTTTGTGATGAAGCTGAAGCCATTGAAGCTATAGACTTAGGAAAAAACACTGTTTATTATAAAGCAACTGACTCACAGAAGGTGCAGTTACCAAAACGTGCAGCTAGAGGGAGCAGGCACGAGGCTGCAGAAGCTAAGCTGACACACCCAGGTTTTGAGAATGCAGGAGCTAATCAGGTACACCTGAGTAGAGAGCCAGGAAGCTCAGTGGAGAAATGGCTTTATAAACAGTGCTCAGAAGGAAGAAAGCAGAGAGAGGATCTCGAGTTCAGAGAGGAACTGAGAGAGGATCTCGAGTTCAGAGAGGAACTGAGAGAGGATCTCGAGTTCAGAGAGGAACTGAGAGAGGATCTCGAGTTCAGAGAGGAACTGAGAGAGGATCTCGAGTTCAGAGAGGAACTGAGAGAGGATCTCGAGTTCAGAGAGGAACTGAGAGAGGATCTCGAGTTCAGAAAGGAACTGAGAGAGGACTACGAGCTGAGAGAGGACCTCAAGCTCAGAGAGGACCACAAGTTTGGAGAGGAACACAAGTTCAGAGGGGAACTGAGAGGGGAACTGAGAGAGGAACCTCACATACTGAAAGGCAGAGAAGCTTGGAGTACTTACAAGGAAGAGCTAAGTTCCAGGGAGGACAAGCCCATTCCAGAAAGCTCCAGGAGCCAGTCTTCAGGGAAGACGGTGATAGAAGGAGACTGCTGGGTAGAGCAAATACCAGCAGAGCACTTCTCAAAGATCCAAGGTACAGTTATATTTCCTTTCCAAGATGTGAGCCAGCTCCTAGAAAAGCTTATAACCCAGAGAACCGTACTGATAGGAAACAAAGCTGGGAAAGGCTTGTGAAACCTTTACAGAGAGGCATAGTAAAAAGCCATAACAGTTATTTGCCAGAACTACAACCTGCCTTATCCAGGGAAAGCTCAGGACTAGCTGACAACACGGCTGAACAGGAACCTATGCAAATAGAGGTGATAGAACCAGAGCCATTGCAGTTAGAGCACCCGATGGACTGCTCACTCTGTGTTTCCAAGAGTCTAGAGTCTCTCACAGAATTGTAACCGGCAGGACATGCTTTAACATATCTTTTTGCTTTTGCTAAGCTGAAAGAAGAAGTTTTGTATTTGTTTTTCCTCTTGGTGTTGAAAACCTGTTTGAACGCAAGAACTGTGAAGCGCCTGTAACAGTTACTGACTTTGTAAATATTTTGGCATAAACCCTGAAGTAAGGTACATTCTGTTTTTGTCTTCCTGGAGAACCTTTGCGCAACAAAGGGAATAAAAACCATTTAAGTTTAACCCTGCACAAGGCTCACAACTATTTCTTTATGAAGTGGGACTACAAAGACCATGATGCACCTGGTCTAGAAAAGTTTTTCCTTCTTCAACCAATAAGTGTCCGCCCTCTCCTTTCTGCGCGCTGCCACTAGGAGGGGCTGTGACAGCGTGTGTCATGGAGATGAGTTAGGGAGTGTGTGTGTTGTGTGCGTGTGCATCGTGGGGGAGTTAGGGTATGCACGCATGTCATGTGGGGTGTTGGGGGTGTGTGTGTGTGTCATGGGGGTATTAGGGTATATGTGCATGTGTATTGTAATGTGCAGATGTGCACAATGGAACAAACTGACTCCTTGGGCATTAGGGGGAGTCCCAGCAGCAAGCTGGAAGCCCTAGTAAACATCATAAGACTAGGGCTTGAAGGAGCCAGGGTTCCTTTAAAAACCAAACACCTGGGAACCACCCAAAGCAGGTAATCAAGGAGATGGCCCTGTTAGCAGGGTATGGCTCTTAAGTTTAAACATAAAAATGATGAGAAGTAGAGAAACAAGGAAGCACTGGGAAGGAAGGGAGGAACTGCCTCCATGCCCCTGTCTAGGAGTAGACAGGAAGTCCATAGCTTAGTATGGGGTGTTGAGTCCTCCAGAATTGGTGATGGTTCAAACTTTAGAAAGGGAGGCAGAGCAAAGCAGGGATTGTTATAGTATGTGGAATCCTCTAGGGTTGGCTAAGGAGGGTAGAAGACTCATATAACCTTAGGAAGGCATGGGGGTGGGGGTGGGGGGCGAACAAAGCAATTATTGCTGTATCCTTTGAAATCCTGTGCAGTCAGTGGCAGGAGGAATCTGGAGGAACTATGGACCCAGAAGTGGACTGTTAATTTCCTTAAAAAGCATCCCTGGAGAATACCTGTTACAGGTTAGTAACTACGCTTTCTCCAGGAACAAGCAGGAAGTCAGTCCTCACATATGGAACTCCCTAGCTACAGGCTACCAAAAAAAAACTGTAAAAAGCCATGGGTGATCAGAAAAGGTGAGTCGTGAGTTGGAACAACTGAGTCAGAAGACAACAGACCACCAGCAACCCAGGTGTCCAGTGAGGAATCAGTTCACTGGTAGCCCAAACACAGCAAGGGCAGGAGTTGCCTACACCCTGAACAAATGGAGTACTGCCTGGCCGAAGGCATGGTCCCCCCATGGGACTCCTCCAGGCAGTAATGAACTGTGAAGGTATGGACTGAGGACCAGGTGGGGGCCCGGCAGATTTCCAACAAGGGAACGGAACGCAGATTTGCCACTGAGGCTGCCATGGTCCGCACTCTGTGCGCCGTCACACCACTCCAGCGAGATACCAGCCTGCTCATAGACAAAGGCGATGCAGTCCGCTACCCAGGTGAATGGTGCATTTAGAGACCATCGTCTCCCCAACCAATTTGGGTCGAAGGAGACAAAGAGCTGAGAAGTTCGGCAGTGGCCCTGGGTGCGTTGCAGGTAGAAGGAAAGTGCCCACTTACAGTCCAGTGTATGCACGACGGCTTCCACCCTGATGGTATGGAGCCGTGGAAAGAAGGTGAGTAGCACAACCTGCTGGTTAAGGTGGAACGGGGACACCATCTTGGGCAGGAACTTGGGGTGCATGCAGAGCATGACCCTGTTCCTATAAAACCTAGTGTACGGTGGATCCTCCACCAACGCTTGGAGCTTGCTGACTCAGCAAACAGACGTGAGCGCCGCGAGGAACACCACCTTCCAAGTGATATATTTGAAGTGGCAGGAGCTGAGGGGCTCAAGTGGTGGTGTAGTAAGCTTTGAGAATACAATGTTCAAGTCCCACTCCGCCATCGGGGGATGGATGGGATACTGTGAGAGGAAGAGACCTCCCAGGAAGTGAGTCACTAATGGTTGAGCAGAGAGAGGTTTGCCCTCGATTAAATGGTGGTGCGCCGCCAGCATGCCGAGGTACACCCTGAGTTAGACTTCAAGCCTGTCTGAGACAGGTGAAGCAGATACTGCAGAACCAGCTGGACAAAGCAGAAGGGGTTGATCCGTCTCTCTGCAGACAAGACAGAGAACCTCTGCTACTTGAACGCATTCGCCCAGCAGGTGAAGGTCTTACGGGAGGCCAAAAGCACCTCCCTCCACCTCTGTAGAGAGGCTGAAAGGAGCCAGGGTTACCCGCTCTACAGCCAGGTCATGAGCATCAAGGACCGCAGGTTGGGGTACAGGAGAGAGCCCTCCCTCCTGTATCAGTAGGCCTGTGTCGCAAACCAGGGGAACTGTGGGCGCCGTGGATAGGCGGAGAAGCAGGGGAAACTGGCTGCTTGGCCCACCGTGGAACTATTAGGATCAATGTGGCCCTGTTGCATTGGACCTTGAAGAGGGTCTTGGCAATCAGGGCCATGAGCGGGATGGCATAAAGGGTACCCTCCACCCATGAGATTAGGAAGGCATCCACTGTCACCCTGGCAGGGTGCGGCTGCCAAGAACAGAAATGAGGTAGCTGGACAATGGCTGGTTTGGCAAAGAGATCCATCTGTGAGAGCCCCCAGCGCAGGAATAACCAGTGGGCAATTCTGGAGTCCAGCCTCCACTCGTGCGGCTGAAGGACCCGGCTGAGCCAGTCTGCCAGGGCATTGTCTTGGCCCGGGAGACATACTGCCCGTAGGAGCATCCCATTGTTGCTGGCATAAGCACAGATGCTCACTGCTTCCTTGCAAAGAAGGGACAATCCCATGCCCCCTTGCTTATTTATGTAGAACACTGCCACCTGATTCTCAGTCTGGACCAATACCAGTTGGTCTCACAAGTGGTGACACAATGCCCAGAGGGCTAAGGCAACAGCCTAGAGCTCAAGAAGGTTGACTTGCTGGAGGCTCTCCACCAGTGATCCTGCCCTGAGTGCAGAGGTCACTGCAATGGGTTCCCCAGCTCAGTTTGGAGGCATCTGTCATGAGGATCCTCTGAGGTGGGGGGGGGGGGGGGGGACTGGAAAGGCATCCCTGCAAGTAGGTGCAGGAGGTGTTGCCACCAGCTGAGAGTCTCAAAACGTGCTCATATTATTGAGAGTTCAATCATATGTGAAAACAATTAAGTAAAAACCCTCAAAATCCAAATCTCAGGCAATGACTTCTTCAACTGTAGTAACCTAGGATTATATAACAATTTTAAAAAATTTTTGAAGACGGGTCTCAGACTCTAGATTAGCTCACTCCTGCAGACTATGTCAAGGATGTATGCTACTGTTGCATCAACGACCCGTGGTGGCAATTCAAGCTAAATCAGTGACAGACAAGTAGACATCTCATAATAAAAGATAGCAGAGTACTTAGCAGTCTACTCGTCTGTCACTGATTTAGCTTGAATTGCCACCACGGGTCGTTGATGCAACAGTAGCACACATCCTTGACATAGTCTGCAGGAGTGAGCTAATCTAGAGTCTGAGACCCGTCTTCAAAAATTTTTTAAAATTGTTATATAATCCTAGGTTACTACAGTTGAAGAAGTCATTGCCTGAGATTTGGATTTTGAGGGTTTTTACTTAATTGTTTTCACCAGCTGAGAGTCGGCAAGGGGACCAGTGACAGTCACCCTGTCCTGCAGGTGCCCTGTGGCCTGAGACCACTGAGAGCAGAGTGCTCACTGGGCCACCTGCATCTGCAAGTGGGCACCCAGAGTGACGTGCACCGTGGCTGCCATGTGTCCCAGTAGGCAGAACATGTGTCAGGCAGATGCCAAGTGGCAGCGTTGGGTGCCCTCTGCGAGTGTCTGGAGGTGCAAGGCCCTGTCCCTTGGAAGGAAAGCCCTGGCCTGGACTGTGTCCAGCTGCACCCCTATGAACTCCAGGTTTTGAGTTGGCTGCAGATTTTGGGTAGCTGACTACGAACCCCAAGTGCTCTAGGACAAGAATTGTGCGGCCCATCAACTGTTGTACTTTGGCACTGATGCTGCCCTTTACCAACTAATCATTCAGATAGATGAAGACCCCCCTGGAACCTGTGGTGGGCTGCGATGACCGTAAGGCACTTGGTGAATATCTGTGGGGCGGCGGCTAGCCCAAAGGGGAGCACTCTATACTGGTAATGACTACCGTCCACCATGAAGCAAAGGTACTGCCTGTGGAGGGGGATGGATAAGGATGGGTGTGTACTGTGATAAGGAAGCTTATCATAGCTCAGGAAGGAGCTATAGAAAAGGTGAAGTGACTCTGAACAAGCAACCTGTCAGTTCTGGTAGAAATAAGAAAACAGAATTTTGCCATAAAAGACTACCAGTCCCAGAATGCACCAGATTTCCAACAGCCATTAGAGGAGCTGAAGTGGGGAAACGTGTGTTCAATCAGGAGGGCTATGAGGTAATCCCCAAGCACTCATCTCAAAGGGCAGGACCTGATTCAGCACAGCTGCGCTGTGCTAGGGTGGAGCACTCATCTAAGCAGAATAAAGGTAGAGTTTATTCTACAGAGAATCATCCTCAGAATCAGCTTGGATATCTTCATGATCTTGGACAGCTTCATCATCTGGAGGATCATCAGAAGCCAGAGCGGACGGACAGAGAGGGCAAGAAACCCTTTGGAAGAAAGAAGAGAAAAGCATTTGGGAGGTCTAAAGGAGTCCAGAGCAGTACGTATACTGGGAGACATTCAAAAGGCCAGCATACACCATTGGACTGGGGAAAACCAGAGGAGTGGTGCTGCAGAGCTAGGAATCTCCAGACGGTACCTGTGAGGGAGACGGCTGCACTTGGAAGGGACCCTAGGACCCGTGCCAGAAGGTATGTGAAGAGAGATCCAGTGTCCAGGGATATGGATTGGAAGGCTGGATATAAGAACTGGACTACATACTGGCCAGGCTATTTAGAGAGGAACTCTAACAGCAATGGAAGCTCAGGTATGAACACTGATCTATGCCCTAGCTATACCCTTGAAAGACAGCAGGGAAACAAGTATTCTCCTGAGAGTGCTCCATTGAGAAATTCCTCTGTGCCAATCCATGATTTTGAACCCATGATTGTTGAAGAAGGGGGAGAGGTTATAGATACAGGTTGTGAATACATGGATTGCTCTCTATCTAAACTCCTTTGGTAATTTACTGTTACAAAGTACAACAACCATCACAAAGAAATACAAACTTGTTCTTTAATCTACTCAGAAAAGCTCCTGAGTAGGATTTGAGCCACGCAGTAGAAAGCAAGCCAGCTAAGGGGTTTCAGCTGGGTAACTGCTAGCAATTGAGCCTTACCTAATTGCTTGTGAGCTCTGAGGAAATCACTTCTGAGTCTATGTGTGAAGATATAAGAAGTTAACCTGAAAAGAACAGTTTTTCCCTACTTTGTGGGTTTTGTTTGTTGATTAAAGCACTGCTAAGAAAATATTAGCTAGAGCCTACAGAAAAGACCAGTTTGTTACCAACCAGGTCTTTATTCTTTTGCTTTGATTGCCTGACAAGTTCAGCTGTTGTTTTCCTGATTTTGTTTTTCTAAGTTTAACACTGAAAGCAAGTATCCTGTTTTATGTGCTACCAAGCATATCTGTGTTGGGAGAAATAACCCCATAAATAAATATCTTATTGGCTTTACACTCAAGCACAACTAATTATTGTGAACGGCTGTGTCTGGTGTGAATGGACTACATTTCCCACAATCCCTTGCAAATCATATTAATATATGCCTTTGCCAAGACTGTGAACATTCTCACCCAGGCACCCATCTGACAGTACGCATTCTTTAAGTCCAAGGAGCATAGCCAGTATCCCTGCTGGATGTATGGCAGCAATGTTCCAAAGGACAGCATCTTGAATTTCTCCTTCACCAGGAACCTGTTGAGGTCCTGCAGGTCTAGAATGGGACAAAACCCTCTGGTCCTTTTGGGGACCAGGAAGTAGTGGAAGTAGAACCCCCTGCCCTTGAGGTGGATAGGGACAGGTTCCACTGCCTTGCTTGTTAGAAAGCCTGCGAGTTCCTGCTGGAGCAGGGCCCAGTGAAGGGGAGTCCTGGGGGGCTCTCCCAGAAAGAATGGTGGGGGTGTCTGTAGGAGGTGGAGGTAGTAACCCAACCTGACCACCTGGAGGGCCCACGTGTTGGTGGTGATGGTCAGCTACCTGTAGGGGTAGTGTACCATATGACCACCTCTTCCCCATGTGCTGCAGGGCTATACCTTCAAGGGAAAGAGCGACTATGCCCAAGGAGTCAAAAACCTCCTCCAGGTTGCACCGGTGGCACAGTCTGAGGCTTGGGGGCCTTAGGCTTACGAAGGCCATGCACCTGTCCCTTGGCCTGGATCTGTTGGGGAGGCCGGGTACAGCAGGTAGTTTCCATAAGCCTTCCTCTTCTTTGGGAATGACTTACTGCTCAAAGCCTTTCTTCGGGAAGGGTCAGTGGTCTTCTTGGAGAGCCAGGTCCTTGTCAGGTACTCGGACTCCAACTCGGCGGCCTTCTCAGTCATTGTTTGCCAAAGAGGTTCTCTCCATGGCAGGGGACATCAACCAGCTTGTCCTGTACCCATTGCTCCAGGTCAGGCGACTGTAGCCAGGCACTAATGTCCGCCACAGCCACTCTAGCCGCCGACTCGAAGCGTCATAGGCTGCCCAAGTAATAAACTTGGAGCACTCTCTGACTATGGAGGACAGCATATGGAATCGCTGGAGGGGTTCCTCCGAAAGCCCAGCCGAGACCCCGGCAAGCTCCTTCGCCAGGTTCCGTAGGAACATGCCCATGTACAGCTGGTAGCCCTGGACCTGGCTGACAAGCATCGAACCCTGGAAGCACTTCCTGCCTATAGCATCCATGGTACAGGCCTCCCCACCTGGGGGCACCGAGGAGTGCATCTTCTGGCTCTTAAGCCTACAACATGGCCGACTCCACAACCATGGAGTTATAAGGCAATTGGGTTTTTTGGAAGCCGGGCGTCTGGAGGACTCAGTAAATCAGGTCCAGCCATCTGTTTATGATGGGCACAGAGGATGGGGGTCTACCACATGCCAAGCAGCAGCCATTCCAGGATGGTGGGAACGGGCATCATGAGTGCCTCCTTCGGCAGAGCCTCGTACTGGAGGATCTTAAGGTCCTCCGTATGGGGGTCCTCCTCTGATTCTGTGGTTAAGGCGAGGGCCTTTGCCATATCCCTCATGAAGTTGAGGAAGGCCATGTCCTCGGGAGGGGGATCAGCGAAGCATCTCCAGGGGAGACGGGTCCGAGGGTACATTCGTGGTGGTGGGTGTCCGGAGACTCATCATCCTTGGTCTCCCAATCAGATTCCTAGGCAGTGGAGTTCTCAAGGGTTTCTCAGGTCTCTGAGTCATGCCTCAGCCCCGATGGTTGCAGTGCCCCGGCTGCCTGCCGCTCAGAGAGAGAGCACGGGATCGGAATCATGACCGATGCCAAGGGACCTTTTGAGGCTGGTGACACTTGAGGATCAGCCTGACCTCCAGGGTGTCCCTCGACATGGAGGGCTCCATGATTGGGAGTGATGACCCGGAGGAACTGGCATCAGAGCCCACTCTGGGTCAAGAAGGCAGACAAACTGCACTCCAGGGTCCCCATCCTGCCCTTGAGACCAGATGGCTCCGTCGAGGAGGAGTTCTCGACGAGGATGGCCACAGGGGTCCGAGGCCAATCCCTCGATGTCGATGGCTCCTGACAAGGAAACTTAGGCGGCCTCTCCCTGCCGTTCCCCTCAACCTTGTGCCAATGGCTACAGGTCTTGGGCCCGTGGGATTTCCCCACTGCCTCGAATTGTCTCCCAGTGCGGTCTTTGAGGGTTTCCAGCTCCTCTGGTTGCCCTCATCAGTGGAGCTCTGACTGGAGACACCGTGGCCTTGAGGCTCCAAGGCCACTCAGTCCCCACGAGGATCTGAGGTCCTGGAGGAGCACATGGAGTGGAAGATGGACTCATGCTGCTGCTGATGGCTCTTAAGGGCCTTGGAGTCATCTGCTTGTTGTTGTTGTTAAGTGCCGTCGAGTCGGAGTCGACTCATGGCGACCCTCTGGATAGCTATCCTAAATTGTGTTCGATCTTCAGTCAGGCAGCTCATTGTTGACAGACTGGTACCCGTGGCTGCTGTTATTGTATTGATCCATCTCATTGCTGGCCTTCCTCTTTTGCGTTGACCTTCTATCTTGCCAAGCATAATGTCTTTCTCTAATGATCTCTCTCTTCGCATGATGTGTCCAAAGTATGAAAGTCGAAGTCTTGTCATCTGAGCTTCTAAAGAAAGCTTAGGTTTGATCTCCTCTAGTACTGACTGGTTTGTTCTTCGGGCAGTCCATGGTATACACAGTATTCGCCACCAGCACCATAATTCAAAGGCATCAATTTTCTTCCTGTCTATCTTTTTCACTGTCCAGCTTTCACATCCATATGATGTTATTGAAAATACCATGGCTTGAACAAGTCGAATCTTTGTATGGAGAGAGACATCTCTGCTCTTGAGAATTGTATCTAGGTCTTTCATAGCCATTCTGCCAAGAGCAATGCGTCGTCTGATTTCTTGACTGCTTGTTGCTTCTTTATTGATAGTTGATCCAAGTAGGTTAAAGTTGTTCACAATTTCAATTTCTTCTCCTTCAACGATGAACCTGTTGATTATGCCAGTTGTCATAATCTTTGTCTTCTTTACATTAAGGTGCAGGCCCATTTTGAGACTATGTTCTTTGATTGTGAGAAGCAAATGTTTCAGATCATCTTCACTTTCAGCCAGTAATGTGGTATCATCAGCATAGCGAAGGTTGTTGATGAGTCTTCCACCAATCTTCACACCTCTGTTGTCTTCATACAATCCTGCTTCTCTGATGATTTGTTCTGCATATAAATTAAACAGGTAGGGGGAAAGTATGCTTAAGAGACTGCAAACCAAGGGGATCATGATCTGGCCCGAGGCATCAAAGGCAGCAGTCGTGCAGGTCCATGCGAGATGTGTGCACAGCGGTCACACGACATGAAGCCACTGACTGAGGCTATGGCAGGGAAGATGGCCCCCACAATGTCAAACTCACTTGGCCCAGCCAGGAAAATGGCACAAGCCAGCGCCGAACAAAAATTTAGAAGAAAGAAAAGAACCCGAGAAAACATGATGCCAAGGCACCGGAGAAAAGCAAATTTTAAGACAAAAATTATCAACTTTTTCCAAGGGCACCAGACATGTCCGATGGGCTCAGTGGAAAAAAGGAGACTGAGGCAATTTAGAAGAAAGAAAAGAACCCGAGAAACCCACTAAGGGTTAGAGAGGACAATATTACAAAGACAAAGCACTGAAGAATTAGAAGTGCAGAGAGGATACTGCAGCCCTTATTAAAGGTGACACAGAAAAGTAGAATTTATACAGCTGGGTTAAGTTGGCCATGCTTGCACAATAGGGCTGGGAGTCTGACAGCAGTAGGCTTATTTCTCATTTATGGTTATCTAAGTTGATGTGGCCAAACTCTGTATCATTTGTCTTTGCATCCTATTAAAGTTGTTGTGCATATTAAAGCATCACATGAAGCGTGATTTATGCTCAGAAACCCATATGCATTATCAAAGGGAAAAGGCCAGATAGTGTAAAAGTGGTTTGAGTAACCCGAACTTGCACCGCAGCGTTTTCTAGCTGCAACAGTGTCATGGAGGGTGACAAGGGTGCATGCATCCATGTGTGTGTCAGGGGAGCATTGAAAATGTGTGAGTGTTTCCATGTGGGTGTGTGTATGTCACATGGGAGTTTCAGGGGTGCATGTGTAAGCATATCATGGGGGGTGTCAGGAGTACATGCGTGAACATGTCATGGAGGGTGTCGGGGGTGCATATGTGAGCATGTAATGAGGGGTATTGGGGTAAATGTGTCTCTCATTGGGGTGCATGTGTGAGTGTGTCATGGGGCATGTCAGAAGATACATGCGTGTATGTGTGTACTGGGAGGCTTTGGGGTTGCGCATATCATGGGGTGCATGCATGCATCATGGTGGTGTCAGTGGGGCGTGTGCGTGAGTCAGGTTGTGTGCATGTATGTCACAGGAGGGTAAAGTACTGTGTGTGTGTGTGTCATGAGGGGTGATGGGGGTTGCATGCATGCATGCATTTGTGTGTATGTCATGAGGGTTTTGGAATGTGTGTGTTGGGGGGATGCATGTGTGCATCATGGGGAGGAGCTTGGGCATGGGTTTGGGTGTAACACAGTAACATAGTATATGACAGCAGATAAAGACCAGCATGGTCCATCTAGTCTGCCCATCTCACACCCACGATAACGTTCCTCTCCCTTTCCTGAACCCTGCTTGCACTTCAGGCAGTTCTCGTTGCAGGTATGGTTGTAGTCTCTGCTGAATGATCTTGAGTAGAATCTTGCTGGCATGTGGGATCAGAGCGACTGTGCGATAATTTCCAGTCGGGTCATCTTTCTTCATTATTGGTATAAACACAGATCTTTTCTAGTCAGTTGGCCATGAATTTGTCTTCCAAATTTCCAGGCAGAACTTTGTAAGTATGGTAACAGCTTCATCTGTAATAACCCAATGGGAATGCCATCAATGCCTGGTGCTTTGTTCTTTGATAAGGCTTTCAATGCTGCTTCGACGACTTCTTTCATCGCCAATGGTTCCTGATCATAAGGTATAGATTGAAACGGCTGTTGGACCACTTTATCTTTATGGTATAATGATTCTGTATATTCTTTCCACTTTTTCTTGATCTTCTCAGCATCATTCAACATGGATCCTTGAGCATCTTGTAACATTCCAATTCGAGGCTGGAATTTTTTCTTTAACTCTTGTAGCTTTAGAAAGGCTGATCTTGTTCTTCCTCTAATAGTTTCTGATTCTACAGTATTTCCTTGCATGTGTCATTGTAGTACTTTTCCCTGTCCTGTCTTGCCGCACATTGGAAATTTCTGTTGAATTTGTGTTAAAAGACCCATCCTCTGAAAATATTTCCCCTTACAAAATCCTCAGTCTCCTGGAGCCCTCATCCTTGAGGCTTACCGTCAAATCCCCTGCATCTAATGGGGGCAGGTCTGATCCCCACTTACGCATGCCCCATCAGTGCCATTTTCCAAAAGGATGCCATCTATCACCATGTGCTGCCTTATTTCACATGAAAAAGAAATACAGCAAATGGAGACATTCTGAAAAATGCCACTGATGAGACCCTGAGCAAGGGGGTATCACTGCTACCTCCACTAGACCTTATGGATTTGAAAATAAGCCTTGGAAGAAAGTAGATTTTTGAAGAGGGAGAATTTTTTCTTTGCCAGAGGACAGAACGTCTGATCTGGAAAGTAATGCTAAAAGTGACATTTTACTTACCAGGTAATGTTCTTTCCTTGAATCCTACTCAACCAGTCCACACAAGTGGATTGTGTCCTCCTACCATCAGATGTGGAGACAGAGAAAACATTCCAGAGGCTACTTATGACATCACCATGCCAATATCAGCCTGCGACTCTAGGGCATGATTTAGTATTCATACCCAAGAATATAGTAAGGAATGTCCAACCTCATACAATCTCAGTGAAAATAACAATAATCAAAGAACAGAAAGCATAACTACTGTATGTACAGAGTCAGAGTCAACAGAAGGCTTGTCAGAAGATTAAGAGTCACCAGGGCCAACCACAGAGACAAGCAGAGCAATACAGGTTCCAGGGGAAGGCTCTGGAGTGGTCTAGCAGGACTCAAAGGAAAGGAAATCATCTCGTAAATGTCACCTTCCATATTGTCCTGCTTGACCAGTCAAGACAAATGGGTCATACCAAAGCTATACCTCCACTGGGCATGAAGAAGAGACAGCAGGTTTTAACACCTCTGAGCCAACGGTCACATCCGCCTGAGATGGACATCCAACTGGTAATCCTAGACAAAGGTGGAAAGTGATGCCAACGTTGCCACCTGACAAATGTCTGAGGGGGCTACTGATCTACACTTCACCCAAGAAGGATGCTTGCGCCCGAGTGCAATGCACACACAAACTCTCCGGAACAGGCTGCTGTCACAACAGATATGCTGAGGCAATGGCCTCCTTGATCCAGTGCCCCAAGGTAGACTTAGCTGCCATGTCACCCTTTAAGCAGACACAAACAGCACAAATAGATGATCCAACTTGTGGAAAGAGTTAGTAACCTTTAAATACTGGAGAAACAAGTTTGGACATTACCAAGTGAAGGTCCTTGTCCATCACATGACACTACTCCTTAGAAAAGAAAGGCAAACAAACTACTTGATTTACGTGGAAGGAATTTACCACCTTGGGCAAAAAGGAAAGTACACACCAAATGCACATGATCTCCTCCAAAAAGGATAAGTAAGGAACCTTGCATGGTAACACCTGTAGCTCGGAAATACGTCTCGGAAAAGTCTTAAGAGGTCTGCTTCCAGGGCCTAAAGGGCTCGGACATCAAGGTCCGGAGCAGGCAGAGATCCCACGAGGGAACAAATGAACACAGAGGAGGACACAGATGTTGAACCCCCTGAAGGAAACAGGAAAGCGTAGTTACTCACCTGTAACAGGTATTCTCCGGGGACAGCAGGAATAAGTCCTCACATATGGGTGACGTCGGCACCGACAGAGCCCT
This sequence comes from Ichthyophis bannanicus, assembly GCA_033557465.1. NCBI lineage: Eukaryota > Metazoa > Chordata > Amphibia > Gymnophiona > Ichthyophiidae > Ichthyophis > Ichthyophis bannanicus. Next base: position 126,380,368 of record CM066047.1, read on the forward strand.
CGTGTGGAGCAAATCCCCATCTTTCAGAGAAAGCCTTTGGGAGTTGCCATCACACATGCGCGGTCCCCTTCCCGCCCAAGGGTGCCATCTTGCTCAGTCAAATGACATAGCTAAAAAGACGGCAAAAAGAACAAAATATAATAATAGGACTGCAACTCCAAGGGGAGGAGGGAGGTTCGTGAGGACTGATTCTTGCTGTCCCTGGAGAACACCTGTTACAGGTAACTACGCTTTCTCTGGGAACAAGTAGGAAAGTCAGTCCTCACATATGGGACTCCCCAGCTATAGGCTACCGAGAACCCACAGCTGAAAAATGCTCCCTCTATGAAAGCCGCAAGCAGCCATAATATAAATCTAAGAGAATAGCACTCCGGTAGCCTGACACAGAAGGGTCGAAGGGCAGGAGCTGCCTAGACCTCAAAAAGATTACGGAGTACAGCCTGGCCGAAAGCACTGTCCCGTCGGGACTCCCTATCCAAGCAATAATGAGTTGCGAAAGTCTGACCCGAAGACCAAGTGGCGGCCCGGCAGATGTCTGCCAGTGAAACAGAGCAGAAATGAGCCACTGATGCCGCCATAGCCCTGACCCGATAGGCCGTAACAAGACCCTCCATCGGAAACTCAGCTGCCCTGTATACCCAAGCAATACAGTCTGCTACCCAGGTGGACAGTGTACGACTAGAAACAGCCATCCCCAGCTTACTGGGGTTGTAGGATACAAAGAGCTGAGAAGCCTTTCTATGCACTTGCGTATGCTGGATATAGAAGGCCAATGCCCTCTTACAGTCCAGGGTATGCAGTACTGTCTCTGCCCGACTGGCATGTGGCCTGGGAAAAAAGGTAGGCAGTACCATCTCCTGGTTGAGGTGGAACGAGGAGCTACCTTTGGAAGGAACTTGGGGTGCGTGCGAAGCACCACCCGGTTCCTATAGAACCTGGTGTAAGGCCTTTCTGACACTAGGGCCTGAAGCTCACTCACCCGCCGAGCTGACGTGAGTGCCACTAAGAAAGCCACCTTCCAAGAGAGGTAGCAGAGATGGCAGGTCGCCATCGGCTTAAAGGGCGGCCGAGTAAGCTGCCCTAAAACCACATTCAGATCCCACTCAGTTGCGGGAGGGCAAACCGGAGGTTTCAAAAACCGAGAAACCAAGGGATTTATTTTATTTAGACAGTTTTGTATACCACCTTATCCTTCAATCAAAGTGGTCACAACACAATTGTGGGATGCATTTAACACGAGGGGATATGAGATACATACACTAATACTTACAGGGAACATGGGCAATGGAAGGTTAAGTGGCTTGCCCAAGACCACAAGGAGCACCTGTGGGACTAGAAACCCCAGTCCTTCCAGCCCAAGGGATGGGCAGAGAGGGGCTTCTCTTCCACCGGGAAGTGGTTCACCTCAAGGGCACTGAGGTGCACTCTGACAGAGTTGGACTATAGGCCCAAATCCGAGAGGTGGAGAAGGTACTGTAAAACCACTCCAACCTGGCAGGAGAAAGGATGCACACCCTGCCCCTCGCACCAAGCCGCAAACCTGCGCCACTTCAAGGCATAGGCCCATCTAGTCAACAGGCCTCATTGAGGCCAGCAAGACCTCTTCAATATCTTTTGGAAGAAGGAGTGGAACGAGCATCACCCTTTCAGCAGTCATGCCATTAGGTTGAGGGAGCTGAGGTTGGGGTGCAGGAGAACGCCCCCCTCCTGGGACAGGAGGCATAGGGAGGACCCCAGGGGAATGGGGGCCTCCACCGCTAGCTGAAGCAGAAGCAGAATCCAGGGTTGCCTCGGCCACTGTAGGGCTTCAAGGATGACCGAGGCCTTGTCCTGGAGGATCCTGAACAGAGTCTTGGCCACCAGAGGCGTCGGAGAAAACGCATACAGGAGGCCCACAGACCATGATATTCTTGTGATCTGCCTGGCTCCTGTGGGAACAGGGGCCATACCGTAGGAGTCAAAAGTAACTGCCAGGCTGGGCCAGAGCCGGTGCCTGGGGTTTGGGGGCTTTCTGCTTACGCGGGCCATGCCCGTCCCTTGGCCTGCTGCCCCTATTAGGGAGCCGGGGAGGTCTGAAAATGGGGGTAGCTTCGGTAAGCAGCACCCTTCCTTGGGTAAAAGGGCTTTTAAACCTAGCCCTTCTTGCGAGAAGGGGCAGAGGTCTTTTTGGAGAGCCGTGTCCTCATCATGTACTCGGTCTCCGGTTCTGCGGCCTTGTCGGTCATGGGTTTGCCGAAGAGGTTCTCCCCTGGCATGCGACATCGACCAACTTGTCCTGAACCCACTGTTTGAGGTCCGACGACTGCAGCCATGCCTGGCAGCGTGCACTTATGCCAGCCGTGGCTACCCGGGCCGCCAACTCGAACCCGTCATAGGCTGCTCGAGACAAACTTCGAGCACTCACGGACGGCTGTGGACAGGCTCCTCAAAGTTGCAAAGGCCCCTCGGAGAGACCAGCTGAGAACCCGGCGAGTTCCTTCACCAGGTCTCTCAGGTACATGCCCATGTACAGCTGGTAGACCTGGATTCAACAAGTCAGCATTGAACCCTGGAAGCACTTCCTGCCGCTGGCATCCAAGTTGTGGGCCTCCCTGCCAGGAGGCACCAAGGAGTGCGTCTTCTGGCTCGTCAGCCTGCGCATGGCCGACTCCACAACCATGGAGTTGTGCGGCAGTTGCGACTTTTGAAACCCAGGGTTCCGGCGGACTCAACACATTGAGTCGAGCTGTTTGCTGCTGACCGACACCGACGCCGGTGTCTCCCACATGCGGAGCATCAGTCGTTCCAGGATCGGAAGCACGGGTACAGTAAGGGCCTCCCGAGGGGGGGCCTCATACTGTAGGATCTCGAGCTCGTCGGCTCAAGGATCCTCAATGGACTCCGTGGGGAATGCCAAAGCCTTGGACATATCCCTCACGAAGTCCAAGAACCTCATGTCCTCCAGAGGGGACCTTCTCCGAGGCTCGGACAACAGGGAATCGGATGAGACATCCCTGTGTCAACAGGTGTCCGGGGATTCCTCGTCTTCCATTTCCCACGCCGATGCCTCCGAAGAGGAATCGAGGGGCTCCGGCATCGAGGGCCCCGGCACCGACCACCCCGAAGCCGGGAGGCTCGGCGGCGACGACCTCTGTCTAGAACGGGAGGCCGAGTGGGACCTTGGCCGAGGATCGACTCGGCCTCCGGGGTCGACTTCGACATCAAGGGCCTGGTGGTCGGGGCGGAGGAACCAGACAGACCGGCAATCAGCACCCGTTGCTGCTCCATGAAGGCAGTGAAACTGCGCTCCAAGGCCACCATTCTGGACTCGAGTCCGGAAGGCTCTGCAGCCACCGCCAGTTTCCCCGGAGGGGAGTCCTCGACAAGGACAGTTGTTACCTGCCTCGGCTGATCCGTCTCCCAACGAGGAACCTTTGCCGGGCGCTCCTTCTCCAAAGATCCCGGCCGGTGCTCGGGGCTCCGCGACAAGCCCTGGGAGGAGTCAGGTCGCTCGGAGCCATCCAGACGCGCCGCCTTTGAGGATTTCTTCTTCCTCTTGTGTTCCCTCGAGGGAGACCCCTCTCCGAGGAACCCCGATGTTGCTCAGACTCGGAGTGCTCCTCCCGAGACGTAGAGGCCTTGGACGAGATCCGGGCTCTTGAAGGCAAGGACTCAGAAAAAATCCTATCATGTTGCTGCTGGTGGCTCTTCGGGGCCTTAGAGGACATTTTCCTACACAGGCCACAAACCAACGGGTCATGGCTAGGCCCAAGGCACCGGAGACAGCAGTAATGCGTATCGGTCAGGGACATGTTTCGCACACCGATCACATTTTTTAAACCCGCTGGTAGCCATTGGGGGAAAAAGGGCCCCTGCAAGGTAAAAGACCCGGCCTGCCAGTGAAAAAGAAAAAAGGGCGCGAATGCCAGTGACGAAGGAAAAAACTGAAAAACAGAGACAAACTCGATACCAGTGTACCGAGCTGAAGCGGGAAGAGGAACCAGTGTCAACCGGTCAAAGAACAGAGAAAATGTGTAACTTTTTTTTCACAGGGACTACGTCTGCAGGGCTCCACGGAAAAAAGGAGACTGAGCAAGATGGCACCCTTGGGCGGGAAGGGGACCGCGCATGCATGATAGCAACTCCCAAAGGCTTTCTCTGAAAGCTGTGGATTTGCTCCGCACGAGGGCTCCATCGGCGCCGACGTCACCCATATGTGAAGACTGACTTCCTGCTTGTTCCCGGAGAAATATCTGAATGCGAGGCTATGGATCACCCTGCCACAGGTCCTCAAAGCAGGATAACGTTGCAATCTGAACTTTCAAGGAGCTAAGGAAAAGACCTTTGTCCCAACTATCCTGAAGGAAGGCAAGCAGGGACTGCACATCCACCCTATCAGGCCCAGTCTGATGCCCTGAGGCTTGAGAAGACACCAGACACGCACGTAGGCCAGACTGGTAGAACCTCTCCTCGCCTTGAGGAGCATGGAAACCATGACAGGAGAATAGCCTTTACGCGTTAAGCAATGCCTCTCAAGAGCCAAGTCATAAGCAAGAAGGGAGCCAGGTCATCTAGAAGGACCAGCCCATGATGTAACAGACCCCGGGCCAGGGCCAGGGCCAGTTGCAGAGGCAGCTCCTGCAGGAGACACATCAGGTTCCTGAACCACTGTCTCCGTGGCCAATCTATTGCCACCAGGATAATCCAGCCCAGATGCCACTCTATGCGTTGAAGTACACGTCCTACAAGCAGCCATGGAGGAAAAACATACAGCAGGCCAGGACTGAACTAGGACATCAATGCCCTCGAAGCCTGTTTATCTGTGGCAACTGAAGAATTTGTGCGCTTTGGCAATGGATAGGGTTGCCATCAGGTCCATATCTCAGGACGGCCCCAGAGGTGCAGAATTTGCTGAAATGCCACCTGACTTGGCTCCCTCTCCCTGGAATTGAGGGAGTTTGCCTCCACGTTTTCTATTCTGGCTATGGGTTGTGCTGACATAACTAGGAAGTTCCTTTTCAACTAGGAGAACAGTAGGGCCATCTCTAGGACCACTCTGGCACTCTTTGTGCCGCCCTGCTGATTGACTTACACCACTGTCATTGCATTGTCTGAGTACACCCGGACCACCCTGGTCTTGATTAGGATCCAGAAGTGCCAAAGAGCTAGACAAATGGCCCTTGTCTCGAAACGACTGATGGACCATGCTACCTCCCGGCAACTCCAACAGCCCTGAGCTGTTTGATTTTCCCAATGGGCTCCCCAACCAGACTGGCATCTGTTGACAGGAGAATCCAGAGTTGATCATCCAGTGGCATACCCTTCCTTGGATACTGTGTCTGCCGCCACCACCGCAGACTGGGCAACCCCTCCAGCTGGAGGGGAAGCCTGACCTTGAACTCCTAAGTTTGGAGACAAGAGTCAGCAAGGATCTCTGAAGCAGCCTCATATGGGCTTGTACTCATGGCACCACCTTGATTGCAGTCACCCCATCAAACCAAGAATCTGTAAATAATCGCAAATCCTGGGAGCCTGCTGAGATCAGAAGGCTGTAAGCTGTGACAACAACATTTTCACTCTCTCTTCAGGCAGGAAGACCCTGCCTTACCAGTCTCAAAACATGATCTCAGGTATTCCAACATTTGGGAAGGCTCCAAATGGCTCTTTCCTCGATTGATCCCACAGCCAAAGTGCACCATGCAGGGCAAAACCCGAGATGCTTTGGACTATGACCTGGCCCAGATGAGCCAATTGTCCAGATATGGGTGAATTCAGATCTCTTGGAGCCTCAATGCAGTGGCTGCCACCACCATGACTCTCGAGAATGCCGTTGGGGTGGTGGAGATGCCAAAGAGAAGAGTGGCAAACTGAAAATGAGAGCCAAGTATGATGAAATAGAGAAAACACCGGTGATTCTCTTGGATAGGTATGTGGAAATAAACTTTGGCTAAATCTGGAGATTCAAGGAATTTCCTGCGGCGTACCACCTGGATCACTGAATGTAGGGTTTACATACAGAAGTGTAGGGCACGCAAGTGAGCGCTGACTCCTTTGAGATCAAGGATTGGCCAAAAAGAACAGCGTCTTTGGCACCACAAAGTAAATGGAGTATCGGCCCTTGCCCTACTCGGCAGGGGGGACCGACACCACCACTCACAGACTGAACAACCTTTCCAATGTGATCTAAATAGCAGTTTTTCTGGGCCACCGAACCACATGGGGGATGATGAAGGCATGCAGGATAGGCTCTCTGCATTCCAAAACATAGCCATTTCTGAATGGTGTCTAGCACCCAACGATCTTCGGTGACCCAGGCCCTCTCCTGGAAGAAAAAGTGCAGCCTGACGCCCACTGGAGGTATTCTGGAATGGGCCCCCCCAATCCGTCATTGTACTGAATGGAAGATAACATCTCTGGAGGTGGTAGAATCCCAGGGCCCATGAGCCCCATGAAAGTCATGGGGCTGAAAACCAGAAGAGGAAGAGAAGGAAGGTTTTCCGGGGCGATTTCATGGGACTCTTAGGAGTCAGAGTAGCATTAATGAAGAAAACGGGCGTATGTCAAGGAGAAAGATTTCCCCTATACACCTCCTAGGCCCTTTGCCCTATCTTTCAGGAGGCGATGCGGCTTGGACTCACCCAAGTCCACAACAAACTTCTCCAAATCTGCCCCAAACAAAAGGTTCTTTTTAAAGGCTAGTTGGGACAGTCGGGCCTTGGAGAATGTATTCAACACCCAGAAGTAAAGCCTCATCCAATGTTACATCCTCATCGAGAGGCAATATCCATATCTGACAAGCAGCCTGCAACTGCACGCCTTACCAGAAGGGATGCGGCTGTGTTCCCCTAGGTGATTACTGCACATATTTAAAGGAGCCACTGGTGGCATATAGCTCTGCGGCGTGTGCCCAAGGAGCAGGATGTGCTCCTTGGGCAAGCGGCCATTGGGGCGAGTCCAGTGTCCGTGTCCTGGAGACATCAGTCACACAGCTCCCAGATGGAATCTTCCACTCTGTGTGGCTTCTCCCAGGTAGGTCTGCTCTCTGTACGCTCTATCTCTGCCTGCTCTGTCTCCCTGTGTTTGCCATAACCTCCTCCTAGATGGGGTCCATTCCAGTTCATTGTGGCTGGCAGCCCCAATTGGCAGGTCACACCCATGCCTCTATCACGGCTGCTGTCTCTCAAACCTACTTCCATGCCTTTCCACTGCCCCTTTTGTTCTATTCGCAACTGTGCCTGCTACATCTCATCTGTCTGCTGCCCTTCTAAACTGTCATTCTCTCTGTACCAAGTCCCATCTAGTCCAGGATCTCCTCTTGCAGCACTCACTAGATGCCCTTTTCCTCACAGAGACCTGGCTGCATGAGGGTGAGGAACCACTGCTTAACTGTTGCCTTCCACTTGGATTCATGTTTTTTTCAATGCCCCAGCTGGGCCACATTAGAGGCGGGGTAGCTGCACTCTTCCGGGCCTCTCTCCTGGTGTCTGAAGTTTCCACCCTTCTGCTTCATTATCCCGAGTCCCTCTTGTTGCATCTGGGTAACTTTCCTCCTCTTCATCTTCTTCTACTCTGTTAAACATCTTCCTGACCCCCCTTCACTTTTATCATCCAGCAACACGGCCTCTCCGTTTATTACTAAGCCGACGACATAATTATCCTTCATCACATGGAGGCTCTTGCCTCTGATCTGCTCCCCCTGCACACCTTTCTCTCCAATATCTCATCTGGGTTCTCTGAAAACCTTCTACACCTGAATCCTCTAAAACAGCTGCCATTTGGTTTTCTCTCTCTAATGCCTCTCTGTCACTGATCCCCATTTTCCTTCTGGTCCAATTCCCTTGGTGACCACCCTTCGATAAATCTGAGTGCTCCTCGACACTTCCCTAACCTTTCAGGCACACCTTTCCTCTTTGACTCGTAGGGTCGTCTTCCCACTCGGCCGTATTTGTGCTGTTTGTCCATTTCTATCACCCTCTTCTCTTACTACTCTTCTTTAGTTATTGCTAAATTCAACTACTGTAATGTTATTCTTCTCGGTCTCTCCCCCAGTACTCTCTCGCTCGTTTACAACTTATTCAAAACACAGCCACCCGTATTATTACACATGCTTCAACCACGTCACTCCCCTTCTGATTCATCTGCACTGGCTCCCCCTCAAATATCACGCCCAGTACAAACTCTTAACATTGGTCCATAAGGCAATCCATACTGGCACACCTACTTATCTATCTGATGTTCTCCATCTTCATGCCCCCCCCGCCCCCTCCATTCACTACATGCCAACCGCCTCCATTTACCATCGCCTTCACACACCTGCCTCAAACTCCACCCACTCTTCCTGCCTTATACTACCTCGGTCCCGCACTATAGAATTCACTACCCACTGATTCACGCTCAGAACTCTCCTATACCTGCTTCAAAGCCAGACTTAAGACGTACCTTTTCTGCTGTGCTTTTGACCTTCCTCCCCTGGATCCCTGATCCCTCTTTGTTCTATCCTTTTCCTAGCTTTTATAACAATGCATACCTTTCCTTTCTACAGATGGCGTTCTTTTCTATGTTTTTCGTCTTGGAATTGTAAACTGTCCTGCTATTAGAAGGTGTGGTATATCAAATGAGCAATAAGCTGTAAACCAAGAGGGGTGCAATATCCTCTGGGGTGAGGCACTGAATCCACCGGAGAAGAGCTTGGGTCATCAGGGCTGTACACACAGCCAATTGGAGGATAGCAGTGGCAGCTGCTAATTGATTTTTCAGGGGAGAGAGTCTATCTTATGACCCAAGGTGTCCTTTAAGGCTGTTCCATCTTCCACTGGGATGGTGGTCTGCTATGTGATCGCTGTGACATGTGCATCCACATTCATCGTGCTGAACCATGTGGTACAATCCTCCTCTGGCAGGGCATAAAGCTTTTTACACACCCTCAGCCCTTTTGCTGGGGAGTCGGGCGAGTCCCATTCTGAAAGGATCATGCTTTTGTTAACCTCCAGAAAGGGGAAGAATTTTTAAGGCCTCTGAACCCCCTCCCCTATAGAAGGGGGTGGTTTTGAGACCCGTTCCACTGCTGGTGGGACGGTCAAAGGCAGAGAGGACAACACGAACAGAGCTGCCAGCCTGTCCATCCTGAACAGCCGAATAGTACCACCTTCATCCTGATCCTCTGAAGTGGAATGCAACCCTTCTTCTAAGTCGGAATCATTGCCCAAGGCATAAGGACTGGACTCCAGGTCTCGGCCAAATGACGGTAATTCTGAATCTCCAGAATCCAACCTTCGCTAAGGACATTTGCAAGATGGCGCCAAGCTGGGCTTCAACTCGCCACCTGCCTCTCTTCTGAGTGAACAGAGAGAGATTGGAAGCTCTAGAAGCCGCAGGGTCTGAGTTACCATGCCAGAAAGACCAAGCTTGCAGAAGAAAGAAGAACTACTCCAGGGAGGATAACCCAGAAACCGGGAGCTTCCTGCCAAAAAACAGCAGTCACTGGGCCCTTACTAGAAAACAAGTAGCCAGAAAAGCAAGTGCTGGAACTCAAAGCCGGATGTTCATCCTTCTTTATAGTGCCATCTGCTGCCTCCTGCAGAGAGGATAATAAGGCTGGGTCACCCGCATCTCCTCTGAGACATGCAAGAAGCGCAGATACTAGAATCCAGCAACGAAGCTCTCTGCTTTCCACAGACCAGACAATACCTCATATAAGTCAGCATATGAATCTCCACCAGGCAATGCAAGCTCAAGGTGCACCCAATTGGTGCAAGACACTGCAACCTCTGCAAATAGAACTACACATGCTAGAACCATGTGGCAAGGAACATGTGCAAGAGCCATGTGGGCAGAAGAGCATGTGCTACTAGGGTCACACGGACCAGACAGCATACACCAGTGTCATGTGGACAAAGCACTGTGTGCAGGGCTGGCCCAACAACTAGGCAAACTAGGCTGTTGCCTAGGGCAGAAACTTCAGGAAGGCAGCAAAAGTAGGGCATTCAAAGCTAAATAATAAATTTTGGCAGCCAGAGGGGGTGTAAAGTTTGAGGTTCATCCAGGGCACCAACACTTTGGACTAACTCTGACTGTGTGTTGTGGACGCTTAACAAGGAAGGTACAAGAGAGGCACGGAAAAGCATGGAAAGCGCAATCAGCCACACCAGCAGTTGGATAAGATGGGAAACATAGATACTGCACTCGACCCAACCCAACTTACGCCACACCATCAGCCCTCTCAAAAACAGTGTCAGACAGTCTCAGTACTCACCCACGGGGAGCCCCAAGGCAGGCAAAATGATGCTGTACTCCGTGCTATTCCCCTGTCACCAGACCTGCAGTCACATACCTCTGAAAAGCCATCTTCAATTTTTTGGGGAAAGATGAGGGAGGGAGAACGGAAGTGTCCCCTGAGCCCAGTCCCAGGCTCAGAACATTCTCCAGCTGCTTGGAGACTGAAAGTACTGGTGGATGAGGGCGGTCCTTGCCTATTTATACCAGTGTCATCAAAGATGTGATGTCTTTCAGTCTCCAAAGCTGCTGGAGGAGGTTCTCAACTCTATGGTTCCAGGACTGGACTAGAGGGATGCAAAGGAACCAACTTTAATATGTGGCTTCAAACCTGGTGTAAACAAGAATGATTTAGATGCCCAGGCAATTGGGGCAATAGATGGAAAAACAAGAGGCTGTACTGTGTTGATGTCCAACACAGGGCAAATTATCACGTGATACAGGCACACAGTCCAAAACGTGATAAGGTGGAAAAACACTTTATTTGAAATCTCAGACCTAGCAACCCGACACAGGCCGTGTTTCGGAGACCTTCATCAGGGGTTGTCTACATAGGTACTAAACACATAAAAACAAACAATATTAAAAAATCAAATAATAGTGAAAGAACAATTACTCATAGACATTAATTTAAACTCTATTATACAGAAATAGAAATAAATATATAATAGATAATTAAAAAATAATAAATAAAAAATTAATAATTATCTCATAATAAATAAAAATTAAAAATAGTAAATAATAATAAAACTCAAATGCTTGAAATGCGATACCCAAATATAATATAAATACTAAAATTATATAATAAAAAATAAAAAATAATAAATAATAAATAATAAAACAAAGTAGACCACAACTAAATCCATACAGACAATCAAATACAGTCCTTGTGAAGATGATCAGCATCATACTTGCATTATTACTACCTTATTCGTAGAGATGATGACATACAAACCTCTCGGGAGGTACACAGCTTATATGTAGAGATGACGACATACAATACTCGCAAGGAGGTAAAAAACTAAAATGAAGAAGACATAAGATAAAGCATATGTACACCATTGGAGATAACTCATATATATTCAGAACATAGGTAAACTCCCTGGGAACTGGAGACTAAAAACCTAAAAGAAACGCAGCAGGCATTATTCTAAAACCAGATGTGGGAGGAGGACACAGCCGAGAAAAACACAAGTGCTCATTAACCATCTATTATCATTGAGAAAAAATGATGGGAAAAACAATTATAGTACTACATCCCAATTATTTTAAACTTCTGTCTAAAAATATTAATGGAGAATTATATTGTACTTATAAAAATGGTATGGAGTAGGGCCAAGGTAGCATCACAGGGCCAACATAGCCAAAACCAATAACATCAAAAATCGATAGTATACGTGCAGGAAATGATATGTCAAACTCCTGATAAATTCTTAAAAACAGTGAGGCAGAGAGAGGGACTAGATTCTCAAAAAAGTAATCAAAAAGAGATATGCTACATTGTTACTCCTATTTATCGGAGGCTTATAATATGTATGATAATCAAGAACATAATATAAGGGAGGTGTGCAGAAACGCTAACTCTCCTACTTATTAATCATATTGAATCGACGGCTCTTAAAGACGTATGAACATGTGCATGACATAAAAAAACAAACACTTTACAGGTCCTTAAAAGCAGTAGGGAGAAAAGAGGATCTAGACTCTCAGGAGAATAATGTGGTGCATTGTTACTTCTTACCCATACGTATCAGAAGCTCATAGTGTGTAGGATTGTCAAGAACATAATTTAAAAAGAGGTGTGCAGAATCGCTACTCTCTTATTTCATTCCCATATAAAATCGGAGGCTCCTCAAAACGTGTAGACATGTGTATAGCGCCATCAAAAGGATATTTCAACTTATCGATCTAAATCGCTGACAGGAAACAGAATCTTTAAAACTGTCGGTAAACTGAAAATAGTTCTTCAGACTGTCAGCGTGAATGCTATGAAAAACGCCGACACATGCGCAAGCCTTTTAATGGTCTCAAAGGCGGGAAACAAAGGGGGCGTGGCCAGACCCGAAAAAACTTTTAAAGAACCAATCATTGAAACTAGCATACAACTGTTTGCGTTTGCACCAACCTTTAAAACAATAGCGCTATCATTAAAAAAGAACTAATTGAAGATAAGAAGTGATTGACATCACATGCTTTATACAAGGACCTCCAAAGCATCCGGTCGTCAGTGGGCATTCGAGTGTGGATATTTATTGTAACAATTGTAACCATTTTGCCATTTTGTCCCTTCTAAAGGAGAACGATAAAACTAATTCAAAAAACATTCACAGCTTGGCCACATAGACCAAACTAAAAAATGATAATATCTCTCAAGTTATAATCTAATCTTCTAAAAAAGCTTCTTAATATTAAATAATAAAAACAAAAACATAAAATCAAAATTAATTAATAAAATGAATAAAAACCATACATATATTTAAAACTATATTAAAAACATAAAAAATGAATAAAAAAATAAAAAAAGAATAAAAGAATAATAATATATACAATAACATTATTATAGTAATGGTAGATGAAAATAAAATCCTAAATGAACAATAATATAGGTGTATAAATGCTAAACAAATAAAATGAACAATTACCAAATCATATTAATTGTTAAAATGATAAATAGTAAAATTTATAAAAAATATATATATAATATTATTGTATCAAAATATAAATTAAGCCAAAAAATAAAAAATAAAATAAAATAAAAATAAATACTAAAAATACAAAAATTAATAATAATAATAATATAATAATAATAAAAAAATAATAATAAAAATGCTAAAAATTCAAAATTAAGAACTAAAATAATTGCCCACTTTATAAACAAATGGGATGAGGGACAAAAGTACAGTATCCATTCACTAATGAAAATAATGGTTATCTCATGGCTGTGGAGTATAAATTGTTCTGACTACAAGAAAACGGAAAAATCCTGATCTAAATTGAGACCGTTCGGAGCCAGAGTATTTAAAAGAAAAATGTATCTCTGTTCAAGCTGAAGAATGGTCTTATTAACATCTCCCCCTCGCCAATTGGTTTTAACTTGTTTTATCACAAAGAATTTCAGATCAGTGACTTTATGCTTTAGTGCCTACCAATGGGCAACTAGGGGTTTGTCTTCTACGTTCCTCTTAATACAGCTCTTGTGCTCCATGATCCTAATCTTGATCTTCCGGGTGGTTTTTCCTACATAGAGCAATCTACAGGGGCATTGTATCACATAGATAACGTTATGAGTTTCGCAATTCGCAAAATCATTGATTGGGAACTTCTCATGTGTGGTTGGATGGATAAAATATTTTCTAACAGGTAAAACATTCAAACAGACAGCACATCTACCACACTGAAACTGACCCTTGTATTCCGTTAGGAGTCTCTTCTCTGTGAGTGCAGAAGGCACTAATAAATTGCGTAAATTGATATTCCGTTTGTGTGCAACAATAAGATTTTGGTCCTGAAAGGCCGGCAGGGACTGGAGAATATGCCATTCTTTTTTAAGAATAGTAGTTATCTTAGCAGAAAATTGAGAGTACAGTAAAGGACAAACTAACCCTTGGTTGGGTTTCTTTTCTTTAGGTTTCAAGAGTAGATCACGCGATGTATTCTTAGCTCTTTTAAATGCGGAATCAACGTATCTAATCGGGTATCCTTTCTCCAAAAAACTCTTCTTCATATTAACCGCCTCTCTTTCAAAATCCTGTATATCTGAACATACCCTTCTAGCCCTGAGAAATTGACTAACAGGAAGATTGTTTTTCAGAGATAAATTGTGAAAGCTATTATAGTGCAGAAAATGATTCTTGTCTGTAGGCTTCTTGTAAAGGGTTATAGAGAAACCAATATCAAGAGGTCTAAGTATGGAATTTTAAAGAAGTCATAAGTCAACTGAAATCGTAAGTTGTTATCTAACTGATTAATCCATGTATTAAATTGTCTTAAAAGATCTTCGGTACCTTTCCAGAGGATTAAGACGTCATCTATATATCTTATCCATAAAACCACATTATTATGAAATGGATGTTCTTTCAAAAAACTCTCTTCGAAATTGTACACATATAAATTGGCCACATCAGGGGCCATGGCTGACCCCATGGCCACCCCCTTAATCTGCTTGTAAAATAACTCTCTAAAACAGAAGAAATTCTCAAAAAGTGCAATTTGTGCTAAGGAAAGAAGAAAGGTGGTAGGAATACGTCTTTCTGTGCGTTTCAAAAGATAATATGTAATAATTTCTAAAGCTTCTTTCTGTGGTATATTTGTATACAGTGACTCGACATCTAGAGTCATTAAAATGATATCGGTGGTACAAATGTCAAAGGTAGATAAAATCTCGATAACATGCGCTGAATCGCGTACATACGACCACATTTCTTTAATGAATGGACGTAAAAATATGTCTAAGAATTTTGAAAGAGGTTCAAGAATGGAGCTGATAGATGATACAATTGGTCGCCCTGGTGGTTTCTCAAGGCATTTGTGAATCTTGGGCAAAATATAAATAGTAGGAGTCACAGGTGTATCAACCATCAAAAAATCTCTTTCTTTCTTTGTAATGTAGCCTATTTCGAACCCAGACATAACAAGATTATCTATTGTTTTTTTTATATCAGTAGTAGGGTCCTTGTTTAATCTCTGATAAAAGGTCTTGTCATTCAACTGTCTAGTCACTTCATTTATATAGTCATACTTATCTAAAACCACAACAGCTCCACCCTTGTCCGCAGGTTTTATAATAATCTGGTTATTCTTCTGAAGAGATAAAATAGCCGATCTCTCTCCTTGGGAAATATTCTGATAAGAAGATGGAACATCTTTAGTAATTTCTAAAACTTGTTTGAGAACTATTTTTTCAAATGTTTCTAAAATAGGATCTGTTTTAGGAGGTGGCATCCAAGATGATTTTCTGCTAATGACTGAGATGTGGCTTTGGAGGTCCTTGTATAAAGCATGTGATGTCAATCACTTCTTATCTTCAATTAGTTCTTTTTTAACGATAGCGCTATTGTTTTAAAGGTCGGTGCAAACGCATACAGTTGTATGCTAGTTTCAATGATTGGTTCTTTAAAAGTTTTTTCGGGTCTGGCCACGCCCCCTTTGTTTCCCGCCTTTGAGACCATTAAAAGGCTTGCGCATGTGTCGGCGTTTTTCATAGCATTCACGCTGACAGTCTGAAGAACTATTTTCAGTTTACCGACAGTTTTAAAGATTCTGTTTCCTGTCAGCGATTTAGATCGGTAAGTTGAAATATCCTTTTGATGGCGCTATACACATGTCTACACGTTTTGAGGAGCCTCCGATTTTATATGGGAATGAAATAAGAGAGTAGCGATTCTGCACACCTCTTTTTAAATTATGTTCTTGACAATCCTACACACTATGAGCTTCTGATACGTATGGGTAAGAAGTAACAATGCACCACATTATTCTCCTGAGAGTCTAGATCCTCTTTTCTCCCTACTGCTTTTAAGGACCTGTAAAGTGTTTGTTTTTTTATGTCATGCACATGTTCATACGTCTTTAAGAGCCGTCGATTCAATATGATTAATAAGTAGGAGAGTTAGCGTTTCTGCATACCTCCCTTATATTATGTTCTTGATTATCATACATATTATAGGCCTCTGATAAATAGGAGTAACAATGTAGCATATCTCTTTTTGATTACTTTTTTGAGAATCTAGTCCCTCTCTCTGCCTCACTGTTTTTAAGAATTTATCAGGAGTTTGACGTTTCATTTCCTGCACGTATACTATCGATTTTTGATGTTATTGGTTTTGGCTATGTTGGCCCTGTGATGCTACCTTGGCCCTACTCCATACCATTTTTATAACTACAATATAATTCTCCATTAATATTTTTAGACAGAAGTTTAAAATAATTGGGATGTAGTACTATAATTGTTTTTCTCATCATTTTTTCTCAATGATAATAGATGGTTAATGAGCACTTGTGTTTTTCTCGGCTGTGTCCTCCTCCCACATCTGGTTTTAGAATAATGCCTGCTGCGTTTCTTTTAGGTTTTTAGTCTCCAGTTCCCAGGGAGTTTACCTATGTTCTGAATATATATGAGTTATCTCCAATGGTGTACATATGCTTTATCTTATGTCTTCTTCATTTTAGTTTTTTACCTCCTTGCGAGTATTGTATGTCGTCATCTCTACATATAAGCTGTGTACCTCCCGAGAGGTTTGTATGTCATCATCTCTACGAATAAGGTAGTAATAATGCAAGTATGATGCTGATCATCTTCACAAGGACTGTATTTGATTGTGTCTGTATGGATTTAGTTGTGGTCTACTTTGTTTTATTATTTATTTTTTATTATATAATTTTAGTATTTATATTATATTTGGGTATCGCATTTCAAGCATTTGAATTTTATTATTATTATTTACCATTTTTAATTTTTATTTATTATGAGATGATTATTATTATTAATTTTTTATTTATTTATTATTTTTTAATTATCTATTATATATTTATTTCTATTTCTGTATAATAGAGTTTAAATGAATGTTTATGAGTAATTGTTCTTTCACTATTATTTGATTTTTTAATATTGTTTGTTTTTGTGTGTTTAGTACCTATGTAGACAACCCCTGATGAAGGTCTCCGAAACACGGCCTGTGTCGGGTTGCTAGGTCTGAGATTTCAAATAAAGTGTTTTTCCACCTTATCATGTTTTGTACTGTATTGATGGCAGGAAAAATTATCCTAAGTGAAAAATTCAGGCAATATGTGGACAAGCATTTAAACTAGGGAAAGAGTGTGACTGATGGGAAAAAACAAATTCAGAAGGTCGCTCCCAGCAAGAACATAACATTGGTAATGATCATCATATTAATCCACACATCATTGACGAGAAGGAAGAGGAGCCTGGAATAAAATCCATCCAAAATACAAGCAAGTCAACCAACAATTGCTGGAAGGCAACGAACACAAATGCTCAAAGTCTAGCCAACAAAGTCCCTGACCTGGAAGCCCTGATGGTGGAAATGAACTTGGACATTGTGACCATTACAGAAACATGGTTTAACGAGTCACATGAATGGGATAGCCATAGGTGGCTATAATTTATTTAGAAGAGAAAGAGAAGGCAGAAAAGGAGGAGGAATAGTCCTATATGTCAAAAGCAATATTAACGACACTGAAATGAGGGGATGTGGGGAAAAGAAGAAGCGCTGTGAATTGTGTTGGAAAGAAGAGATGGCACTATTATCCACACTGGTGTAGTCTACATGCCTCCATCTCAAACTGAGGAAATAGACATACTTGATCAGTGATACTGCAAAGGTACCTATGAAGGGAGAAGTGATCATATTGTGTAACTTTAACCTACCAGATGTGGATTGAAGTCTTCCTTCTGCAAATCTGGAAAGAAGACTGTAGATGCCTTCCAAGAAGCATCGCTCAGAAAAATGGAGATAGAATCATCCAGGGAAAGTCCAGAAAACTGCTAGCATGGTTAAAAGGTGAGGTCAGAGAGGCTGTTGCCAAAAAAGCATCTTTCAGGAAATGGAAAAAATAGCCAAATGATGAAAACTGGAAACACCACGAACTGGCAAGTTAGATGCAAGTCATTGATAAGGCAAACAAAGAGAGAACTTCAGAAGAAGCTTGCTGTGGAAGCAAAAACGCATAATAAAGACTTTTTCAAGTACATTCATAGCAAAAAACCTGTGTCAGTTGGACCATTAGATGATAGAGGGGTAAAATGGGCACTAAGAGGGGACAAGACCATAGCGGAGAGACTGGATGAATTCTTTGCTTCAGTCTTTACTGAGGAAGATGTAGGGATGTTACCCATGACTGAAGTGGTATTTAAAGGTGATATCTCTTTCAATTCTTCCGCAGTATCGATACACCGGGAAGATGTAATACAACTATTTGATAAACTGAAGAGTGGCAAATCACCTGGACCGGATGGTATACATCCAAGGGTGTTGAAAGAACTGAAATATGAGATTGCAGACCTGCTATTAGTAATCTGTGAACTATCATTAAAATCATCTGGAATACCTGAAGATTGGAGGATGGCCATTGTAACGCCAATTTTTAAAAAGTGTTCCAGGGGTGATCTGGGACACTACGGACCGGTAAGCCTGACATTAGTACTGGGAAAATGGTAGAAACCATCATAAAGAACAAAATTACTCAACATGTAGATAGTCATGGCTTACTGGGAGACAGCCAAAATGGCTTTAGCAAGGAAGATCTTGTCTTACTAATCTGTTTTTTTTTTTTGAAGGTAGACAAAAGTGAGTCGGTTGATATAGTATATCTGGACTTTCAGAAAGCGTTTGACAAGGTCCCTCATCAGAGACTTTTGGCAAAACTAAAAAGTCATGGGATAGGAGGCAATGTACTATTTGTGGATCAGGAACTGGTTAAAAGATAGAAAGCAGAGGGTAGGGCTAAATGGCCAATTTTCCCAATGGAGAAAGGTGAATAGTGGAGTACCCCAGGGATCTGTGCTGGGTCCACTGCTTTTTGACATATTCATAAATGACCTGAAAAGGGAATAACGAGTGAGGTTACCAAATTTGCAGATGACAGGAAACTTAAGTTGTTAAAACCCATGAGGATTGTGGAAAATTGCAAGATGATCTTGATAAATTGGAAGACTGGGCATCCAAATGGCAGATGAAATTTAATGTGGACAAGTGCAAAGTTATGCACCTAGGAAAGAACAATCCAAACTATGGTTATACGATGCAAGGATCCACATTAGGAACCACCACCCAGGAAAAAGATTTAGGCGTCATCGTGGATAACATATTAAAACCCTCTGCCCAGTGTGCAGTAGAGGCCAAGAGAGCAAATAGAATGCTAGGTATCATAAGGAAAGGAATGGAAAATAAAACAAAGGATATTATAATGCCTCTGTATCGTTCCATGGTGAGACCGCACCTTGAATATCGTTTGCAATTCTGGTCACTGTATCTTTAAAAGAATATAGCGCTATTAGAAAAGGTACAGAGAAGAGCCACCAAGATGGTAAAGGGGATGGAAGGATACCCCTATGAAGAGAGGCTAAAAATGTTAGGACTCTTCAATCTGGAAAAGAGATGGCTGAGGGGAGATATGATAGAGGTCTATAAATTAATGAATGGAGTGGAACGGGTAAATGTAGATTGTTTACGTCATCAGAATATAGAAAGACTAGGGACATGCAATGAAGCTACAGGGTAAACTATATAAGACCAATAAGAGAAAATATTTTTTCACTCAACATGTAATCAAACTCTGGAATTTGTTACCGGAGGATGTAGTAAAAGCTGTTAGTGTAGCTGGGTTTAAAAAAGGTTTGGACAAATTCCTGGAAGAAAGGTCCATAAACCATTATTAAAAGGGATCCAGAATATTGCTGCTTGACCCAATACAAGCACTGTGGAACCTGTGTCTTTTGGGGAAACTGCTAGGTACTTATGACCTAGATTGGCCACTGTTGGAAACAGGATACTGGGCTTGATGGACCTTGGTCTGACCCAGTATGACATCTCTTATGTTCTTATGATGCTGGATTTAGTGCTCATCAATGGAGATAGCGTGTTGAATGTCCGGGTAGGAGCCCACTTGAGCAGCAGTAATCATTACATAGTGTGGTTTGAGATAAAAACCACGGCAGAGTCCAATCACAGCAAAATCAAAAGTCTTAGATTTCAAAAATGTTGACTTCAGTAAAATGGGAAAGCACCTGAAGGAGAAGTTGGCAAGGTGGGAGGAGATAAGGGAAGTGGAATTGCAGTGGGCTAAACTTAAAGAGGCAATAAAAGGGGCAATGGCTATATATGTAAGGAAAGTAAATAAAAGCAAGAGGAAAAGGAAACCTATATGGTTTACCAAAGAAATGGCTGCACAGATAAAGGCAGAAAACACAGCTTTCACAAAAAGCATAGTTACTCACCTGTAACAGGTGTTTTCTCCAGGGGCAGCAGGAATCAGTCCTCACTTATTTTGGGTGACGTCGGCACAGACTGAGCCCATGCGCAGCAATTCCCCAGCTTTCAAAGAAAGCCTTTGGGATTGCTGCCACGCATGCGTGGTCCTCTTCCAGCCCAAGGGTGCCATCTTGCTCAGTCAGGTCCCTTAGCTCAAGCCCTACCAAGCAGATGGCTAGGGAAGGACAAAAATATAGCAACTCATCAGGGGAGGCGGGAGGGTAGTGAGGACTGATTCCTGCTGTCCCTGGAGAACACCTGTTACAGGTGAGTAACTACGCTTTCTCTGGGAACAAGCAGCAAGTCAGTCCTCACTTATGGGACTCCCCAGCTACAGGCTACCGAACCTGTAACCAAAAAAACGCCTCCGCGAGGCCGTGAGCAGAAGCCAATGCCCAAAGGAGCCCGAGTCCTCAGGGCGACGCCCTCAGTAGCCATAAGAAGGGTTGGAGGGCAGGAATTGCTTATACCCCGAACAGGTTATGGAGTACAGCCTGGCCGAAGGCGCTGTCCCAGCGGGAGTCCCTCTCCAGGCAGTAGTGGGCAGCGAAGGTGTTTGTGGAAGACCAGGTCGCCGTCTGGCAGATGTGCATCAGGGGCACGGAGCGTAGCGAGGTCAGCTTGGCCCAAACCCCGTGTGCTGTGATTCGACGATCTAGCGGGGCACCCACCTTCGTATGAGCGAAAGCGATGCAGTCAGTCACCCAAATCGAGAGGGTGCATTTGGTAACTGCCTATCCAGGCCTATTGGGATCGTAGGTCACAAAGAGTCGGCTAGACTTGTGATGAGTCTGGGTACGCTTCAAGTAGAAGGCAACAGCCCGTCTGCAGTTGAGGGTGTGGAGAGCCACCGATGCCTGGTTGGCTTGGGGCCTCGGGAAGAAAGTTGGCAGGACTATCTCCTGGTTAAGATGAAAGTCCGAGATGACATTAGGCAGGAATTTAGGGTGGGTGTGGAGGACCACTCTTTTCCGATAGAACCTGGTGCAAGGGGCATCAGCCATGAGAGCCTGGAGCTCACTTACTTGGCGGGCCGAGGTCAGTGCCACCAGTAAGGCCACCTTCCAGGACAGGTGCCGGAGCGAGCACGTCGCCATTGGCTCGAAGGGTGAACAGGTGAGCTGCATGAGCACCACATTCAGGTCCCATTCTGCTTTGGGAGGGCAGATGGGTAGCTTGGAAAGCAGAAGACCCCGCATAAAGCGGGAGACTAACGGCTGCCCCGAAAGGGGCTTTCCCTTGATGGGGATGTGGTTCGCCAATATGGTGCTCAAATGTACCCTGACAGAGTTCAACTTCAGCCCTTCCTTCGAGAGATGGAGGAGGTACTGAAGGATCCATTGAATGAGGCACGAGAACGAGTCGATCTGGAGCTCCGAGCACCAGACCAAGAAGCGCCCCCACTTGAAGGCGTAGGCTCGTCTAGTGGAGTTCTTTCTTGAGGCGAGGAGGACTTCCTCGACCTCCTCCGGAAGGACCAGTGAGGCTAGGGAGACCTGTTCAGCCGACAGGCCATGAGGGATAAGGAGGCTAGGTTTGGGTGGGGCACCCACCCCTCCTCCTGTGTTAGCAGACTTGGGGCAGAGCCCAGGGGAACAGGAGGCTCCATCGACAGAAGGAGCGGGAACCAAGGTTGCCAAGGCCACGAGGATCAACGATGCTCGATCCCGCTGAGCCTTGAAAGGGTCCTTGCAATGAGAGGGAAGGAAGGGAATGCATAAAGCAGGCTGGATGACCAGTCCAGAAGAAATGCATTGGGGCTCTCCCTGCTCGGGTGCGGTACCAGTCTACAAAAGTGGGGGAGCTGAAATTTCTGGGGCCTGGCAAAGAGGTTTATTGCCGGCGTCCCCCAGCAAAGAAACAGCCAGCCCGCTACCCCTGGATCCAGCTGCCATTCGTGGGGGTGAAGAATTCTGCTGAGCCTGTCTGCCAGGACATTCTCCTGACCCGGAAGGTAGGTCACCTTGAGTCATCTTCCGTCTGACAGTGAAGGAGCAGATGAGGACCGCTTCCCGGCAGAGGGAGCGCGATCCTGTGTCTCCCTCCTTGTTGGTGTAGAAAATCGCCACATGGTTGTCGGTCTGCACGAGAACCGACCTCCCCTTGAGGTGGTCCTCGAAGGCCCTCATGGCCCACCGAATCACCCGGAGTTTGAGCAAGTTTATCTGTTGCTAAGACTCCTCGTGCGACCATTGCCCATTGCCCCTGCGTGCATAGTGGCTCGCAGTGGGCTCCCCACTCTAACAGGGAAGCGTCTGTCATCAGCACCGCATTGTGCTGTGAGGCTTGGAAGGGCAATCCCCATAGGAGGTTGCGGAGTTTTGCCACCAGTTCAGGGACGAGCGGAGGTCGGGAAGGACCCTGATAGGGTCCCTGAGGTGACTGAGGGACGGGCTCCATTGGGCGCTGAGGCACCACTGAGCTGTCCGCATGTGCAGGCGGGCGTGGGGGACCACATGCACGGTAGAGGCCATGTGGTCCAAAAGGCATAGCATCGTCTGAGCGGTGACCCGGGGAGTGCTTTGGACGTGGGCTGCCAGAGCTCAGAGGCGGTCAGCACGATCTGCTGGGTTAAACTAGAAAAAGGGAGAGGGACATACATTTGCATTAGTGTGATATACAGATCTCCCTCACAGGGAGAAGATGTGGACGGAGATTTAATAGAAGACATATGCGGTATTGTCATGAAAGGAGAATTTCTACTGATAGGTGCTTTCAATATGCCGTATGTTGATTGCCACATCCCTGCTGCGGTGTCATCAAGAAGTAAGGGAGATCCTAGATTCTCTACAGGAAGAACTATTACAGCAATTGGTAACAGAACCAACATGTGAAGGGGCTATACTGGACTTGGTGCTTACCAATGGAGAAAGTGTTTCTGATGTCATAGTAGGAGATCATCTCGCAACCAGTGATCACCAGATGGTGTGGTTCAGTATTAGGACTAGGGCTGTTAAAATCCATTCAAAAGCGAGGGTGGGTTTCTGGAGTCCAGCAGATCTGAGGCAGAATGGGTTTACCAGAGGCAGGTCTTGTCAGACAAATCTGATTGATTTCTTTGACTGGATGACCAGGGAGTTGGACCGAGAGAGAGCCCTAGATGTGGTGTACTTAGATTTTAGCAAAACCTTTGACAGTTCTGGCACAGGTGACTTACAAATTGAGCACCCTAGGGATGGACCCTAAAGTGACTGACTGGGTTAGAAACTGGTTTAATGGGAGGCCACAAAGGATACAGGTAAATGGAGCTCAGTCTGAGAAGGATGTTACCAGTGGTGTGCCACAGGAGTCTGTCTTTCATCGGATTCTTTTTAACATCTTTTTTGGTGAAATTGCGGAAGTGCTGCCAGGTAAGGTTTGCCTCTTTGCGGATGATACTAAAATCTGCAATAGAATTGACACTCAGGAAGGAGTAGAGAACATAAGGAGGGATCTAGCTAAGAATGATCTAGAATTTGACAGCTAAAATGTAATGCTAAATAATGCAGAGTCTTGAATTTGGGCTGCAAAAATCCAAGGGAGTGTACAGTGTAGGGGACGAAGTACTTTTGTCCTCGAAAGAAGAGCAGGACCTGGCCGTGATGGTTTCTGATGGTCTTAAATTGGCAAAACATGTAGAAAAGGAAATGTCGAAAGCCAGAAGGATGCTTGGGTGCATAGGGAGAGGAATGGCCAGCAGAGAAAAGGAGGCGATAGTGCCTCTGTATAAGTCTCTGGTATGACCTGATTTGGAGCATTGTGTGCAATTCTGGAGACCACACCTTCAAAAGGATATAAACAGGATGGAGTTGGTGCAGAAGATGGCTACTAAATGGTTAGTGGTCTTTGTTATAAAGCATATGGGGACAGACAAAGATCTTAATATGTATATGTCAGAGGAAAGGTGGGATAAAGGAGATATGATAGAGATGTTTAAATACCTTCATGGCATAAATGCACAAGAGAGGCTCTTTCAATTGAAAGCAAGCTCTGCTACAAGGGGCATAGGATGAGGGTGAAAGGGGATAGACTTAGGAGTAATATACAGAAATATTTTTATAAAAAGAGTAGTAGATGCGTAGAATAGTCTCCCAGTGGAGGCAATAGAGGCGAGGACAGTATCTGAATTCAAGAAAGCATGGGACAAACAGAAGAACTCTAAAAGAAAAAATGGATTACTTTAGTTGACATGGAAGGGCAGACTAGATAGGCCAATTGGTCTTTTTCTGCCATCATGTTTCTATGTTTCTATGAATTCTTTGGAAAGTTTATAAATTCCGAATGCAAGATATTCCAATAATTTATACC
Organism: Ichthyophis bannanicus; assembly: GCA_033557465.1. Lineage (NCBI taxonomy): Eukaryota > Metazoa > Chordata > Amphibia > Gymnophiona > Ichthyophiidae > Ichthyophis > Ichthyophis bannanicus. Next base: position 126,404,895 of record CM066047.1, read on the forward strand.
ATATAAAACTATACCTACCTATCTTGGCTGATCTCAGAAGCTAAGCAGGGTCAGGTCTGGGTGGCACTTGGATGGTAGTCCACCTTGGAATACCAGGTACTCTAGACTTACTGAACGGAAGACAGGCCTGAATCTACTTCCAGACACACCTTTCCAAGAAAACCCAGGGGCTGGGTTGCCAGAGTCAATATTGACTCAATGGCACAGACACACATAGGACAAATATGCCACATAGAGTAGCACCTACCAAATGCCTCCCTAGATACGTTGTTAGTCTAAGCATTCATTGTGAGAGTGTGAGTTTAGAATAAAATATAACCTGGGATAATCTACCGAGCATAAATGTGATTGATTAATATTGATCTCTTTACCACATAAGTCAATATATACAATCTTATCTTAAGATTCTTGGATGACTTGAATTGTGTTTATTCTTTTATAAAATTGTATCATGTTTCCACTCATATCATAAAATTGTATCCACTCATATCTTAAAATTGTATCATAGCATAGTAATGTGTTTGTTTATTGTAAACCGCACTGATATGTAATAGCGCGGAAATATTTCTTTATGGAAAGAGTACTGGATCCATGGAATAGTCTCCCAGTGGAGGTGGTAGAGATGAGGACAGTATCTGAATTCAAAGAAGCATGGGACAAACACAGAGGATCTCTAAAGGTAAAAAGGGGACTGTTGTAGTTGTTGATATGGAAGGACAGACTAGATAGGCCATGTGGTCTTTTTCTGTCATCATATTTCTATGTTTCTATATAAGAGAAGTTAAATAAATAAATAAATAAAATATATACATATCAGGGGATCTATAAAATACTCCACACACTATGTATCAACATTGATCAACAAGCCAGATATCATTTATCTGAGCTATATTTTTTCCTAACCAGTAGTACACCTCTGATTTATTAGGATTTATAGTTAACTTGCTGTAACACATTCATGACTCAATGTCTTTCAAGCCATCATTTACAACTGACTCCTGTAGTACAAAAGCAAAATCCATTAACGGAGTTACTACTACTGCTACTAATCATTTGTATAGAACTACAAGGCATTACACAGTGCTGTACACAAATATGTAAGAGAGAGTCCATGCTCAACAGAGCTTACAATCTATTCAAGATAGACAAACAGAACATGCAGGGGACTAGGTGGTTCAAGAGGAAAGAGTAGTTACTCACCTGTAACAGGTGTTCTCCAGGAGCAGCAGGAATCAGTCCTCACTTATGGGTGACGTCGGCACCGATGGAGCCCTCGCGGAGCAATTTCCCCAGCTTTTGAAGAAAGCCTTTGGGAATTGCAGCGTGCATGCGCGGACCCCTTCCCGCCCAAGGGTGCCATCTTGCTCAGTCTGATGACATAGCGAAAAGACAGCAAAAAAGTTAGCAAAAACAATGGATAAGAATGACTGCAACTCCGAGGGGAGGAGAGAGGGTTGTGAGGACTGATTCCTGCTGCTTCTGGAGAACACCTGTTACAGGTGAGTAACTACTCTTTCTCCAGGACCAAGCAGGAAGTCAGTCCTCACTTATGGGACTCCCAAGCTTAAGGCTACCGGAGACCTCAAGCCGAAAAATGAGCTCCCTCTAGCTCAGCAGAACAGAAGGAAGGAATCTTCTCTGAATACACTCCCAGCCGGTAGCCCAACACCAGGGCCGGAGGGTAGGAGTTGCCTAAACCTCAAAGAGATTGTGGAGGACTGCCTGTCCGAAAGCACTGTCCCTGCGGGACTCCCTCTCCAGGCAGTAATGAGCCGCAAAAGTCTGGCTTGAAGACCAAGTAGCAGCCCGGCATATGTCTGTCAACGGAACAGAGCGGAGATGAGCCACTGACGCAGCCTTCGCCCTGACACGGTGTGCCGTGACTCGACTCTCTAAGGAGAGGCCGGCTGCCCCATAAGCCCAAGCGATACAGTCAGCTACCCAGATGGACAAAGTACGCTTGGAGACAGGAACCCCCAACCTATTGGGGTCAAAAGAAACGAAAAGCTGAACAGCCTTTCTATGCTCCCGCGTACGGTCAAGGTAGAAGGATAAGGCCCTCCTACAGTCCAGGGTATGCAGAACTGTTTCAGCTCGGCTGGTATGCGGCCTGGGAAAGAAGGTTGGAAGAACCACCTCTTGGTTGAGATGAAAAGGGGAAACCACCTTTGGAAGAAACTTAGGGTGAGTCCTTAAGACCACCCTATTCGGGTAGAACCTAGTGTAAGGAGGCTCAGACACTAGGGCTTGCAGTTCACTAACGCGCCTAGCGGAGGTAAGGGCTACCAAGAAGAGAGTTTTCCAGGAAAGGAAACGAAGAGGGCAGGTAGCCATAGGTTCAAAAGGCGGACAGGTAATCCGCTGTAAGACGACACTGAGATCCCAGTCAGGGGCTGGTGGGCGCAAAGGAGGCTTAAGCAGAAGGAGGCCTCTGAAAAAACGCGCCACCAAGGGGTGTGCGGAAAGAGGTCTGCCGTCCACCGGCGAGTGATGTGCAGAGAGAGCACTGAGGTGGACCCTGACAGAGTTGGACTTGAGGCCTAGATTGGAAAAGTGAAGCAAGTATTGCAGTACCACCGATACCAAGCAGGAGAAGGGGTTCTTCGACTGCTGAGAACACCACACGGAGAAGCGACGCCATTTAAGGGCGTAAGACTTCCGGGTGGATGGTCGCCTAGACGCTAGGACGATATCTTCCACTTCTGGAGGTAGTAGGAGCAGAGCTAGGACTACCCTTTCAGCAGCCAGGCCATCAGGTGAAGGGCCCGGAGGTTGGGGTGCAGGAGCGTGCCTTGATCCTGAGTCAGGAGATCGGGCTGAAACCCCAGAGGAAGAGGAGTGTCCACCGCCAGTTGTAGCAGGAGCGGGAACCAGGGCTGTCTCGGCCACCTGGGCGCTACCAGGATTACCGAGGCTCTGTCCCGGAGAACTTTGAAAAGCATCCAGGAGACGAGTGGCGTGGGAGGAAAGGCATACAGTAGGCCCGTGGACCACGGGATGAGGAAAGCATCCGCCGCTACTCTGAGCGGATGCGGGTGCCTGGAGCAGAACCTGGGAAGTTGCCGGTTCAGAGGACTGGCAAAAAGATCCATGGTGGGGAGGCCCCACCAGAGGAAGATCCAATGAACCACCAACGGGTCTAACCTCCACTCGTGTGGCTGCAGAATCCTGCTCAGTTTGTCGGCCAGGTAATTTTCCTGTCCTGGCAGGTAAACAGCTTTGAAGAGGATGCCATGGTCGACTGCCCAAGAGCACAGTCTCCGAGCCTCTTGACATAGAAGGAGGGAGCCGGTGCCCCACTCTTTGTTCACACAGAACATGGCAATCTGATTGTCCGTCTGGACCAGTACAGACTGATGAGAAGTGAGGTGAGAGAAGGTCCGTAGAGCTAGGCGGATCGCCCTGAGCTCCAGGAAGTTTATCTGCTGAGCAGCCTCCCCAGGGGTCCAAAGGCCTTGAGTACATGTCCCCTGGCAATGTGCTCCCCATCCCAGGAGAGAGGCATCTGACGTCAGCACTTGTGAAGGCGGAGGAGACTGAAAAGTCATGGCGAGCACCAGATTGGGCAGATGAAGCCACCATCTGGAGGAGACCAGGCGGTCGGAGATCTGTACTAAGTCCGCAAGGCTCCCTGTGGCTTGATGCCATTGAGTGCGAAGGCTCCACTGAGCAGGCCTCATATGTAGACGGGCATTCGGAGTGACATGGACTGTGGAAGCCATATGGCCGAGCAGCTGCAGGAATTGCCTGGCCGAGACCAGGGAAGCACTGTGAAACTTGCTGGCCAGAGCTCTGAGCCGGTTGGCCCGTTCCAGAGGCAAGAAGGCACGAGCCTGCAGTGTCCAACCGTGCTCCTATGAATTTGAGATCCTGAGAGGGGAGCAAAGTGGACTTTGCGAAGTTTATGACAAACCCAAAGTGCTGAAGCAGAGCCACAGTGCGAAGGGTGGCCTGGTTGGCCTCTTGGGAAGAATGGCCCCTTATGAGCCAGTCGTCCAGGTACGGAAACACAAAGAGACCCTGAAGCCTCAGGTAGGCCGCCACCACTGCCAGGCACTTGGTGAACACCCTGGGAGCGGAGGACAGGCCAAAGGGCAGTACCCTGTACTGATAATGATTTCCTGTCACAACAAATCGTAGATATTGTCTGTGGTCCAGATGGATAAGGATGTGAGTATAAGCATCCTTTAGATCCAAGGAGCATAGCCAATCTCCCTGCTGGAGGTAGGACAGCAGGATTCCAAGGGTAAGCATCTTGAACTTTTCCCTTTGCAGGAACTTGTTGAGGTTGCGCAGGTCTAGGATGGGTCTGAGGCCTCCTGTTCTTTTTGGTATCAGAAAGTACCTGGAATAAAAGCTGTGACCTCTCAGGTGGTGGGGCACCAGTTCCACAGCCTGTTCCTGAAGACTTGCCAACTCCTGAAGGAGTAAGTCCCTGTGCAGAGGGGGTCTTGGAGGCTCCCCTGGAAAGTAGGAGGGAGGTACTTGGTGAAAATGCAAAAGGTAGCCCTTTTGAACTACCTGAAGCACCCAGGTATCTGATGTTATGGCTGACCACCTGTGGGCAAAGTGGGCCAGCCGGCCTCCCGTGCTGAGAGAAGACAGCGGGGGGGAAAGAGGCTATGCTTACGGAGTCAAAAACCCCCACCCTGCTGAGCAGGGGCCGGTGTAGTGGGCTTGGGGGCCTTCTGCCTACGGGACCCATTACCCTGTCCCTTAGCCTGCTGACCCTGATGGGGAGCTGCTGAGGCTTGATATTGTGGGTGGTGTTGTTTATAGGCAGACACCTTCCTCGGGTAAAAGGGCTTTTTCCCCGAGCCCCTCCTCTTCTGTGAAGGGGCAGAGGTCTTCCTGGACAGGCGAGTCCTGGTTAGAGTCTCGGTCTCGAGTTGTGCAGCCTTTTCAGCCATGGGCTTGCCAAAGAGGTTTTCACCTCTGCAGGGGACATCGACCAACTTGTCCTGCACCCATGGCTCGAGGTCGGATGACTGAAGCCAAGCCTGTCGGAGGGCACCGATGCCGGCCCCGGCTACTCGAGCCAATGCTTCGAAGCCATCGTAGGCTGCTGGAGAAATAAATTTCGAGCACTCTCGAATACCAGTGGACAAGGCCTGGAACCTCTGCAAAGGTTCCTCGGAGAGACCAGCAGAGAACCCGGCAATTTCCTTTGCCAGGTCTCGGAGATACATGCCCATGTAGAGCTGGGTATGTCTGGACTCGACAAGCAAGCATAGAGCCCTGGAAGCACTTCCTATCGAGGGCATCCAGGTTTCGGGCCTCCTTGCCGGGAGGCACCGAGGAGTGCATTTTTTGACTCTTGAGTCGATGCATGGCCGATTCCACCACCATGGAATGGTGCGGTAGTTGTGCCTTCTGGAACCCGGGGCTCTTGCGGACTCGATGCATGGAATCGACCCACTTGCTTAACACCGGCGTCGATGCCGGGCTCTCCCACATGCGGAAGAGAAGTCTTTCTAACATCGGAGGAACCGGTACAGTAAAGGCCTCCTTCGGGGGAGAGTCATACTGGAGGGCCTCGAGCTCTTCGGCTCGAGGCTCCTCCTCGGGATCCGCGGGGAAGGCCAAAGCCTTGGCCATATCCCTCACGAAGTCTGAGAACCGGGTATCCTCTGGGGGGGACCCATCTCCGAGGCTCAGACTCGGGCGAGTCAGAGGGGACGCATCGAGTCTGAAAAGAACTGGGTGACTCGTCCTCCTCCGTGTCCCAGCCCGACTCCTCCGTGGAGGAATCGAGTGGCTCTGTGCAGGCGGCCGCCGAGGACATCCATCCCGACCGGCGTCAACGACCTCGGTCCCGAACGGGAGGCCGAGGATCGTCTCGAGCCCGCATGGACTCGAGGATCGGCTCGGCCTCCGGGGTCGACTTGGACGTCGACGTCCCGGTGGTCGGGGCAGATGCACCGGCGAGGCCAGCGATCAATTCCCGCTGCTGGTCCATGAAGGCAGTGAAACTGCTCTCCAAGGCCGTCAGCCTGAGTCCAAGCTCAGGAGACCCAGCAGCCCCCGACTCGGGCCCGACAGCATCGGGCCCGACATCGGCTCCTTCGGAGGCGAGTCCACGAGGACTACAGTACTCACGTGTGCAGGAGACTCCACTTCGAGACGAGGATGCTTCGAAGGCCTCTCCGACTCCGAGGACCCGGGGCGGCTATCGGGGCTATGCGACCGGGCCCTCGAGGGACCAGGAGCGTCCTCCGACGCCACCCTCGCGGGTTTCTTCTTCCGACGATGTTCCTGGGCGGGAGACCCCCGCTCAGAGGAACTCCGACGACGCTCGGGGCCGGAATCACGAGACGTCGAAGCCTCTGACGAGGTCCGGGCCCGGCCGGACGCGGAGTCAGAGAAGATTCGCTCCTTTTGAGACTGCCGACTCCTCAACGCCTTCGAGGACATTTTGGTGCACGGACCACAAATCATCGGGTCATGATTGGGTCAGAGGCAGCGGAGGCAGCAGTCGTGTGTGTCAGTAAGAGACATAAGCCTCGTACACCGATCACACTTTTTAAACCCGCTGGCAGCCATCGGGGGAAAAAGGGCCCCTGCGAGGTCAAAAGACCGTGTTGTCAGAGAAAAAGAAAAAAGTGGCGGGAACGCCAGTCACAAAGGACAAAAACCGAAAAATAGTGAACGGACTCGACACCGGAGTATCGAGGCCGGACGGGAAAAGGACACGGCGTCGAACCGAGAAAAAACAGAACGAAAAAAATCAACTTTTTCAGCGGCGATCACAAACTATGTCTGTAGGGCTCCGCGGAAAAAAGAAGACTGAGCAAGATGGCACCCTTGGGCAGGAAGGGGACCGCGCATGCGCGCTGCAATTCCCAAAGGCTTTCTTCGAAAGCTGGGGAAATTGCTCCGCGAGGGCTCCGTCGGCGCCGACGTCACCCATAAGTGAGGACTGACTTCCTGCTTGGTCCTGGAGAAGTGATTAAACACACATGGGTGTTAAGCAGGAGAAAAAGGGAAGCCAGGATCCAAAAGCATTGAAAGGTGGCTTTTTAGCCTGGATATGAAAAGAAATACAGATCGGGCCTGATGTTCTGATTCAGGTAGTCTATTCTAGGCATATGGTGCAAACTGAGTCTGGAGTTAGCAGAAGTGAAGAGCACAGATTAGGCAATTTGCCTGATGAATGGAGTTCCCGAGGAGGGTTGTAGGGAGAGATAAGAGGAGAGGTAATGAGGAGCTGCAGAGTGCATACACATGTAGGTTAGCTGGAGAAGTTTGAACTGTATGCAGAAATTGATAGGGAGCCAGTAAAGTGATTTGATAAGAGACGTTATGTGAACATAGCGACACTGGTGGAATATTAGCCATGCAGCAGAGTTTTGAATGGATTGGAGGGGAGAGAGATGAGCTGCCGCAAGGATGATTACTCATGCATCTTGCACTGATCACTTTACTCCCCTACTCATAACTCCATTGGCTTCCCTCAAATACCGGATATGGTACAAATTACTCTCTGGTTCACAAGGTCTTGCACACCGGCACCCCTCTGTATCTCTCAGATATTCTTCACCTTCATTCCCCCTGTGATAAGGAAGCTTATCAGGACCTAGAAGAGAGGGGTAAAAAGAAGGAATTTACCTTAATAAAAGGGACTCATTTTGAAAGGTCCAGGACTTAAAACTCCATTTGCTCCTAGAAAGCCAGTAATTCCTGGCTACAATGAGGAACAGAGTGCCCCTAGTGGTAGAAAGGATAGGGAATGCAGGCCCAGGGTAAGGAACCCTTACGTCACTGCATCCCCTAATCACACAGCTGCCACGAGGGAGTTTGATCTTTCTCACCTGAGAGGGGAGAGGGTGGAGCAGGAGCCTGAGGGGTTTAAGTTTAGCTCAGTTAGGTCAGAGGGGGAGGAGACCAGGTCAGAGAGCAGCAGGAGGAAGACGAAGAGGGACAAGCAGGACACATGGAAAGGAATTGGAAGGACTCCTGAGACCAGAGAGTGCGGTAACTGCTAACCAGAGGGAAAGAGAAAGCAGAGGTTTTGCCTACTCAAGGAATGGAGCAGTGAGAGCCAGAAGCACTAATTGGAGAACAGGATGTGCTAGATGGTGGCCAGAGCATGTAAGAAGTGAAGCTACTACAGGCTTTGATCAAGGTATGTCCCAGAAGCTTAGCTAATAAGGAGCAATACGTATTTGCCAGAGACAGCTTTAACCCTAATAGAAAGCAGTCAAGTAAGCTATCTGAATCTGAGCTAGAGAGTGAACCCATGGAATTGGGGGGAGCCAGATTTACCTTGTGAAGAAGGGGTCTCATACATGGACTGCTCTGCATGCCAGTCTGCCGATTAAAGAATGGTTGCTAGTGATGTCAACCGTAAAGAGAAGTCTCCAGTGTCCAAAGCCTTGAGAACTGTGTTTGCTTGTTAAAGTTCTAAGCTCAGGAAAAGTGTTACGCAGTGAAAAGCTGAAGTCTTTTGAGAAACAGCTGTGAGCAGTGCAGAGCTCAGTTTTGGATGCTGTTTCAACTGAAGGAAGTAAGAAATGCTTTTGTTTGTCTAAACTACTGAGAAAACCTGGAAAAGGGTTTTATTGCTTGTATGAATTGGACTATCTGTATGAAGTGCTGAGTTTAAGCATACAAGATAGCCAGGTATTTGCTCTGGACTGGAAAGGAAAAGAAACCTGGTTTAAACGTTTCTGTTTGTTTTGATCTTCACGGCAAGCTCTGCTGAAGGCAGATGTTGCTAATTAAGGCTGAGGGAAGCTGTTTTGTTTCAGTTCAAGTTATCCTGTTATAAGTTCCAAGAATTCCTGGATGAAAATATCTTTAAAAGGTGGATCTGTGAACCTAGTGTGTCTTATTTTGTGCTAATGAATAAATTGCACTCACTCAAACCCAACTACAAAGGTGGTGTCTTTTTTTCATCTGAGCCCAAGTGATATCTATCTGAACTACCTTTCCCAGAATGCATGTAAAGGCATCCAGTTAGAAAAAAGGCCAGAAGTTGAAGCACCACAGTGACAAAAACAAATCCAGCCCCCCATACCAAGGTAAGGGGCTAAGGGCGTGACACCCTCCACCCCTGTTCTTTGTAATATCCACATTAACAGCCGGCACCTTCCCTCTGTTTCACAAGCCCACCTGGAATCTACTCGTAACTCTGCTTTTTAATTCTTTGGTCCTGCTCTTTGGAAAGCACTGCCCTCCAACCTTCACCTCTAACTATCCTTTCAGAAATTCAAATTCACCGTGATGTGGGCTGGTACTTCGTTTTCTATGTATTAATAGTGGTGAATATTTACTTTCCTGAATCACTGGTTTTCTTGTTATAAGTGGAATGTAATTGTTTTCAAAATTCTATAAATAATAAAAAAAAAGAAATTCAAATCCATGCTTAAAACTAATTCCAACTAGCTTTTGATCTTTCACCCTCCCACATGTAACCTCCTTGTCCCCTGCCCCTCTCTCTCTCTTCCCTTCGCTCTTTCCTTACTGTGTGATTTTGCTACTCTCTCCTGTCTGACAATGACATTAATTTCTTTTTCAATCCTGTTGCAGCTAATTTGTAATCCGCCATACTGATTACGTGAAGGCGTGGTATATTAGGTTTCCTAATAAAGATAAAGATGATTCAATGGGAAAGCAGCGAAGAACAGGTTGCATTAGTCTAGACAAGAGGTGACAAGAGCGTGGAAAAGGTTCTTGGCAGTGTGTTCTTCAGTTCTTCAGAGAGGAAGGGACAAATCTTGCTGATGGTATAAAGAAGCAGAGCGCACCTGTTGGTTCTATCTGTGCCCTTCTCTTCTATTGCTAACTCTAGAACTCCTTTCACCTTGTTGCTCTTTATGCCTGGAACAAACTACCTGAGTCTACACGTCAGACTTCATCTCTGGCCCTGCTAAAATCCAGGCTAAAAACTCACCCCTTTGCTGCCGCTTTTGAATCTTGATTTGCCTGATCTCCTTCGCGTTTCCTTACCATTCCCCCTAGATGTATTCTATGTATACAGCTACTGTATTGACTGTCTTGACTAGATTGTAAGCTCTGATGACCAAGGACTGTCTTTTACATGTGTCTGTGCAGTGCTGCATACGTCTTGTATCGCTATACAAATGTTCAGTAGTGTTGGATATGGGCAGAGAAAGAAGAGTCAAAAGATGACCCCAAAGTTCCAAGCTGAAGAAACAGGGAGAATGAGTATTATCCACAGAAATGAAGAAGGGAGGAAACAAGGGAGGTAGATTTAGGGGGAAAGATAAGATACTCCATCTTGACTATATTCAATTTCAAATGGTGGCGAGACATCCAGGCAGCAACATCAGTCAAGCAGGTTGAGATTTGGGCCTGGATTCCTGGATAATTTCTGTTGTAGAGGTAAATCAGAGTCATCAGCCTAAAGATGGTACTGAAAACCATGGGAGGAGATCAATGCACCAAAGGAATGAGAATAGAAAGAACAGAAAGAGCCTTAAGACATATTCCTGAGCTACACTGACTGAAAGCAAGATAGCAGTCGAGGACCTGCCAGAACATATGCTAAAAGTGCGATGGGAGAGATCAGAAGAAAACCAGGACTGAACCCCTAAATCCAAGCGTAAATATGGTATCAAGGAGGAGGTGGTGAACTACAATGTCAAGCACAGCAGACAGGTTAAAAAGGATGAGGATCGATTAGAGGACCTTAGATTTGGCCAGGAATGGGTCACTGGAGACTTTGGCAAGGACTGTTTCTGTAGAATGCAGAGGATGAAAGCCAGAATGCAGTGGATCCAGAATGGCTTGAGAGGAAAGAAAGATAAGACAGCAGGGAAGATGGGCCAATAATTGGAAGGGAAGGTAGGGTCCAGAGGAGTTTTTTTGAGGAGCAGTGTAACCACATGTTTGAAGGCAATAGGAACAGTTGCACTGGAGCACAATAAGTTGAGAATATGACAGATGGAAGGGATGAGAGTGGTGTGGGGGGGGGGGGGGGATAGATGGGTGGGAATGTGACCAGAGGAACAGGTAGTAAGTTTGAAGGAGTAAGCACAGTTACGTACCTGTAAAGCACACTTACCTATAACAGGTGATCTCTGGGAACAGCAGGAATAAGTCTTCACATATGGGTACGTCAGTACCGACGGAGCCTGCGCGGGAACGTTCCCCAGTGTCCAAAAAAGAAAGCCTTTTGGAGCATCCCAAATGCATGCGTGCTGCCTTCCCGCCTAAACACTTTCCTCTCATCAGTTGGGTTTGTAGCTGAGACCGAAGGAGGGAAGTAAACAAATCAGAAAGAGAGAGAGAGAGAGAAAAAGAGAGCAACTCCTAGGGGAGGTGGGTTCTAAAGGATAAGCATTGCCCATCCATCGGATTTGCAACATGCTGGGCCTCCTCCAGGCATCTTAGCTTGGGAGTCCCCATATGTGAAGACTTATTCCTGCTGTTCCCAGAGATCACCTGTTACAGATAAGTAACTGTGCTATCTCCAGGAACAAGCAGGAATGAGTCTTCACATATGGGGACTCCCAAGCTAAGATGCCTGGAGGAGGCCCAGCATGTTGCAAATCCGATGGATGGGCAATGCTTATCCTTTAGAACCCCAGGCATCTAAGGGATGGAGGGTAGGAGTTGAATTAGAAAAGAAAAAAGGGTGCTGTGGAACAGCTCGACTAAACAAGGTATCCAGAGGGGGGGCCCTTGTGTAGATCATAATTGTTAGAAAAAATTGAATCCCAATTTTCTAATGTGGATCTTACTCAAAATATTACAAAAGCATTTGTTGAGGCCAATATGGGTCTGTAATTGAGAGCCAGTATATTATCCTCAAAGAGATTCCCTCACTGTGAAGTAGAGGAAAAATACATTTTGCAATACAGGAAGAGATAAGAATTCTTAATGGCTAGAACTAACCCCAGAATAAGAAGTGGGGAAGTTTAATGGGGTTGGACTTTAGAGAACTAGGTAAAGCTTCTGTAAAGTCCAAGTTTGAACTCTTTGTCCTTGGAGCAGAATAAGGCCCTAGGAAAGAGTGGAGATAAATCTGACTGGTTTGGATGAAAAGGTAGAAATACCCCTTACAGAGAAAAAGGGGTAGGTCTTTAAGACCCCTTTTATCCAAAAGAAAGACAGTTATTTGTATTAGGCATTGGGCCTCCAACTTCTTGAAGATCAGTAAAAATCTTTCGTAAGTGATGTCACTTATGATAATGACTTTACATGAAGAGCTTCAGATGTGACGTAACCGAAAAGGTTACGGTAAGAAGGTATTTCCCAATTTACCAGAGAAATTGGTTGTCCATTAAGTTTTATGATATGCTGGGACAGCATTAATATGGACAGTAAACAAATCTTTCAAAGTCAGATATTGTATAGAGATTGACTCAATAACAAGGAGGATTAAGATCTACTTGAGAATATTGATGGAGAATCTCTGCTTGGTTAAAAATGGAAGAACTATAGGGAAAGTTTCGTCGAAACTGGTATTATGTTCTTCATTTACAAGGAGGACTAGATTTCTTTAAAAGATCTAGGTCCTGAATAACCAGATCTGGAGACATACGTGAAGGAGTGCAGAGGAGATCCTTAGTCTTAAGACAGCAAGTCTGGATCCTTCTATAACTTCAGGAAGTAGCTGGAGAAAAAGACACAATATAAGGAGATACCATGTTTGCCCCTCCATGAGGGCAATATGAGTATCATGCATCTTTTTTATTCATTATAAGCTACAATGAAGTATAGGGAATTAGAAGGAAAGTAGTAATTAAGGACCGACTGCAGTGAAAAGAATGCATCCCTGTTGTAGGAGTTCCAGTGAAATGTGGAACAACCCAGGGAATTGTGTAATTTTTTACGCCTTCGCGTGGTCTAAGCCCTGGTTAGTTTTCCTTAAAAGAAAATTTTTAAGGAAGATGGTAAGAGTAGGAACAAACCAGTCATGTAGGAGCATGACTGGGTAGAGTCTACCAGCTGAAGCCCTTTTAACCATCTGGAAGCTACCTGCTAGGAGTAGCTCTTAGGCTCTCTGGCAAGGCTCATAGTTGCAGAGCTTCCTTATATAATGGCAGAGAGCATGGTGTAGGTTGGTTAGATCTGGCTGTTTAATTGCCAGTGTGCAACCCAATCTATTCGGTTGGAGCCAAAAAGAAATGAAGATGGCTAAGAATAGTAGACAGGCCTGATACCTGCAACAATAAAGTGTAACCTCTCCTGGAGTTATCTGTTATTAAGGCAGCAGAAAAAGTAGGTCCTATAGGCTGGAGGACCGACAGACATAATTTGGAGTGGTAAAACTCAATTTCTGTCTGATAAGCTGCCTTAAAGAAGTATCTGAGATACATAGAGAAGATGATGAACCACAAAGGGGAAGAAAACTCTGTATGGAAACTACCCACTGGAGTAGGTATTGAAGAAAAATCCTATGGGCTTAGAGAATAAGCCCTCCAGTTGATTAGTAGTACTCTTAGAGACAAAGTCTGGACTAAGAGGGATAGAAAGTAATACGGAGTTGAGAGGACTTACAGTTTGGTAAGTCTTTGAAGAGGTAGGGTCCCCTTGCGGTTAAAAGTATAAGATATCCTCGTACAGAAAAACTGTCAAGGTGAAGGGTATAGCTCACCTAGTTGTTAGTTCTCCCTTTCTTTTAAAAGGAGAAACCTGTTATCTCTAGGGTATGATGGTCCTCAATAGCTCTTGGAGCTAAAAAGATGGATTTCCCTTGCAGTAAGAGATTCATGCCCAGAGTCGAGGACTGAGTCTGGTATCTCAGCATGGATGAGATGAACCTTAGATGCTTCTGTTAAAAAGAAGTAGGCTCAGAGGTTCTAAACCTCACACAGAAAACAGAGAATAGAAATATCAGAAACCCTGCGACTGGGGGAGCGTCTATCTTGCAGCTTGGTTTCCCTTCGGGGCTGAGAGGTGCCGGTTTGGAGGCTGGTGATTGGAGCGGGCAGCCCAGCTGACGTCACTTTCGGGGCCTGATATAAGATCCCTCTGCTGCATTCTCCTTGGGAGCGTCTATCTTGCAGCCTGGTTTCCCTTTGGGGCTGAGAGGTGCCGGTTTGGAGGCTGGCGATTGGAGCGGGCAGCCCAGCTGACGTCATCTCCCTGGGCCCTAATATAAGTTCTTCGCTACGGCGCTAGCCGTCGGCGCGTCTCCTAAGGGGTGTCTCCAAAGGGGTATTGCCATGCCCCTTGTGAGCCCCTTAGGAGCACATTAGGAGCCCAACCGGTTTTGGAGTGCCTAATATGCCGGGTGGAAAGCGGAAGAAAAAGCCTTTGGCTGAGGCTTCCCAAGTTGGTGCCATCGAGAAACATTTGGTTTCTACACCTCGTGCTGTCATCTCAGGTACTGTGTCTCTTGACCCCTCTAGTGAGGGAGTGAGTTTAAGCTCAGTCGAACGAACCCCTCCGCTCCCCCCAGGCTTCTTGGAGTTGTCCAGTGAACTCTCCCCTAGTATGTCATCTCGACGTGGTGTAGTACCGAAGGCGGTCTCGTGGAGCCCTCCTTCTGTCCCTCCCACTGAACCTCCGATCTCTGGGATTACCCTTTCAGATGTTTGGCAAGTGGTTACTCGTACAGAAAAAACTCTTGCTGGGACTGTTTCTATGTTATGTGAATTTACACGGGATGCCGTAGAACAATTTCAATCTCTGGATTCTCAAGTTGGAGCCTTGAGCTCCACGGTGGCGAAATTAGAGTCCCAAGCGGTGTCTGCCTCTGATTTTTCGGCAGCTCACGCTAAGGATAGTCTAATTTTGCACCAGAAACTTGAACATCTGGAAAATGTCTCTCGTGTTAAAAATTTGCGCTTATTAAATTTTCCTATTTGTTCATTGTTATCCCCTCTAATTTTGCTTCGGAAGTACTTGAAGGAAGCCCTTCTCTTTCCACGGGCTGATACTTGTTTGATCGTTAAGTGTTATTACTTATCTGTTAAGAATTTACCTTGTAGCTCCGTGGAACAGGAAGAGGCTTTTCCTCCTTCTACCTCCGGGAATTTCAATTTGACGGCCTTTTTAGAAGAGTCCCATGACACTATCACCTCTCGGGCTACTTTGTTGGTGACCTTTTCCTCTGAGGAGGAAAAGGTCGACATTCTAAAAGCATATTTCAGGAGGAAAGAGGTGAAGTTTTGTGGTGAAAGGATACAGATATTTCCCAATGTTTCTTACTCTACGCAGTCACGTAGGAAACTGTTTCTTGCACCGAAGCCTAGAATTCTTGCCTTAGGGGCTACTTTCTTCCTGAAATACCCCTGTAAATGCTGTATTACTTCCAATTATGATAAATTTATCTTCTTGTCATCCTCTGAATTGGAAAAATGGATTTTGGAACGGGAGAAACTCAAGGGAAGCGTGTAAGCTCGGTGGGGCAGGGTTCTCACCTGGCTATATATGTTGGCTACAGAGTCTTTCGGGGCTCTGTTTAGCCTTGTTTAACCTTAATATTTTATTTCCTTATTGGATTTTCAGACATGTTTTCCCCATGACGTGGGTTGCAATTTTGTATTAGACTTCTTTATTTGTTACTTTTGACGTATTTCCTTTTCCTCTGTTATACATTTTACTGTATTATATTGTAAAATTATCCATAAATAAATAATTTAAAAAAAAAGAGAGACCCTGCAACTGCTGGGCTTGCTGAGGTCTTGATTTTCTTAGCCTGGTTTGATGTTGCCTGTCTTTGGAAACATCTGCATGATGGGTAGGAGACGGATAAAACTTTTTTCCCCTAGGGGGATAAAGCTTTTTAGGAGAGCTTTTATTAGCTGGGATAGAGGAAAGTTTTGACAATCCTCTGACAGTAAAAGCATCAGTGTTTAACTGAGTAGCTTGAAATAAAGCATCCTTGTTAAAGAGATTTTCACCAGTACAAGGAGTATTTCCCAGCCTTTCTTGTACCCATCTGTCCAAGTCTGAAGCTTGGAGCCAGGCCAGGCGTCGTGCTCCTATGGCTATAGCAGAGGTTCTGCTAATAGACTCAAAACAGTCTAGGGAAGCACGATTAAGGAACCTAGAGATATTTTGAGCATGATTGACTAGTAAGAAATAGTCTGCTCTCTTATGCTCTTGAAGAAAAGGGTTCAAAAGCTTTAACCTCTTTGTGACCTCTTCAAGAGACAATCCCAAATAGAAAATATATGAGATAATTCTTGCTGAAAGCATGGATGCCTGGAAACATCAACGTCCAAAGGCATCTAAAGTCCTAGACTCACGACCTGGCGGATAAGAGGAGTGCTTCTTTGCACTATTAATACGCCTCATTGCTGATTCTACAACAATAGAATGATGAGGAAGTTGAGTCTTTTGAAAACCTGGAGAAGGTGGCACTTTGTACCTAGTTTCAAGTGTCTCAGAATGTGGTGATACCGTTAAAGGAGTTTCTTGTAAGATCTGATGCAAAGGAAGCATGATTAGCTCCTTTGGCAACCAGGGGGATTGCAGGGTTTCTGAATCCCCTGGTAAGGATTCCTCACCAGGTATAGAAATGGCAAGTAACCTCGCCATATCAAGCAGAAAAGCTTGAAAAGAAATCTCCCCTGAGGAGGACCCTCTAAAATGAGGGGTAAAGGCTAGACTTGTTAAAGATTCAGCCTTGGTACCGATGGGCTCATCCCAGTCATCGGTATCGGAAGACTTGAAAGGATGAAGCATCGGATTTTCCCTAAATTGATGTCTTCGGTACCACCTGAAGTCAATACCGAGACGAGTCGGTACCGAATCATCCATGCTAGGGATCGATTCCAGGCTCAGCATCGAAGGAATCGAGTCTGTCGAAGCAAGCATGGACGGTACCAACACCGATGCCGATACCGGTACCAAAGCCAATACCGATACTCAAGGAACGGTCTGCAGCAACTCCAGCAGTACCGAAGTAGCCGAGAGCACTAGGCTACGTTCATCGGTGAGGAGTGTTTCATTCATCACCATAGCTGATGCTGGGGTGTTGGTACCGCTCGAAGCGGCCACAACCCTGGAGCATGGCCCAGGTATGTTCATTGAGGCAAGAACCCCGGGAACAACTTGAAACCCCATTAATGCTTTGGAGCCCGAAGACTCCCGCCGGGGCTTTATTGCCAAATTGTCCTTGAGGGCAAGGCCAGAGCCATCTCGATGCTTAGAAGGAGATCTACCACTCAAGGACTGGCTAGTCTTTACAAACTTTTGTTTGGTTACCTGATCCTGTGAAAAAGAAGATATTCTAGCTGGTAACATCGAATGCGATGTGAACCGGGTATCGAGTTGTGCTCAATCCTGAAGACTTCTTCTGTTTGAGCTCCAGCAGGAAAGCCACTCCAGTGGGCAATGGTCAGGACCTAAACATTTTAGGCACCAAGTATGAGTGTCTGAAAATATATCTGTACCGCCACACTTTGAGCATTTCTTAAGGACAGTGGCTGGTTTTTCCATAATGGAAGGATAGAGGCCTAGTGACCTAGAAACCGTCAGGCACTAAACAGGAAAAAACTTCTAAAGAAAAGAAGAAATCCTTTAGTAAAAAGAAAGAAAAGCACTGGCGGTACCGGTGGCGTCGGGGGAAGGCAGACGCGACCACAAAAAACTAAGAATAAACAGAAGAATTTTCTGCGGTGACAGGAATACGTCCTGCCGGCTCCGCGGAAAGCGGAAAACTGATGAGAGGGAAGTGAATGGGCGGGAAGGCAGCACGCATGCATGTGGGATGCTCCCAAAAGCTTTCTTTTTGGACGCTGGGGAGCATTCCCGCGCAGGATCCGTTGGTACCGACGTACCCATATGTGAAGACTCATTCCTGCTTGTTCCTGGAGATTAAAAGATGCAAAATTTCCTCCTGAGTGATATAGGAAAAGGAAGAAAGGGTCACAAAGGTTGAAGGAAGGATGAGAGTGAAGAGTGAGAAGGGAAGAAGGTGGTGACCTAATGGAGACCATGACTAATTTCTGAACCTCTGATACTGTTCCACATAGGCGACTTATAAATAAATGGACCCAAAAGTGACCAACTGGGTTAGAAATTGGTTGAGTGGGAGGCAATAAAGGGTATAAGTAAATGGAGCTCACTCTGAAGAGGAGGTGGTTACCAGTGGTGTGTTGCAAGGATCCGTCCTTGGTACGATTTTTTTTAAATAGTTTTGTAAGTGATATGCTGGAAAGGCTATCGGTAAGGTTTGCCTCTTTGCGGATGATACCAAAATCTGCAATAGACACTCAGGAAGGCATAGATAACATGAGGAGGAATCTAACCAAAGCTTGAAGAATGGTTAAGGATTTGGAAGCTGAGGGTGCAAAATATCTGCATACCAAGGCCTCCATGGCCAATCTGGCACCACTAGACTTACCCAGTCCAGATGGCACTCTATGTGACTAAGCACTCGCCCTATGAGAGGCCATGAAGGAAAAACATACAGCAGTCATTGTCCTGGTCCAGGCTGAATCAGGGCTACATCCTCAGAGCCTGCCTCTCTGCAGCAACTGAAGAACCTTGCACTTTGACTGGGTTGCCATCAGATCCATCTAGGGATGATTCCACCTGTCCAGAATCCTTTGGAACACTATCTGGCTCAATTCCCATTCTCCGGGATTGAGAGAGTGGCGACTGAGATCTGCTTCCTTGCTGTCCACTCCTGCAATGTGCTGCACTGAGAGGGCAAGAGATTCTTCTCTATCCAGGCCATTTCCATGACCACCCCGGCATACACCACAGCCATGGCATTGTCAAAGAATATTCAGACCACTCTGTCTCAGACCAAGGTCCAGAGATACAAGAGGGCCAAATGAATGGTCCTTGCCTCGAGTTGGTAGATAGACCACACCACTTTTCAACTGTTCTAGTGGCTCTGAGCTGTCTGTCCCTCTCAATGGGGACCCCAGCCAAACAGGCTGGTGCTTGTCGATAGGAGAAGCCACGTGGGATAGTTAAGGGGCATGCCCTTCAACAGATGTTTGGACTGTCCCCACCAGTGCAGGCTGTCTGCTGGAGACAGAGAAATGCTGGAGTGTGCCCCTAGCTGCATCAGTTATAGTAACAGGATTATGTCATAAAGGCTGATGAGGATAAAGCAGAATTACTTAAATATTTATTTTCTGTGTTCACAGATGAAGGGCCAGGAATGAGACCTCAGAAAAAAGCAAACACAAATAGGAATGGAAGTGAGGTAGAACTCAAACTATTTTTAGAAGACTGCTGGTGAGGAGCTAGATAAACAAAGTGGACAAAGTGATGGGACCAGACGGGATTCATCTGAGGATATTGAAAGAACTTAGGATAGTACTGGTGGCTCTGCAGGCTGACCTTTCCAGTGCTTCTTTAGAGTCAGGAGTGAACCAGATGATTGGAGATGGGCAATCATAGTTCCTGTCTACAAAAGTGAAAGTAAGGGAGAAAGGTTGGTAACTACAGACTGGTTAAGTCTGACCTCTGTGGTGAGTAAATTGATGGAAATACTGCTTAAAGGAGAGAATGTTAGGTTTAGGGATTACAGGATTTGAGACAGCATGGCTTTAGTTTAGTTTTAGTTTATTCATAGATTTGATATATCACTTAACAACTTGAGGGATGTATCAGAGCTTTACAAAATAAAATCGCCAAATACATTACAAGGGACAAAGTTACAATATCTCAAGGAGAGGAAAAAAGGCTGAAGTATAACATTTAGGGTGAGGGGAAAGGGAAGAAAAGTAATCCTGGCATCAGACTTGGATTCTCCAGTTCATCTCCAGAAGCAAGGATAAAGAAATGTGATTTTAAGGCAGCCTTACATGAGAATTTGATCAGATTCACCTCTCAAATGAGGGGAAAGAGAATTTCATAACAAAGGTCCATAGCAAGAGAAAGCTATTTCTGCAGTGATGTCAAGATACTAGCTGTAGGCAAGAGGAAAGACCAGCTGGCTAATGTGGTGTGATCTGACTGGGCGAGTGGAATCATAGGGAATTAGAAGATCCGAAAGGTAAAGAGGAGCATTGATGTGCACAAACTTATCGATAAGAAAGCATATTTTAAACTGGATTCTATAAGAGATTGCAAGCCAATGCAAAGACTTCAAAACGGGATTAATATGATCAAATTTTCTAGAATTAGTCAAAAGATGGGTTGCAGAGTTTTGGAGCAGAGAAAACTGATTAAGACCATGGTACAGAGAATTACAATAGTCAGGCTCAGTTCAGAAAGAGAATAGTTCAGAATGAGCGTGGAAGTAATAGTTCCAAAGCAAAATACATCAAGGAAAGGTTTAATGATGTGTATTTGCCTAAAGAAAAAAAGGTAGATTTTTACCATACCTGAGGTTGGGGTTTCAAACAGAGGAGTCAATTTTGCAACCTAAAAAATACTAAGGCAACCAAATAGTGATTGATTACAAATAGGGGGATAAGAGAAGGCAAGATTGGTAGTGTGAAAACATAGCCTTTGATTTGGTGGGATTTAATTTCATGTCATGATGTTCCAGCCACTGTGCAACAACTTGAGTCCTGAGTTTAATGTGGAGAGATTTCTAAAGAAAAAAAAAATCTGTGATGTAGACTATTTGTATGTCATTTGCAAAAATATAACCTTATAGGCCTAGACTTTGGATAGAAGTAGGTCTTGTCAGATGAATCTGAGTTCTTTGACTGGGTAACCAGAGAACTGGATCATGGAAGGCTGCTAGATGTGATATATTTAGATTTCAGCAAAATGTTTGACACAATTCCACGTCACAGACTTCTAAATAAACTAAGTGACCTTGGGATGGACCCTAAAGTGACTGAGTAGGAGGCACCAGAAGGCAGTAGTTAAACAGTTCACTCTGAAGATCGGGGGGGGGGGGGGGGGGAGGGGGGGGGCGGTCTTACCAAAGGTGTGCTGCAGGGACTGGGGCTTGGTCCTATTTTTTTGTTAACATTTTTGTAAGCAATATTGGGAAGGTCTATCTGCAAAGGTATGCCTCATTTGGTATCATGTGGATGATACAGGGTACACACACAAAATATTTAAAAATCCTAAATCCAAATGATTCTTACCTATAGAACTCTACCTAGGTTGCTCTGTCATATGAGCAGTAGTAAAAAAATGAGAATTATGTTGAAAGAGAAATTTCCCATAATGCCCACTTAGGACGCCAGTATCCCATACTATTTAAATGAGGTAGATTCTCACCAAAAGAAATATCAAAATAAAATTAAGGATATCATATTGCATGTAAGGAAATGAAAAGCATTGGTGCCAGCAGAAAAGCAAATAGATGCCTGAAATTGCACCCAAAGGAGCACGTCCTGATCCTTATGCATGTTCCAACAGCACAAACATGGCTAAGGAAACAGAGTTTTATTGTTTTTATTATTTTTATTTTATTAGTATTTAGCTCATGCTTTTCCAGTAGCAGTTCAAGGAGAGTTACATTCAGAAACAATAGTTATATCCCTGTCCCCAGAAGTTTGTATCTAAGGCAGTGGAGGGATAAGTGGCTTCCTAAGGCCACAAGGAGTGTCAGAAGAATTTAAACCCTGGTTCCGGGATGCTGCCCTAACCAGTAGGCTACACCTCCGCTCCACTATAGCAGGTGACGTCAGCATGTATGTTAGGTAAGCCTCAGGTAAGAAAAAAATTATCCCTCTGTAGAAATGTCTAGAAGAGACATTAATGCCCATAGTATGGGAAATAAGATCCCAGATGTTGAGGCAGGAATGGAAGAGGCTGACTTGGATTAAGTGGCAGTTACGAAGATATGCTTCACGGACAACCATGACTGGGATGTAATTCTACTGGGCTATACTTTATTCAGGAAGGACACGGTAGGAAGAAGGGGAGGAGTGGCAGCACTATGTAAAATTATTATTAAAGCTACAGAATTACAGAGCTTACAAGGATATAAGAACATAAGAGATGTCATACTGGGTCAGAACAAGGTCCATCAAGCCCAGTACCCTGTTTCCAACAGTGGCCAATCTAGGTCATAAGTACCTAGCAGTTTCCCCAAAAGACACAGGTTCCACAATGCTTGTATTGGGTCAAGCAATGATATCCTGGGTCCCTTTTAATAATGGTTTATGGATCTTTCCTCCAGGAACTTGTCGAAACCTTTTTTAAACCCAGCTACACTAACAGCTTTTACTACACCCTCCGGTAACAAATTCCAAAGTTTGATTACACGTTGAGTGAAAAAATATTTTCTCTTATTTGTCTTATATAGTTTACCCTGTAGCTTCATTGCATGTCCCCTAGTCTTGCTATATTCTGATGACGTAAACAATCGATCTACGTTTACCCGTTCCACTCCATTCATTAATTTATAGACCTCTATCATATCTCCCCCTCAGCCGTCTCTTTTCCAGATTGAAGCGCCCTAACCTTTTTAGCCTCTCTTCATAGGGGTATCCTTCCATCCCCCTTTACCATTTTGGTGGCTCTTCTCTTAACCTTTTCTAATAACGCTATATCCTTTTTAAGATAGGGCGATCAGAATTGCACACAATATTCAAGGTGCGGTCGCACCATGGAACGATACAGAGGCATTATAATACCCTTTGTTTTATTTTCCATTCCTTTCCTTATGATACCTAGCATTCTATTTGCTCTCTTGGCTGCCACTGCACGCTGGGCAGACAGTTTTAACATGTTATCCATGATGACGCCTAAATCTTTTTCTTGGGTGGTGGATCGTAATGTGGAACCTTGCATCGTGGAACCATAGTTTGGGTTTTTGTTTCCTAGATGCATAACTTTGCACTTGTCCACATTAAATTTCATCTGCCATTTGGATGCCCAGTCTTCCAATTTATCAAGATCCTCTTGCAATTTTCCAGAATCCTCATGGGTTTTCACAACTTTAAATAGTTTTGTGTCTGCAGATTTGATAACCTCACTCGTTATTCCCATTTCCAGGTCATTTATGAATGTGTTAAAAAGCAGCGGACCCAGCACAGATCCCTGGGCTACTCCACTATTCACTTTTCTCCATTGGGAAAATTGGCCATTCAGCCCTACCCTCTGCTTTCTATCTTTGGTTAAAAGGTTAGGAGAGAAGTGGAGTACCAGTTCCTGATCCACATTAGTACACTGCCTCCTATACCATGACTTTTTAGTTTTGCCAAAAGTCTCTGATGAGGGACTAGTCAAAGGCTTTCTGAAAGTCCAGATACACTATATCAACCGACTCACCTTTGTCTACCTGTTTATTCACACCTTCAAAAAAACCACAACAGATTAGTAAGACAAGATCTTCCTTGTCTATAGCCATGTTAGCTGTCTCCCATTAAGCCATGACTATCTACATGTTCAGTAATTTTGTTCTTTATGATGGTTTCTACCATTTTTCACAGTACTGACGTCAGGCTCACCGGTCTATAGTTTCCCGGATCATCCCTGGAACCCTTTTTAAAAATTGGCATTACATTGGCACTGTGAGGAGGCACGTATGAGGAGGCACTGCGGATTAAACTAGAAAGAGGGAATGGGGAATCCATTTGCATTGGTGTGAGGTACAGATCTCCCTCACAGGAGATTTAACAGAAGACATATGCAGTATTGCCATAAAAGGAGAAGTGCTACTGATAGGCGATTTCAATATGCCAGATATTGATGGCACACCCCTGCTGTGGCGTCTTCTAGAAGTAAGGAGATCCTAGATTCTCTGCAGCAAGAACTATTCTGGTAAATGGTAACAGAACCCACACGTGATCGGGCCATACTTTACTTGGTGATTACCAATGGAGAAAGTGTTTCTGATGTCATTAAAATTGTAAATAAGTTATTTTAGTTGAATTATGTAAACTTGTAATTCCCTGTTTCAGCACCAGTTATACTGTTAACTTGTTTTATGTATCTGTTGTTCATTTGTAAACCACTATGATTACCCGAAATAGCGGTACAAAAAACACACAAAGAAATAAATAAATGTCATAGAGGGTTCCCACATCCAGTGATCACCAGATGATGATGTTCAATACTAGGACAAGGGCTGATAAAATCCATTCAAACGCAAGGGTCTTAGATTTTAGGAAAACTAACTTTGTCAAGATGGCACAATACCTCAAGGAGTCGTTAGAGGGATGGGAACAGCTGGGGATATAGGAAAACAATGGGCAAAACTGAAAAGGGATAAATTAAGGGCAACAAGGTGACATTTTACTTACTAGTTAATGTCCTTTCCTCGAGTCCTGCTAGACCAGCTCAGACAAGCAAGTCCAGAGAAGTGGGTTGTGTTCCCCTACCAGCAGATTGATAGAGACAAAGACCAATGAGAAGCCCAGGTTTCAATGACATCACTCCCATGCCTCTATTCATCTCAGCCACCAGAAGTCCCTTCAGTATTTGTCCCAAAACATATGGGAGAATCATGGCAAGTCTCATGCAATCTCAACCATGGGCAATGAGTGATCAACAGAACTATGAACAGGAAAGCATAAAATATAAGTCTGACAGTAGATGATGAACCTGCAGAGCCAAATATAAAAATCATAGCAGATCCAAGGACACTGCAGCAGAAGAACAGAGCTATATAGTTCAAGGGGGTGCCCCGGACTAGTCTAGCAGGACAAGGAAAGGACATTAACTGGTAAGTAAAATGTAATCTTCCATGTTGTACTGCGGGACCAATCCAGACAAGCAAGTTGTACCAAAGCTACATTTCCACTGGGCAGGAAGACACAGCAGCTTGCAAAACCCTTGAGCCAAAGGCAGTGTCTGCCCTCAGATGGACATCCAAGCAGTAATGCTAGACGAAAGTGGAACATAATGCCCACATTGCTGCCTGACAAATGTCTGCAGGGGCTAGTGAGCTCCACTTTGCCCATGAGGATACCTGCGCTCGGGTAGAATGGGTGCACAAACACTCCAGAACCAGTCGGTTGTGTAACAGATATGCCGAGACAAAGGCCTCCTTAATCCAGCATCCCAAAGTCAACTTAGCCACCGCATCACCTTTGCTTGGGTCAGCAAACTGCATATTTATTTAATTTATTTAACGTCTCTTCTATACCGCGCTATTCATATCAATGTGGTGTACATTTAACAGAACCTTATACAATGCAGTTGGACTGCGTTGTATTTACAGTAAACGGGAGCTGAAACTTGGATATAACTGGGGTAACTTTCTACAGATTATTTACATTAATGACTATACATTCCAACTATAGTCTATTCGTGGCTGGATAAGTTGGGTTGGCTGCCCTTTTTCGTGCTGGGTGTGTTATTGGGGGGGATGGTGGTGGCTGTTGAGAGTTTGCTGTCTGATTTCTACAGCTGGTTTCTGGGTAGTGTCTTATGAACAGGTGATGCTTCAGTGCCTTCCTGAATTGAGTCAGGTTAGTGATGACTCGTATGTCTGTGGGGAGGGCATTCCAAGCTCTAGGAGCATAGATCATGAAGGCCCTGTTGGATGTTGTCTTTGTGCATTTCGTTGTCTCTTTTGGGGTTATCAGGGTGTTCACTGCTGTGGACCTTCTGTTTCTGTTAGGGGGTGTGAGGTGGATCAACTCAGTGATGGATGTGGGAGGCTGCTTGTTTAAGGCTTTGAAGGTCATAACTAAGATCTTGTAGTGCAGTCTGGCGTGTATAGGTAACCAGAGGAATTTCTTCAGAATTGGTGTGATGTGG
Source organism: Ichthyophis bannanicus (assembly GCA_033557465.1). Classification (NCBI taxonomy): domain Eukaryota; kingdom Metazoa; phylum Chordata; class Amphibia; order Gymnophiona; family Ichthyophiidae; genus Ichthyophis; species Ichthyophis bannanicus. The sequence continues at coordinate 126,430,401 of CM066047.1, forward strand.
TCCATATAAAGATGGTCAAATAAAGATCAATATAAAGATGGTCATATAAAGATGTGGTCCATATAAAGATGGTTAAACTTACGAAAGGAATTTGTAACCTCCAAGTACCAGAGAAGCACCCTTTGGACAACCACAAGGCGAAGCGTAGTTACTCACATGTAACAGGTGTTCTCCAAGGACAGCAGGAATCAGTCCTCACATATGGGTTGACTAGGAATCCAAATGGCAGATGAAACTTAATATGGGCAAGTGCAAAGTTCTGCATCTAGGAAAGAACCACCCAAACTTTGGTTACACGAGGCAAGAAACCACCACCCAGGAAAAAGATTTAGGTGTCATTGTGGATAATATGTTGAAACCCTGCACCCAGTGTGCAGCAGTGGCCAAGAAAACAAATAGAATGCTAGGAATCATAAGGAAAAGAATGGAGAATAAAACAGAGGATATTATAATGCCTCTGCATCATTCCATGGTTCGACCACACCTTGAATACTGTGTGCAATTCTGGACGCCATATCTTAAAAAGAATATAGCTGAATTAGAAAAGATACAGAGAAGAGCCACCAAAATGGTAAAGGGGATGGAATGATACCCCTATGAGGAAAGGCTTAAAAGGTTCGAACAAGTTGACCTGTGAGGCACTTTTCTCTGGGGACCAAGGCCCCTGTGACGGGAGGTGAACGCAGTGGGCTCCCCAGTCCATCTTGGAGGCGTCCATGGTGAGGACGTGTTTAACTGGACAGGCCTGGAATGGCAGCCAAGCGCTCAGGTTGCAGAGGTCCTGCCACCACGCCAGGGAGGATGTCAAGGCAGACGTGATTTGGATGTGGTCCCCAGGTGGACTGTCGCCTGTGACCATTGGGCACTGAGGGTCCATTGGGCTTGCCACATCCGTAGGCGTGCAAAAGGGGTCACATGGACGGTGGACACCATGTGCCTGAGGAGGAAAAGCATTTGCCGGGCAGTCACGGTTGCGGCCGTCTGCACCTGCTGTGCCAGGGTGGCGAGATGTTAAGCCCGACTCAAGGGGAGGAAAGCCCTTGCTTGAGTGGAGTCAAGCAATGCTCCGATGAACTCCATGGATTGCATTGGGAGGAGAGTGGACTTGGGAAAGTTTACTATGAACCCTAGGTGCTGCAGCAGCTCCAACGTGCGCTGGGTCGCATTGTGCACCTTGCCTGGCATGGCGGCCTGCATGAGCCAGTTGTCCAGGTACGGGAACACAAAGACTCAGAGGAGTCAGAGGTGAGTGGCCACGACCACCAGACATTTTTTGAATACCCACAGGGTGGAAGCGAGGCTGAAGGGAAGCACCCTATATTGGTAATGATGGCCTCCTAGCATGAACTGGAGGTACTGACGGTGCCATGGGTGGATCAGGATGTGGGTGTACACATCTGAGATCCAGTGAGCACAGCCAATCTCCCTGGAGGAGGTAAGGCAGCAAGGTTCCAAGGGATACCATTTTGAACTTTTTCTTGACCAGGAAGCCATTGAGGTCCTGAAGGTCCAGTATGGGACTGAATCCCCCCGTTTTCTTGGGGACCAGAAAATAGCAGGAGTAGAACCCATGTGCCTGCAGATGGAGCAGAATGAGCTCTACCGCCCGGTCCTTGAGCAATGACAAGCTCCGTCAGGAGCAGCTCCCTGTGCAAAGGGTCCATTGGTGATTCTCCTGTAAAGTGAGGCGGGGTAGCTGGGCAAAGTGAAGGAGGTATCCCTCCGCAACTATGCGCAGCACCCTGGTGTCTGCCATAATGGCTGGCCACCGGTGTGCGAAATGGACTAGCTGACCCCCCGTGAACCTCGGGCCTGGTACCTCCTGAGGGTGGGAGGCTATACCCAAGGAGTCAATAGCTCCCCCCAGGCTGTGGCTGGAGCAGCTGTTTAGGGTTTGGGAGCCTTGGGCTTACGGGGGGCCATGCCCTGGGCCCTTGTCCTACTGCCCCTGAGAGGGAGCGGGGTAGGCCTGGAACTTAGGGTAGTTTCCATAAGCCTTCTTAGTCTTCGGGTGGAAGGACTTTTTACCTGAAGCCTTCCTGTGGGAATGATCTGACACCTTCTTGGACAACCTGGTCCTGGTCATGAACTCCTTCTCCAGCTCATCAGCCTTGTCAGTCATGGGCTTGCCTAAGAGGTTATCTCCCTGGCAAAGGACATCAGCTAGTTTGTCCTGCATCCATTGCTCCAAGTTGGAGGACTGTAGCCAGGCAAAGCGGCAGGCACTAATGCCCTCCATGGCCACATGAACCACCAACTCGAAGCCAATGAAGGCTGCTCAAATTTAAAATCTGGAGCATTCCTTGACCAAGGAAACCAGAGTCCGAAAGCACTTAAGGAGATCACCTGACAGACCAGTTGAGAACCCAGTGAGCTCCTTCGCCAGGTCTCTCAGGTATATGCCCATGTACAGCTGGTAGGCCTGGATCCGGGCCATGAGCATTGAGCCCTGAAAGCACTTTCTCCCAAATGTGTCCATAGTGCGTGCCTCCCTACCCAGGGGCACCAAGGAGTCTCTTCTGGCTCTTGACCTGATACATAGCCGACTCCACCACGATGGAACTGTGTGGGAGTTGTGCTTTCTGGAATCCTGGGCTCTTGCCAACTTGATACTGGGAATCGAGTCGACAGTTCACAATCAGCACCGTCACTGGGTTCTCCCACATCCTGAGTAGAAGGCACTCAAGGATGAGGGGCACGGGCACTGTCAGTGCCTCCCGAGGAGGGGCCTGAAGATCCTCAGCACAAGGCTCATCCTCCAGCACTGCCACAAAGGTGCGGGCCTGGGACATCTCCCATAAGAATACGAGGAAGGCCAAGTCCTCTGGGAGAGACCTCCGCTGGTGGTGCGGTGGGGAAAGGTTGGAGGGGACATCACGATGGAGCACAGTGTTGAGTGACTCCTTGTCCGTCTCCCAGTCCGATTCCAACCACAAGGAGTCGATCGGCGCACCGCAGTCCCTGAACCAACTCGGTACCAAGGACTCCTGATGCTGGGGCTCCAATGGCGTCATGTCAATTGTCGAGGGCCTCAACATACAGTAGACTGCGCGAGGCGCTCCAGGATTGGAGGAGCATCCTCTGGGGACATCCTCAGCAAGAAGGTTCCTGTGTGGGGCGCAGATGACCCGGAAGGATCGGGAGTTGGGTCCCACTGTGCCTTGAGGAAAGCAACGTTCGAGGACAGCCAAGTGAGCTTTGATGCCAGAGGGGCCCGCAGCAGCTCCAGACCTCGACGGCGTAAGGGCCAGAATTGACTTCCTAGCCAGGGAGTCCCGAAAGGTGGAGTTGGGGGTGACCTGCCACTCCTTCGATGCTGGTGTCTTGTACCTGCGGGGCTGCTTCAACAGGCGCTCCCACCCGTCATCCCCCGAGTTGCGCCGAGGACTCTGAGGCAGAGTCGAAGAGGACTTAACCCCGACACTAGGTTGGTCCGGCGTTGACTTCAAGGGCGCCTTTGACATCCGTGGGAGGTCGTCCAACGAGGACTCAGACACCTTGTGTCCCTTGGGCTCCGACCAAGCCTGGCCACGCAACGCTGCATCGCCCGTCGCTGGTGTCAAGGGAAGGGATTCCACCCCTGATGCAGAGCCAGAGCCAGACTTGCCAAACAGCTCCCCCTGCCACCTTTCACGGTCCCTCCGGGTTTTAGCCAATATGAGGAAGCAAAGCAGGCAGGACCACCCATCGTGGTCTTCCCCGAAGCACTTTATGCAGGTGGAGTGACTGCCTGTGTGGGACATCGTGCGATTGCAATTTCCACACTGCTTAAATTCACTGGTTGAGGACATGGCAGGGAAAACGAGGTCTAAGAGGTCAAACTTGAATGTCTCGACGAGGTAGGACACGAGAAAAATCCCACGTGCTGAAAAAACAAAATTAAAGGAAAGGACACCTGAGCAAAAAAGAAGGATGCTGAGGTGAGACACTGATGCGGAAGGTGATCAAATCAAGCACTCGGTAACGTGAAGGAAAACATGAAGAGGGTTGAAAAAAAAATCAGCTTTTACTGGGGTCTGCAGGGCTCCATGGAAAAAGACAGACTGAGGCAAGATGGCAGCTTTGAGCAGGAAGGTGACCGCGCATGCACGGTGTACCTCCCTAAAGCTTTCTTTAAAAGCAGGGGGGGGGGCAGATCCGTGCGGGCTCAGTCGGCACAGACATCACACCATATTTGAGGACTGACTTTCTGCTTGTTCCCGGAGAAAGATTCTTATCCTTCCCTAGACACAACTCCTGCCACCACCGCAAGCTGGACGTCACCATCAACGGGAGCCTGAGCCTGCGCTCAAAATCCTGAGAACTCGGGGACCACTGAGTCAACAAGGAATGCTGCAGTGGTCGCATGTGAGCATGTTCCCATGGCACCATCTCTATGGTCACTACCAACAGTCCTAGGAACTGAAGAGAATCCTAGAATCTGAGAGCCTGCTGTGCACAGACCACCACCACGAAATCCAACAGACTGATATTCAACTCGGGCACGAAAACTCTGCCCACTCGAGTTTCGAAATGTGCTCCCAGAAACTCCAGGGACTAGAAAGGCTACAGCTGGCTCTTCCCTAATTCATCAACAAGCCAAGGCTTTCTAAGGACACAGATCCCTTGGCACCGCAGCTGTCACCACAATGACCTGGGAGAACATCTTCGAGGAGATGGAAAGTCCAAAACAGCGGGCAGTGAACTGATAGGGAGAGCCAAGCACGGCAACAAGCAGATATTTTTACTCATCTGCCCATATCACGATATGCCTTGGCCAGATCCAGAGAAGCCAAGAACTCCCCTCTGCGCACTGCTTGAATCACAGAGAGGAAGGATTCCATCTGGATGTGTAGAATGCGCAAGTGCTCGTTGACCCCCTTTGGGTCCAGAATGGGCCAGAAGGAACCATCATTTTGGGCACCACGGAATAGATGGAATATCTGTCCTAGATCCACTCGTCTAGCGGGAAGGGCATCACCATCTTTAGGTGCAGAAACTTGTCTAAGGTGATATGCACAGTGGCACTTTTGATCACAGGCCCACAAGGGGAGATGAAGGCATCTGGAATCGGCTCTTTGCATTCCAGGACATAGCCAAATTGAATAGCGTCTAGCACCCAGCGATCCTTGGCAAATTGGGCCCATTTCTGAAAGAAAATACAAAGCCTGCCTTTAACTAGAGGAACCAGGGGGAAGGTCCCAAAACCTTCATTGCACAGCCCAGGAGAGTCTTTCTCTGAAAGAGACCAAGTCCCTGGGCCCATGCATTCCATGAAAGGACTGAGAATGAGCCCAAAGGGCTTTTTCTGCCATCATGTTTCTAAGTTAAATTGCTATGAGTCAGGAAGCACCTTGCTATGTCAGTATAGAAGAAAGGGGTCCATACAGGTGAGCACTACTGGAAATTGGACTGCTATGGGTATTCTTTATCTTTATTTGTACACTTGATATACCGCCCACATCAAGACATTAGGGCGGTTTACAATAAACATATCAACGCTGTAGAAAGGAGGAAAAGAACACCATTGCATAATAGGAAAGTAGTGGAGAGAACAGTAAACAGTCAGAGACAGGTAATAGAGGAGGAAAATACCTAGGTAGGGTTATCAATCATAAGGTCAAATGCCTGTTGGAATAGGTGGGTTTTAAGCAAAGTCTTGAATTTTGGATAGGAGGGTTCCAGACGAAGGGAGGGTGGTAGGGCATTCCAGAGTGAGGGGCTGAGAAAGAAAAAGGCAGCATGGCAGGTCTGTTCCAAATGGGCCTGGGAAGGGGATGGAATGGAAAGCCGATCTGCATGTAATGACCGAAGCTGTCGATATGGCGTATGCAGAGAAATGAGATTGGCAAGGTAAAGCAGGTTCAACGTATGAATTGCTCTGTGTGTCAGAATTAAGAGCTTGTACTGGAATCTGTAACGGAGGGGTAACCAGTGGAGACGGTGTAGGAGAGGGGTGACATGATCAGACCGCCTAGCATGTGTAATGAGACGTGCTGCCGTGTTTTGCAATAGTTGCAAGCGCTGAAGTTGATAGGATGGTAAATTAGCCAGGGCCACATTGTAATAGTCTAATCTGCTCATAACCAAAGCCAGCAACAGGGTGATAAGTGAAGGAGGCGGCAGCAGGGAACGGACTGCTCTAATTTGTCATAATGCATAAAAGGAACGGCGAGTGAGAGCAGACACATGATCGTGAAAAGAAAGGGAGGAATTTAGTGTTACACCCAGGTAGCGAAAAGAAGAGGCAAGGGGAATTGTAGAAGAGGCGAACTGAGGAGCAATGATGGGGCAAGGAGTACTCAGAGATACCCACATGGCAGTAGATTTGGAAGGGTTCAAATGAAGATAATTGGAAGAGAGCCAGGAAACGATGTGGGTGAGACAGCTATTAAGTGGTGAGATATCCACATTTACAGATGATGTGTGGAAGAGAAGAACAATAGCATCTGCGTAAAGATAAGTGGAGACTGGGTACTGTTGAATTAGAAGGGGCAAAGGAGCAAGAAAAATGTTAAAGAGCAGAGGGGAAAGGACAGAGCCTTGGGGAACCTCACATGCTAGAGGAAATGAAGGAGACGAGTGATTATTAGAATGAACAGAGAAAGTGCGAGACGTGAGGAATGAACGGAACCATTGTAACACTGTGCCCCATAGTCCAGAGTTGCGAAGATGAGAAAGCAAGGTCCGTTGATCTATTAAGTCAAATGCCGAGGACAAATCCAAAGACACCACCAAAATGATATCCCCACGGTCATGAGCGAAATGTACTTCATTTAAGAGGGCCAGGAGAACTGTTTCCGTGCTATGGCCCGAATGGAATCCTGACTGTCGTGGATGGAGGGCATTAGTGGCCTCAACATGGGATGCCAATTGCAGAAACAGCACAGTTACTTACCTGTAACAGGTGATCTCCGGAACAGCAGGAATTAGTCTTCACATATGGGTACGTCGACGCCGACGGAGCCCGCACGGAAATGCTCCCCAGCATCCAATCAGAAGCCTTTGGGAGCATCCCTCACGCCTGCGCGGTGACTTCCCGCCTTTCCCACTGCCTCTCCTCAGTTGAGTTTCATAGCTGAGACAGAAGGAGAGCAAGAGGAAAGGAAACAGATAGATACAACTCCTAGGGGAGGTGGGTGGGTTGTGAAGACTAATTCCTGCTGTCCCGGAGATCACCTGTTACAGGTAAGTAACTGTGCTATCTCCAGGAACAAGCAGGAATGAGTCTTCACATATGGGGACTCCCTAGCTGTGGGTGCCAGGGGAGATCCCATAAAATGCATGTCCCTGGGACAGGGCGGCATTTCCCAAACCTGGATCTCCGGCATCCCCTGGGGGATGGAGGGTAGGAGTTGAATAGAGCAGAGCTGTAGATGAACAGCGAATCTAAAGACTACAGGGAAAAGGAGTCTTTAGAATGTATGTCAAGTATCAGTAGATATTTAATGAACTAGCACAATACAGAGCTTACCTACTGGATTGTAGAAAGTAGACAGGAGATGCAGTAGCGGAATCTTCAACGTAACTCCACTGCAGTGAGGAAGAAGTTCCAATCTGGAATGGGCAGGTGACCCAGGTGTCAACCGGGGCAGGAGGAGATCGGCAGGCCTCCAATGAAAAGCTTTATGGGAAAGCTGAGAACTCTGGTAGATACAGAGTCATAAACATTGAGGACTAACAAAAGAAAACTGACCGATCTGGAAAGTAGCCCAGTCCGGAGGGGAAGAGAGGGTATGGAAAAAGGCCCCTATTCCCAAGGAGGACAGAAGTGTACGCAGGAATACTGAAAATGTACACTGTCTTTCCTAACTGGTAGGAGATAGGAAGACATTGAAGTTTGAGACTGCATAGAAAAGAAATGTATAACAAAAATAGAAGCTGTTGACGTCACAGCAGTAATTGTTAGCATAACCAGTCCCAGTTACTGAGCCGTATTATAATAGGCAAGTTGACTGTCAGGACCCCATAAGAAAAATAAAAACCTAAGCACCGACAGTCAGGGAGATAGGTTAGGCATAGAGCGCTATGGACATCTCCCAAGATGCGCATACCTATATTATATATATATATATATATAGATAGATGGATAGATAAGTATATATATATATATATGGAAAGACATACATATACGTATGAGAAGATATATGTCTAGACAAGTGTGATACATATAAAGCTACATATAGAAATGCAGATAGATATATGTACAGATAGAGGCGGGATGGCTGATGCCCACCCAGGGCATAAAACCATGTATGCACAGGAAAACAATTTTAAGAATGCATGCCCGCAACTGAGCCACAGAAACATTCACATGGGAATGTGATGGGAAAAATCCATCCCATAACAGGGGGGAAACCCACCTGAAGAAATGTAGAGGAGCTATTTCTGTAGGTCATTGGAAGAACCAGCATGGTTGTGTGAAAACCAGAGGATAACAGCAGTCTGGTAAGAGTACCGCAGCAGTACCCTAGGACTCTGATATGTCCGAAGGACAAGAAGAACGCAGAGACGAAGATACCAAAGTGACCCAGCTAAGGGGTTCAGGGGTATCACGTACGGTAAAAGAGTATGCACTGTCCAAACGGAGTAGAAAGTAAAATGCCAAGCTGGAAGGAACAGGAGTATATTCCGGTCAGATTGGAAATTCCGTGGACACACACGTAGAAAAAAACTTGTCTGCTGGACATGAAAGACCCTCAGAGACAGAGTTTAATGCTCTGTAGCAAGGGCCCATAGCAGAAAGCTGCTCTGAGGATTGCAGAGAGCATTGTGCAGGAGAATTATAGATAAAACTGACAGAGGTCAGGTGTGTTGCCATAACCTAGGAAAAGATATGGCTAGAAGAAGATAAGCTGCAGTGAAGAGTATTAAGCAAGCTAGTCGCAAGTAGCTTGCAATGAGCACTGAGGTAAACACTGGAACTCCTGCACATACAGCAACTGAACCAAACCACAGAGGGGATTCTCCTGTATGAAAACAGAGAAAAAACAGACAAAGGCAGCGGAGAAGATTTCCGTTCCTGTCTGATGAGATGTTCAGAGCACGCATTGAAGAAAAAAACAACAGTCTACACTGTGTTCCAGTATGGCACCAACTCAAGCAGGGGAGACCCTGGAAGAGAGGGGGTCGGAAAGTGGCCTACCCAATGGAAGGTCAGCTGAGGGAAAAAGTGTCCATATGGGGCAGAACTATCATGGGATAGTTGCAACCTCCCTTCGTTGTAGTAGAATGGGAGAATTCAGTAACCCATGGACAAAAATACCCCAAGAGCACAGCATACTGGAAAAGAAAAAACCAGTGTAGAGTCTGAAGAATAAACTTCCGCTGAGGAGAAGTTAACTATAGAGTGCAATACACAAGAACCTATGGGTGCTGGTTACTGGGTAGAGTCTGGAGACTTCAGACTAGGATGAGATGGCCCTTGCTTGGGTACACCGGGAGGATGGGAAGAAGGATGAAACTTTCTCTTCTTCGGGATAGACGGTTTGGTAGGACATTGCCTACGTCCTGGGGAAAAAGAAGGCTTAGGATGGTTTCCAGAACCAGGGAAGTCAGTGGAGCAATGAGCAACCTGACGTAAAGCCTCTTTATTGAAAAGATTCTCTCCAGTACAAGGAGAATTACCCAGTGTGTGTTGTGCCCATATGCTCAAGTCTGAAGCCTGCAGCCACGCTGTACGGCACGCTCCAATGGCAATAGCAGAGGATCTGCTAACAGACTCAAAAGAGTCTAGAGAAGCCCGGGAAAGAAACCAAGAGATATTCCTGCTATGATTAATAAGCAAGGAATAGTCAGAGGCCTTAGGTTCCGACAAAAAGGGGGACAAAAGAGACAACCTCTCTGTGACCTCCTGAAGCGTGAGACTCATATAAAAAAAATATATGAAATAATTTTTGAAGCCAACATAGAAGTTTGGAAGGTCTGACATCCAAAGGCATCAAGTGCTTTAGATGCACGACCTGGTGGGAAAGAAGAATGCTTCTTCTTACTTCTGACCTTCCTCATTGCTGATTCCACTACAATGGAATGATGCGGAAGTTGGTTTTTCTGAAACCCCGGAGAGGGAGGCACCTGATACAGAACATTCATGGCTGTAGAAGGCGCAGGAACCTTTAAAGGTGATCCCCAAATCCTCAGAAGAAGGTCCTGCAAAGACTGATGCAAAGGAAGCATTATGGTTTCCTTTTCTGCAGGATCTTGGCCCAGAGTAGGACCAGGAATAGGGATGGCAAGAAAGGTTGCCACGTCAAGGAGAAATTCCTGAAAAGAAGGATCTCCCAGAAGAACTATTCCTGGGTAGGTTGAGGTTCAACGAGCAGAAGACCTACTGGACTGGTGCATAAAAGGAATCCTGCTAGATGGAGAACGATACTGACAGTTCTGATTCGAGGCAGTTAGTACTGCATCGTCGGTTCCCGGTATCGATTCCAAGCTAGGCATGGAAAAGATTGATGGAACTGCAGGAAACGACATCGATACCGGTACCGGCATCGGGGACGGTAATGCCCTCGTAGCAGGCATCGGGGGTTGCCGAAGCGGCACCGAGGTAACCAGAGAGCTTCGGTGATTATCCCCGATACTGCGTAGTCGGAGGCGACAAGGATCGGCTCCGAAACGCGTCGGAACCCAGTCATCTAGACCGGATATGGATTCCAGACTGGGCATCGAGACGAGCGTCGATGGTGGAATTGGCGAAGCCGCCACATGAAGGTCAATCGGAACCGTATCTATCGGCACCGAAGGCACCGATGACGTCCGAGGACGCCGCCCGGTGAAAAGAGGAACACCCGACACCGGCGCCGATGTCGGGGTATCGGCACCACACGAAGCCGATACCCCCCCTAAGCATGGCGCCCAGGACACCCGACGACGATCCCCAGTGAAGAGTGGAACACTCGACACCGAGGCCGATGCCCGGGCATCGTTACTGCTCAACGCCGGTATCGACCCCGCGGTTGGCTGGGATACAGGAAAGCTAGACCGGGTCGTATCGAGCGGCCCCGAAGGCACCGAGGACTCCAGACGATGATCCCTGGTGAGGAGCGGAGCACTCGACACCGGTGCCGATGACGGGGGATCGGCACCGCTCGAAGCCGGTACCAACCCCGCGCATGGCTGGGAAGCAGGAAAACCAGTCTGGGTTGGGTCGATCGGTCCTGAAGGTACCGAGGATACCAGACGACGAGCCCTGGAGGAGAGTGGAGCACTCGACGCCGATGCCGGGGAAGCGGTACCGCTCGAAGCCAGACCGCAATCCCTGGTGGCGAGTGGAGCACTCGACATCGGAGCCAATGCCGGGGGAGCGGTACCGCTCGAAGCCGGTACCAACCCCGCACATGGCTGGGATGCAGGAAAGCCAGTCTGGGTCGAATCGATCGGCCCCAAAGGCACCGAGGACACCAGCTGACGATCCTTGTTGAAGAGTGGAGCACTCGACACCGGTGCCGATGCCGGGGAATTGGTACCGCCCGAAGCGGATACCACCCCCGAGCATGGCTCAGGTATGTTCTGTGAGGCGTGAACCCCAGGAACAACCTGAAACCCCGTAAATGCTTTGGAGCCCGAAGACTCCCGCCGGGGTCTTATTGCCAATGGGGTCTTGAGGGCAAGGCCGGAGCCATCATCATGCTGGGCATGAGACTTGCCCTTCAAGAATCGGCTAGTCTTAACAGACCGTTTGTGGGTTACCTGATCCTGGAGAGAAGAGTAAACCGAGGACCTCACCCGAGGAGGAAAAACGGCATCGAGGGATACCCGAAAAAGAGAAGGTCTTCTCCCGATGCTAAAGCCCCATGGACCCGGGGAAAAAGGGTCAGGGCCCAAACAGGTTAGACACCAGGCATTGGAGTCTAAAAAGAAAACCAAGTCTCCACAGTGAGGGCACTTCTTAGGGGAAGAAGGCTCCATGTTGGAAAGGCCTAGTAGGCCTCAAAAGATAAAAGAAAAAACTGACGAGGAAATTATTTCTCTAAGGAAAAGAGAAGAATAAAGCACCGGCGGTACCGGTATTGGCGGGGAAGACAACCGCGACCACACAAAACAAGAAAATAAAGGTTATAAAGAAAAAGGTTTCTGCGGTGACAGGAGGTACGTCCTGTTGGCTCTGCGGAAAAACGAAAACTGAGGAGAGGCAGTGGGAAAGGCGGGAAGTCACCGCACAGGCGCGAGGGATGCTCCCAAAGGCTTCTGATTGGATGCTGGGGAGCATTTCCGTGCGGGCTCCGTCGGCGCCGACGTACCCATATGTGAAGACTCATTCCTGCTTGTTCCTGGAGATACAAGTTGTTCCAGTATTTTAGCCAGAAAGGGAAGATTTGAGACAGGGCGCCAATGTGACGGGACAGAAGGATCAAGTGAGGGCTTCTTTAATAATGGATGAACAATGGCGGATTTCCAGGGGGTGGGGAAAATGCCGGAAGAAACTGGAATTAAGGATGGTTAGAATGAAAGGCAACAACTGAAGAGAGGGCTCAGACAACCAACCAGAAGGGATGGGGTCCAGTAGACAGGTAGTCTTGTGCAATTCTGATGGAGTGATGGAGTGAAATGAGGACCAGGTATGGGCCAATGCCTGGTTCTGGGGAGAGGAATGTAAACCAACTGAATCAAAAATGGCCACCTCCTAGGAGGGAGCAGCTGTAACGGAAGGGGAAGAAGGTGAGAGGGGTGGAGGTGGGGGACCAGAAAAGGTGGAGCGTAGGCTATGAATCTTATCACGAAAGAAAGTAGCTAGCAACGAAGGAGCTGGTGCTACGGCCTGCGACGAAGGAGAAGTAGTAGTGGAAAGCTTACGAAGAATAAAGTTGTCTTGAGGAATTGGCGGCCTCTGAAATTTCTGAGGTATAAAACGAGCGCTTAGCAGTCTGGACTGAAGAGCGGTAGCATGAGTATAGCTGTCTGAACCGCGCCGCCGTGTTAGGAGAAGGATGTTTCAGCCATAGGCACTCAGCTTGACAGAGCTACGTCCACTGCAAGTGCAAACCTGGGTGATACCAAGGAGAGTGAACCTGTCGGGACAGCGCAAAGGAAGGGCGAAGAGGAGACAGGTTGTCCAAATCAGAAGTAAGAACTGAGTTTCAGAGATAGACCTGTGCGTCAGGTGAACGTAGAGCAAAGTCCAAGGGGAATAATGATTGTGCAGAAGGGGAGGTACTTAATGTTATGGGAGTGATGCGACGATGCAGACAAGGGGGAGGCTGGGGATTAGAGGGACCAACACTGACTGAGGTTGGCAGGGAAACAGAGAAAGACACAATGATGATCAGACCAGGGGATGGGATGAATGGAAGCAGCAGAGAGAATAGAACCTGAGCTAAGAGTGGTGAGGACCAAATCTAAAGTATGACCCGCACTATGGGTGGGGCCAAAGACGTGTTGTAAAAGAGAGAGATCATTTAAAAGGTTTAAGAAAACCCGATCTTTAAGTCTGTAAGTAGAGTCTACGTGGACATTAAAGCCACCAAGGAAAATAATATTAGAGTAGGTAACTATGCCTCCCCCATCCTTTTTTTTTTTGAACCTGTACATTTCTAAAATGGCTTTTTGTTGTGCGTGGCAACATTTCTACCTATATCTTCCATGGGCTATTATTATGTATTAACTCCTATGGATCTAAATGTCTGTTTAGCCACCTACATGACCTATAAAAAGTTATCCCGTGGTGCCAAAGTTTTAAGGAAAGCACCATGAAAGTTATCCTGCAGCACCAAAGTTTTAAGGAAAACGCCGCAGGGCTGTATGCGGTCATTACTGCCACTGCAGGTCTGTAGAGGGGCAGTAGTGATGGGCCATTGATGAGGTGGAGAAGTAGCCTAATGGTTAGAGCACTGGCTTGGGAATCAAGAGACCAGTGTTGGATTCGTACTAGCACTCCTTGTGGCCTTGGGTAAGTCACTTAATCAATAATGGTTGGGGCAAGTTACCTCGGGCCAGAGGGCTGGGGGTTCAAATCCCACTGGAGGACAGCAAACTCAGGCCAGAGGAACTGGGGTTTCTGGTCCCACAGGCGCTTCTTGTGGCCTTGGGCAAGCCACTTAACCCTCCATTGCCTCAGGTACAAAATGTAAATTGTGAGCCCTTCAGGGACAAGGGAAATCTATACCGTACCTGAAAGTATACTGCTTTGACTCGGCGAAAAGCAGTATAAGCATTGCTAGCTAAACAAATAAATTCACTTATGCCATTGTGGTGGGGGGGGGGGGGCAATTTTATAAAGACTTCATGTGTAAAGCCTGTTTTACATGCAGAAAAGAGTTTTTATAAAATTGTGCAACTGTTTTTTTATGTAAACAGTAAGCACATGGAATAGGTTTGTCCACTTTTCTGTATTCTGCACAAAGGTGCTCTCAAGGGCATAGTTTGAACGGAACATAGAAATGCCATTCTGGGTCAGACGAAGGTCCATCAAGCCCAATATTCTGTTTCCAAAAGTAGCCAATCCAAGTCACAAGTACCTATCAGGTTCCCAAAATGGTAAACAGGCTCCACGTTGCTTATCCCGGGGTAAGCAGTGAATTTCTCTGGTCCTCTTTAAGAAGAAATTAGACCTTACCTGCTAATTGTCTTTCCTTGAGTACTCTCTGGGCCAGTCCAGAACCAATGGGTAGTCAAATCCCCCTCCTCTAGCAGCTGAGGACTGAATGCTGATTCTTGTTGCTAGGATACCTATCTCTCCCCTGGCGACAGAAGGCAGTCTTAACGTAACAAGCAGATGAAAAAACAACAAAGTGACACAGGAAAAAGGAGGAGAGGTACACCAAAGGTCTTGGAGCGTGTTCGGAACGCCGTCAACGAACACGGCTATACTGCGTAAAACTAAACACTCTGGCACACGGACTAGACGCCGCGCCCGAGGAATCACTCACTGAGTGAACTTTTTTTTTTTTTTTTTAAGAATGTGACAAACTGACTATGAATAAGACCTTGAGCTCACAGAAACCACAGAAAATACAGCAGGGCGGGATCTGGACTGGCCCGGAGAGTACTCAAGGAAAGACAATTAGCAGGTAAGGTCTAATTTCTTCTTCCTTATCGTCTCTCCGGGCCAGTCCAGAACCAATGGGTAGTACCAAAGCAGTGACTAATCCAGGGAGGGATCTGTGAGCCCCGCTATCACGGCGGAAGCCCCCACCGAAGCATCCTGACGCGCAAGCACATCTAAACGATAATGACGCGAAAACGCATGAAGAGAAGACCAGGCCGCCGCCCGACAAATATCCACCGGCGGAACCAAGGCCGATTCCGCCCATGACGTGGCTTGCCCTCTAGTAGAATGAGCCCGCAGCCCGACCGGTACGGGCTTGCCTCTCGTCTCATACGCAATCCGGATGGCTTGCTTCACCCAACGCGCAATGGAAGCCTTAGAGGCCGCCTTACCCTTGGATGGCCCTCCAAACAGCACAAACAACCGGTCGGATTTCCGAAAAGACTCCGTCTCCCGAAGGTAGCGCCGCAGCACGCGACCCATATCCAAGCGTCGTAGCGAACGATCAACAGAAGGCCCGGCTCCGGTAGCCACAAAGGTGGGAAGCGAAATCGACTGATTCAAATGGAAAGCAGAGACCACCTTAGGGAGAAAAGATGGAACAGGACGCAACACCACTTTTTCCGCAGAAAACTGAAGAAAAGGAGGCCGACAGGACAACGCTTGCAAATCGGAAATACGGTGAGCGGAACATAAGGCAACCAAAAAGGCTGTTTTCCAGGACACCTCCCGGATGGAACTGGAGGAGCGCGGTTCAAAGGGAGCGGAGGTCAAAGCCTCCAGCACTAGATTCAAATCCCATGGAGGAATCACCTGCCAGACAGGCGGCCTGATATGCTTGGCCGCTCTGAGGAACCGCAAGATATCCGGATGCGAAGAAAGCCGCGACCCGCGAACCGAGCCCCGGAACACCGCCAACTACACCTTCAATGTGCTCAGAGCCAGACCCTTTTCCAGACCACTCTGGAGAAACACGAGAATATCCGGAATGGAAGAGAAACGCGCTCGCAAGGAGCGATCGCCACACCAAGCTTCAAACACGTGCCACACTCGGATGTACGCCAGCGACGTGGAGCGCCGGCGAGATTGCAATAACGTGGCAATCACCGATGAGGAATAACCCTTTCGGCGCAAGCGAGCCCGCTCAATAGCCAGGCCGTAAGCAAGAACTGATCCACCTGCGGCATTGGAACGGGCCCCTGCATTAGCAGATCCGCTCAAGCGGGCAACCGCCAGGGTGGCGCTACCAGCAGCCGCATCAGATCGGCATACCAAGGGCGCCTGGGCCAATCCGGAGCAATAAGGATCACCCGACCCGCGTGAGTGGCTGCTTTCTGAAGCACCCGGCCTATCAATGGCCACGGCGGAAACACATAGAGAAGTTGACCCGACGGCCAGGGCTGAGCGAGACCGTCGAGACCCTCCGACATATGTTCCCTGCGCCTGCTGAAAAAACGCTCGGTCTTGGCATTGCGCAGAGTTGCCATCAGATCCATGACCGGGTGACCCCAACGCCGAGTGACTTCCTGAAACACGTCCGCATGGAGCTCCCACTCCCCGGGATCCAGCTGGTGACGACTGAGATAGTCGGCTTGCACATTGTGCTTGCCTGCGACATGCGACGCCGAAAGTGCTACCAGATGCACCTCCGCCCATTGAAACAAGCGCTGACTCTCCTCCAGGAGAGAGAGACTGCCCGTTCCGTCTTGGCGATTTATGTAAGACACTGTCACAAGATTGTCGAAAAAGAAGCGCACCGGCTTGCCCTCCAGCAACGTGGCAAACGCCAGTAGTGCCAGAAAGACGGTTTTGAGCTCCAGACGATTGATGGACCACCGAGCCTCCTCTGTCGACCAGGAGCCCTGTGCTATGCGTGTCAAGCAATGTGCTCCCCACCCGGACAGGCTGGCATCCGTAGTGACCAAAACCCAATCCGGCAGAGACAAAGGCACGCCCGCTAGTAGATGACGGGGAACCAGCCACCAGTGGAGACTGACTCTCACATGCTCGGGGCAGCCCAAGCGCCGGGAGAGCGGATGACGTTGCGGAGACCACCGCGAGAGAAGAGCCTGTTGAAGCGGTCGCATGTGCGCTCGAGACCAAGGCACCAGGTCCAAGGCTGCCGCCATTAGACCCAGCAACTGCAAGTACTTCCAAGCTGTGGGAGCACGAAGACGTAAGAATCCGGAGACGTGAGAGAGAAGCTTGCGAACACGGTCCAGAGGCAAGGAGACGAGCCCCCTGCCCATGTCGAAAAAGGCCCCCAGGTAGGGAAGCTGTTGAACCGGTTGCAGGCGACTCTTGGTCTGGTTCACTATCCAACCCAGATGTTCGAGGCAAGAAACCACCCGGGCGGTGGCCGCGACCGATTCCTCGCGGGACGGAGCCCGAATCAACCAGTCGTCCAGATAGGGATGCACCTGAATGCCCTCCTTGCGCAGTGCCGCTGCCACCACCACCATCACTTTGGTGAAAGTGCGTGGCGCCGTCGCCAGCCCGAAGGGCAAGGCCCGAAACTGAAAATGACCCATGGGAACCGCAAACCGAAGGAAGCGCTGATGAGCCGGATTGATCGGAATGTGGAGGTAAGCCTCCGTCAAATCGATGGAAGACAGAAACTCCCCCGGACGCACGGACCGGATCACTGATCTCAACGTTTCCATTCGGAAATGTGAGACCCGCAGACAGCGGTTGACGCGCTTCAAATCCAAAATTGGCCGGAAGGAGTCTCCCTTCTTGGGAACCACAAAATAAATCGAGTATCGACCGAAACCGCACTGGTCTCGAGGAACTGGAACCACGGCCCGAAGCTGCAGCAGACGCAGCAACGTGTCGTGAATGGCCTGCTGTTTGACCGGCGGCCCGCAGGGAGAAAAAAGGAACGCATCCGACAGAGGAGAAGCGAATTCGAGCGCATAACCCTCTCTGATAATCTGCAGCACCCAGCGATCGGTGGTAATGGCGGCCCAAGCGGAAGCAAACTCCTGCAAGTGTCCTCCTACCGGAAGCTCCGCTTGGACCTGCCTCGTTTCATTGGGGCTTCTTGGTGGCAGCCGAAGAGGCTCCAAAATAGCCTCTTCCGGAACCTCTAGCTCCCCGAAAGGAATGACCCCGATACGGAAAACGACCACGCTGATACGGGCTAAAACGAGCCCCTCTAAAGCGGCGAAACTCACGCCCTTGACCTCTAGGGAAGGAACCTTGCTTACCCGTCTTAGGACGGTCCTCAGGAAGGCGACCCCCTTTGGAGTCACCCAAATCCTTAACAATTTTTTCCAGGGCTTCACCAAACAGAAGCTTACCCTTATACGGTAGCTTACTAAGCCGCGCCTTGGAGGAGGCATCCGCCGCCCAATTACGCAACCAGAGAAACCGACGGGCGGCAATCACGGAAGCCATCGCCTTTGCGGTGATGCGAATCAAATCATAGAAGGCATCCGCCAGGTAAGCTGCCGCAGACTCCAGCTTAGCCCCTTCAGAAACAGCGGACTCCCCCTCGGAACTGGACGCCAGTTGACTCCACCGAATAGAAGCCCGAGAGACGAACGCTCTGCAGACAGACGCCTGCAGTGCCAGGGCGCTCGCATCAAAGGCCTGCTTCAAGAGCCCCTCCAAGCGACGATCCTGCACATCCTTCAGGGCAGTAGCCCCTTCCACCGGAATGGTGGTCTTCTTGGTGACAGCCGAAACCAGCGCATCCACCTTTGGCATGCGCAAGAGCTCCAGCTCCTCCTGGGGCACCGGATACAAGCGAGCCATGTTCCGAGCCCCTCTCAAGGAGGCCTCTGGAAACTCCCACTCCGACTCGATCATTTGTTTGATGATTCTGTGGAAGGGAAAACATTTCTGTTCGGACTTAAACCCCTGTAACAAGGGATCCTCCAAAGGCTCATGTTGCACCACCGGCGGAACAATATTGAGCGCCAGCAGGGACTGCGCAATTAGGGCAGACAACTCTTCCTTCCGAAAAACCCTAAACATATTAGGATCCTCCCCTGGCCCCAATTCACCTTCCTCCAAATCAGCAGGCCAGGGGTCCAAACATGAGTCGTCCTGGAGTTCCCCCTCCTCTGGCCCCAGAGCCTGTGTAGCCAGAGAAAAACCATCCCCCCTAGACGCTGTAAGGGTAGGTAAGGCTGGAAACCTTTCTGCAGGGTCTGAAAAATCAGAAACCCCAGCCTGAGACCGCAGAAGAGCACCTGTTCCCACAGGCATAGGAGCCTGCGACTGCTTAAGGAGGTACGCTCTGTGAAAGGCCAAAATGAATTCGGGACTAAGAAGAGGATCCAGCACCTCAGGGAGAGTAGGCAACAGAGGCTTCTCCTCCTCCACTACAACATGCCGTGATTTGGCCTTCCTCTTAGCCGGCTTAGCCGGCGGTTCTGAAGATGCGGCTGGCGCGGACAAAATGGCCGCCGCTCCCGCGCTTTCAGCGGGAGCGCGAAACTTCTCCAACTGCTCCCCCTGAGAACCGGAGTGTTCGGGCATCGTGAGGAAGCGGAGCGCCGCCTAAAAGAAGCAAATATACGCGAAATATGGCGCAAGTACCGGCAAACCCTCACTCTGAACCTCGCGCCCGTGGGCAGCTGACAGAACGAAACGGGACCAGAAAACAAACACACCAAGTACCTGGTAAGACGCCGGTTCAGGCAGACACTCCCGACCTGCCAGAGAACCGCTGCTAGCGAGTTCAGAAAAAAGGCAGGAGTTCAGAAAAAGGCAGGGCACCTGCGAGGTAGGACAGCAACTGGGGCTCCCAGGTCTGATTCCTAGTAGCACATGGCACAGCGCAGAGGAGACAGGCTCTGTCCCATTCAAAGTGCACAGCAGGGCAGGTACCCACAGCAATAGTAAAGTGCTTAAACACCCTGCTAGGGCTAAGCACCAACCCCTAAGGTGAAACTCTCCCAGAGAAAATAATAAAGGAGGCCAGAGAAATAAGCCAAACAGGACAGCAATGGGGAGACAAATCTCTACACATCCAGTCCAGCTGCTGAGGACATTAAGACTGCCTTCTGTCGCCAGGGGAGAGATAGGTATCCTAGCAACAAGAATCAGCATTCAGTCCTCAGCTGCTAGAGGAGGGGGATTTGACTACCCTTTGGTTCTGGACTGGCCCGGAGAGACGATAAGGAATAATGGTTTATGGACTTTTCCTCCAGGAACTTGTCCAAACCTTTTTTACACCCAACTACACTAACAGTTTTTACTATATCCTCTAGTAACGAATTCCAGAGTTTGATTATGACTGAGTAAGAACATATTTTCTCCTATTAGTCTTAAATGGGCTACATCGTAGCTACATTGTGCGTCTCCTAGTCTTTTTACTTTTTGAAGAAATAAAAAAAATCTATATATACCTGTTCCACTCCACTCATTACGTTATAGATTGCTATCATATATCCTCTCAGCTATCTTTTTTCCAAGTTGAAGAACCCTAACCTTTTAAGCCTTTCCGCATGGGGTATTCTTCATCCACTTTACCATTTTGGTGGCTCTTCGCTGTGCCTTTTCTAATTCTGATATATGCTTTTTAAGATATAGCAACCAGAATTGCACAAGATATTCAAGGTGGGGGTCACAGTATGGAACAATACAGAAGCCTTATGATATCCTTTGTTTTGCTCTCCATTCATTTCCTTATGATTTCTAGCATATTCTTTGCATTCTTGGCCACCACTGCACAATGTGCAGAGGGTTTCAAAATATTATTCACAATGACCCTAAATCCTTTTCCTGGGTGGTGGCTCCTAATGTGGAACCTTGCATCGGATAACTGTAGTTTGGCTTGTTCTTCCCTTAATGCATAACTTTGCACTTGTCCACATTAAATTTAATCTACCATTTGGTCCTCCAGTCTTCCAATTTATCAAGGTCCTCTTGCAATCTTTCACAATCCTCTCATGTTTTGACAACTTTGAATAACTTTGTGCAAATATCACCTCACTCATTCGCATTTCCAGGTCATGAATATGTTAAAAAGCAGCAGGCTTAGCACAGATCCATGGGGTACTCACCTTTCTCCATTGAGAAAATTGGCCATTTAGCCCTATTCTCTGTTTTCTATCTTTTAACCAGTTCCTCATCCCCAATAGTACACTGCCTCCTATCCCATGACTTTTTAAATTTTACAAAGGACAACCTTGGTCAAAGGTTTTCTGAAAATCCAAATATGGTATATTATCCAGCTCACTTTTGTCTGTTTATTCACAACTTCAAAAAATATAACAGATTAGTAAGGTAAGACTTTCCTTGGTTAAATTCATGTTGGCTTCCTCACATTAAACCAGGAGTACCTACAGTACATGAATTGTTGGAAAGGCTACTAAAAGAGAGAATAGTGAGGTTTCTGGAGTCCAATGGATTATAGGATCCGAGGTAGCATGGATTCACAAGAGAAAGGTCTTGTCAGACAAATTAAATTGATATCTTTGACTAGACAACCAAGGAGTTGGAGCGAGGGAGAGCCCTAGATGTGGTGTACTTCGATTTCAGATCCTTTACAATCCGGCTTCCGTCCCCTACACTCCACTGAAACTGCTCTTACTAAGGTCTCGAATGATTTGTTCTTGGCAAAGTCCAAAGGTTTTTACTCTGTCCTCATTCTTCTTGATCTCTCTGCTGCCTTCGACACTGTTGATCATAACCTTCTTCTTCTTATCACCCTATCCTCACTTGGATTCAAAGACTCTGTACTATCTTGGTTCTCTTCCTATCTATCCCATCGCTCTTTCAGTGTGTGCTTCGATGGCTCCTCCTCCTCTTCAACACCACTACCTGTAGGAGTTCCTCAGGGTTCCGTCTTAGGTCCACTCCTCTTCTCTCTCTATACCCAATCCCTTGGCACCCTTATCTCTTTCCATGGCTTTCACTATCATCTCTATGCCAATGACTCTCAAATCTATCTTTCTGCACCTGTTATCTCTCCTGATATCCAGTCTAAAATCTCACTCTGCCTCACTGACATTGCTGCCTGGATGTTCCACCGCCGCTTAAAACTGAACATGGCCAAAACTGAGCTTCTTATCTTTCCCCCAAATGCTTCCCCTCCTCTTTCCCCTTTCTGTTGATAACTCTGTACTCCTCCCTGTTTCTTCAGCACGTAACCTTGGTGTTATCTTCGATTCCTCTCTCTCTTTTCTCTTCACATATCCAGCTCATTGCTAAAACTTGTTGTTTCTTTCTATACAATATTTCCAAAATTCACCCCTTCCTTTCTGTTGACACCACTAAATTGATTGTCCACTCCTTAATCACCTCCTGCCTTGATTATTGTAACGCTCTCCTTGCCGGCCTCCCTGCAAGCTACCTCTTTCCTCTTCAGTCAATTCAACATTCCGCTGCTCGACTCATTTTCCGCCAGTCTCGTTTTTCCCAAATCACTCCTCTCCTCATATCGCTTCATTGGCTTCCCATCCATCTCCGTATCCAATTTAAACTTCTCCTCCTGACCTATAAATGTATTCACTCTTCTGCCCCCCAGTACCTTTCATCTCTCATCTCTCCTTACACCCCCTCTCGGTTGCTTCGCTCTTCTAATAGTCTTCGTTTATCTGTGCCCTTTACTCATACTGCCAATTCCAGACTTCGCTCCTTCCAACTGGCAGCACCCTTTGCTTGGAATAGTCTTCTTATCTCTGTGCGCCAGGCATCCTACCTGGCCATTTTCAAGTCCAGACTAAAATCCCATCTCTTCACTATTGCTTTCCGTTCCTGTCTTACCCTATCTTGATCTATCAACATTTGCTTACTTTGTCCTGTAAATTTTTGTTATTTGTATTATGTAACTTATTTTGTTTTCTGTCTTATTAGATTGTGAGCTCTGATGAGCAGGGACTGTCTCTCTTCTATGTTTGTACAGCGCTTCGTATGTTGCGGCGCTTTATAAGTCTTTAATAATAATAATAATAATAATAAACTCTTTGATACTGTTCTGCACAGGTGACTTATAAAGAAACTAAGCACCGTAAAGTTACTGGTTGGGTTAGAAATTGATTGAGTGGGAGGTGACAAAGGGTTCAGGTAAATGGCGCTCACTCAGAGGAGGAGGTGGTTACCAGTGGTGTGCTGCAGGGATCTGTCCTTGGTCCAATTCTTTTTAACATTTTTGTTACTGATATGGAGGAAGGGCTGCCGGGTAAGGTCTGATTATTTGCAGATGATACCAAAATCTGCAATAGAGTAGCATCCAAGTAGGAGTAGATAACATAAGGAGTGATCCAGCTAAGCTTGAGGAATGGACTAGAATTTGACAACTGAAATTTAATGCTAAAAAATGCAGGGTTATGCACTTGGGCTGCAAAATTCCAAAGGAGTTATACAATGTAGGGGGTGAGGTACTTCTGTCCACAAAAAAAGTGGGACCTGGGCGTAATTGTGTCCGACGATCTTAAAGTAACTAAATAGGCAGAAAAGGTGACTGTGAAAGCCAGAAGGATGCTTGGTGTATAGGGTAAGAAATGGCCAGCAGAAAAGAGGAGGTGATACTGCCTCTGTATAAGTCTCTAGTGTGACCTCATTTGGAGTATTGTGTGCAATTCTGAAGACTACTCCTTCAAAAGGATATAAGCAGGTAGGAGTCTGTGCAGAGGATGGCTACTAAAATGGTTAGTGGTCTTCATTATGAAGCATATGAGGACAGGCTTAAAAATGTTAATATGTATACTTTATAGGAAAGGTTGGATAGGGGAGATATGATAGAGATGTTTAAATACCTCTATGGCATAAATGCACAGTAGAGTCTCTTTCAATTGAAGACAAGCACTGCTACAAGGGACATAGGATGAGGATGAAAGGGGACAGACGCAGGAGTAATGTGTGGAAACATTTCTTCATGGAAAGAGTGGTAGATACATGGAATCGTCTCCCAGTGGATGTGGTAGAGATGAGGACAGTATCAGACTTCAAAAAAGCATGGGACAAACACAGAGGATCTCTAAAGGAAAAAAAGAGGACTATTGTAGTTGATATAGAAGGGCAGACTAGATGGGCCATGTGATCTTTTTTCTGCCATCATGTTTCTATGTTTCTACATGTTTAGTCATTTATTCTTTATAATGGGTTCTACCATCTTGCCCGGTAGGAACATCAGGCTCACCGGTCTGTAGTTTTTTCCTGGATCACCTCTGGAACACTCCTTAAAATTGTCATTACATTGGCCATTCTCCAGGTACTACAGATGATTGTAATGATAGTTCACAGATTACTAATAGTAGGTCTGTAATCTCATTTTTCAGTTCTGTCTGCACCCTGGGATGTATACCATCCTATCCAGGTGATTTTCTATTCATTAGTTTATCAAATAGTTGTAATACATCTTTCTGGTTTTATCAAGATTTGTTTCAATTCTTCCAGTGCATCACCTTTAAATACCATTTCAGGCATGGATAATGTCCCTATTTCTTTTTCAGTAAAGTCTGAAGCAAGCATTCATTGAGTCTCTCCGCTATGGCCTTGTCCTCCTTTAGCACCCCTTTTACCCTTCTATCATCTAATAGTCCAAAGGACTCTTGGTTTTTTTGCTACAAATGTACTTGAAAATTTTCTATTATGCTTCCATGGTAAGCTTTTTTTTTTTAAATTCTTTTTGTCTGCCTTATCAATGTCTTGCATCTAACTTGTCAGTGCTTATGTTGTTTCTCATTTTCATCACTTGTCTCCTTTTTCCATTTCCTGAAAGATGCTTTTATGGCAACAGCAGCATCTCTGGCCTCACCTTTAAACCTTGCTGGCAGTCATTTGGCCTTCCTGTCACCTTTCTTAAAGCATGGAATACATCTGTTGTGCACGTCCAAGATGGTATTTCTAAACCACCATCTTTGATTTATATTCTTGACCGTTGCAGCTGCTCCTTTTAGTTTTTTCTTTACTATTTTCCTCATTTTATCATAGACTCCCCTTCTGAAAGTTAAAAGATAGTGCAGTGGATTTCCTTGCTGTCTTCGATGTATTAAATCAAATGAGATTATGCTATGATCACTATTACCAAGTTGCCCCAACACATTTATCTCTTGGACTAAGTCTAAAATAGCTTCCCCTCTTGTTGGTTCATGAACCAGCAGTCATTTATTTCATCTAGAAGCTTTATCTCCCTAGCATGTCTTACTGTGACATTGACCTAGTAAATACTGGAACAGAGGCAGTGCTGAAATATAGGGACATATTTTACAAAATATGCATGTACAGTGCACTCCCATTTACATCAACTTTGGAACAGGTGCAAATTCATGCATCAATATTTGTATGCTAGAGGCTGGTTCTGGAAGCCTATTTTATAAAGGTACAAAAGTGCCTACTGCATATTGCCACTATAAAACATCTGTAATAAAGTCCAAAAAGGTGAGAAAGTAATCAAAACACCACAAACATCTCATCCAAGCAAATAAAAAAAAATACTTCATACATTTAAATATTTATTGGACCCCTTATAATACATCATACACCAATACATTCCAAGTGAAACAGTATCACTGGTCCTATTCTATTTTTTTTTTATTAGACATGGAAATGACTTTCATCCCTAGGGAACTTGTAAATTATAGGAATAATTCCTCTTATATGCTATTTGAATACGGGGATTATTTTAATCATTTCTACATGTAATAAAAAGAATAGAAAAATAGCACCACATACTTTGTTCCATCTGGAATATAGTGGTGGATCATATATAAGGGATCCAACAAATAATTTGTTATATAATAATTGCATGACATTTTTGTTGGATTTGCTTGGGTGATGCTTTTGTGTGGTATTGCTTTTATAAACTAGGCAACTTTAGGGGCTTTTCACATCAGCATCCCTTTATGAAACCAAGCCCTGTATATCTAATAGCTTCCTGTACTCTCATAATGAAGCACACTGGTTTAATTTTGAACCATTTATTACCTATTTTACTCTTGGTGGGTATTTGATCCAATGTGTGTACTCATAGCACAGAATTCTGCATAGGTGAAGTGCAGGACAGTAAAACAATGTTATTGTATGCTGGGAGGAAGAGTGTCAAAATGTGAGCTGCTGCTTACATACAGGGACGAGCAGCCATTAGACAAACGAGAAAGCTGCCTGAAGTGCTGGTCGTTTGGGAGTGCCAGCTGCTGCCCCTCTCCAGGGTCAGCAATGGCAAAGGAGCTGCAACACAACACTTACCAAAGGCTCTGGGGCACTGTGTCTTGGCTCCAGATTGCTATTATGGGCCACTTCCACCCCTTTTTGTTGCTTTCCCTTCTCCTGTTCTCTGACCACTCCCTCCCAGATGAGACCTCCAGCCCTCCATACTTCTCTTTTTCCCTCCCTCCCAAGTCCCCAGGTTTTTTTTCACCTCAAGCATACTTGCCCCTGTCCTCGCCACATATGTTCTTTTTCCTTACTCCTGCACAGCTTGCTTCCTTTCCATCCTCGAAGGCACACAGCACCAGCTTTTGCTCTAACTATACTATTTTCACTTCCCATATAAGCAGTCACCTTCGAAGAGGAGGAGGGCGGCAACTGAATGTGAAACCATGTCTTCCTCCTTTGCTGTCTGAAATCAGATTGCTGATTTGAAATGCTTGGCAATACGGTGTTCTGTGCGGATCAAATCAGCAGTCTGATTTCAGACAGCAGAGGAGGAAGACATGGTTTCACATGCAGTTGCCCTCCTCCTCCTCTTAGCATGTGAGTGGGTCTATGGGATGGTGAAAATGGTATATTTTGTGCCAGGGAGAGAGGAAAAGCTAGTGGTGTGTGCCTTGGAGGATGAAGAGGAAGCAAGCTATACAGGAGTAGAAAAGTAAACACATGAGGAGAGAGCAGGAGAGCATGCGCTTCAGTGAAAAAAAACCTGGGGGATTTGTTGGGAAGGAGGATAAGAGAGAACTGGGGATGGCATGGAGGGCTGGGGGTCTCATCTGAGGAGTGGTGAGAGAGAAGAGGAGCAGAAGGTGGGAAAGCAACATGAGAGGGAGATGGATGAAAGAGAATGTAGGGGCAGAGAGAAAGCCAGAGGCTGAACCTATGAGAGAGACAGGAGATCAAATGTAGGAAAAGGGTACAAGCCAAGATGGGCACCGTGGGATCTGGAGAATTAGATTGCTGGGGAGGGTCAAATTGGAGGAGGAAATAAGTGATGGGGCGTCAAGTCTTGGGTAGGGACAAGACAAGCCAAGCCTGGTGATGGGGGAATTCTGTGCAAAAAGGTTAAAAATAGAGTATTCATATTTTTGCTAATTTTTAAAATACTGTGCAAAAAAATTTCAAAATTGTGTAGAATTTTCAATTTTGTATTTAATGTTCCTGGAGTACTGTAACTAATATTGTATATTTACTCCGTCTTCAATATAGTGTATACAAATAGATGAAACAAATCCAAAAAATCCATACTGGAAGGAATAAAAATGGAAATAACTATAACCTCCTGTCCAGCTCTCTTGCTCAGCTGATTTTAATTTTCATCAATAGGAACTTCATTCTTTGTAAATATTAAGGCTTTTCATAATTTTCCACTTTAAAGCATATTGCAGAATATCTGTTGGGAAAGGTATGCCTCTGTAGATGATACCAAAATCTGCAACAGGGTAGACACCCTGGAGGGTGTGAACATGAGGAAGGATCAGAGCAAAGCAGAAAAAATTCTCAACCATTCTTAAAGTTAAATATGAGAGATCACAGAGTGGAAGACAGGCATCTATATTTGGAAAAAGAGAAGCTAGTAATCAGGAAAGCAAAGATATAAAAAGAAGAAATAGCCAATGCAATAAAATGAGGAGATAAGAGATTTTTCAGATATGTTAGTGAGAGGAGAAAGGACAAAAGTGGTAATGACAGACTCAAGGGTGAAGGGGGGGAATATGTAGAAGGTGATGAGGATAAAGCAGAATTGCTTAATAAATATTTCTGTTCTGTGTTCACAGATGAAGGGCCAGAAGGACCTCAGAAAGCACCCACAAATAGGAACAAAAGTGACAGGAAGCTTGAACGATTTTCAGAAGACTGTGTTCAAGAGAAACTACTAATCTAAAAGTAGATAAAATGGTGGGAGCAGATGGGATACATCCGAGAATACTGAAAGAACTTGGGGATGTTCTAGCAGCTCCACTGACTGACCTTTTCAATGCTTCTTTGGCGTCAGGAATGGTCCCAGAGGACTGGGGAAAGGCACATGTGGCTCCTTTATACAAAAGCAGAAAGATGAGGTTGAAAACTATAGGATGGTTGGTCTAACCTCTGTGGTGAATAAATTATTGGAATAGTGAGGTTTCTGGAGTTCAATGGATTGCAGAATCAGAGGCAGCATGGGTTTACCAGAGGTAGGCCTTGTCAGACAAATCTGATTTTGGCTGGGTGACCAGGGAGTTGGACCAAGGGAGAGCCCTAGATGAGGTGTACTTAGATTTCAGTAAAGCCTTTGACACTATTCCGCACAGGTGACTTATAAACAAACTGAGCACCCTAGGGATGGACCCTAAAGTGACTTGACTGGGTTAGAAACTGGTTGAATGGGAGGCAACAAAGGGTACAGGTGAATGGTACTCACTCTGAGGAGGTGGTGGTTACCAGTAGTGTGCCATAGGGATCTATCTTTGGTCCAATTCATTTTAGCATATTTGTTTGTGATATTGTGGAAGGGCTGACGGGTAACGTTTTCCTGTTTACAGATGATACCGAAATCTGCAATAGAGTAGACACCCAAGAAGCAGTAGATAACATGAACTGGGCTAAGTTTGAAGAATGGTCTAGAATTTGACAGCTGAGATTTATTGCTTAAAAAATGCAGGGTTATGCATTTGGGCTGCAAAAATCCAAGGGCGTGGTCCCACAACAGAAGAGTGGCACCTGGGCATGATTGTGTCTGACAATCTTAAAGTAGCTAAACATGTAGAAAAGGTGACAGCGAAAGCCAGAAGGATGCTTGGGTGTCTAAGGAAAGGAATGGTCAGCAGAAAAAAAAAAAGAGGCGATAGTGCCTCTGTATAAGTCTCTGTTGCGACCTCATTTAGGGTACTGTGTGCAATTCTGGAGGCCACACCTTCAAAAAGATAAACAGGTTGGAGTTGGTGCAGAGGGTGGCTACTAAAATGGTTAGTGGTCTTCATTTTAAAGCATACAAGGACCAAGATCTTAAAATATACTTTAGAAGAAAAGCATGATGGAGATATGATAGAGATGTTTAAATATCTCCGTGGCATAAATGCACAGGAGTGTCATCTCTTTCAATTAAAAGCAAGCTCTATGAGGGGACATAGGATGAAGGTGAAAGGGGATAGAATCTGGAGCAATATGCAGAAATATTTATGGAAAGCGTAGTAGATGCGTGGAGTAGTCTCCCAGTGGAAGTGGTAGAGACGAGGAAAGTATTTGAATTCAAAAAAGCATGGGACAAACAGAGGATCTGTAAAGGCAAAAAGGGGACTATTGTAGTTGATATGGAAGGACAGACTAGATAGAAACATAGAAATATGATGGCTGAAAAAGACCACATAGCCTAAGTTTGAATGCTAAAAAATGCAAGGTCGTGCACTGGGCTGCCAGAACCCAAGGGAGTAGTAAAGTATAGGGGGTGAACTACTTCAGTGCACAAAAGAGTGGGACCTGGGAGTGACTATCAAATAATCTTAAAGTGGCCAAACAGGCAGAAAAAGTGACGGCAAAAGCCAGAAGGATACTTAAGTGCATAAGGACAGGAATGGTCAAGGAGAAAAGATGTTCTAGTGCCTTTGTATAAGTTTCTAGTGAGACCTCATTTGGAGTACTATGTACAATTCAGGAAACCACACATTTAAAAGGATTGAAACAGGATAAAGTCAGTGCAGAGGAGCTAATGGTCCTTGGTCTTTGTCAAAAGGCATATGGGGATAGACTTTAAAGATCTCAATATGTATACTTCAGCGGAAAGGCTGGAGAGGAGTGAAGGAGTGACCTAATGGTTAGGGCAGCAGCCTAGAGCCAGGGTTCAAAGACTAGGAGACAAACCCAACTGGCACTCCTTTTGGCCTTGGGCAAGCCACTTGAGCCTCCATTGCCTCAGGTATAAACTTAGATTGTGAGCTCTTGGGGACAGGGAAATGTACACAGTCCCTGATGTAACTTGCCTTGATCTTCTCCTGGAAAGGCATGAGCTAAATACTATCACTAACTAAATGAATAAATATGAGAGACACGTTTAAATACCTCCATGGTGCAAATAGACAGGAGATGACCTTCCTGTTGAAAGGAAGCTCTGGAACGAGAAGTCATAGGAAGAAGGTGAAAGGGGATAGATTCAGGAGTACTCTGAGGAAATCTCTTTACAGAAAGGGTGGTGGATGTGTGGAATAGCTTCCCTGTGGAGGAGGTGGAGATGAAAACTGTATCTGAATAAAAAAAAAGCATGGGACAAATACAGAAGATCTCTGAGGGAGTGGAAAGGATTGTAGAACTTAATAGTTCTCATGGATGGGCAAAATAGATAGGTCATATGGTCTTTGCCATTGCTTTCTATGTTTAAATGGATAAGTGAATAAAGAGGTGAAGTTCAAGAAGTGAAGTCCCCTGAGGCAGACATTCAAAACATGGACCCAAGTTAAGATAGGTATCTTACTCCACTTGAATTATAAAATAGTATTGCACATTAGATTTTAGTTGCGAAAGAAAACACACAAAAATTGTGAATACAGAACTGTGTTAGCAAGGACCAGTGAATAAAGCACAGTTACTTACCTGTAACAGGTGATCTCCGGAACAGCAGGAATTAGTCTTCACACGTGGGAGACGTCGCCGACGGAGCCCGCACGGGAATGCTCCCCAGCATCCAATCAGAAGGCCTTTGGGAGCATACCCTACGCCTGCGCAGTGGCTACCCACCCTTCCTACTGCCTCTCCCCAGTTGAGTTTCATAGCTGAGCCAGAAGGAGAGGAGAGGAAGGAATAGAGACAAAAAAAGAGATACAACTCCTAGGGGAGGTGGGCGGGTTGTGAAGACTAATTCCTGCTGTTCCGGAGATCACCTGTTACAGGTAAGTAACTGTGCTATCTCCAGGAACAAGCAGGAATGAGTCTTCACACGTGGGGACTCCCTAGCTTAGGATGCCCGGGGAGGTCCCATAAGCGCAGCCCGGGACGGGATGGCCTTTGCCCAGCCTAAATCCCCGGCATCCCCTGAGGGATAGAGGGCAGGAGTTGAATAGAGGAACAGCGAATCTACAGACTACAGAGGGAGTCTTTAGAGTGCAGAACAGGTAACATCAAGATACAACAAAAAAAAACCCAGGCTACGGGAAGAGTAGCCAGAGGGATGCACAAATAGTACCAGTAAGCATTTAATGAGTAAATGCCCTAGTACCATGTAGAGCTTACCGGCCACTAAGTTTTAATGAAGTAATGGTGTGGAACCCCGTAGGGCTTACCTACCGGGTTGCCAGAAGCAGACCTGTGGTGAAGGCACCGTAGACGCAGTAGCGAAGTCGTCCAGGAAACTTCGCCGCAGCGAGGAGGAAGCTCCAAATCCGGAAGGCTAGGAGATCCAGGCGTCAGCTGGGTCAGGAGAAAGACGGCAGGTCTTCCAGGAGGCTTAGTGCAAGCTGAGCACTCCCTTAGGAGTAGAGCCCAGAACTCAGAGGACTAACAGTAGAAGACTGGCCGAACCAGAGAGCCCATTCCGGAGAAGAGTAGGGGTGCATCCCGGAGCAGAAGGAGTACACAGGCTACCCTAGCGAGAGATAGGGAGACAAGGGTCCGAACCCACGGGAGGAGGACCTAACTGAAAAGGAGCTGTAGACTCCACAGCGGTAGAGTACCACCAGTCCGCGGCCCGATCGAGGAATAGGCAGGCGGACTGGCCGGACCCCGGGGGGGGAGGGCGTGAGTACCGGCCATAGGGAAAAAGGCGGTATAGCACAGATACTGCGGGCATCCCCCTAATATGCGCCTATCGCGCAGGAGATATCTAGTATATCTAAGCCGGTGGGCATGAGCGCGCCCACTCCGGTACTAATGTAGGTATGTCGAGGGGCCTACCTCCCTGCGCATCACCCTGGTAAGGCGGATCTGCCATCGATCCACAGAGCGTCCACCTGGAAGGTGGCAGCAAGATCCGTCAGTAGAGGGATCTATTCCAGAGGACAAGGGCAGATCGGCGAACCAACAGCGCGGTAGCGTGGGGGACAGGGGATAGCATCAGTCTGGTAGAACGCCACAGGGGTTGGAGGCCCTATATGTGTCCCCAGGACCTGCACGCAGAAACTCGCCCCCCCCCCCCCGCACAGACGGGGGACAGGAAGGTAATTTCGGTACGGAAGCAATCAGCAGGGGGATACCGGCTGAGAAGGGTTCGGAGACGTACCGAAGGGTAATAAGTTGGCCGTTGGCCATAGCTATCACGGAATAGAGGTGGTCTCCCTACCAACGGAAGGAGAATACCCGAACCCCTAGATAAGCCTCCGAACCATTTGCAACGAAACGAGCCCCCGAGCAGAGCTCAATTTTTAAACGTCCGATAAGAGGGTTAAGTGCAGGCAGCCGCCTGCCTGAGCCTAAAAATGCTTAGAAGGAGAGTCCTGGCGCAGGCCCGGGGGCATCAACCCGGGGTGAGAGGCCCCTTGCCTGGGCGCGCCTGGAGGGTGGGCAGAGGTCTGATATTTCCTCTTCCTAGAGAGGCGTTTACCGCCGCCGTGGGGCCGGGCCCTAGGCTGGCTGCTAACCCTGGGAAGGTTAGCGAAGCACTGTGCGACCTGATGCAAGGCTTCGCTGTTGAAGAGGATCTCCGTCGCAGGGAGAATTACCCAGGTTGTGCTGTGCCCGTCTACACAACTCGGACGCCCGCAGCCATGCTGTACGGCGTGCTCTAATGGCAACAGCCGAGGCTCTGCTGACCGAATGGAAGGAGTCCAGCGAAGCACGAGAAAGGAACCCGGAGATATTCCTGCAGTGATAAAGGAGCAGGGAATATTCAAAGGCCTTGGTCGCAGATACAAAGAGGGATAACCGAGACAACCTCTCGGTGACCTCCCGGAGCGACAGGCTCATATAAAATATATATGAGATAATTCTGGCCGTCAGCATAGACGTCTGGAAAGCTTGACGTCCTAGAGTATCTAGCGTCTTTGAGGCGCGGCCTGGGGGGCGAGAAGCATGCTTCTCCTTGCTTCCGGCCTTCCTCAGCGCCGATTCCACCACAATGGACCGATGTGGAAGCTGGTGCTGCCGAAAACCCGGGGACGGAGGCACCCGGTAAAGAGCCTGCATCGCAGTCAATGGTGCCGGAACCCTCAAAGGCGACCGCCAAGCCCCCAGTAGGAGATCCTGCAGGGAGGGATGCAGAGGAAGCATCACGGCTGCCTGTTCCTCAGGGCCCGGGTTCGGGCCCGGGGTATGGATGGCCAGCAAGTCCGCCATGTCAAGGAGGAAATCCTGAAAAGGTGGCTCTGCCGGAGGAGTTATGGCGGGGGAGGCTGCCAGGGCACACAGAGGCCGCTCGGGCCGATGCCCGCTAGGCATAGGAGGGGACCAACCGCCCCGGATCGGGGCAGTCCCCATGGCGTCGTCAGCTCCTGGGATTGATTCCAAACTAGGCATCGAAGGGGTCGATGGCACCAACAGCGCCGCAGGAATCGGCCTCGGCCCCGAACCCGGGGGTGGCGCTGCTCCCTGCGATCAAAGCGGTTCCGCGGCCGCCGGAGGGCAGGGGCCAGTGGTCTCCGCTCTGCGTCGCAGGAGGGGACAGGGACCGATCCCGAGACGTGTAGTGTCCAAGCTTTCAAGGCTGGATACCGACTCCAGGCTGGGCATCGAACCGAGCGAGGAGATCGACTCCCTTCCAGAAGGCCCCGGCGGGGGCGACCGCACCGGTGGTGGAAAACCCAGAGCGCGGATCGGAACCGTGCCGATCGGTGCCGCGAGCATCACGGGTCCCCGAGGGCGGAGCTCGGTGGAGAGGGGGGTCATCCGACGCCGGCGCCGATGTCGATCGGTGGGCACTGCCCGAAGCCGGGCTCCCTCTCGCACCCGTTCGACCCGGAGAGAAACCCTCCCGGGGCATACGGCCCGTCCCCGAGGGAATAAGCAGGAATAAGTCTTCACATATGGGTATCGTCGGTACCGACGGAGCCTGCACGAGAACACTCCTCAGCATCCAGTAAGAAAGCTTTTGGGAGCATCCCACAGCGCCTGCGCGCTGCCTTCCCGCCTTTCCCAACCGCCTCTCTCCAGTTCGAGTTTTAAAGCTGAGACAAAGAGAGAGAGGAAAGATAGATAGAGAGATACAACTCCTAGGGGAGGTGGGTGGGTGGGTTGTGAAGACTTATTCCTGCTGTTCCCAGAGATCACCTGTTACAGGTAAGTAACTGTGCTATCTCCAGGAACAAGCAGGAATGAGTCTTCACATATGGGGACTCCCCAGCTGGAGATGCCAGGGAGATCCTCAAGGTTGTGAGTCCCTGAGAAGGGCTCTACCTTCCCCTATGGATCTTGGGCATCCAACCAGGGATGGGGGGTAGGGAGTTGATTAGGTATGGAACAGGTGTTTGAGAACAGCCTGACCAAACAAGGCATCCCGGCGGGAGTCCTTGTCCAAGCAGTAATGGGCTGTGAAGGTATGAACCGAGGCCCAGGTGGCCGCTCGACAGATTTGGTCGATGGACACAGAGTTTAGATGAGCCATAGAGGCTGCCATGGCTCTCACATTGTGAGCTGTGACATGGCCCTACAGAGAAAGGTTCTTACTCTGGTAGGCGAAAGAAATACACTGAGCAATCCAATTTGACAGTGTTCTCTTAGAGACTGGAAGTCCTAAATGAGAGGGATCAAAAGCAACAAAGAGTTGAGAGGACTTTCTATGTTGCTGTGTCCTTTGTAAGTAAAAAGCGAGCGCTCTTACAATCCAGGGTATGGAGATTCCTCTCTGCACTTGATGCATGAGGTCCTGGAAAAAAGACAGGTAAATACACCTCCTGGTTCAGAAGGAAAGGTGAGACCACTTTAGGCATAAAGTGTGGATTGGTCCTGAGGACTACCTTGTCATGATGGAACCATGTATAAGGAGGATTAGCCACCAAGGCTTGCAGCTCACTGATGCGGCGAGCTGAGGTGACTGCAATGAGAAAAATAACCTTCCAGGAAAGGAATTTCAAGGAGGTAGTGGCTAAGGGTTCAAAGGGTGGCTTCATAAGCTGACCAAGAACTAGATTCAAATCCCATGCCACTGGAGGTGGTCTAATGGGAGGTTTAGTTAAAAGAAGGCCACTCATGAATCTTGCAATAAGAGGATGAGAGAAAATAGGCTGTCCATTGAGAGGCTTGAGGGATGCTGAAATAGCACTCAAATGGACTCTTACTGAATTCGTTTTAAGGCCTGCATGGGATAAATGCAGCAAATACTCTAGTAAAGAATTCAGAGGTATTGCAAGGGGGTTAAGACCCTTCTTTGCACACCAAATGGTAAACCTTTTCCATTTGAAAGCATAGGAACGTCTAGTGGAAGGCTTTCTGGAAGCATGAAGGATATCCTTCACCTGCTGAAAAATATGCAAATCTTGAAGGTCTAGGCCTTCAGCAACCAGGCCCTGAGATGGAGAGACTGGGGATTTGGATGCCTTAACGTTCCCTCCTCCTGGGACAGGAGGTCTAGAGCAGATCCCAAGTCCAGGGAAGGAGCTTGAGAGAGATGCAGAAGTAGAGGGTACCACACTTGGCGTGGCCAACGTGGTGCTATGAGGATCATAGACCCTCGATCTCTCTGAAGCTTGAAGAGAGTTTTGGGAATTAGGGGAATGGGTGGAAAGGCGTAAAGGAAGGCTTGACCCCAGTGAAGGAGGAAGGCATCCTTGGCCTGAACTCCCTGACAAGGAATTCTGGAACAGAACCGGGGAAGTTTGGCATTCCACGGACTTGCAAAGAGGTCTATGTCCGGGGTTCCCCAAATCTGAAAGATTCTGGCTATCTGGTCCATATGGAGGGACCACTCGTGTGGAAGCAGAACTCGACTGAGTTTGTCTGCCCAAGAGTTTTGAATGCCTGGAAGATATATTGCCAGAAGATGAATTTGATGCTCTCTGGCGAAGGCCCACAATCTCAAAGCTTCGTTGCAAAGCGACAGAGAGCCAGTCCCGCCCTGCTTGTTCACGTAGAACATGGCTACTTGGTTGTCCGTGTGGATGAGGACTGTCTTGCAGCTGAGCAGGGTGTGGAAGACAGGGCTAGAAAAATTGCTCTGAGCTCCAAGAGGTTGATATGTAGAGAAGTCTCCTGTGGAGACCAGATGCCCTGGGTGGAGAGATCTTGTAGATGAGCTCCCCAACCCCTTGGAGAGGCATCTGTTGTAAGGGTTGCTTGGGGTAACAACTATTGAAAAGGGGACCCCAGCAACAGGTTTTGAGTGGACTTCCACTACTGGAGAGACCAAAAAAGGCGACTGGAGGTTGCTATTTTGTCTGATAGGCACCCTGATGCCTGGGTCCATTGGGTGGATAAAGTCCATTGAGCTGCCCTCATGTGAAGGCGAGCGTAAGGAACCATATGCACGGTGGATGCCATGTGGCCTAACAGTTGTAACATCTCTCAAGCAGTTAAATGGGACTAACTGAATCTGGGAGGCTAACTGCACCAAGCGTAGGCAACGGGCCTGGGGAAGATAGGCTCTTGCAGTTGTGGTATCCAGCAAGGCCCCTATGAACTCTAGTGACTGAGTAGGAGTGAGATGGGATTTTGGGATGTTTATTACAAGTCCCAGATACTGAAGAACACGCCTTGTGCAGGCTAGGGAAGTCTGGGCCTCTGACTGGGATGGAGCTCGGATGAGCCAGTCGTCCAGATATGGGAATACGAATATTCCTAGAGTGCGTAGAAATGCAGCTACTACTGCCATGCATTTTGTGAACACTCTTGGTGCAGAGGCCAGACCGAAAGGAAGCACTCTGTATTTGTAGTGCTTTCCTTGATAAAGGAACCGAAGGAACCTTCTGTGTGTTGGATGGATGAGGACATGGGTGTACGCATCCTTGAGATCTAGAGAACAAAACCAATCCTGACTCTGAAGGTATGGAAGGAGAGCACCGGGAGAAATCATCTTGAATTTCTCCTTGCATAGAAACTTGTTCAATTCTCTGAGATCTAAAATGGGTCTGTAGCCCCCTGCTTTCTTTGGGATAAGAAAATAAGGGGAGTAGAACCTTGAGCCCTGTTGAAGAAGGGGTACTTCTTCTATTGCTTTTTGGGCAAGAAGGGTAGCAATCTCCTGACCCAGAAGGTCGAGGAGAGATGTTGGAGAATTGAACTGTCTCACCATGGTGTGAGGAGGAAGGTTTAAGAAATGAAGTTTGTACCCCTCCCTTATGATGGAGAGGGTCCATTGCTCTACTGTGAATTGTTCCCATCTGGGAGCAAAGTGAGCTAACCTTCCTGGAATAGGCTCTGGTTCTTCTAGAACCAGAAAGGCTAAGTTCTCTAGTTGTAAGTCAAAGGCCCTGAGGAGGCTGAGGCTGTTGGGTCGTAGCAGTACTTGCAGCCTTAGGCTTGGCCTGTTTAGGTTGTTGCTGACGATCTGCAGCAAAACGACCTGCAGAAGATGTCTGCTGACCATAAACAGGATAATATCTCCCTTTTTTGGGATAAAAAGCCTTTTTGAACAACCTTTTTTTAACAGGAGTGGAAATAGACTTTGAAAGTCTATCTAAAGCAGAATTTTCAGCATCCATCTGAGTGGCCTTTGCTTGCCAATCCTTTCCAATCTAAGGTTCTGCATTCTCTTCCTGGAGGATTAGATGAGTGCCTTTTTGCACTCTAATTTCTTCATGGCAGACTCCACCACAATAGAGTGGTGAGGAAGTTGAGTCTTATGAAAGCCAGGACAGGGAGGAACACGGTACATGGTGTCCAACCTACGAGAATGAGGGGAGGTGGTGAGAGGAGTCTCCCATATGCCCAACATGTGATCATAAAGGATCTCATGAATTGGTAAAGTAGCTGCCTCCTTAGGAGCCTTAGGATATTGTAAAATATCCAATTGTTTGGCTCTAGGCTCTGACTCAGGGGCCACAGAGATGGAGAGGCCCCTGGCCACTTACCTAATGAAGTCTTGGAAAGACAAGTCTTCTGGAGGAGACATTCTCCTTTTTGGAGAAGGCGGCTCCTGAGGAAGGAGTACCGATGCTTCGACAGAAGCCTCTGATTCATCAGAGTCCTCGGAGGAATCGAAGTATCGCCTGTCTGGATGCTCCTGCAGAGCCCGATACGCATACCGAGTGGTATCGACATCGGGAGTGATCGGTACCGGTTCGGTACCGATGGGCATCCTAGGACAGGGTACCGCTGCAGTCGACACCGAAGCCGATGCAATCGATCCCAGTACCAATATCGGTGCCGGAACCGGTACCGACAACGGAGTTTGTTGTGGTACCGGAGGCGTCGCAGCCTGTATGAATGCCCTAATGGCACGCTGCAAGGTCAGAATATTCTGATCCATCGACGCCACCAATGTCTGGATGTCGATACCAGTGGAAACCACCGGTATCCCAGAACATGGCAACAGGTGATCGGTCGAGGCCACGCCATCGATGTCAACCTGTGACCCCATAGATGAAGCTTTGGAAGCCGGGGCTTCCCGCCGGGGTAATCTTACCGGTGTAGAATCCTCGCGGGCAAGCCCGGAGGCATCTCGATGCTTAGAGGGAGATCTACCCTTCGAGGACCGGCTGGACTTATGTTTGGTTACCTGAGATCCATGAGAGGAAGAAGCAGCCCTGGAAGACGTCGATGCCACCGAAGCTGCATCAGAGGGAAACAGGGTACTGAGCTTAGCCGCTCGGTTCTGTCGACCTCTTTTAGACATCATGAAACAGGACGCACAATCCGTGATGGAATGGTCAGGACCTAAACATTTTAGACACCAGTCATGGGTGTCGGTGACAGAAATAGTACCGCTGCACTTCGTGCACTTTTTAAACCCGGAGGCGGGCTTTTCCATGAGGAAAAATATTTCCTAGGCCTAAGGCCGAAGAAAAAAATTGCACAGAAGTGGGAAACGGTAGGTTTTTTTTTTTTTTTTTTTTTTAAGAAGAAAGAAAGAAAAGACCGGCGATACCGGTCCGACGTCGAAGAAGGCAGACGCGAGACCCAAGAACTAGAAAAAAATAAAGAAATTCTTCAGCGGTGACAGGAACACGACCTGCTGGCTCCGCGGAAAAGAAGAACTGGAGAGAGGCGGTTGGGAAAGGCGGGAAGGCAGCGCGCAGGCGCTGTGGGATGCTCCCAAAAGTTTTCTTACTGGACGCTGGGGAGCGTTCCCGCGCAGGCTCCGTCGGTACCGACGATACCCATATGTGAAGACTCATTCCTGCTTGTTCCTGGAGATAATATGGAACAAAATGTGGCTGTGATATTGAATGCCAACAGATTATAAAGTTCCTTAATATTTAAATAGAATTAAGATTACTTTAATAAAAATTTAGATCATGAACTGATTAAAAGGAACGGATGGTTATATTTAGTTGCATTTAAAAAGATTCATGCTGCCTGCAAGCATTTTGCTATATTAAGCACTAGTTACACCTTAAGGGCTACATGATCATGCATGAGCATAATTTTACACATAATTAATGAGCATGCATATAATCGCATAATTCTGCATAATTTGAAGCAGCCTAACAGAAAAAGGTAATCCAATGGTTTGGCACCATGTGGAAAGGGCTGACAAGCATGGTGGGAAAAGGCAAGATGTGATTGGAAATCATCCAGAAATTAGTCTGTTGCATGCTCCCACTTGTCAGCAGAGGGAGGGATCAGGCAACCGAATCATACTGCTATGCAGCATTAGCAAAGACTGAATCAGAGTTATGACGAAGCGGCACCGGGCCTGCCCATGCTCCTACTGACCGCCAACTTAGAAGATTTGCGTGGGAGAGTTGCTACACCCACCTGGCTTTATGGAGATCCACGGGCTGGACAGCAGAATATGCCAGATGGAAGAAAAGGACATGATCACAGGGAAAGGGAAATATAAAAATCTTAAAATGCTTTGAGTTGAGGGGCCTGTGCTGGAGGAGAAAGCGTATTTACTCACCTGTAACAGGTGTTCTCCGGGGACAGCAGGAATCAGTCCAGCAGGGAGATGTCAGCACAGACTGAGCTCTCGCGGAAGCATCCTCCTAGCTTTCAAAGAAAGCCTATGGAAGATGCCACGACACAAGCATGATCCCCTTCCCACCCAAGGGTGCCATCCTGCTCAGTAAGATGACAGTTTAAAGACAGCAAAAATAAGAGATGGAAAAGGAGCAACTCCAAGGGAAGGATGGAGGGTTGTGATGACTGATTCCTGCTGTTCCCGGAGAACACCTTTTACAGGTGAGTAACTATGCTTTCTCCTAGAACAAGCAGGAAGTCAGTCCTCAATATGGGACCCCCCAGCTACAGGCTACCGAAAGCCAATAGCAAAAATAGGGGCTCCCTCACGGGGAGCCGCAAGCAGCAGCAATTTAGTCCGTGTACACAGACCACAGTAGGACCCCTGTGTCTGATGAACCAGCATGCTGGTAGCTGGAACACAGAAGAGTCGGAGAGTAGGAGTTGCCTAAACCCCGAAAATGTTACAGAGCACAGCCTGGCTGAAGGCACTGTCCTGTCGGGACTCTTTCCAGGCAGTAATGGGCTGCAAAGGTATGGACTGAAGACCAAGTGGCGGCCCGGCAGATGTCCACCATCGGGACGGAATGCAAGTTTGCAATCAAAGCCGCCATGGCCCTAACATGGTGCGCCGTGATGCGGCCTTCCAGCGGGAGTCTCGCCTGCTCATAAGAGAGGGTGATATAGTCCGCCACCTATGTGGACAGTGTACGCTTGGTCACCACCTCCCTCAGCCTACTGGGGTCGTAGGAGATGAAAAGCCGAGAGGCTTTGCGGTGGCCTTGAGTGTACTGGATGTAGAAGGACAAAGCCCTCTTACAGTTCAAGGTTTGGAGGACTGTCTCCACCCGACTGGAGTGAGGTCCTGGTTGAGATGGAAGAGTGATACCACGTTCAGCAGGAATTTGGGGTGTGTGTGAAGCACCACTCTGTTCTTGTAGAACCTGGTATAGGGCACCTCCGCCACCAGGGACTGAAGCTTGCTAACCCTGCGAGCAGAGGTGAGCGCAACCAGTATAGTCACCTTCCAAGAAAGGTAGCATAGGTGGCAGGAAGCCAGAGATTCAAAGGATGGGCGAATGAAACATAGAAATATGACGACAGAAAAAGACCACATGGCCTATCTAGTCTGTCCTTCCATATCAACAACTGCAACAGTCCCCTTTTTACCTTTAGAAATCCTCTGTGTTTGTCCCATGCTTTTGTGAATTCAGTTACTGTCCTCATCTCTACCACCTCCACTGGGAGACTATTCCATGGATCCACTACTCTTTCCGTAAAGAAATATTTCCGCATATCATTGCAGAATCTATCTCCCTTCACCCTCATCCTATGTCCACTCGTAGCAGAACTTGCTTTCAATTGAAAGAGGTTCTCTCCCTGAACATTTATGCCACAGAGGTATTTAAACATCTCAATCATATCATCTCTATCCCGCCTTTCCTCTAAGGTGTACATATTAAGATCCTTCAGTATGTCCTCATATGCTTTATAATGCTGACCACTAATCATTTTAGTAGCCACCCTCCGCACCGACTCCATCCTGTTCACATCCTTTTGAAGGTGTGGTCTCCAGAATTGCACACTATACTCCAAATGAGGTCGCACCAAAGACTTATACAGAGGCATTATCACCACCTTTTTTCTGCTAGCCATTCCTCTCCGTATGCACCCAAGCATCCTTCTAGCTTTTGCCATAACCTTTTCTACCTGTTTAGCTACTTTAAGATCCACGCCTAGGTCCTGCTCTTCTTTAGTGGACAAAAGTACTTCACCCCCTACTACTCCCTTTGATTGCTGCAGCCCAAATGCATGACCTTACATTTTTTAACATTAAATCCCAGCTGCCAAATTCTAGACCATTCTTCAAGCTTAGCTAGATCCCTCCTCATGTTATCTACCCCTTCCTGGGTGTCTACTCTATTGCAGATTTTGGCATCATCCGCAAAGAGGCAAACCTTACCCGACAGCCCTTCTGCTATATCACTAACAAAGATGTTAAAAAGAATCAGACCAAGGACAGATCCTTGGGGCACACCACTGGTAACATCCTTCTCCTCAGAGTGAGCTCCATTTACTTGTACTCTTTGTCGCCTCCCACCCAACCAATTTCTAACCCAAGCAGTAACTTTAGGGCCCATCCCTAGGGTGCTCAGTTTGTTTATAAGTTGACTGTGAGGAAAAGTGTCAAAGGCTTTAATGAAATCTAAATACACCACATCTAGAGCTCTCCCTCAGTCCAACTCCCTGGTCACCCAGTCAAAGAAATCAATCAGATTTGTCTGACAAGACCTGCCTCTGGTGAATCCATGCTGCCTCGGATCCTGTAATCCGCTGGACTCCAGAAACCTCACTATTTTCTCTTTCAGCAGCGTTTCCAATAATTTACTCAATGAGCTGCCCCAACACCACACTGAGGTCCCATTCGGTTGCCGGAGGGCGAACCGGGGGCTTCGATAAGAGTAGGCCCTGAAGGAAATGGGTCATCAACGGTTGGACTGAGAGTGATGGTGGTGCACTGTCAGGGCACTAAGGTGCACTCAGAGGGAGTTAGACTTGAGCCCGGACTGCGAGAGGTAGAGAAGGTACTGTACCACCAGAGCCACCAGGCAGGAGAAAGGCTCAGCCCAATGTTCGGCACACTAAACAGAGAACCTGCACCATTTGAGGGTGTACGTCTTCCTAGTAGAGGCCTTGCGAGAGGACAGCAGAATGTCTTCCACCTCAACCGGAAAGTTGAAAGGGGCCAGTCGTCATCCTTTCAGCAGCCAGGCTGTCAGCGACAGGGACCCCAAAGTTGGGGTGCAGGAGAGAGCCCCCCTCCTGAGCTAGGAGTCCCGGGGCGGTCCCCAAGGGGATGGGGGTCTCCACAATCAACTGCAGAAGCAGCGGGAACCACGGTTGCCTGGGCCACTGAGGGGCTATCAGAATGTGCGAAGCCCTGTCGCGGATGGTCCTGAACAGGGTCTTGGCGATCAGCGATGTAGGACAGAAGGCGTACATGAGGCCTCTCGCCCACGAGACCAGGAATGTATCCTCAGCCACCCTGGAGGGATGGGGATGCCGGGAGCAGAAGCGGGGCAACTGAAAGTTGTCCAGGCTGGCTAACAGGTCTATCACAGGTACCCCCCCCCCCCCCCCAGAGCCAGAAAAGCCAACTGGCTACCCTAGCATCCAGCTGCCACTCATGTGGCTGGAGGACTCTGCTGAGAATGTTGGCCAGCAGGCTGTCCTCACCTGGCAGGTACACTGCCTGCAGGAGGCTACCTTGATGGATTGCTTATGAGCAAAGGACCAGTACCTCCTGGCAAAGGGTACGAAATCCCATGCCCCTGTGTTTGTTCATTTAGAACATCTCCACCTGGTTGTCAGTCTGGACCAGCACCGGCTGGTGACGCAGGTGGTGACAAAAAACCTTCAGGGCTAGGTATATGGCTCAGAGCTCCAGGAGGTTGATCTGCTGGTTGCTCTCGTCTGGTGACCAGTTTCCCTGACTCTCTGCAGTGGGCTCCACATCCGAGCAGGGAGGCATCCATGCTGAGGACCTTTTGAGGGGCTTGGGGCCTGAAAAGGCATGCCCGCCTCGAGATGCTGTGGAGACTTCCCACAGACCAGAGAATCCACCAGTTGGTGGGTCACAAACTCTGTCTCAGAGGCGGCCCGTGGCCTGAGACCACTGGTCCCAGAGACACCACTGCACCACCCTCACGTGGAGGCACGTGTCGGGGGTGACGTGGACAGTGCAGGCCATATGCCGGAGGAGGTGCAGGAGAAGCTGAGCGGGCACCGAGGGGCGGCACTTTATGTCTCGAGCCAGAGACCTGAGACGACTGGCTTGGTCCCTGGGCAAGAGAAAGCC
The DNA here is from genome assembly GCA_033557465.1 of Ichthyophis bannanicus. Classification (NCBI taxonomy): domain Eukaryota; kingdom Metazoa; phylum Chordata; class Amphibia; order Gymnophiona; family Ichthyophiidae; genus Ichthyophis; species Ichthyophis bannanicus. The sequence goes on from CM066047.1 coordinate 126,474,287, forward strand.
TTTGACTAGAGAGTGTCTTGCCCCAGTGAACTCCAGACACTGTCAGGAGGTGGTGAGACTTGGGATAGTGTATGACAAACCCCCAAGTACTGCAGAACCTGGATGGTGCATGCGTTGGCCTGCTGCACCTTAGCCCATGCCTCTCTTTATGAGCCAGTTGTCCAGGTAGGGAAATATGAAGACCCCCTGGAGCCAGAGGAAGGTGGCAACAACTGCCAGGCATTTTGTGAAAACTCTTGGAGCAGAGGCTAGGCCAAAGGGGAGCACCCTGTACTGAAAATGCCTGCTCCCACTACGAACCGCAGGTACTGCCTGTGGTTGGGGTGGATGAGGATGTGGATATAATATCCTTGAGGTCTAAGGAGCATAGCCAGTCTCCCTGCTGGAAGAAGGGCAGCAATGTTCCAAGGGAGAGCATCTTGAACTTCTCCCTCACCAGGAATTTGTTAAGATTGTGCAGGTCGAGGATGGACCTTAGGCCCTCTGTTCCTTTTTGAACAAAGTAGTACCTGGAGTAGAACCCCTTGCCATTGAGATAGTGGGGCACAGGTTGTACTGTTTGCCCTCGAGAAGACCTGCCAACTCCTTCAGAAAGTGGTCCAGGTGGAGGGGGAGACCTGAGGGGCTCTCCCGGGAAATAAGGGGGAGGTGTCTAAGTCAGGAAGAGGAGGTAACCCTCCCTGACTATCCTTAGTGCCCAGGAATCTGTGGTGATGGTCACCCACCTCTGGGTATAGAGGGCCAGATGTCCCCCTGTGAGCTGCTGATCTCCTTGGGGTAGATAGGCTATGCTCAAGGAGTCAAAAACTCCACCCTGGCTGGGCTGGGGCCGGTGCTTGGGGTTTTGGAGCCTTCTGCTTACGAGAGCCATGCCCATGTCATTTGGCCTGCTGACCCTGTTGGGGAGCTGGGGAGGCCTGATATGGTGGGTAGTTTCTGTAAGCAGCTCCTTTCCTCGGGTAGAAGGACTTTTTACTTGAGCCCTTCTGTTGGGGAGGGGCGGCGGTCTTTTTAGAGAGCCTGGTCCTTGTCATGAACTCTGTCTCCAGCTCGGCAACCTTATTGGTCCTGGGTTTGCCAAAAAGGTTCTCTCCTTGGCAGGGGACATCGACCAATTTGTCCTGAACCCACTGCTCGAGGCCAGATGACTGTAGCCAAGCTTGGCGGCGTGCACCAATGCCAGTCGCCACTAGAGCCGCTGACTCGAACCCATCATAGGCTGCTCGAGACATGAATTTGGAGCATTAACGGACAGCTTTGGCCAGGTTCTTGAACTACTACAAGGGCTCCATGGAGAGACCAGCCGAGAACCCAGTGAGTTCCTTTGCCAGGTATCTCAAAAACATGCCCATGTACAGCTGGTAGGCCTGGATGCAGCCGATAAAAAAAAGTGCTACCAAGGCTCAATGCTTATTTAATAGTTTTTTTATACCGCTTTATCATTTCAATCAAAGCGGTTTACATTGTAACTTAAACTTGGTAAACGTACATTAAACAGGGACACTGATAACCCTCCATTGCTCAGAAAAATCCAAGTTAAGTGACTTGCCCAAGGCCACAAGGAGTGCTAGTGGGAATCGAACCCTGGTCTCTTGGTTCCCAAGCCAGTGCTCTAACCACTAGGCTACTCCTCCACTTTCTGCCAAGGGCATCCATGGTGCGAGCCTCCCTGCCAGGGGGCACCGAGAAGTGCGTATTCTGGCTTTTCAGCTGATGCATGGCCAACTCTACCACCATAGAGTTATGTGGCAGCTGTGACTTTTGGAAACCAGGGCTCCGGCGGACTCGGTACACCGAGTCGAGCAGTTTGCACACCACTGGAACCAAAGCCGGTCTCTCCCACATTTAGAGCATCAACTGTTCCAGGATGGGAGGGATGGGCATGGGTGGGAGGGATTTGTTGGGGGATGAGTGAAGAAAGCCCCCAGGTAGGTGAAAGCCCCCAGGTGGGTGATACATTAAATACCTTTATGGAAATGGGTAACAGGGGTAACATATGGAAAGCAGTGTGTATAAATGCCCGTAGCATGGGAAATAAGATCCCTGATGTTGAAGCTTTGGTGGGAGTGGCTGACTTGGATTTAGTGGCAGTTACAGAAACATGGTTCACAGAAAAACATAACTGGGATGTAACTATACCTGGCTATACTTTATTCAGAAAGGACATTGTAGGAAGAAGGGGAGGAGGAGGAGTGGCACTATATGTAAAAACTACTATTAAAGCTTTGGAATTACAGAGCTTAAAAGGGAGAGAGGAGGCACTGTGGATTAAACTAGAAAGAGGGAAAGAGAAATCTATTTGCATTGGTGTGATATACAGACCTCCCTCACATGAGGAAGAGGTGGACAGAGTTAATTGAAGACATACGCAGCATTGCTAGGAAAGGGGAAGTGCTACTGATAGGAGATTTCAATATGCCAGATGTTGATTGGCACATTCCTGCTGCAGTATCATCTAGAAGGAAGGAGATCCTGGATTCTCTACAGGGAGAACCATTCAGGCAATTGGTAACAGACCCCACATGTGAAGGGGCCATACTGGACTTGGTGCTTACCAATGGTGAAAGTGTTTCTGATGTTGTAGTGGGAGATCATTTTGCAACCAGTGATCACCAGATGGTGTGGTTCAGTATTAGGAGTAGGGCTGTTAGAATTCTATTCAAAGGTGAGGATCTTAGACTTTAGGAAGACTAACTTTGCCAAGATGGGCCAATACCTCAGGGAGTCATTAATGGGATGGGAACAGCTGGGGGATGTACAAAAACAGTGGGAAAAACTGAAAGAGGATATTTTAAGGGCAACCAACCTTTTTGTTAAAATGGTAAATAAAGGTAAAAGGAAAAGGAGACTGCTATGGCTTTCGAAAGAAGTAGCTGAAAAAGTGAAGAAAAAGAGGGAGGCCTTCATGAAATACAAGAGATCACAGAGAGAGGAAGACAGGCATCTATATTTGGAAAAACTTAGAGAAGCTAGCAAAGTATTCAGGAAGGCAAAGATTCAAAAGGAGGAGGAAATAGCCAAAGCAATAAAATGGGGGGATAAGACTTTTCAGATATGTTAGTGAGAAGAGGAAGGGCAAAAGTGATATTGTCAGACTCAAGGGTTGAAGGGGAGGAATATGTAGAAGCTGATGAGGATAAAGTGGATTTGCTTAACAAATATTTCTGTTCTGTGTTCGCAGATGAAGAACCAAGAGCAGGACCTCAGAAAACACCCACAAACAGGAACAGAAGCGAGGGACATCTTGAACAATTTTCAGAAGACTGTGTTCATGAGAAACTAGCTAAACTTAAAGTAGACAAAGCGATGGGACCGGATGGGATACACCCTAGAATAATGAGGGAACTTGGGGACGTTCTAGCAGCTCCACTGACTGACCTTTTCAATGCCTCATTGGAGTCAGGCGTGGTGCCAAAGGACTGCAGAGAGGCTCATGTGGTGCCTTTACACAAAAGTGGAAGTAAGGATGTGGTTGAAAACTACAGGCCAGTTAGTTTAACTTCGGTGGTGAGTAAATTATTGGAAATGCTGTTGAAAGAGAAAACAGTGAGGTTTCTGGAGTCCAGCAGATTACAGGATCCGAGGCAGCATAGATTCACCAGAGGCAGGTCTTGTCAGACAAATCCGATTGATTTCTTTGACTGGGTGACCAGGGAATTGGACCGAGGGAGAGCTCTAGATGTGGTGTATTTAGATTTCAGTAAAGCCTTTGACACTGTTCCTCACAGGCGACTTATAAACAAACTGAGCACCCTAGGGATGGACCCTAAAGTTACTGCTTGGGTTAGAAATTGGTTGGGTGGGAGGCGACAAAGAGTGCAGGTAAATGGAGTTCACTCTGAGGAGAAGGATGTTACCTGTTGCGTGCCCCAGGGATCTGTCCTTGGTCCGATTCTTTTTAACATCTTTGCTAGTGATATAGCGGAAGGGCTGTCGGGTAAGGTTTGCCTCTTTGCGGATGATACCAAAATCTGCAATAGACACCCAGGAAGGTGTAGATAACATGAGGAGGGATCTAGCTAAGCTTGAAAAATGGTCTAGAATTTGGCAGCTGGGATTTAATGTTAAAAAATGTAAGGTCATGTATTTGGGCTGCAGCAAACCAAGGGAGCAATATAGTATTTTATTTATTTATTTAGCATATATTTGTATGCCGCTACTTCCAGTGATCAGTAGCGGCTTGATTACAGGCGTGATATTGACAAATCATTACATAAATTTAAAGGAGGATACAATTGATTTGGAGGGAAAGCACGGCACAGCACACAGTGTAGGGTCTTAAGGAGAGGGACAGATATTTACATATTCACATATTTACATATATACATAACTGCATCAATGATCTGTCTAGGTGATGCCATAATGGGATTGGAAAAAATGGGTTTTAAGCTTCTTCCTGAAGTCCTTTAGGTCGGTGATCTGGCGTATCTCATAAGGCAGGTGGTTCCAGAGCATGGGAGCCGAGTATGTGAAAGCCCGGTTGCTTGTCCGTGTGTTGACTGCTCTTATGCTACTTGGTACGCAGAGTGTGTTAAGGTTTGTGGTCCGTCTGCTTCTGTTATTAGGTTGTGTGGTGATGAGGGTGGAAAGGAAAGAGGGTGATACTTTGTGGATGATCTTGAAAGTTGTTATTAGCACTTTGTATATTATTCGGGCTGGGATGGGTAGCCAGTGTAGTTCAAACAGGGTTGGTGTAATGTGATCAACTAGGTTCTTGTTCATGATGATCCTGGCTGAAACATTCTGTGCCATTTGCAAGATGTTCAGTGTTTTCTTTGGTAGACCCTGAAGGATGGCATTACAGTAGTCAAGGTGGGGAATGATGAGGGCCTGGGCTACTGTTCTAAAGTCAGAATGGTCAATGATGCAGCGTAAAGGTTGAAGAACCCTCAGCTTGTGAAATATTGCTCTGTTGGTAGACCGGAGGTGTTTGTCCATTTTTAAGTTATCGTCACTCAGTACGCCCAGTATAGGGGGTGAAGTACTTTTGTCCACTAAAGAAGAGCAGGACCTAGGCGTGGTTGTGTCTGATGATCTTAAAGTAGCTAAACAGGTAGAAAAGGCGACGGCAAAAGCTAGAAGGATGCTTGGGTGCATACGGAGAGGAATGGCTAGCAGAAAAATGGAGGTGATAATGCCTCTGTATAAGTCTTTGGTGCGACCTCATTTGGAGTAAAGTGTGCAATTCTGGAGACCGCACCTTCAAAAGGATGTGAACAGGATGGAGTCGGTGCAGAGGGTGGCTACTAAAATGATTAGTGGTCTTCATTATAAAGCATATGAGGACAGACTTAAGGATCTTAATATGTACACCTTAGAGGAAAGGCGGGATAGAGGTGATATGATGGAGATGTTTAAATACCTCCATGGCATAAATGTTCAGGGAGAGAGCCTCTTTCAATTGAAAGCAAGTTCTGCTACGAGGGGACATGGGATGAGGGTGAAGGGAGATAGATTCAGGAGTGATATGCGGAAATATTTCTTTACGGAAAGAGTAGTGGATCCGTGGAATAGTCTCCCAGTGGATGTGGTAGAGATGAAGACAGTAACTGAATTCAAAAAAGTATGGAACACAGAGGATCTCTAAAGGTAAAAAGGGGACTGTTGTAGTTGTTGATATGGAAGGACAGACTAGATAGGCCATGTGGTCTTTTTCTGTTATCATATTTCTATGTTTCTCTATGAGCGATTCCCACGGAGGGGCCTCGTACTTGAGGATTTCCAACTCATCCGCCCGAGGAAGCCCATGTCCTCGGGCGGGGAACGTCGTCGAGGCTCAGAGATGGGAGAGTTCAATGGGACGTCGCAGTTTCTATGAATATCGGGGGACTCCTCGTCCTCTGTCTTCCACTTGGAATCCATCGAGGACTCATAAGAGGGCTGCTCTGCGGGCCTCGGGGCCCTGATGCCCTGTGGCCGGTGCCTGGCAAACCTGCCGGAGATGACCACAGTCCCACTGAGCATGACTCGTATCGTGACTTTGGCCGAGGATTGACTTGAGGCCGAAGGACCTCAAGGATCAGCTCAGCCTCCGGGGACATCTTGGATGTCAAGGACCGGTGGTCGGGGCAGATGAACAGATCATACCGGACAACAGCACCCACTGCTGGTCCATGAAGGCAGACAAACTGCTCTTCAGGGCCGCCATTCTGGACTCCAGACCAGAAGGTTCCACAGCTTTTGGTATGGGCACAGAGGATCGTGTCTGGGGACAGAGGCCGGTCCACGGTCAGATCTTTCCAGGGGACCTTCGCAGGCCACTCCTTCTCTGACGCCTCAAAAGAACACCTTGGACTGCAGGACCGGGGAGCACCCGGTCGGTCGAAACCATCCAAGGACACCGCCGTTGAGGGTTTCTTCTTCCTGGGTTCCCTCGAGTGAGACCCCCTTTCTGAGGACCCACCAGGCTCAGGCTCGGAAGGTTCCGCCCAAGATGTCGGGGCCTCAGACGAGGCCCTGGCCTTCGGAGGCACCGGGGACTTGGGTAAAATCTTCTTGTGCTGCTGCTGGCTGCTCTTTAGGGCCTTACTGGACATCCTCTTGCAGAGACCGTAGGCCATTGGGTCATGGCCTGGCCCAAGGCAGTGGAGACAGCAGTCATGTGTTGGACACAGACAATTTTAGAGCACCGATCACACTTCTTAAAGCCACTGGTAGTCATTGGGGGAAAAAGTACCCCTGCAAGGTCGAAGATTCTCAGGGCTGCCAGTGGGGAAAAAGGGCACGAAGACGCCAGAAAAAGGAAAGAACGAAAGACTACAAAAGGGGACCAAACTCGATGCTGAGGCAACAGAGGTAGACAGGAAGAGTACTGGTGCAATACCGGAGGCGAGTATGAAACTTGGAGAGAAAATATCAACTTTTTCCGTGGACAAGCCAGACGAATGTCTGAAGGGCTCCGCCAAAAAAAGGAGACTGAGCAAGATGGCACCCTTGGGTGTGAAGGGGACCACGCATGCGTGGTGGCATCTTCCAAAAGCTTTTTTTGAAAGCTGGGGGGATGCTTCCGCGAGGGCTCCATTAGTGCCAGAAGTCACCCATATGTGAGGACTGACTTCATGCTCATCTCCGGAGAAAATAAGAGTCTGAATCCTTATGGGAGAGGAGGGTTGAAAAGTCAGGGATGCCTTAAAGGGAGGGGAGGGGATGTCTGATGAGGAAAAAATAATAAGACAAGTAGAAATAATTGATAGGGAAGGAGAAGACCTGATAGGGGAAAGGGAAGTTCTGATGGGGAAAGGATGCACCTGATGGTGAGATAATTAATGGAGACACTTGTTGGGGAAGGGAGAAGAAAGGAGAGAAGGGGAGCTGATGAGGGGAAAAAAATGTTTATCAGATGCTGGGGAAATGGATTATTTGTAGATGGGAAAGGCTATTTGATAGGAAAGGGATGGCTGACTGGAGGTGGTGGAGGGAGTATAGTTTTAGGGGCAGCAGCAGATCAATGTCTTTTAGGGTGTTAAGAATAAAGAGAGTGAGGGAAACATACCGGGGTGGTAGAAGTGTCAGTGGAGTGAAAGAAAAAAAAAAAAAAGAGGGCGTCTACAAATTGAGGAAAACACTGTCATACAAATGCAGTCACATCCACGCTATCACTCAATCCTTACATCACTACACAGACACTCCAATCCCCAACCACAGTCTACTCTCCATTCATGCATTCCATCACTCTCACCCAGCCATGAATAAGCACAAACCTGAAGATACTGCCCCTCCTCCCATTCAAACATATTGAACCTAGCTGCTCACTCTCAGAAACACACACTATGTGTCTAAACACTTTGCATCCTCTAGTCATTCACCATTTAGCCCATCCACTCAAACGTACTGCAATCAATCATTCACTATCCATAGTCACACATACACACCCCACCTGCACCGATTCACATCCCCACGCTCTAACATGCCTCCCACTCAGACATCCCTCACATCCATCCCTCTACTTCCAACTTAACATCCAGATTATAAACCATTACTGAATCTATCTGTGGGAAAAATAAAAGTAGTCATCCTTGCATAATTCTGAATATTTGACACAATTCTAGGATGGAACTGGTTTAGAGCAACTCATCTATGAATAGGTTCTTGTACCAGACCTTGGGCACTATTAAGAATTAAAATCAATAATTTTGTCTCTTCTGGATTAGAAGTCTAGCTGCTCTACAAAACAGGCATTACTATATTATCTATAAATTTGTCCTTTATGTCACCCTTAAGGACTAAAGCTATCTAGTCTGTAAATCCAACTGTCATTGCCCCCAGTTACTGTGTTACTCACTTTTTTGACATTATATTATCCCTGTCCAATTGCATGACATTAAATCCTTCAAATGATTTGGTGAATATCCAATTCCCATGGATATGTACACTCAAATAGGCTAAAATCAGGAGCACAGTAGTTCAAGTTTCCAGCCAAATCCCCATTGCTCAGAGAGGGTACTACTAACCAATGTTTCCACCAAGCTTTACTGGGGTCTTCCACCAGTGTTCCTGCTGGTAGGGGGGAGATACTGTGATAAAAATTCAATATAGCAGCATCTCCCCCTCTACTGACAGCAGTGCGGGTGGAGGAGGTCTGCAAAGCTTGACAAGAACATTGCCGTGATCAACTCAGAGGACTTCCGGTGATAATCTCATGGTGAGCGGATGTCTCAGCAGCAGCTCTGTCTGAGCAGAGGCCAAAACAGCTACCAAATGAGTATATAAAGCAAGATCAGAATAATCAAACTGGTAAATGTAACCGTTAAAGCCTATGAACAATGTATTACCAAAAAATAGGCCTGAAATAATAAACAAGTAGAAAAAACTAGACGTAGAAAGATGCAAGACAAAATGCTGCTAAAGCCCAGCAAATAGGAAGAAATTGCAATTTTTGATGCATAAATTAAATAAGATATGTGAATTAATACAATTACTACCATGGACCACCAAATATATGAGAAGGAAGATTGATTAGAGGAAAGAACTACAAACATGGCTGAAATGTTAAGGAAGAACAAGTTACTGGAGAAGAAATCTGAAGATCTTAAAAAATAAAAACTGAAGAAATAACTGAAATCTTGGAATATCAGAAAGATGTAAACAATGAAAACCTATATTGGTTTATGAACACTGGCTATCAGAAAAATATTGTGGAGAAAGGCAATCAAATCCTTAAAGCAATAGCCTGGATGCAGCAAGATAAGAGAATGGCCGAACCCAAGATGTAATAGTGAAAATCTTCAATTTTGTGTATAAAGTGAACTTGCTAACAGCTTTTAGGAAAGCAAAATAACAAATATGAAGATCAAAAGCAACTGTTCTTAGAATTTTTGGAAAACATTTTCATAAGCCATAGAGAAACAACATACTGCACCCAGCCTTTTGTGAAGGAATAGTTTTCTTTAGTTCTCAACCAGACTCAAAACTTCAACCAAGGAAGAAATCAAACAAATGAACTTAAAGAATGGAGATAAGAAACTCTGACCAAAGTATTCGTGCCAAGATGGGCCTGCATGTACTCTGGCCTAAAGTCAATCTAACCTTAAGATTAGGACTTTGGTGGCTACTGCATGGTGAAGTAAAAATTAGAAGCAAACTCAAACGAGCCACATCTAGAAAATTCTGGAAAATCTTTTCACTACCACTACTAATAATTTGAATAGCACCACAAGGTGTATGCAGCGCTGTACACATAGTTGTAAGACAGTCCCTGCTCATCAGAGTTTACAATCTAATCAAGACAAAAAATATAGCAAAACTGGGGACTAGAGTATGCTAAGATACACATTAGTAGACAAGAGTGAGGAGCATCAGGATCCAAAAGCAGTTTCAAAGAGGTAGGTTTTTAGCAGCCTGCAAGGTACTTAAATTGTTATATATATAAACTATGAACTACCAGAGTGGAGGAGCAATCTCATGGTTAAAGAAGCAGGCTAAACATGAGGGAAGACAGGTTTGAATGCCACGGTACATAAGAAAATAAGAAATGCCATACTGGGTAAGACCAAAGTCCAAAAGCCCTGTATTCTGTTCCCAACAATAGCCAATCCAGGTCACAATTACCAAAGAGGTTCCCAAAAAGGCACAGGTTCCAGAATGCTTGCCCCAGGGTAAGCAGTGGATTTCGCAGATTCTCTTTAATAATGGTTTATGGACCTTTCCTCCAAGAACTTTTTTAAACCCAGCTACACTAACAGCTTTTACTACATCCTCCGGTAACGAATTCCAGAGTTTGATAACGCATTGGGTGAAAAAATATTCTCTTATTAGTCTTATATGGGTTACACTGTAGCTTCATTACATGTCTCCTAGTCTTTCTACATTTTGATGGTGTAAAGAATCAATCTACGTTTACCCGTTCCATTCCATTCATTAATTTATAAATCTCTATCATATCTCCCCTCAGCCATCTCTTTCCCAGGTTGAAAAGCTCTAACCATTTTAGCCTCTCCTCATAGGGGTATCTTTCCATCCCCTTTACCATTTTGATGGTTCTTCTTTGTACCTTTTCTAATTCTGCTATATCCTTTTTAAGATACAGCGATCAGAATTGCACACAATATTCAAGGTGCAGTCACACTATCTTTATCTTACATTTGATATACCGCCCAGGCCAAGGCAACAAAGCGGTTTACAATAAAACATGAATGTTGCAGAAAACATAAAAAGAACGCCATTTATGTGATAGGAAAGAGATAGGTATACAGTGACAGCCAACAGAAATAGGAGGAAGCAAGAGGGAGGGAGACTAATGAGGGTCAGTGCCAGGAATGTTATAAGCCTGTTGAAATAAGTGTGTTTTGAGAAGTGTTTTAAATTTCGGGTAGGAAGCTTCAAGGCGAAGCAAGGATGGCAAAGCATTCCAGAGTGAAGGACTGAGGAAGAAAAACGCAGCATGACACATTAGCTCTAGATGAGCCTGAGATGGGGATGGGAGAATAAGCCGTTTCGCATGAAGAGAACGAAGGTGACAGCAGGGGGTCTGAATGGATACAAGGTTAGATAAATACTGAGGAACTGAGGTAAAGAGAACTTTATGTGTCAAAATCAAAAACTTATATTGAATCCTGTAGCAGATGGGTAACCAGTGAAGACTTAGCAGAGGGGTAATATGATCAGAACGCCTAATATGGGTAATGAGGCGGGCTGCTGTATTTCGCAGTAATTGTAAACGCTGAAGTTGATAAAGGAGTAGGCTAGCAAGAGCCACATTACAGTAGTCCAGCCTACTCATCACCAGCAAGAGGGTAGTAAGTGAAGAGGGCGCTAACAATGGTCGAACTGCTCGGATCTGACGAAGTGCACAAAAAGACCGGTGGACGAGGATGGATACATGCTCTTGAAAGGAGAGTGAAAAATCGAATGTGATACCCAGATAGTGGAATGAGGAAACCAGGGGAATAGTAGTGGAATTTAACTGTGGGGCAATGAGTGGACAGGGGGTGCTTAGGGAAACCCACATAGCCGTAGACTTGGATGGGTTTGAGATGGAGAAAGTTGTTAGAAATCCAAGTGGCAATGTGGGTAAGACAATCATTAAGAGGTGAGAGATCAATAGCAACTGGGGATGTGTGGTAAAGAAGAACAGTATCATCAGCGTAGAGATATGTGGACACCGGATATTGTTGAATGAGGCAGAGGGGCAAGAAAAATGTTAAAGAGTAATGGGGAGAGCACAGATCCCTGAGGAACTCCACATATTAAAGGGAATGATGGGGAGGACACGTCATTTAAGTGAACAGAAAAGCTACGGGAGGTGAGGAATGAGTGAAACCACTGCAGCACAGTACTCCGAATCCCAGAGTCAAAGGCGAGAGAGCAATGTACAGTGATCTACTAAGTCGAAGGCGGAGGAGAGATCTAGTGATACAACCAAAGTGATATCCCCTCAATCGTGTGCAACATGTAACTCATTCAGCAGGGCAAGAACGACGGATTCCGTGCTGTGGCCTGCATGGAAGCCAGACTGACATGGATGGAGAACGCAGCATTAACCTTAAAAAAACAGAAGCTATGTTTGTATCAAGAAAACCCGATGCTACCTACCCAAAAACCATCATAATCAACACCACCACTATCCCTGTCAAGCAAGAGGTAAAATACCTAGGGATAATATTAGATCACACACTCAGTATGCTCCCCCACATAAAACAAACAGTAAAAACTGTATTCTACAAACTAAAGACCATACAACACCTAAGACCCCTCCTCAACACCCATTATTTTAGATCTGTAGTCAATTCACTCATTACCCCCCACTTCGACTATTGTAATAGTCTACTGAATGGCCTACCACTTAAAAATACAAATATACTCCAAAGAGCCCAGAACATCTGTGCCAGGGTAATAGCAAAAGAACATCTAACCAACCACATAACCCCCATTCTACTTGAACTACACTGGCTCCCTATAAATAGCCGGATAAAATATAAAATACTCTTAACAACATTCAAACTCCTCAATGACATCTCCCCCTCACACCTATCCACCCTCTTACACTCCCCCACCACAATCCAGAACACGCAGGCAAAATGCAACCCACTCACTCGATATACACAAAACCATCTGCAAGACAGACAACTACAAGCTCCACAGCCTTTTCATTTGCTGCCCCTACTCTCTGGAACGAACTCCCACTAACCCTCCACATGACAAAAGACCTCCAGCTATTCAGAAAAGGACTCAAAACACACCTCTTTATTGTACATTTCGAAAACCCAACCGAAAACCCCCAAGAACTACCTTCCAACAATCGCAGAAACCACCTACTAACCTCCACAACCTACTAACCTCCAGAACCCACAGCCCACTAACCCCCCCAACCCCAGAGCTTCACCCCACCCTAACCAAATGAAGAATATAACTCAAGAAGATACCGACCCCAGTTTATAATTATGTAACTACAAAGATTGACACAAGGTTGTTTGTACAATATGTTTATTTGTAAATAGTACCACAATTTCATGCAAAAGTTGTTTGTAAATAGTTATAACTGATGTTCCATGTAAAAATTGTTCAATTGTTCTCTGTCAACCGCCCTTGATCTCTGGAAGGGGCGGTATAGAAGAAAAGCATAAATAAATAAAAAATAAACGTTAGTGGCCTCAATGTGGAATGCTAGTTGAGAGAACATAAGTTTTTCTAGCACTTTTGTTAGAAATGGGAGGTTTGAAACTGGACGCCAGTGTGCCGGAACAGAAGGGTTGAGTGAGGATTGCTTAAGTAGTGGCTGAATAATGGCCAACTTCCATGGGGTAGGAAAGATCCCAGTAGATAAGCTGGAATTAAAAATGGTTCAAACAAAAGGCAGTAAGGCAAGAGATGGTTCAGATAACCAGCTGGAGGGAATGGGATCTAGCAAACACGTTGTCTTCCTGGAGCTCGAGAGGGTCTTAAATAACTCTGCTGCTGAAATGGGTTGAAAAGAAGATCAGATAAGGCCCAGACCTGATTCGAGGGAGATGATGCTGAATAAGAGGTGTCAACAAGAGGAATAGATGACAGGGAGAGAGGAGATGGGGACAAAGGGGGAGGTGTGTTGGGAAAAGTCAAGAACCTTATCTCAGAAAAAGACAGCAAGGAGCGTAGGATCCGGTGATGTAGTCGGAAGGACAGGATGAGTGGCAGGTGCAGATAAAGTACGAAGGATGAAATAAAGCTGCCTGGAGGTTTTGGAGGCTGTAGAAATGAGGGATATGTAATAAGAACATTTTGCAGAATAGATAGATGAATGGTAGAAGGAATATACCTGTTGAAAACAAGCATGAGTTTCTGAAGAGCAGTTCTTGAGCCACAGCCGCTCAATGAAGCTGTGAGCGCAGTAAAAATAAGCCTGGGTGGTACCAAGGGGAACGAACACGTTTTGCTGAGGTAGGGAAGGGGCGGAAGGGGGACAAATTATCCAGAGAGGCAGTAAGCACAGAATTCCAGGTGCAAACCTGAGCACGAGGTGACTGAAATGCAAAATCCGAAGGGAACAGGGTTTGTGTGGGTGGAAACGCAAGCACTGTTGTTGGAGTGATATGACGGTGTAAGCACAGGATAGCTGGGGATTAGCAAAATCAGCAGCTGTGACTGAGAAAGAAGTAGAAAAGAAGATGCAATGATGATCAAACCAAGGGATTGCAAAGGCTGAAGAGGAGGATAGAATAAGACCAGAAGAAGAGGGGGCAATGACCAGGTCTAATGTATAGCCTGCACTATGGGTTGAACAGGGAACATGCTGTGTAAGAGACAAGTCATTCAATAGGTTGAGGAAAGTGCGATCTCTGAGCCTGAGAGGTGAATCCAAATGGGCATTGAAGTCACCAATAAGATTAGAATAGGTTAGGGCCGTTCAGAAATAGTCTGCATTGCCGTATCCCATAAGCCGGTGGAAAGGGAAGGGGGAAGGTAAAGCAGAAGGAAATAAAGAGGTGGGGACAATTGGAGTCGCAGGAAAAGAGATTCAGAATAATGAACTGAAGCAGCTCTAATTTCAGCGATGGTAAGCCGGGAATGATAGAGGAGTGCCACTCCCCCCCCCCCCCCATTTACCCAGCCTGGGTGTTGAGTAGGCAGAGTACCCCGAAGGTAGACATCTGTTTAAAAGAGGGCTGTCACCCTCTTTAAGCCGGGTTTCTGTGAGGAAACACATGTCTAAGGAATGTTCCTGCGAGAGATCATAAATAGTGATTTTGCTTGCAGGGACTGACAATTCAGTAATGGCATACTGAGAGCCAAAGTGGACATAGTGGAGGGCCAATGAAGAGTGGGAGGCCTGTAACGATTACAAGGCACGAGGTTAGCAGGAGTATGTGCAACAGGGTCTGGTAGGAATGTAGTAGAGCAGCAGGGCTGCCACCCCCAATGCACCAAGAAGAACAGCAGCACACAAAACAAAAATACCAGGCAGAATACCTGGAATGTCGTGACTGCAGGAACGTGGTTGCGTCACTTCCAAGAGGCGAGAGCAAGCTTAGAAATCAATGGAAATTAGGTGGAAATATTGGCACCAGGGGGATCTGGAAAGGAGCACGTGGTTACGTCACTTCTGGGAGGCGGGAGCTGGCTTAGCAATCAATCTGGATGGAAATCAGATGCATATCAGTGTAAACCTCACTGATACAGAATAGCGCGGTATATAAGAGAATGTAAATAAATAAATAAATAAAATACTGGCACCGGAGGGTCCTAAAAGTACACTGCTATGACTGGTAGAAAAGCAGAATATAGGCCCAGTCAACTTAAACGAATAGGGATATTCAAGAACAAAAGAACTATCAATCAAGGGCTGAAAAGTCCAACAACAAAACATAGTCCAAATGTTGATGATTGGTAATTGTGATAAATGACAGTCTATTGTAGCAGTGATTCACCAGGAAGCAAGAATGTGAGAGTCTTGCCTGCCCTCACACAGTCAACTGACAACTGCTTTGAGCTGGATTCCATCCAACGGCTGCCAGCCAATTTCACCCACAGAATACAAAGGAAGACGATCAGCAGCAGCAGGGTGGCACCGTACAGGAACCAGGAGAGGTAGAACTCTTGCCGCCGAGGGGCTTCAGGCCGAGGTTTCGCCGAGGCTCCCCACCACTACCAGAGCGAGTATGCCTCTGACCAGCCCTTACCTGGATAGCAGGACCTATGATATGGAGAAGTGCTTTTCAGTATTGACTCTTAAGTAACCCTCCACATTGTGAATCTCTAGCAGCACTGATATTTCTTTTTGTGATTACCTCTGATCAGCTGCCTCTATTGCCCTGATCTTATGGCAGTTATGCTCAAGCCTTTTTGTTTGGAAGCCTTTAAGAGATTCACTTCTTTAACAACACTTTCACTGTGTTTTAAATAAGCTATTTTGAGATCTCCAGAGAGATATTCTGTGATGAAATCTAAGAGACACAGGCTCAGCCGATGCCTCCTTGACAGTGTCCGGAAACCCTGCTCAATATGAGGAAAACCTCAAAGGTGCTGCTAGACTCAGGTTAAACTTTTTATGAGATGTATCAGCCGGCGGGTAACAAGCCATAAGTGGAGAACATGTCTCTTTCAGTGTTAGCTCTAGGTGAGGTATTTCTCCCTGACTCAGGGAAACAGGGTGGGGCAAAGGACTTATGATCCGATTCCGGCCAACAATAGTTTTCTCAAGACATCAACAGCAGGTGAGCCTGGCAGCAGGGCTGCAGATCGGTTTGCTTGGCCTCTCCAGCCATAACCGTGCCCCGCTCCCCTGCCTTCTGAATTCCGTTTATTTTTTCTGCTTATGGAATGATACAGAGGCATTATATCATCCTTTGTTCTCCATTCCTTTCCTTATGATTCCTAGTATTCGGTTTGCTTTCTTGGCCTCCACTGCACGCTGGACAGAGGGTTTCAACATGTTATTCAGAATGACGCCTAAATCTTTTTCCTAGGTGGCGGTTCCTAATGTGGAACCTTGCATCGTTTTACCACAGCTTGGGGGGTTGTTTTCTAGGTACATAACTTTGCACTTGTCCACATTAAATTTCATCTGCCATTTGAATGTCCAGTCTTCCAATTTATTAAGGTTTTCTTGCAATTTTTCATAATCCTCTCAGATTTTAACATCTTTGAATAATTTTGTCTCATCTGCAAATTTGATTATGTTGCTCATTATTCCCATTTCCTCCAGGTCATTTACAAATATTTTAAAAAGCAGCAGACACAGCACAGATCCCTGGGGTATTCCACTATTCACTTTTCTCCATTGGGAAGACAGGCCATTCAGCCCTACCCTCTGCTTTCCATCTTTTAACTAGTTCCTGATCCACAATAATACACTGCCTTTTATCACATGACTTTTTAATTTCACCAAGAATCTCTCATGAGGGACCTTGTCAACGGCTTTCTGAAAATCCAGATACACTACATCGATCGACCCACCTTTGTCTACCTATTTTACACCTTCAAAAAAATATAAAGGATTAGTAAGACAAGACCTTCCCTGACTAAAACCATGTTAGCTGTCTCCCATTAAAGCACGACTATCTACATGTTCAGACATTCTTAATTGTTTCTACCATTTTTTTCTGGTACTCACGTCAAGTTCACTGGTCTATGATTTCCCAGATCTCCCCTTGAATCCTTTTTAAAAAATGGCATTACACTAGCCATGCTCCAATCTTCAGGTACTACAGATGATTTTAATGATAGTTCACAGATTACTAATAGTAGGTCTGCAACCTCGTATTTCAGTTCTTTCAACACTCTTTGATGTATGCCATCCGGTCCAGGTGATTTACTACTCTTCAGTTTATCAATTACTTGTAATACAGTACATCTTCCCGGTTTATTGATATTTCTTTCATTTCTTCTGATACATTACATTTAAATGCCATTTCAGGCATGGGTAACGTCCCTACATCTTCTTCAGTAGAAACCAAAGAATTGAATTCATTCAGTCTCTCCGCTATGGCCTTGGTTCTTCCTTAGTGCTCCTTTTACCCCTCTATCATCTAATGTTCCAACAGACTCTCTCAGGTTTTTTTTGCTATGAATGTGCTTGAAAGTTTTTATCATGCATTTTTGCTTCCACTAGCTCCTAGTGATCTTGGGCAAGTCTCTTAACCTTCCATTAATTTAGGTTCAAACTCAGACTGTAAGCCCTACTGGCAAACCAAAAATACCTAATGTACCCGAACGTAACTCGCCTTGAACGCCTGAGAAAAGGTTTGAGTTAAATCCAACTCCAGAACTGCACTCTAATTATAGTTGGCAATAATCAAGAATAGGGGGAACAACAAATACGATTTTTTTACAAGCAAATTTATTTCTGCAATATGAATGGATGGTTGCAGTGTGTGCTGATTTTATTATTTGTGATATCTTGGCTTGCAATTTTGGGCATAGAATATGGAGGAGGAAAGATTGAATGCTTGTGCTGATGCCTCTGGAGGCTTATTGCAAAGAGGGGAAGGAGCAATACTGACACTCCAAGCAGTATCTTTTACCTCTGAAGGTTGCTTAATGCTAATTTCCGCAATACAAGTGACAGATCAGACCACGTATAGATGTCTTGACAACTGAACAGCGAAACTGTTTAAATAATTTAAATTAGGTATCTAGTAATCAGAGTTGGCCCAACCACTAGGCAAACTAGGCAGCTTCTGAGAGGCAGCAAAGAGCAAAGCATTCAAAGCTAAACAATAGATTCTGATGGCTGGAGGGGGGGGCTTCGACCTGGTGAAAAGCGGGATATAAATGCAGTTAAATAAAGGTTTAAGGTTTGCCTAGGGCACCAATATCTTCAATCATCTTTGGGGCTGGCCCTACTAGTAATGTATGGGCCAGAGAAGGCTGATCTGGGAATGCTTAGAACAGTGGCTTAAGTAGTTCAAGCAGCCCTCCTGGGGACAAAAGATGAAAAGGAGACCATACACCATAGGAATACTGGTGGGATTGGAAGATTTTTGAGTTTGAGCTGGAGGGGGAGGAGGGAGAGTCACTCAGGTTATGGATGCTGGGTGTGTGGAAGGTCCGTGTGGCGCTTTGAACTGATAGTTCTGGGGCGTGTTTAACTCAAAGGCATCCCCATCCAGAGCCTTGGCTACTAGAAAGGAGGTATCTAATATTCTAGTATTGCTTGTATGGTAGGATGGGAAGTGTTAATTATATGCTAAAAATTGTCTGCTTAGAGAGGAAAAAATGTTAATTGAGATTAGAAAATGAAAGGCAGTATTTTTACAGTAAACCTTACATAAGAACTTAACTTAGAAATGGAAAAACATTTAAATTGAGAAGAATGGGTTGGACAGTGTAATTTTGCTTTGTTTAATAGAAGACAGAAGTGAGTGACTACACTGATAAATAAAAGTACACCCTTTGCTTTATAGAAACAAACAATAGACTTAAGATATCAGTCAAACCGCTTTCAATATAAATTTGAGAAACTGGGATTTTTTCAAACATTGTTTGAAATCTTAAGGGTACTCAAAGTTGCTACTACTAATCATCTTAGGCTACAAGCATATACAGTGCTGTACACATATATGTAAGAGATAATCCCTGCTCCATAGAGCTTACATTCTATTCAAGATAAGCAAAACAAACAGGGCACTAGGGAAATTATTAAAACACCGGCGTTTAACATGAGAATACGGGAGTTAGGATCCAAAAGCAGCCTTGAAGAGGTCGATATTTAGTTTGGATATGAATAAGACCAAAATGAAGCCTGACATACTGACTCAGTCAGTCTATTCCAGGCATATGGCACAGCAAGGTGGAATGAACGGAGTCTGGAGTTGGCAGTAGAAGAGAAGGGCACAGATAAAAACAATTTGCCTGATGAGTGGAGTTCCCGGGGAGGGATGCAGGGAAAAATAAGAGGAGAGGTAAGGAGAAACTGCAGAGTGAATGCACTTATAGATCCAGTAGAAGTTTGAACTTGATGCAGAAATGGATAGGGAGTTAATGAAGTGATATGAGAAGAGGGTTTACCTGAGCAAAGCAACACTGGCAAAAGATTAGCTATGCAACTGAGTTTTGAATGGACTGAATGGGAGAGAGATATCAATGAGGCTATCCTTTTGTCAAAAGATGTATCAGGAAGAGTTCAAACATTGTCTTCAAAAACACTTGACACAAACTGTAAAGACACGTATTTCTGATGACATTAATTTCACTATGATTGAAGACCTATCAAATAATTTCCCATTATCTTCATGGAGGCCAGTATTTAAAACACAAACTCTTGGGATCATACTTATGTGTCTCTCTTTAATCACTCCCTTGGAGTTTGGTTATGAAATACATCTCTCTTCCATAGAAGACGCTGGGAAATTGTTTGGTAGGCCCTCAGTCATAGTGATATTAATATTGCTGACCATCTCAAAACGCAGCTAAATTTTCTTTAGACAGATTCAGTAGTACTCTGTTAGCTTGGAATAATCATCAAATGTGTGTCTCTCTGCAGTTTTGTATATAGTGTTATTGAAGAAAATACATGGGAAGTCCCCCTGATGCAGCTTCTGACAAAATGGCCTTGGATATGCTTTGAGTATCCTTTGAGATTTTTTCAAGCATGATTGTATATCTTATTGAAATGTATTTTGGATGATTTATTTATTCATTCATTCCATTTATTAGTTGGCTAAATTTTCGAGAAGCTCCTTAACTACCATGGTGGGTGTGTTTATTCACAAAAGTGCGTTTTGAAATCTTTTCCTTCCTTGTTTTGTATTTTGTTTCTAACATATATGGTCCAAATATGCATTCCCATTATATTTTTACCTCTTTAATGGCATTGTTGGTCCAGTACCCCAAGTATGAAATTGTGATGGGGGAGATTTTAATATGGTGGCAGACAGGGAATTCCTCAAGAGAACACAAGAGAGATCAAGGGGATACAGGAATCTCCTTACTGTACAAAGATCTCAAGTTAGTGAATGTCTGTAGATTATAGTATTTGGATAAGGGGCACATGCTCATTATACCTATTCCAGAATAGATTACATGCTACTGTTAAAAGTTTAGTTGGGTGTGTAGAGAAAAAACTGAAAATACAGCAATATCATGCATTAGTATACTTTCAACTGGGAATGCAAAAACAGGGATGAAGGAAAATGACGTGGATCCTTAGTCCATATTTATATCATGGGTCTAAATTCACAGAATTCCTTAGAGCAGGGGTCTCCAACTCTAGTCCTGGAGGGCACCAAACCATTCAGGTTTTCAGGCTGTCGTTAATGAATATGCATGAGATATATTTGCATGCACTGTTATAGTCAAATTTCTCTCATGCATATTCATTAGGAACAGCCTGAAAACCTGAATGGTTTGGTGCCCTACAGGACTGGAGTGGGAGATCCCTGCCTTAGAGTATGGGAAGAATCTGTGCCTCATACTTGTTTATTAAATGATGGGGTAGGATTCAGCTGAATACAGGTTATTTGTAAGCTTTGTTAAGACCTGGGGATCAATTAGTTTAAAGCAGTACATCAAATTTATAAATATGAGGTTGTATCAACCTTCTGGAATGCATATAAAGCTCTAGTGTGAGTGCAAATAGTCTCTTGCAGGCCCTATGCCAAAAAAGTAGATATGCTAAAATACTACAGTTGTCCCAAAAACTGTTCAAGCTAAGAGGACAGCATATAAACACTGTCAAAGAGATAAGCAAGAACTGACTCAAGTAAACAAAAACTGAATGGTTTATTGCATTTGAGAGCAGCAGCTTTTATACAACATAATAAATACAAATTTTATAAATGGGGTAATAAAACTGGTAAATTGCTAGCAAAAATGGTGCACTGTGAAAATAAAAGTTTAATAACCAAAATAAAAACTATAAATGGTTAAATGACAAACAGACAAAAAAGTAGGAGAGTTTGCCAATTTTTTCACGGAGTTTATAGTCAGCAGAGGAGGTGTGATAAGACTAGGGAGGAATTCTTTAGAGACATTCATCTCCCCCAAATTAAGCGAAGAACAGACAGCACAGCTGAGTGAACCTATTAAAGAACAAGAGATATGATCAGTCATCAGGAACTTACAGATAGTTAAGTCCCTAGGCCCTGATGGACTAGGGTCAGAATTTTATAAGATACTATTGAACTTCATAACATCATCTTCAATAATTTTATTTCAAGAACCAGAACATACATGTGGTTTTGCCCCAAAACAAAATGTGGCAATAGTTGTACTAACCAAGCTATAAGAACAGAAGAACTGCCATAGTGAGTGAGACAAAAGATCCATCCTGTTTCCAACAGCAGCCAATAAAGATCACAAGTACCTGGAAGGATCCCAAAAAGTAGCTAGATTCCATGCTGCTTAACCCCAGTTATAAACCGTGGCTTTCCCCAAGACTACATTAGTAGTTTATGGACTTTTCCCTCCAGGAACTTGCCCAAATTTTGTTAAACCCCACTACACTGACTGCTTTTACCACATCTTCTGTCAATGAATTCCGAATTTAATTATAAACTGAATGAAAAAAATGTTCTCTCTCATTATAAATGTGCTAACTAACTTCATATAGACTCCAATAGTCTTTGTATTTTCTGAAAGGAGCAAACAACTGAGTCACCTTTACCCATTCCACGCCACTCATGATTTGATAGAACTATCATATCTCCCTTCAGCCATCTCTTTTCCAAGCTGAAGAGTCCAACCTTTCCTCGCAAGCGTCATTCCATCCCCTCTTTCATTTCAGTCACCCTTTTCCATACCTTTTCTAATTCTGCTGTATCTTTTGTGAAATACGGTGACGAGAACTGCAAAGAATACTCTAAGATGTGGTTGCATCACAAAGTGATAGAGACATTATGATAGTCCCTGTTTTATTCACCATTCCTTACCTAATTAATTTCTAACATTCTATTTGCTTTTTTTCGGTTGCTACTGCACACTCAGCTGAGGATTTGAACATATTGCCCATGGTGACGCGAAGATCTTTTTCCAGGGTAATAACTAATATAGAATCTAGCATTGTGTAACTAGAATTTGGGCCATTCTTCTCTATGCATCACTTTGCACTTATCCATGTTCAAATGAATCTGCCATTTATTTCACATTCTTATATACTGCCTTATCCAGCAATCAAGGCGGTTTACAATGAACAGAACTTGAACATTACATTGAACATGGTTAACTTTGTACAATATAACAGCATACATAAAATAGTGAATATTGAGTAACAGCAATAAACTATTTACCGTGTAACTGGCATGAGATCATGTGGGATAGGACGACATTTTGATGGTCTATAAGTGGTGTATATCAATGACTGACTGATATTAGGGTAGATGGGTATTTGCAATGTTGGGGGATTGGGCCTGGTCAGAGAATGTTTTACAATGTGGTACTAAATTATCTTTTGTTAGGGAGTTAGATATTCTGAATGGAGCTGACCACAGTGTTCCTTGAATAGTAGTGCTTTAAATCTTTTTCTGAAGACTGAAAGATCTTTTATTTCTCTTATTGTAGGTGGAAGGGAATTCCGTAGCATTGGGGCATAATATGAAAATGCTCTATTGCTCATTGTTTTGTTTGTTTTTTGGAAGTCAGATGGTGTAGATAGGGAATTTTGAGTACAGCTCTTTCTCTGTCTGGTGTCTGGGGTTTTGGATATTAGAGTGGATGCTCAGTCTCCCAGTCTCACAATATCCTCCTGTAATGTCTCATAGTCCACTTGTGATTTAACACATTTGTCATCTGCAAATCTGATCACCTCTCCCACTGTCCCCATTTACAGATCATTTATCAATGTGTTAAAAGGCACCAATTTATAAATAAGGTAGAGATACAAGCCTGGACAGGGTCATACAAGCCTATATCCCTTCTAAAAACCAGCATTTTAAGATACTATCTACAATATTAAAACAGACTCAATACACAGTATCTACAATTGCTGGAAAAGAAAAAGCAGGGTTTGTGGCAAGAAGGTAACTCAAGTCACTCATATGCAAAAGGTGATCATGGTTCTGCAAAGAAGAAAATAAGATGTGGGAGATGGATGAAGGCTATATTAGCAAGCTTGGATGCAGAAAAAGCTTTTCGCTGAGCTTACTGGGGATATCTGGTTTGGGTCTTGCATAAATTATGGCTGGGAAAATTCTAATTGAATGAACAGAGGTACTAGACGGGTATGCCCAGCTCCCCCCTCCTCTTTCTCCTCTCATTAGAGCCACTGGTTATTTAAAGTGTACCAATCTCATATCTGAAGGAATGAAAGTACATGAACATGAAATAAAAATGCATCTTTTAGATTTAGAAGATCATATTTATTAAGAATCCCAAGGAATCTTAAGTATTATAGGCAAATTACCCTTGTCTGGAAATATTTAAGGCTCAAAATTAATTTAGAGAAATCAGAAGCATTACCTATTGATACTACCTTAATTACTACATGACAGAGGCAGTTCTTGTTGAAGTGGACAGAGGCATATATTAAATATCTAAGAATTAAGATTACTGGAGAACTTAAAATCAGGGATCAGGGCTAAAGGCCAAAAGCACTCTATCCAGTGCAAATGCTTCTGGTATAGATGCATGAAAAGGCTATACAATTTTTTAATACAATGACTGTTAGATTTATTTGGAATAGAAAAGGCCTAATCAAGGCAGCCTGTTCATACTAGATCTCAGAACATACAATGTGGTTGCAATTTATTTACGAGTAGATCATAGCCTGAGTCAACATCATTGCTCACCTGTAACAAGTGTTTTCCACTGACAGCAGGATTCATAAGGCATGTACAAGTGGATGACAACTACCATCTGAGGATAGAATTGCTTTCCTTTAGTTCAGAACTTTAGTGTAACATTCTGAGCACGCACTGCCCTTACTATGCTCATTGACCACTTCAGCTCCTCAGCTAGTTACAAAGCTCAATGAAATGCAATTCTCGGGGAGGTAGAAAGGATTGTGTGCCTTTTCCAGTAACAAGAAGAACTTAGGCACATACGTGGGCAGCTCTTAAGCTTAGAGCTGTTATTTTATATAACTAACTGAATCTGTAGAGCAGCCCACATAATCAATTGTAAGAGCTGCTTGGAGAAAAGGACAGAATACAGCTTGATCAAAAGCACTGTCCTTTGATTCTTAATCTACACGGTAATGTGCAGCAAAGATATTACTCCTATTTATTTCTATAGTGCTACTAGGCATACATAGTTTTACATACTGTTTGCAGCAAGAGCTGAGAGGAACATTTGCTTGTTCACAGCAGACTGCATAAATGAGGTAAGATGGTTTGCTAAAGCTCTCTTCATAACTGCAATGCCAGGTTTGTTTGGATCAAAGGAGACAAAAAGCTGGGTAGTTTTCCAGAAACAGTCCTTTTCAAACAGTGTGCCAAAGCCCATTTACAAACCAAAGTATATAGGGCTTTCTCAAGTGAGTTTGTGTGGGGCTTTAGACAGTAGCTGGAAAGAACTATTTCTTCATTGAGATAAAAAGGGGTCACCACTTTAGGTAAGAATTTAGGATGTTTCCAAAATGCCACTTTATGACGGAACAGAGTGTAAAGGCTCTTAAGTCATTAAAACTTGAAGTTCATGTACTCTCCTAACTGAAGTAATGGCAACCCAGAAGAGAACTTTCCAAATAAGGAACATGAGCAAAGCGAATTCCATGAATTCAAGAGGGCTTTTATCAAGGCGGTAAATACAAAGTTAAAGTCCCATGGAACAGGGAGCTTCTGAAGAGGTTTGACATGGAAGAGACCTTTCATGAAATAGGAAAAGACACGAGTCTGTGTGCCACTGGAAGGTTATTCACTGAGTCATGTTGACAAGGCTGAGGCATATTCTTACCAAGTTTGAAGACCAAGATGGTATAAATGGTAGAGATATTGGAGAATGGTGATAGGCAGGCACATAATGGGGTTGTGCCCATTAGAAGAGCACCATATGTAAAATCTTCTCCATTTGAAGGCATATGTCCTTCTAGTAGACTGCTTTCTGGCAGCTATTAAAATATCTTCAATTGGCTGCTGTATACAAAGAGCCAGAATTAAGGACTTTTCCATTTCCAAGCTCCAAGGGCTAGAGAATTCAGGTTTGGATGAAGAAGGCAGCCCTCTTACTGAGTTATCAAGTCTAGGAACTGGTTTGGTTTCTGAGGTAGGGACAGCTAAATCTTTGAAGAGGAGGAAACCAGTTCTGTCAAGGTCAATAGGGGGCTATTAGAATCATCGTGACTTGGTTTTGCAGAAACTTGTGAAGAACACTTGATAAAATAAGAATTGGAACAAACAGAGAAACTTCCAAATCCAGTGAACCATTAGAACATCGGGAGCTCCTTGGTGGATGGATGCCAGTATGGAGTAGAAGAGAGGAAGATTTTCATTTTCCTTGATTGCAAAAAGGTTAATTTGAGGAATTCCCCATTATTGGAACACAGAATGTAGCAATGTGGGATTGAGAAACAATTTCTGAGGATGAAATACTCTGTCAAACCGATCCACTGACTGATTTTTGGAACCTGGTATGTAGATTGCCTGTATCTGAAAATGTGATGTGCTATGGTAAAATCCCATATCTAATCATTTCTCAACAGAGTCGACGAGGAAATGGGAAAAAGAGCCAAATGACGAAACCTGGAAACAGCACAAGAAAGGAAACGAAGAGGGCAGGTAGCCATAGGTTCAAAAGGCGGACAGGTAATCCGCTGCAAGACCACATTGAGATCCCAGTCAGGGGCTGGGGGGCGCAAGGGAGGCTTAAGCAGGAGGCCTCTGAGAAAACGCGCCACCAAGGGGTGTGCGGAAAGAGGCCTGCCGTCCACCGGCAAATGATGTGCAGAGAGAGCACTGAGGTGGACTCTTACAGAGTTGGACTTGAGGCCGAGATTGGAAAGGTGAAGCAAGTATTGCAAAATCACCGATACCAAACAGAAGAAGGGGTTCTCAGATTGCTGAGAACACCACACGGAGAAGCGACGCCATTTAAGGGCGTAAGACTTCCGGGTGGATGGTTGCCTAGACGCTAGGACGACATATTCCAACTCCGGAGGGAGTAGCAGCGGAGCTAGGACTACCCTTTCAGCAGCCAGTCCATCAGGTGAAGGGCCCGGAGGTTGGGGTGCAGAAGAGTGCCTTGATCCTGAGTCAGGAGATC
The DNA here is from genome assembly GCA_033557465.1 of Ichthyophis bannanicus. NCBI lineage: Eukaryota > Metazoa > Chordata > Amphibia > Gymnophiona > Ichthyophiidae > Ichthyophis > Ichthyophis bannanicus. Next base: position 126,500,834 of record CM066047.1, read on the forward strand.
GGGCTGAAACCCCAGAGGAAGGGGAGTGTCCACTGCCAGTTGTAGCAGGAGTGGGAACCAGGGCTGTCTCGGCCACCTGGGCGCTACCAGGATTACCGAGGCCCTGTCCCGGAGAACTTTGAAAAGCATCCTGGACACGAGTGGCGTGGGAGGAAAGGCATACAGTAGGCCCGTGGACCACGGAATGAGGAAAGCATCCGCCGCTACTCTGAGCGGGTGCGGGTGCCTGGAGCAGAACCTGGGAAGTTGCCGGTTCAGAGGACTGGCAAAAAGATCCATGGTGGGGAGGCCCCACCGGAGGAAGATTCGCTGAACAACCAACGGGTCTAATCTCTACTCGTGTGGCTGCAGAATCCTGCTCAGTTTGTCGGCCAGGTAATTTTCCTGTCCGGGCAGGTAAACCGCCTAGAGCAGGATGCCATGGTCGACTGCCCAAGAGCACAGTCTCCGAGCCTCCTGACATAGGAGGGGGGAGCCGGTGCCGCCCTGTTTGTTGACATAGAACATGGCAACTTGATTGTCCGTCTGGACTAGTACAGACCGATGAGAGGTGAGGTGAGAGAAGGTCCGCAGAACTAGAGGGATCGCCCTGAGCTCCAGGAAGTTTATCTGCTGAGCCGCTTCCCAAGGGGTCCAAAGGCCATGAGTACATGTCCCTTGGCAATGTGCTCCCCATCCCAGGAGAGAGGCATCTGTCGTCAGCACTTGGGAAGGTGGAGGAGACTGAAAAGTCATGCCGAGAAGCAGATTTGGCAGATGAAGCCACCATTGCAGAGAGGAGACCAGGCGGTTGGAGATCCGTACTAAGTCCGCAAGGCTCCCTGTGGCTTGATGCCATTGACTGCGAAGGCTCCACTGAGCAGGCCTCATATGTAGACGGGCATTCGGGGTGACATGGACCATGGAAGCCATATGGCTGAGCAGTCGCAGGAATTGCCTGGCTGAGACTAGGGAAGAGCTGTGAAAACTGCTGGCCAGAGCTGCGAGCCAGTTGGCCCGTTCCAGAGGCAAGAAGGCACGAGCCTGCAGAGTGTCCAACCGTGCTCCTATGAATTCTAGATCCTGAGAGGGGAGCAAAGTGGACTTTGCGAAGTTTATGACAAACCCCAAGTGCTGAAGCAGAGCTACAGTGCGACGAGTGGTCTGAGTGACCTCCAGGGAAGACTGCGCCAGGATGAGCCAGTCATCCAGGTAGGGAAAGACAAACAGGCCTTGAAGCCTCAGGAAGGCTGCCACCACTGCCAGGCATTTGGTGAACACCCTGTGAGCGGAAGACAGGCCAAAGGGCAGTACCCTGTACTGGTAATGATTTCCTTCCACAACAAATCGTAGATATTGTCTGTGGTCCGGATGGATAAGGATGTGAGTATAAGCATCCTTTAGATCCAATGAGCATAGCCAATCTCCCTGCTGGAGGTAGGGCAGCAGGATTCCAAGGGTAAGCATCTTGAACTTTTCCCTTTGCAGGAACTTGTTGAGGTTGCGCAAGTCTAGGATGGGTCTGAGGCCTCCTGTCCTTTTTGGTATCAGAAAGTACCTGGAATAAAAGCTGTGACCTTTCAGGTGGTGGGGCACCAGTTCCACAGCCTGTTCCTGAAGACGACTTGCTAACTCCTGAAGGAGTAAGTCCCTGTGCAGAGGGGTCCTTGGGGGCTCCCCTGGAAAGGAGGAGGGAGGTACCTGGTGAAAATGCAAAAGGTAGCCCTCTTGAACTACCTGAAGCACCCATGTATCTGATGTTACGGCTGACCACCTGTGGGCAAAGTGGGCCAGCCGGCCTCCCGTGCTGAGAGAAGCCAGCGGGGGGGAAGAGGCTATGCTTACGGAGTCAAAAACCCCCACCCTGCTGAGCAGGGGCCTGTGTAGTGGGCTTGGGGGCCTTCTGCCTACGGGACCCATTACCCTGTCCCTTAGCCTGCTGACCTTGATGGGGAGCTGCTGAGGCTTAATATTGTGGGTGGTGTTGTTTATAGGCAGACACCTTCCTCGGGTAAAAGGGCTTTTTCCCCGAGCCCTTCCTCTTCTGTGAAGGGGCAGAGGTCTTTCTGGACAGGCTAGTCCTGGTTAGAGTCTCTGTCTCGAGTTGCGCAGCCTTTTCAGCCAAGGGCTTGCCAAAGAGGTTTTCACCTCTGCAGGGGACATCGACCAACTTGTCCTGCACCCATGGCTCGAGGTCGGATGACTGAAGCCAAGCCTGCCGGCGGGCACCGATGCCTGCCCCGGCTACTCGAGCCGATGCTTCGAAGCCATCGTAGGCTGCTCGAGAAATAAATTTGGAGCACTCTCAAATACCAGTGGGCAAGGCCTGGAACCTCTGCAAAGGTTCCTCGGAGAGACCAGCAGAGAACCCAGCAATTTCCTTTGCCAGGTCTCGGAGATACATGCCCATGTAGAGCTGGTACGTCTGGACTCGATAAGCAAGCATAGAGCCCTGGAAGCACTTCCTACCGAGGGCATCCAGGTTCCGGGCCTCCTTGCCGGGAGGCACCGAGGAGTGCATCTTTTGACTCTTGAGTCGATGCATGGCCGATTCCACCACCATGGAATGGTGCGGTAGTTGTGCCTTCTGGAACCCGGGGCTCTTGCGGACTCGATACATGGAATCGACCCGCTTGCTTAACACCGGCGTCGATGCCGGGCTCTCCCACATGCGGAAGAGAAGTCTTTACAGCATCGGAGGAACCGGTACAGTAAAGGCCTCCTTCGGGGGAGAGTCATACTGGAGGGCCTCGAGCTCTTCGGCTCGAGGCTCCTCCTCGGGATCCACGGGGAAGGCCAAAGCCTTGGCCATATCCCTCACGAAGTCCGAGAACTGGGTATCCTCCGGGGGGGGGGGGGGGGAGGGACCGTCTCAGAGGCTCAGACTCGGGCGAGTCGGAGGGGACGCACCGAGTCTGAAAAGAACCGGGGGACTCGTCTTCCTCCGTGTCCCAACCCGACTCCTCCGAGGAGGAATCGAGCGGTTCCGTGCGGGCGGCCGCCGAGGACCTCCGCCCCGACAGGCGTCGACGACCTTGGTCCCGAACGGGAGGCCGAGGGAGACCGTGGCCGAGGATCGACTCGAGCCCGCATGGACTCGAGGATTGGCTCGGCCTCCAGGGTCGACTTGGATGTCGACGTCCCGGTGGTCGGGGCAGATGCACCGGCGAGGCCAGCGATCAATGCCCGCTGCTGGTCCATGAAGGCAGCGAAACTGCTCTCCAAGGCCGTCAGCCTGAGTCCAAGCTCAGGAGACCCAGCAGCCCCCGACTCGGGCCCCGACGTCGGCTCCTTTGGAGGTGAGTCCACGAGGACTACAGTACTCATGTGTCCAGGAGACTCCACTTCGAGACGAGGATGCTTCGAAGGCCTCTCCGACTCCGAGGACCCGGGGCGGCTATCGGGGCTATGCGACCTGGCCCTCGAGGAACCAGGAGCATCCTCCGACGACGCCCTCGCGGGTTTCTTCTTCCGACGATGTTCCCGGGCGGGAGACCCCCGCTCAGAGGAGCTCCGACGACGCTCGGGACCGGAGTCACAAGACGTCGAAGCCTCTGACGAGGTCCGGGCCCGGCCGGACGCGGAGTCAGAGAAGATTCGCTCCTTTTGTGACTGCCGACTCCTCAATGCCTTTGAGGACATTTTGGTACACGGACCACAAATCATTGGGTCATGATTGGGTCCGAGACAGCGGAGGCAGCAGTCGTGTGTGTCGGTAAGACACATAAGCCTCGTACACCGATCACACTTTTTAAACCCGCTGGCAGCCATCGGGGGAAAAAGGGCCCCTGCGAGGTCAAAAGACTGGGTTGCCAGAGAAAAAGAAAAAAGTGGCGGGAACGCCAGTCACGAAGGACAAAAACCGAAAAATAGTGAACGGACTCGACACCGGAGTATCGAGGCCGGGCGGGAAAAGGACACGGCGTCGAACCGAGAAAACAGAACGAAAAAATCAACTTTTTCAGCGGTTATCACAAACTACGTCTGTAGGGCTCTGCGGAAAAAAGAAGACTGAGCAAGATGGCACCCTTGGGCGGGAAGGGGACCGTGCATGCGCGCTGCAATTCCCAAAGGCTTTCTTTGAAAGCTGGGGAAATTGCTCCGCGAGGGCTCCGTCGGCGCCGACGTCACCCATCAGTGAGGACTGACTTCCTGCTTGGTCCTGGAGAAAACACTGCTACTTGACTATCTGAATCAGTACAGAATAATTCTGAAGTTGGTGTACAAAGCCTCTGAGCACACAGAATATTGCTCTGAACTCGAGAAGGTTGGTATGAAAAAAAGAGTCCTCTCATATACTGACCACCTTCCTTGTAAATGGTTATTGCCAATTTCAGCACACCAACCATAGTTATGACTAATCAAAAGGTACTCCTACTGAAAGATGGCATTTGAAAGTCTACACTGTAAGGTGAGACACAGCTGAGATTGTGGATAAACATAGAAAGATAGTAAATGAAGACAAAAAGTCCAGCATGGCTCATCTACTTTACCCAGCAAGATGTCCAGGGTTCTAACTGCCACTCCCTGCTCTATGCTTTTTACTTTGGTTTCTAACTGCCACTATGTGACAGCTACCTCATTATGCTCTTTTGAAGTATGAAGGCCATTTAAAGTTTTCCTTTCCTTCTTATATAGGGATACTCTGTGCTTATCCCATACCATTTTGAATTCCACCACCATTTTTTCCCTGCCATGTCCAGTGGGAGGGCATTCCAGGTATCCACCATATTTTCTGTGAAAGTATTTCCTGATGTTGCTTTTAAATTTTTGCTCCTTTCAGTTTCATTTCATGCCCTCTAGTTTAATAGCATCCCCAGTTTTGGGAAAAGTCTGTAACGCAGGACCATCTGGAAAACAGTGTGTATTAATACCTGTAGTATGGGATATAAGAGTCTGGATCTTAAGTCTTTAATGGAAGAGGTTGATTTAGTGGTGGTCATGGAGACATGGCTCACAGAGAACCATGACTGTGATGTAATTATACTGGGCTATAATTTATTCAGGAAGCACAGGATAGGAAGAAAGGAAGGAGAAATGGCATTATATCTTTATCTTTATTTAAAACTTATTATACCGCCTAAACCTAGAGGCATGCAGCGGTGTACATAAAATAAGGAGACTACTGTCAGAAACAGAAAGGAACGCCAATTCATTTACAGGAAAGGACAGCAGAGAGGAGAGAAGCAGGAAGAGAAGATAAAGGGAACATACAGACGGGTTAGGAGGGATCAATCAGCTGCCAGCAATGGAAGGAAGGGGAGGAGGGAGATCAAAAGCTGTGCAGAAGAGGTGAGTTTTAAGCGAGGTTTTAAAGGAGCGGAAAGAGGATTCTAGACGCAGAGCTAAAGGGAGGGAATTCCAAAGACGAGGACCAAGGAAAAAGAAAGCGGAAGAGCGTGTGGATTCAAGATGGGCCCTAGAGGGAGGTGGGAGAAAAAGACGATTAGCATGAATTGACCGAAGAACTCTAGAGGGGCAGTGAAAATGAACCAGATCCGACAGATAGAGAGGGACACCAGTGTGTAGAGCCTTGTGAACGAAAATCAGAATTTTATATTGAATACGAAAAGGGACAGGCAGCCAGTGCAAGTGGATAAGAAGGGGAGTGATATGAGCCGACCGAGAAGGGTTAGTCAAAAGATGAGCAGCAGTGTGATGAACCAATTGAAGACGGTGAAGCTGAGAAAGAGGGAGACCGGCTAAGGAGGCATTACAATAGTCAAGTCGGGAAACTACAAGGGAAAGAAGAAGCGTAGTCATAGAGGAAAGAGAGAGAAAAGGCCGAACAGCACGAAGTTGACGTAATGTATGGAAGGAACGCTGAACAGAGGAAACGTGATCTTTGAAAGTTAAAGCCGAGTCCAGAGTGACACCAAGATAGCGCATAGATGTGACAAGAGGGATGGGCCCAGCAGAGAGAGATGGGGTGAGGGTGGGAATGGGGGCACCAGCAGTGAACCAAATAGCAGAAGTCTTAGACAGATTAACATGCAAGAAATGCTCAGAAAACCAAGAAGAGACAGCGGAAAGACAAACGTTGAGGGGACCAATATCAGGTGTGAGGGGACAGGTGTGATAGAGAAGGAGGATATCATCTGCGTAATAATACGCAGAGATACCGTGCTGCTGAATAAGTAAGGCGAGGGGGGCCAGAAAAATATTAAACAACAGAGGGGCCAAAACAGAACCCTGGGGAACACCACAGGGAAGGGGTGACGAAGTGGATGAATCAGAGCCCGACAGAACCGAGAATGACCGGTTATATGTAAAAAAAAAAAAAACATAAAAAAAATTATATATATATATTAAAGCTACAGAATTGCAGGGCTTATGAGGGAAGGAAGTGGCATGTGAACTAAATGGAAAGAGGGAATGGAGCATCCATTTGCAATTGCAAATTTAAAGTTGTTAAAACCCATGAGGATTGTGGAAAATTGCAAGAGGATCTTGATAAATTGGAAGACTGGGCATCAAAATGGCAGATGAAATTTAATGCGGACAAGTGCAAAGTTATGCAACTAGGGAAGAACAACCCAAACTATGGTTACACGATGCAAGGTTCCACATTAGGAACCACCACACAGGAAAAAGACTTGGGCGTCATTGTGGATAACATGTTAAAACACTCTGCTCAGTGAGCAGCAGCAGCCAAGAGAGCAAATAGAATGCTATGTATCTTAAGGAAAGGAATGGAAAATGAAACAAAGGATATTATAATGCCTCTATCGTTCCATGGTGAGACCGCACCTTGAATATTGTGTGCAATTCTGGTCGCCGTATCTTAAAATGGATATAGCATTATTAGAAAAGGTTCAGAGAAGAGCCACCAAAATGATAAAGGGGATGGAAGGATACCCCTATGAAGAAAGGCTAAAAAGATTAGGGCTCTTTAACCTGGAAAAGAGACAGCTGAGGGGAGATATGATAGAAGTCTATAAATTAATGAACAGAGTGGAATGGGTAAACGTAGATCGATTGTTTACGATATGCTGGAGGAAAGGTCCATAAATCATTATTAAAAAGGGACCTAGGATATCAATGCTTGACCCAATAAAAGCATTGTGAAACCTGTGTCTTTTTGGGAAACTGCTAGGTACGTATGACCTAGATTGGCCACAGTTGGAAACAGGATACTGGACTTGATGGACCTTGGTCTGACCTAGTATGGCATTTCTTATGTTCTTAAGATATACAGAGCTCCTTCACAGGCAGAAGACGTTGACAGAGATTGAATTGAAGACATTTGTAGTATTGCTATGAAAGAAGTGCTACTGATAGGCAATTTCAATATGCTGGATGTTGATTGGGACATCCCTGTTGCAGTGTCATCTAGCAGAAAGGAGATCCTAGATTTTCTACAGGTACTATCTATTTTGACAACTGGAAACAGAACCCACACATGAAGGGGCCATATTGGACCTGCTGCACCCTACTGATTGATGCTTGTGAGAATGGTGTTTAAACACTTGTAAATAATGTTACTGTGGGAGTTCATCTTGCATCCAGGGATCACTGGATGGTGTAGTTCAGTATTAGGACAAGGACTGATACAGTCCATTCAAAAGCGAGGGTCCTAGACTTTAGGAAAACTGTCAAGATGAGGCAATACCGCAAGACGTTTTTAGTATGATGGAAACAGCTGGGGGAAGAGGAAAAGCAAATTGAAAATGGATATTTTAAGGGCCACAAACCATTTTGCTAGGAAAGTAACAAACGTAAAAGGAGGCAGCAGCCACTATGGTTCTCAAAAGCAGAACTAAAAAGGTGAAGAAAACCAAGGTGGCCTTCATAAAATATAAGAAATCACAAAGAGGAAGACCAGCATCAATATTTGGAAAAGCATAAGAGAAACTAGGAAAGTAGTCAGAAAAGCAAAAATACAAATGGGAATTAAAAATATGCAGTAAAATGGGGGGACAAAACAATGCTCAATGTAAACTTGTCTGTTATATTTACTGTGCACTGTAAATAAGTTATACCAACGTTATAATGTAAACCAAATTTTTGTTCATTGTAAACCGCCACTGATCTCTGGAAGTGGCGGTATATAAAAGCTTATAAATAAAATTAATTAATTTCCAGATATGTTGGTGAGAGGAGAAAGTGAAAAAGTAGTACTGTCAGACTAGAGGGTGAAGGTTAGGAATATGTAGAAGCTGATGAGAATAAAATGAAATTGCTTAGTCAAATATTTCTGTTATGTGTTCACAGATAAAGAGCCAGGAGCAGATCCTCAGAAAACACCCACAAATAGGAACCAAAGCAAGGTGGATCTTGACAGTCAGATGGTACACATTCCAGAGAATTGAAGGAATTTAGGAAGTTCTGTTGGCTCCAGTATGAACTTTACAATGCTTCTTTATTCAGGAGTAATCCCAGAGGACTAGAGAAGGGTACATATGGTCCCTCTACACAAAAGCAGAAGGATGAGGTTGTGAACTACTGGCCAGTTAATCTACTCACCACAGAAGTCAGACTAATAGAAAAACTGGAATCCAATGGATTGCAGGATTGAAGGCAGCATAGTTTTACTAGTGACAGGTCTTGTCAGACAAATCTAATAAATTTCTTTGACTGGGTGACCAGAGTTGGACCTAGGGAGAGTGCTGACCCTGTTCTACACAGCTAAGTTATAAATAAATTGAGACCCCTAGAGATGGGCTCTAAAGTGACCAACTGGGTTAAGAATTAGTTGAGTAAGAGACAGCAAGGGTACAGGTAAATGGAGCTCACTCTAAGGAGATGAATGTTACCAGTAGTGTGCGGCAAGAATTTGTCCTTGGCCTTATTCTTTTTAACATTTTTGTAAGTGATATTGCGGAGGGGCCATCAGGTAAGATTTGCCCCTTTGTGGATGATACCAAATCTGCAATAGGATAGAGACCCAGGAAGTGGTAGATACTACGAGGATGGATCTAGTGAAGCTTGAAGAATGATTGAGAATTTGGCAGCTGATATCTAATACTAAAAAATACAGGGTCATGCATTTGGGCTGCAAAAATCCGATGGAGCATTACAATATAGGGGTGAAGTACCTCTGTCCATGAAAGGAAAGTTGGGACTTGCAGATGACTGTTTCTGATGATCTTAAGGTGGTTAAACAGGTAGAAAACACGATGGCAAAAGATAGATGGATGCTTCGGTGTAGAGAGAAATTGCCAGAAGAAAGGTAATAATGCCTCTGTATAAGTCTTTAGCGAGATCTTATTTGGCAATTTGTGTACAATTCTGGAGATGACACTTTCAAAAGGATATAAACAGAATAGAGTCTGTGTACAGAATGGCTACCAAAATGGTCAGTGGCTCATGTGGGGACAGACAAATACCTCAATTTGTATACTATGGAAGAAAGGCAGGAGAGAGGAGATATAGCATGTAGACACATTTAAATACCACAAGAGCATAAATGCACACAACAGCCTCTTATTATTCAAAGAAAGCTCTGCAACAAGGGGATATAGGATGAAGGTAAAAGGACTATCAAAAGGGACTGCTACAGCTGGAAAGAGATCTGCACTTGTAAGTATTTATCTTCTGCAATATACTCTAAATCTTGGGGAAAAGGGAATTCTTTGGGTTAAGCTAATAAATCTGTGTATTTTAGAATTCATATCCTTGAGTCAGTCAGGCCTTAGTACCACCAGAGTGCTTTTCATTTAAATCAGAGAATATCTTAGCATACAAGTAGAATAAATAGTCTGATAGAAAGAAACAAATTTGTTTGTAGTGAACTTTACAAAGAGGCCTTCCAGTTAGGAGGCAAACGATCTGTGAAGTTGTCCTAAATAAATGTTAAAGGCAAGTGACAGATCAAAGGGGTAATTTGAAGGGACCCCTCTATCAAACCAAGGGCTGTGTGAATCACCCAAGAAATTCGTAAGACTACCTTTGAAGCACAGGTCAGGGCACTGTGTGGCAAGCCAGCTTTTATTAAGTCTTCTTTCTCTCCCACTCACCCCAAGGATAATCTTAGTTTTATAGGCTCTTAAACCTATTAAAGAGAAGGAGGTGTCCATACTCACTTTCAGGCACAGCTGGTTATCTCAGAAAGACATTAAGGACCTGAGATTAATTAATCTGAGGTGAACAAAGTCCATTAAATGTATTAGGTATAGTTGTATTAGTATAAGTATCCCCAAAAAACTAAAGTAAACATCTTAAATATCTAAACAAAACCTTAAAATTAAGATGCATCCAGCAGCAAGATAGGGGCTTTCCAGTTTTTTCCAATGAGTGTCATATGTATGATTTTCTCCCAATTTGTAAGAGGTCTTATGGGTGCACTAGGTGCAAGGAGTTCTTTGATCTCAGGGAATGAGTCATTTTTGGAAGCTAGAGTAGCAGATTTTAAGGACATAAGGCAGACAGAGGTATATAGATGAAACCTACAGGGATGTATTACTGAAATCCCACCTCCAGTATGGCAGCCTCCCTGTTGCCATGGAGGAAAGAGATTACATGACAGGAGAGCATCACCCTGGTGTGGCAGGACGTGATCCTGTAGCTAGGACCTGTCCTCCAGGTGATGTAAAACCCTTTCGCATAGAGGAAGTTTTTCCAGAGCCATGTGCCCACGAGGGAAGGGTTAGGACAACCATTATAGTTGGTGATTCGATTAGGCATGTAGATAGCAGGGTGGCTGATGGACATGAGGATCATCTGGTAAAATGCCTACCTAGCGCAAAGGTAGTGGACCTCACGCGCCACCTAGACAATGTTTTAGATAGTACTAGGGAAGAATCTGCCATGTTGGTACATGTTGGTACCAATGACAGGAAAGTGAGGGAGGTTTCTGGAGGCTAAATTTAGGCTTTTAGGTAGGAAGTTGAAATCCAGAACTTCCAAGGTAGCATTCCCAGAAATGTTTCCGATTCCACGCACAGGACCCAAAAGACAGAGCTCCAGAGTCTCAATGCGTGGAAGAGACAATGGTGCAAGGAACAGGTTTTTGGATTTGTTAGGAAATGGGCAACCTCCTGGGGAAAGGAGGGGCTTTTCCGAAGGGATGGGCTCTACCTTAACCAGGATGAAACCAGGCTGCTGGCATTAACCTTTAAAAAGGAGACAGAGTAGTTTTTAAAGTAGATAATAGGGGAAAGCCGACAAACACCCAAGACAGCATGGTTCAGAAGGATAGATCCTGAAGGATACTAGCAAAAGATTGAAGTTAGGGCATATCAACAGAGAGGTACCAAGAAATACAAAAGTAACCCAAATGACCTCAAGTGCAGTGCAGAGCTTAAAAGATACCAAATTACCCCTGCCTAACCGATAACCAGATTAATGTGAATAAATACCACTTCTGAAATGCTTGTATGCAAATGCCAGAAGTCTAAAAAAATAAGATGGGAGAGTTAGAATATATTGCACTAAATGAGAGGTTAGATACTTGGTGGAAGGAGGACAACCAGTGGGAGACTGATACTTGGGTACAAATTATATCACAATGAGAGTAGATCGAATTGGTGGAGAGGTTGCACTATGTTAGAGAGGGCATTGAGTCACACAGGATTAAAGTTTTACAGGAAACAAAATACACTGTAGAATCTCTATGGATCGAAATTCCATGTAAAAAGGGGAAGGCGATGGCAGTGGGGGTTTACTACCGACTGCCTGGCCAGAATGAACAAATGGACAATGAAATGCTCAAAGAAATCAGGGAAGCGACAGGGTCAATGTCACAACAGGACATGCTAGGGAGATAGTTTCTAAATGAAATAAATGACTGCTTCTTGAAGGAGCTGATTCATGAACCAACAAGAGAGGAAAGCATTTTGGACCTAGTCCTTAGTGGAACACAAGATCTGGTGCAAGAGATAAGGGTGTTGGAGCCAGTTGGCAATAGAGATCATAGCATGATCACATTTGATTTAATAATGGAGGAAGGACGGCAAGGAAATCCACAGTACTACCTTTTAACTTTCAAAAGGGAGACTGATAAAATGAGGAAAATACTTAAGAAAAAACTAAAAGGACCAGCTGCAAAAGTCAAAGATTTACATCAAGTATGGGTGTGGTTTAAAAATACCATCTTGGAAGCACAGACCAGCTGTATTCTACACTTTAAGAAAAGTGGAAGGAAGTCCAAAAAACTGCCAGCATGGTTTAAAGGTGAGGTCCGAGAAGCTGTTTGCAGCCAAAAAACATCTTTCAGGAAATAGAAAAAGGAGCCAAATGACGAAAACTGGAAACAAGCATTGGCAAGTTAAACGCAAAGTATTGATAAGGCAAGCAAAGAGGGAATTTGAAAAGAAGCTTGCCGTGGAAGCAAAAACGCATAATAAAAGCTTTTTCAAGGACATCTGTAACAAAAAAACCTGTGAGAGTCAGTTGGACCAATAGTTGATAGAGGGGCAAAAGGGGCACTAAAAGGGGACAAGGCCATAGAGGAGAAACTGAATGAATTCTTTGCTTCGGTCATTACTGAACATGACATAGGTAAGTTACTCATGAATGAAATGGTATTTAAAGGTGATGCATCAGAATAATTGAAAGAAATATTGATAAACCGGATGATTGTCCTTTGGTAAAACTATGTTGCCTTGAATTATGTAATCTACTGGTTTTGAGAAAGTCCACTACTCTCTCTTTTAGGACCACAGGTTTACTAGCGTTTAATTTGTCACTTCTTCCCTATTGCCACTTTTGCAAAGAGGTATCACATCAGGACTAGAGGAGGACTGATGTGGCACCTCTTTACAAAAGTGGCAACAGGGAAGACATGAAACTACAGGCCAGTAAGACTTACCTCAGTGGCGGGAAAGTAATGGAGGTATTCCTGAAAGAGACAGAATAGTGGACTTTCTCAAAATCAATAGGTTGCACGATCCAAAACAACATGGCTTTACCAAAAGACAATCATGCCAAACAAATCTGATTGAGTTCTTTGACTGGGTGACCAGAGAATTAGATAAAAGGACATGTGATGGATGTGATCTACCTAGATTTCAGCAAAGCCTTTGATACTGTTTCTCACAGGAAGTTTATCAATAAACTGAACAGCCTGTGGATGGGTCCCAAGGTGGTGAACTGGATCAGAAACTGGTTGACAGAGACGACAGAAGGCAATGGTAAATGGAACTCACTCTGATGAAAGGAAGATAATTAATGGCGTGCCCCAGAGATCGGTCCTGGGACTGGTACTGTTCATGTATTTGTGAGTGATATTGCTGAAGGACTGAATGGAAAAGTGTCTTTTTACAGATGACACGAAAATTTGCAACAGAATGGACTCCCCCTGAAGGAGTGGATAACATGAGGAAAGATCTACAAAAGCTGGAAGAATAAATCTTTAAATCTTAACTGCCAAGCATTAGACCAATGTGAAGAATTGGTTCATGCACTTGGGATGCAGAAATCCAAGGGAATTGTATGTGACAGGAGGCGAGAGGTTGGTGTGCACACAGACCAGGAGGACCTTGGAGTGATTGTTTCTAAGGATCTTAAGGTGCCAAAAACTGTGACAAGGTGGCGGCCAAAGCCAGAAGGATGCTGTGTTGCATTCTGAGAGGAATTAACAGCAGAAAGGAGGAGGTACTAATGCCACTGTACAAGTCGCTGGTGAGGCCTCACTTGGAATATTTTGTTCATTTTTGGAGACTGTATCGTGCAAAGGATATAAAAAGACTGGAAACTGTTCAGAGGAAGGCGACCAAAATGATTTAGAGCCTGCGCCAGAAGACATATGAGAAGAGACTTGAAGACCTAAATATATATACGCTAAAGGAAAGGAGGGATAGGGGGAGATATGATACAGACCTTTAAATACTTAAAGCGTATTAATAACCAAACCAACCTTTTTCAAAGAGGGGGAAGCTGTAAAACTAGAGGGAATAACATGAAACTGCAAGGGGGTAAACTGAAAGGCAACATCAGGAAATACTTTGTGAGCCTGACATGACAATCGGGAAAAATGGGAGAAACCATTATAAAGAAGTGAAAGGATGGTGGATGCTTGGAATGCCCTGCCGATGGAAGTGGTGGGGACAAATACAGTGATGGAATTCAAAATGGCATGGGATAGATAGTGGAGACCTGTCTACAGGATAAAATCAAATTAAACTTTACTATCTCTTATATCTCAAATAGGGGTGACCTGTACGGAGCGATAGGGGTGACCTGTACGGAGCGATAGGTATATCCCCTAAACAAAGGCATGGGGAGGGGTGACCTGAATGGAGCGGCAGGTGGACCTACACTTGCCACCTTGCTGGGCAGATTAGATGGGCCATGCTGGTCTTTATCTGCCATCATATACTATACAACTATTTGATAATTAAAGAGTAGCAAATCACCTGGACCAGATGATATACATCCAACTATTGTGATAAGGAAGCTTATCATAGTTCAGGAAGGAGCTATAATAGAGGTGAATTGGCTCTGAACAAGCAACCTGTCTTTGTTGGTAGAAATAATAAAACAATGTTTTCATAAAAGACTAACAGTCCCAGAATGCACCAGGTTTCAAACAGCCACTAGAAGAGCTGAAGTGGGGAAACGTGTGTTCAATCAGGAGAACTGAGGTAATCCCCAATCACTCATCTCCAAGGGCAGGGCTTGATTCAGCACAGCTGAGCTGTGCTAGGGTGGAGTATCCCTCTAAACAGGTTAAAAGTAAAACAGATTCTACGCAGGAGCAGAAGACGGAGAAGCAGTTGCAGACCAGAGAGCTGGAGTTGGAGTTGATGAGGAACCCAGAGCTCAAGGACAGAGAGAGCAAGAAGCAGCGTGGAAGAAAGAAGAGAAAAGCATCTTGGAGGTCTAAAGGAGTCCACAGCAGTACGTGTGCTGGGAGTCATTCCAGAGGCAAGCATACTCCATTGGACTGGGGGAAGCCAGAGGAGTGGGGTTACAGAGCCAGGAATCCCCGGACGGCACCTGTGAGGGAGACGGCTGCATTTGGAAGGGGCCCTAAGACCAGTGCAAGAAGGTATGTGAAGAGAGACCCAGTGTCCAGGGATCTTGATTGGAAGGCTGGACATAAAAACTGGACTACATACTGGCCAGGAGTTCTGGAGAGGAACCCTAACAGCAATGGAAGCTCAGGTATGAACACTGATCTATGCCCTAGCTCTTCACTTGGAAGACAGCAGGGAAACCAGTATTGCCCTGAGAGTGCTCCATTAAGAAATTCCCCTGAGCCAGTCCATGATATTGATTCTATGATAGTTGAAGAGGAAGGAGATATTATAAATGAACAGTGTGATTACATGGATTGCTCTCTGTCTAGGCTGCTGTGGTAATATACTTTCACAAATGCAACAACCATCAAAAAGAAATATATCTTGTTCTTTTATCTACCCAGAAAAGTGTACAAGAAAGCTTTTGGGTAGGATTTGAGCCACGTATAGAAAGTAAACCAGCCAAGAGGTTTGCAGCTGGTTAATTGTTAGCAATTAAGCCTTGCATAATTGCACGTGGGCTCTAAAAGGACACTTCTGGGTGTGTGTGAAAATAGAATAAGTTATCCTTGAAAAAGAACAGTTTTTGATTCCTTTTTTTGGGTTTTGTTTTGTTTTTGGAGCACTGCTAAAAGGTATTAGCAGGAGCCCATTGAAAGACCTTTCTGTTCCCATCAAGGTCTTTATTGTTTGATTTGATTGCATAAGAAGTTCAGTTGTTGTTCCTGATTTGTTTTTCCTAAGTTTAATACTGAAAGCAAGTATCCTTTTGTGCTACCAAGTAAATCTGTGTGGGAGAAATAACCCCATAAATAAAATATATTTTCTTTGCTTAACACTTGAGCAAGCACAACTCATTTATTTGTGAACGGCTGATTCTGGTATGAATGGACTACATTTCCCACAATCCTTTGCAAGTCATACTAATATTTGCCTTTGCCAAGACTGTGGACATTCTCACCCAGCGCCCCCGTTTACACTATGTTGAAAGAACTGAAATATGAGATTGCAGACCTACTATTAATAATCTGTGAACTATCATTAAAATCACCTGTAATACCTGAAGATTGGCGAATGGCCAATGTAACGCCAATTTTTAAAAACGATTCCAGGGGTGATTCAGGAAACTGAAGACCAGCGAGCCTGACATGAGCACCGGGAAAAACGGCAGAAACCATTATAAAGAACAAAACTACTGAACAAGTAGATAGTCATGGTTTAATGGCAGAAAGCCAACATGGCTTTAGCTAAGGAAGGTCTTGTCTTACTTATTTGTTATTTTTTTGAAGGTGTGAATGAATAGATAGAGAAAGATGAGTTGGGTGATAAAGTCCATCTGGTGCCAAAATCTGAGATGTTACGGAGAGTTTGCCGATACTCATCAAGCCCACTGACTATTACCCAATGTTGCTAATCCATGTCAGCACAAATGATACTACCAGGTATCCCTCTAAGCGTATCAAAAGTGACTTCATGGCCCTGGGATAGAGGGTGAAGCAGATAGGGGTGCAGGTAGTGTACTCTTCAATTCTCCCTGTTGAGAGTAAAGGCCAAGGCAGAGAAGCTCACATCCTGGAGATGAATGCATGGCTGCGTGGATGGTGTCATCGAGAGCGATTTGGTTTCCTGGATCATGGGATGCTGTTCCAAGGGTTGCAGAGCAGAGATGGCAGCCATCTGTCCAAGAAAGGTCAATGTGTTTTCAGTAGCAGACTGGCTAATCTACTGAAGAGGGCTTTAAACTAGATTCATTGGGAATGGGTAAAGAAAGCCCCCAGGTAAGTGAAACATTAAATAACTTTATGGAAATGAGTAAAAGGGGAAACATATGGGAGAGGCTGAATTGGATTTAGTGGCAGTTACAGAAACATGGTTCACAGAAAACCATGACTGGAATGCAACTATACCAGGCTGTACTTTATTCAGAAAGGACAGGGTAAATAGAAAGGGAGGAAGAGTTGCACTATATGTAAAAAATAATATTAAAGCTTTGGAACTACAGAGCTTAAATGGGAGAGAGGAGGCACTGTGGGTTAAACTAGAAAAAGGGAAAGAGAAATCTATTTGCACTGGCGTTATATACTGATCTCCCTCACAGGAGAAAGAGGTGGATATAGAGTTAATTGAAGACATATGCAGCATTGCCAGGAAAGGGGAAGTGCTACTGATAGGGGATTTCAATATGCCAGATGTTGACTGGCATATTCCTGATGCAGTATTATCTAGAAGTAAAGAGATCCTAGATTCTCTACAGGAAGAGTTATTCAGGCAACTGGTAACAGAACCCACATGTGAAGGGGCCATACTGGACTTGGTGCTTACCAATGGTGAAAGCGTTTCTGATGTTATGATGGGAGATCATTTTGCATCCAGTGATCACCAGATGGTGTGGTTCAGTATTAGGACTAGGGCTGTTAGAATCCATTCAAAAGCAAGAGTCTTAGACTTTAGGAAAACCAACTTTGCCAAGATGGGCCAATACCTCAGGGTGTCATTAGCGGGATGGGAACAGCTGAGGGATGTAGAAAAACAGTGGGAAAACTGAAAGGGAATATTTTAAGGGCAACCAACCTTTTTTGTTAAAATGGTAAATAAAGATAAAAGGAAAAGAAGACCACTATGGTTTTTGAAAGTAGTAGCTGAAAAGGTGAAGAAAAAGAGGAAGACCATCATGAAATACAAGATATCACAGAGAGGAAGACAGGCATCTATATTTGGAAAAACTTAGAGAAGCTACCAAAGTAGTCAGGAACGCAAAGATTCAAAAAGAGGAGGAAATAGCCAATACAATAAAATGTTAGGACAATACATTTTTCAGATATGTTAGTGAAAAGAGAAAGGGCAAAAGTGGTATTGTCAGACTCAAGGGTGAAGGGGAGGAATATGTAGAAGCTGATGAGGATAAAGTGGAATTGCTTAACAAATATTTCTGTTCTATGTTCACAGATGGAGAACCAAGGGCAGGACCTCAGAAAACAAAGAGAAACAGAAGCGAGGGCCATCTTGAACAATTTTCAGAAAACTGTGTTTGTGAGAAAGTAGCTAAACTTAAAGTAGACAAAGCGATGGAACTGAATGGGATACACCCTAGAATACTGAGGGAACTTGGGGACATTCTAGCAGCTCCACTGACTGACCTTTCAAATGCCTTGGAGTCGGTAGTGGTGCCAAAGGACTGGAGAGAGGCACATGTGGTCCCTTTAAACAAAAGCAGAAGTAAGCACTATATGTAAAAACTACTATTAAAGCTTTGGAATTACAGAGCTTAAAAGGGAGAGGGGAGGCATTGTGGGTTAAACTAGAAAGAGGGAAAGAGAAATCTATTTACATTGGTGTGATATACAGACCTCCCTCACAAGAGGAAGAGGTGGACAGAGAGTTAATTGAAGACATGCGCAGCATTGCTAGGAAAGGGGAAGTGCTACTGATAGGAGATTTCAATATGCCATATGTTGATTGGCACATTCCTGCTGCAGTATCATCTAGAAGTAAGAAGATCCTGGATTCTCTACAGGGAGAACTATTCAGGCAATTGGTAACAGACCCCACATGTGAAGGGGCCATACTGGACTTAGTGCTTACCAATGGTGAAGGTGTTTCTGATGTTGTAGTGGGAGATCATTTTGCATCCAGTGATCACCAGATGGTGTGGTTCAGTATTAGGACTAGGGCTGTTAGAATCCATTCAAAGGTGAGGATCTTAGACTTTAGGAAGACTAACTTTGTGAAGATAGCACAGTTACTTACCTGTAAACAGGCGATCTCTGGGAACAGCAGGAATAAGTCTTCACATATGGTATCGTCGGTACCGACGGAGCCTGCGCGGGAACGCTCCCCAGTGTCCAGTAAGAAAGCTTTTGGGAGCATCCCACAGTGCCTACGCTGCCTTCCCGCCTTTCCCAACCGCCTCTCTCCAGTTCGAGTTTTAAAGTTGAGACAAAGAGAGAGAGAGGAAAGGAAAGATAGATAGAGAGATACAACTCCTAGGGGAGGTGGGTGGGTTCTGAAGACTTATTCCTGCTGTTCCCAGAGATCACCTGTTACAGGTAACTGTGCTATCTCCAGGAACAAGCAGGAATGAGTGTTCACATATGGGGACTCCCTAGCTGCAGATGCCAGGGGAAGACCCCAGGTTGTGTGTCCTTGAAAAGGACTCTACCTCCCCCCATGGATCTCTGGCATCCAACCAGGGTAGGTGGGTAGGAGTTGATTAGGAATGGAACAGGTGTTTGAGAACAGCCTGACCAAACGAGGCATCCCGGCGGGAGTCCTTGTTCAAACAGTAATGGGCTGTGAAGGTATGAACTGAGGCCCAAGTGACCGCTCGACAGATTTGGTCGATGGACACAGAGTTTAGATGAGCCACTGAGGCTGCCATGGCTCTCACATTGTGAGCTGTGACATGGCCCTCCAGAGAAAGGTTCCTACTCTGGTAGGCGAAAGAAATACACTGAGCAATCCAGTTGGACAGTGTTCTCTTAGAAACTGGAAGTCCTAAATGGGAAGGATCAAAAGCAATAAAGAGTTGAGAAGACTTTCTATGTTGCTGTGTTCTTTGTAAGTAAAAGGCGAGAGCTCTTTTACAATCCAAAGTATGCAGATTCCTCTCTGCACTTGATGCATGAGGTCCTGGAAAAAAGACAGGCAAGTATACCTCTTGGTTCAGATGAAAAGGCAAGACCACTTTGGGCATAAAGTGTGGATTGGTCCTGAGGACTACCTTATCATGATGGAACCTCGTATATGGAGGATTAGCCACCAAGGCTTGCAACTCACTGATGTGACGTGCTGAGGTGACTGCAATGAGAAAGATAACCTTCCAAGAAAGAAATTTCAAGGAGGTGGTGGCCAAAGGTTCAAACGGTGGCTTCATAAACTGGCCAAGAACCAGGGTTAAGTCCCATGCCACTGGAGGTGGTCTAATGGGAGGTTTAGTTAGAAGAAGGCCTCTCATGAATCTTGCTATAAGAGGGTGAGAGGAAATAGGCTGTCCATTGAGAGGCTTGAGGGATGCTGCAATAGCACTCAAATGGACTCTTACCGAATTCGTTTTCAGACCTGCATGGGATAGATGCAGGAGATACTCTAGTAAGAATTCAAAGGTATTGCAAGAGGGTTAAGACCCTTCCCTGAACACCAAATGGTAAATCTTTTCCATTTGAAAGCATAGGAATGTCTAGTAGAAGGCTTTCTAGAGGCATGAACAACATCTCTGACTTGCTGAGAGAGATGAAAATCTTGAAGGTCTAGGCCCTCAGCAACCAAGCCCTGAGATGGAGAGACTGGGGGTTTGGGTGCCACAACGTTCCTTCTTCCTGGGATAGAAGGTCTGGAGCAGAGCCCAACTCCAGGGATGGAGCTTGAGAGAGATGCAGAAGTAGAGGGTACCACACTTGGCGTGGCCAATGTGGTGCTATGAGGATCATAGAACCCCGGTCTCTCTGAAGCTTGAACAGTGTTTTGGGAATTAGGGGAATGGGTGGAAAGGCATAAAGGAAGTCTTGACCCCAGTGAAGGAGGACGGCATCCTTGGCCTGAACTCCCTGACACGGAACCCTGGAACAGAACCGGGGAAGTTTGGCATTCCACGGACTTGCAAGAGGTCTATGTCCGGGGTTCCCCAAATTCGAAAAATCCTGGCTACCTGGTCCCTGTGGAGGGACCATTCGTGTGGAAGCAGAACTCGACTGAGTCTGTCTGCCCAAGAGTTTTGAACGCCTGGAAGATATACAGCCATAAGATGAATCTGATGCTCTCAGGCGAAGGCCCACAGTTGCAAAGCTTCGTTGCAAAGCGACAGAGAGCAGGTCCCTCCTCTGCTTGTTTACATAGAACATGGCTACTTGATTGTCCGTGTGGATGAGGACTGTCCTGTAGCTGAGCAGGGAGTGGAACACTCTGAGAGCTAAGAAAATTGCTCTAAGTTCCAACAGATTTATGTGTAGTGAAGTCTCCTGTGGAGACCAGATGCCCTGGGTGGAGAGATCTTGCAGATGAGCTCCCCAGCCCATTGGAGAGGCATCTGTTGTAAGGGTTGCTTGGGGAAGTGACTGTTGAAAAGCGTACCCCAGCAACAGGTTTTGAGAGGACTTCCACCACTGGAGAGACCAAAAGAGGCGATTGGAGTTTGCTATTTTGTCTGACAGGCAACCTGATGCCTGAGTCCATTGGGTGGACAAAGTCCATTGAGCTGCCCTCATGTGAAGGCGAGCATATGGAACCACATGCACGGTGGATGCCATGTGTCCTAATAGTTGTAACATCTCTCGAGCAGTTAGATGGGACTTTAACTGTATCTGGGAGGCTAACTGCACCAAGCGTAGGCAACGGGCCTGAGGAAGATAGGCCCTTGCAGTTGTGGTATCTAGCAAGGCCCCTATAAACTCCAGAGACTGAATAGGGGTGAGATTGGATTTTGGGATGTTTATTACCAGTCCCAAATACGGAAGGACACGCATTGTGCAGGTTAGACAAGTCTGAGCCTCTGACTGGGATGGAGCTCGGATGAGGCAGTCGTCCAGATATGGGAATACGAATATTCCTAGAGTGCGTAGAAATGCAGCTACTACTGCCATGCATTTCGTGAACACCCTTGGTGCAGAGGCCAGACCGAAAGGAAGCACCCTGTACTGGTAGTGCTTTCCTTGAAAAAGGAACCGAAGGAACCTTCTGTGTGTTGGATGGATGAGGACATGGGTGTACGCATCCTTGAGATCTAGAGAACAAAGCCAGTCCTGACTCTGAAGGTATGGAAGCAGAGCACCGAGAGAAATCATCTTGACTTCAATTCTCTGAGATCTAATATGGGTCTGTAGCCCCCTGTTTTCTTTGGGATAAGAAAATAAGGGGAGTAGAACCCTGAGCCCTGTTGAAGAAGAGGTACTTCTTCTATCGCCCCTTGGGCAAGAAGGGTAGCAATCTCCTGACCCAGAAGGTTGAGGAGAGATGTTGGAGAATTGAACTGTCTCACCATGGTGTGAGGAGGAAGGCTTAAGAAATGGAGCTTGTACCCTTCCCTTATGATGGAGAGGGTCCATTGCTCTGCTGTGATTTGCTCCCATCTGGGAGCAAAGTAAGCCAACCTTCCTGGAATGGTGAGGGGCTCTGGTTCTTCCAGAGCTAGAAAGGCTAAGTTCTCTAGTTGCAAGTCAAAGGCCCTGAGGAGGCTGAGGCTGCTGGGCCGTGGGAGGCCTGGCAGCCTTTGACTTGGCCTGTTTAGGTGGTTGCTGACGCTTTGCAGCAAAACGACCTGCAGAAGAGGCCTGCTGACCATAAGCAGGATAATATCTTCCCTTTTTAGAAAAAGATGTCTTTTTGAACAATCTTTTCTTGACAGGAGCAGAGGTAGACTTTGAAAGTCGATCCAAAGCAGAGTTCTCAGCATCCATCTGAGTGGCCTTTGCTTGCCAATCCTTGCCAAAAAGGTTTTCACCTGTACAAGGAAGATTTCCCAATTCATCTTGGACCCAGAGTTCCAAATCAGAAGCTTGTAACCAAGCAATTCTGCGTGCACCTATGGCAATAGCAGAGGCTCTGCTTACACACTCAAAAGAGTCAAAGGCTGCACGGTTGGAAAATTTGGAAACATCCTGGGCATGTTTGAGTCAAGTGAGAAATTCCTGCCTTTTATCTTCTGAAATAAAAGGAGCTAAAGTCTGTAGATGATCTGTGACTTCTTTTAGAAACATCCGCATATAGAGACTTGTGATAAGGAAGCTTATCATAGCTCAGGAAGGAGCTATAGAAAAGGTGAAGTGACTCTGAACAAGCAACCTGTCAGTTCTGGTAGAAATAAGAAAACAGAATTTTCCCATAAAAGACTACCAGTCCCAGAATGCACCAGGTTTCCAGCAGCCATTAGAGGAGCTGAAGTGGGGAAACGTGTGTTCAATCAGGAGGGCTATGAGGTAATCCCTAAGCACTCATCTCAAAGGGCAGGGCCTGATTCAGCACAGCTGCGCTGTGTTAGGGAGGAGCACTCATCTAGGCAGAATAAAGGTAGAGTTTATTCTAAAGAGAATTAGCCTCAGGATCATCATCATCTTCATGATCAGCTTGGATATCCTCAGTTTCATCTGAAGGATTATCAGAAGCAGAAGCCAAACCGGACGGACAGAGAGGGCAAGAAACCCTTTGGAAGAAAGAAGAGAAAAGCCTTTGAGAGGTCTAGAAGAGTCCAGAGCAGTACGTATACTGGGAGGCATTCCAAGGGCCAGCATACACCATTGGACTGGGGAAAGCCAGAGGAATGGTGCTGCAGAGCTAGGAATCTCCAGACGGTACCTGTGAGGGAGACGGCTGCACGTGGAAGGGACCCTAAGACTCGTGCCAGAAGGTATGTGAAGAGAGATCCAGTGTCCAGGGATCTGGATTGGAAGGCTGGACATAAGAACTGGACTACATACTGACCAGGCTATATAGAGAGGAACTCTAACAGCAATGGAAGCTCAGGTATGAACACTGATCTATGCCCTAGCTATAACCTTGAAAGACAGCAGGGAAACAAGTATTCTCCTGAAAGTGCTCCATTGGGAGATTCATCTGTGCCAATCCATGATATTGAACCCATGCTTGTTGAAGAAGAGGGGCTGATAGCAGATGAAGAATCTGTTTACTTGGACTGCTCTCTGTCTAAACTCCTTTGATGATTTTCTGTTATAAAGTACAGCAACCATCACAAATAAATACAAACTTGTTCTTTAATCTACTCAGAAAAGCTCCTGAGTAGGATTTTTAGCCACACAGTAGAAAGCAAGCCAGCTAAGGGGTTACAGCTGGATAACTGCTAGCCATTGAGCCTTACCTAATTGCTTGTGAGCTCTGAGAGAATCACTTCTGAATCTATGTGGGAAGATATAAGAAGTTAACCTGAAAAGAACAGTTTTTCTCTTCTTTGTGGCTTTTGTTTGTTGTTTGATACATTGCTAAGAGAATATTAGCTAAAGCCTACAGAAAAGACCAGTTTGTTGCCAACCACGTCTTATTTCTTTTGCTTTGATTGCCTGACAGGTTCAAATGTTGTTTTCTTGATTTTGTTTTTCCAAGTTTAACACTGAAAGCAAGTAACCTGATTTATGTGCTACCAAGCATATCTGTGTTGGGAAAAATAACCCCATAAATAAATATCTTATTGGCTTTACACTTGAGCACAACTAAATTATTGTGGGCAGCTGTGTCGGGTGTGAATGGACTGCATTGTCCACAATCCCTTGCAAATCATATTGACATATGCACTTGCCAAGACTGTGAACATTCTCACCCAGGCAGCCGTCTGACAGACTATAGGAGTTGATTCTGGCAGCAAGCATATTAGCTTGGAAAACCCTTCAGCCAAAAGCATCTAGGGTCCTGCATTCACGTCCTGGAGAATTAGATGAGTGTCTTTTTGCACTCTTTATTTTCCTCATAGCAGACTCTACCACAATAGAGTGGTGAGGAAGCTTAGTCTTATGAAAGCCAGGGCAAGGAGGGAGACAGTACATGGTGTCTAACCTACGAGAATGAGGAGATGTGGTAAGAGGAGTCTCCCACATGCTCAACATGAGATCATAGAGAATCTCATGAATAGGTAAGGAAGCTGCCTCTTTAGGAGCCTTAGGATATTGCAAAATATCTAATTGCTTGGCTCTAGGCTCTGACTCAGGGGCCACTGTAATGGGGAGGCCCCTAGCCACTTCCCTAATGAAGTCTTGAAAAGACAAGTCTTCTGGAGGAGACATTCTTTGTTTTGGAGAAGAAGACTCCTGAGGAAGAAGTACCGATGCCTCGACAGAAGCCTCCGACTCGTCAGAGTCTTCGGAGGAATCGAAGTATCGCCTGTCTGGATGCTCTTGTAAAGCCCGATATGCGTACCGAGTGGGATCGACATCGGGAGTAAGCGGTACCGATGGACATCATAGGACAGGGTACCGTTGCCGTCGACACCGAAGCCAATGTCGATGCAATCGGTACCGGCACCAGAGATTGTTGCGGTACCGGAGGCGTCACAGCCTGCATAAACGCCGTTAGGGTGCGCTGCATGGACAGAATCTTCTGATCCATCGACGCCACCAGAGTCTGGATGTCGGTACCAGTGGAGGCCACCAGTACCCCAGAACACAGCAATAGGTGATCGGTCGAGGCCGAGCCATCGATGTCAACCTGTGACCCCATAGATAATGCTTTGGAAGACGGAACTTCCCGCCGGGGTAATTTTGCCGGTGCGGGATCCTCGAGTACAAGCCCGGAGGCATCTCATAAGAACATAAGATATGCCATACTGGGTCAGACCAAGGTCCATCAAGCCCAGTATTCTGTTTCCAACAGTGGCCAATCTAGGTCACATGTACTTAGCAGTTTCCCCAAGAGACACAAGTTCCACAATGCTTGTACTGGGTCAAGCATTGATATCTTCGGTCACTTCTTAATAATGGTTTATGGACCTTTCCTCCAGGAACTTGTCCAAACCTTTTTTAAACCCAGCTACACTAACAGCCTTTACTACATCCTCTGGTAACAAATTCCAGAGTTTGATTACACGTTGAGTGAAAAAATATTTTCTTTTATTAGTCTTAAATAGTTTACCCTGTAGCTTCATTGCATGTCCCCTAGTCTTTCTATATTCTGATAAGGTAAACAATTGATCTACGTTTACCCGTTCCACTCCGTTCATTAATTTATAGACTTCTATCATATCTCCCCTCAGCCGTCTCTTTTCCTGGTTAAAGAGCCCTAACGTTTTTAGCCTTTCTTCATAGGAGTATCCTTCCATCCCCCTTTACCATTTTGGTGGCTCTTCTCTGTACCTTTTCTAAAATCGCTATATCCTTTTTAAGATACGGCGACCAGAATTGCACACAATATTCAAGGTGCGGTCTCACCATGGAACGATATAGAGGGATTATAATATCTTTTGTTTTATTTTCCATTCCTTTCCTTATCATACCTAGCATTCTATTTGCTCTATTGGCTGCCGCTGCACACTGGGCCGAGGGTTTTAACATGGTATCCACAATGACGCCTAAATCTTTTTCCTGGGTGGTGGTTCCTAATGTGGAATCTTGCATCGTGTAACCATAGTTTGGGTTGTTCTTCCCTAGGTGCATAACCTTGCACTTGTCCACATTAAATTTCATCTGCCATTTTGATGCCCAGTCTTCCAATTTATCAAGATCCTCTTGCAATTTTTCACAATCCTCTTGGGTTTTAACAACTTTAAATAGTTTTGTGTCATCTGCAAATTTGATAACCTCACTCGTTATTCCACTTTCCAGGTCATTTATGAATATGGCAAAAAGCAGCAGACCCAGCACAGATCCCTGGGGTACACCACTATTCACCTTTCTCCATTGGGAAAATTGGCCATTTAGCCCTACCCTCTGCTTTCTATCTTTTAACCAGTTCTTGATCCACAATAGTACACTGCCTTCTATCCCATGACTCTTTAGTTTTGCCAAAAGTCTCTGATGAGGGACCTTGTCAAAGGCTTTCTGAAAGTCCAGATACACAATATCAATCGACTCACCTATGTCCACCTGTTTATTCACTCCTTCAAAAAACATAACAGATTAGTAAGACAAGATCTTCCTTGTCTAAAGCCATGTTGGCTGTCTCCCATTAGGTTGTGACTATCTACATGCTGAGAAATTTTATTCTTTATGATGGTTTCTACCATTTTTCCCGGTACTGACGTCAGGCTCACCGGTCTGTAGTTTCCCGGATCACCCCTGGAACCCTTTTTAAAAATTGGTGTTACATTGGCGATCCTCCAATCTTCAGGTATTAGAGATGATTTTAATGATAGTTCACAGATTACTGATAGCAGTTCTGCAATCTCATATTTCAGTTCTTTCAACACCCTTGGATGTATACCATCCGGCCCAGGTGATTTGCTACTCTTCAGTTTATCTAATAGTTGTAAGACATCTTCCCGATGTATCGATATTTCCTTCAATTCTTACGCACCTTTAAATACCACTTCAGTCATGGGCAACATCCCTACATCTTCCTCAGTAAAGACCGAAGCAAAGAATTCATTCAGTCTCTCCGCTATCGCCTTGTCGCCTCTTAGTGCTCCTTTAACCCCTTTATCATCTAATGGACCAACTGACTCTCTCACAGGTTTTTTGCTACGAATGTACTTGAAAAGGTCTTTATTTTGCGTTTTTGCTCCCGCAGCAAGCTTCTTCTCAAATTCTCTCTTTGCCTGCCTTATCAATGCCTTACATTTGACTTGCCAGTGCTTGTGCTGTTTCCAGGTTTCGTCGTTTGGCTCTTTTTTCCATTTCCTGAAAGATGCTTTTTTGGCAACAGCCTCTCTGACCTCACCTTTAAACCATGCTGGCAGTTTTTTGGACTTCCTTCCACTTTTCTTAAAGCGTGGAATACAGCTGGTCTGGGCTTCCAAGATAGTATTTTTCAACACCCAAGCTTGATGTATGTCTTTAACCTTCGCAACTGCTCCTTTTAGTTTTTTCTTAACTGTTTTCCTCATTTTATCATAGTCTCCCTTTCGAAAGTTAAAAGGTAGTACTGTGGATTTCCTTACTATCCCTCCTCCACTAATTAAATCAAAGGCGATCATGCTATGATCACTATTGCCAAGTGGCCCCAACACCCTTATCTCTTGCACTAGATCTGGTGTTCCACTAAGGACTAGGTCTAATATGGCTTCCCCTCTGGTCGGTTCATGAACCAGCTGCTTCAAGAAGCAGTCATTTATTTCATCTAGGAACTTTATCTCCCTAGCATGTCCTGATGTGACACTGACCCAGTCGATACCGGGGTAATTGAAATCACCCATTATTATTACTGCGCTGTAACATTTGTTAGCTTCCTTGATTTCTTTGAGCATTTCATCATCCATTTGGTCATTCTGGCCAGGTGCTCGATAGTACACCCCCACTGCCATCGCCTTCCCCCTTTTATATGGAATTTCAATCCATATAGATTCTACAGCAGATTTTGTTTCCTGCAAAACTTTAATCCTTTCTGAGTCAATGCCCTCTCTAACATAGAGCGCAACCCCTCCACCAATTTGATCAGCTCTATCATTACGATATAGTTTGTACCCAGGTATCACAGTGTCCCACTGGTTGTCCTCCTTCCACCATGTCTGATATTCCAATCATATCTAACCTTTCATTTAGTGCTATATATTCTAACTCTCCCATCTTATTCTTTAGATTTCTAGCATTTGCATACAAGCATTTTAGAGAATGTATTTTATTCATGTTAATTTGGATATTGTTAGACATGGGTAAATTGGGATCTTTAAGCTCTGTCTGCTCCATACTTGAGGGCATTTGGGCTACTTTACTCTTTTGTGGAACCTCTCTGCTTTTGGTAGTATCCTTCAAGGATACATTCTTCCGAACCATCCGCTCTTGGGCGACTGTCGGCTTTCCCCTAATATCTAGTTTAAAAGCTGCTCTATCTCCTTTTTAAAGGTTAATGCCAGCAGCCTGGTTCCATCCCGGTTAAGGTGAAGCCCATCCCTTCGGAAGAGCCCCTCCTTTCCCCAGAATGTTCCCCAATTCCTAACAAATCCAAAACCCTCATCTCTGCACCACTGTCTCATCCACGCATTGAGACTCCGGAGCTCTGCCTGCCTTTTGGGTCCTGCGCGTGGAACAGGAAGCATTTCGGAGAATGCTACCCTGGAAGTTCTGGATTTCAACTTCCTACCTAAAAGCCTAAATTTTGCCTCCAGAACCTCCCTACCACATTTTCCTATGTCATTAGTACCGACATGTACCAAGACAGCAGACTCCTCCCCAGCAATATCTAAGACCTTATCTAGGTGGCGCGTGAGGTCCGCTACCTTCGCACCAGGCAGGCATGTTACCAGGCGATCCTCACGTCCACCAGCCACCCAGCTATCTACATGCCTAATGATCGAATCACCAATTATAACGGCTGTCCTAACCCTTCCCTCATGGGCACATGGCCCTGGAGAAACTTCCTCGGTGCGAGAGGGTTTTACATCACCTGGAGGACAGGTCCTAGTTACAGGATCACTTCCTGCCACACCAGGGTGATGCTCTCCTGTCACGTGACCTCTCTCCTCCATGGTAACAGGGGTGCTGCCAGACTGGAGGTGGGACTACAGGACTATATCCCTGTAGGTCTCGTCTATGTACCTCTCTGTCTGTCTTATGTTTTCCAAGTCTGCTACTTTAGCCTCTAGAGAACGGACTTGTTCCCTGAGAGCAAAGAGCTCCTTGCACCTAGTGCACACGTAAGACCTCTCAGCAACTGGGAGAAAATCATACATGTGACACTCAATGCAAGAGACTGGAAAGCCCCCATCCCGCTGCTGGACTGCTGTCTGCATCTTAGTTTTAAGTTTGTGTCTAGATCTTTAAGTTCTTACTTACTAAGGGTTGCTATGGGTATTTATCCAAATAAAACTGTACCTAATACGTTTAATATACCTTGTTCACCTGAAGCTTAATTAATCTCAGGTCCTTAGTGTATGACTGATTTGGGTAATGAGCTTCACCTGAAAGCACCTCCTGTCTTTTAAGATGTGTAAGTACCTATAAAGCTATGATTATCCCAGGGGAGGGAGCGAAATAACACTTATTAAAAGAGGGCTGCTACACAGTACCCTGACTTGTGCTGCTGAGGTAAGCTAAATTCTGATTTGATTTAAATTATAGCTCTTAGCTGCTGCTAGGCTCTAACTTCTTATGCAATTTAAACTACAAGCTCTCTGCTGGGTACTAAACATAAATCAGAAAGCTCTCTTCTGTGTGTTAAATTTAAACTAAAAGTACTTTGCTGTTACTTGGCCCTGAGTGACTATTAAATTTAAACTACAAGCTCTCTGCTGGGTATGAAATGTAACCAGAAAGCTCTCCTCTGTGTTTTAAATTCAATCTTTAATTGCTGTTACTAGGCCCCAACTGATCCAACAAAAAACAGTGGGTTCACAGATTAAGTAGCTTTAATACAAAGAATTCTTTTTAGAAAATTACCAGAAGTATATACTCACAGTTGCAGATTTCTCTCCAGAAGTAAGTGTCCCCCCTTTCTAGTCCTTCAAGATGCTTAGAGGGAGATTTGCCCTTCGAGGCCCGGCTAGATTTATGTTTGGTTACCTGAGATCCATGGGAGGAAGAAGCAGCCCTGGAAGACGTCGATGCCACTAAGGCTGCATCAGAGGGAAACAGGGTACTGAGCTTGGCTGCTCGGTTCTGCTAACCTCTTTTAGGCATCATGATACAGGACACACAATCTGTGATGGAATGGTCAGGACCCAAACATTTTAGACACCAATCATGGGTGTCGGTGACAGAAATAGTACCGCCACATTTTGTGCACTTTTTGAACCCGGAAGCGGGCTTCTCCATGAGGAGAAAAATATTCAGGCCTAAGGCCGAAACTGAAAATACACAGATGAAGTAAAGAATAGGGGGGTTTTTTTGTTTTGTTTTTTTAAAGAAAGAAAAGAAAAGACTGGCGGTACCGGTCTGGCGTCGAAGAAGGCAGACGCAACACAGAAAAATAAAGAAAAAAATTAAGAACAACTTCTGCGGTGACAGGAACACGACCTGCTGGCTCCGCGGAAAAGAAGAACTGGAGAGAGGCAGTTGGGAAAGGCGACAAGGCAGCGCGCAGGCGATGTGGGATGCTCCCAAAAGCCTTCTTACTGGACGCTGGGGAGCGTTCCCGCGCAGGCTCCGTCGGTACCGACGATACCATATGTGAAGACTCATTCCTGCTTGTTCCTGGAGATAGGCCAATACCTCAGGGAGTCGTTGGTTGGATGGGAACAGCTGAGGGATGTAGAAAAACAGTGGGAAAAACTGAAAGGGGATATTTTAAGGGCAACCAACCTTTTTGTTAAAATGGTAAATAACGGTAAAAGGAAAAGGAGACCGCTATGGTTTTTGAAAGAAGTAGCTGAAAACGTGAAGAAAAAGAGGGAGGCCTTCATGAAATACAGGAGATCACAGAGAGAGGAAGACAGACATCTGTATCTGGAAAAACCTAGAGAAGCTAGCAAAGTAGTCAAGAAGGCAAAGTTTCAAAAGGAGGAGGAAATAACCAATGCAAAAAAAAATGGTGGGATAAGACATTTTTCAGATATATTAGTGAGAAGAGGAAGGGCAAGAGTGGTATTGTCAGACTCAAGGGTGCAGGGGAGGAATATGTAGAAGCTGATAAGGATAAAGCGGAATTGCTTAAATATTTTTGTTCTGTGTTCACAAATGAAGAACCAGGAGCAGGACCTCAGAAAACACCCACAAATAGGAACAGAAGCAAAGGACATCTTGAACAATTTTCAAAAGACTGTTTGTGAGAAACTATCTCAACTTAAAGTAGACAAAATGACGGGACCGGATGGGATACACCCGAGAATACTGAGGGAACTTGGGGACATTCTAGCAGCTCCACTGACTGACCTTTTCAATGCCTCGGAGTTTGGAGTGGTGCCAAAGGACTGGAGAGAGGCTCATGTGGTGCCTTTACACAAACGCGGAAGTAAGGATGTGGTTGAAAACTACAGGCCGGTTAGTTTAACTTCGGTGGTGAGTAAATTATTGGAAACGCTGCTGAAAGAGAAAATAGTGAGGTTTCTGGAGTCCAGCGGATTACAGGATCCAAGGCAGCATGGATTCACCAGAGGCAGGTCTTGTCAGACAAATCTGATTGATTTTTTTGACTGGGTGACCAGGGAGCTGGACCGAGGGAGAGCCCTAGATTTGGTGTATTTAGATTTCAGTAAAGCCTTTGACACTGCTCCTCACAGGCGACTTATAAACAAACTGAGCACCCTAGGGATGGACCCTAAAGTTACTGCTTGGGTTAGAAATTGGTTGGGTGGGAGGCGACAAAGAGTACAGGTAAATGGAGCTCAGTCTGAGGAGAAGGATGTTATCAGTGGTGTGCCCCAGGGATCTGTACTTGGTCCGATTCTTTTTAACATCTTTGTTAGTGATATAGCGGAAGGGCTTTCAGGTAAGGTTTGCCTCTTTGCGGATGATACCAAAATCTGCAATAGAGTAGATACCCAGGAAGGGGTAGATAACATGAGGAGGGATCTAGCTAAGCTTGAAGAATGGTCTAGAATTTGGCAGCTGGGATTTAATGTTAAAAAATGTAAGGTCATGCATTTGGGCTGCAGCAATCCAAGGGAGCAATATAGTATAGGGGTGAAGTACTTTTGTCCACTAAAGAAGAGCGGGACCTAGGCATGGTTGTGTTTGATGATCTTAAAGTAGCTAAACAGGTAGAAAAGGCGATGGCAAAAGCTAGGATGATGCTTGGGTGCATACGGAGAGGAATGGCTAGCAGAAAAAAGGAGGTGATAATGCCTCTGTATAAGTCTTTGGTGCAACCTCATTTGGAGTATAGTGTGCAATTCTGGAGACCACACCTTCAAAAGGATGTGAACAGGATGGAGTCGGTGCAGAGGGTGGCTACTAAAATGATTAGTGGTCTTCATTATAAAGCATATGAGGACAGACTGAAGGATCTTAATATGTACACCTTAGAGGAAAGGCGGGATAGAGGTGATATGATTGAGATGTTTAAATACTTCTGTGGCATAAATGTTCAGGGAGAGAGCCTCTTTCAATTGAAAGCAAGTTCTGCTACGAGGAGACATGGGATGAAGGTGAAGGGAGATAGATTGAGGAGTAATATGCGGAAATATTTCTTTACGGAAAGAGTAGTGGATCCGTGGAATAGTCTCCCAGTGGAGGTGGTAGAGATGAGAACAGTAACTGAATTAAAAAAAGCATGGGACAAACACAGAGGATCTCTAAAGGTAAAAAGGGGACTGTTGTAGTTGTTATGGAAGGACAGACTAGATAGGCCATGTGGTCTTTTTCTGTCGTCATATATCTATGTTTCTATGTAAGAATGTGGTTGAAAACTACAGGCCGGTTAGTTTAATTTCGGTGATGAGTAAATTATTAGAAGCACTGCTGAAAGAGAAAGTGAGCTTTCTGGAGTCCAGCAGATTACAGGATCCGAGGCAGTATGGATTCACCAGAGGCAGGTCTTGTCAGACAAATCTAATTGATTTCTTTGGGTGACCAGGGAGTTGGACCAGGGGAGAGCCCTAAATGTGATGTTTTTCGATTTCAGTAAAGCCTTTGACACCATTCTTCACAGGCGACTTATAACCCTTTCATACCCGGTGGTTCCATTTGGAACCCATGTAGTTTTCTTGTAAAAACTGAGTGGGGATTAAAACCAGTAAACATCAGACATCATTTTCTTACTTACTATTATCTTAATAAAATACTATATTTAGTTTAGAGTCACTAACTTACTAGGTGGCGCCACTGGCTGTGCTTTTGTTTTGGTAGCCATTTTGAAATTTTACTGCAAGTGTTCTGGTGTTAAATTTTAATGTTCTGAAGGCTTCACTGCATCAGGAAAATTCTCTCAAGTCAAACAGGTATTGTTTTCCCTTTCTGCCAGTTTTATCACCATGTAGCTATTCTTAATTTTATAGTTTTTATTTTTTTTTAAATTATTCTCTTAATTATTTATTTGCGTGTTTCTTATAACTGTATAGCGTTAATGTTCTGATCCAATATTAGTTTTTAATTTTGTATTACATATTTTTTATACATATTGTTTCTATGTTTGTTTTTATATACATTTTTATATTTTTGCTTCTTAGTGTCATTTATTTAATATTGATTCATTGTTATTTTTAGATGCGTACCCCCTGATGAAGGCTTAACGCCGAAAACGCGTTGGTTTTTTTTTACAATAAAGTTAGCACCTGTGACCTTACTAGGCTCCGCTTGTTGTGTTTTCCTATTGTTTTCCCTTTCTGCCAGTTTTATCACCATTTTTTGTTGAAACAGTTGTTGAATGAGACAGTTTTGTAGTTGGTTCCATTGGGAACCATTGGTACTTAGTGGTTGTTACATGTTACTGCAGAAATGGTGGTTTGTAATACTTAGTGAATTTTACCACATAGCAGTTAAGATTTAAATTCAAAATTTATGCGTTATCTGCTAATTAAGTAGTAATCTAGTAGTAATTCAGTTACATTCTGAAATCTGTTGAATGTTTGATGCAGGCAAAATGATGGATTGTGATGTGCATCGCAGACAAAATAGAAAAGGAAAAATGGAATCTCAGCTAGTCTTGTTACCAGATGCTGACATTTCTGAACCAGAGTGTGATGTAGAGGATCCAGAGATGGAAAATATGGATGAGTTAAGCGATGATCCACTGAACCAATCAGAAGATGATCTTCCATTATCAACAGTTAGGGATCATGCAAAGCAGAAAGATCCTGATGTTGCTGGTGTAGATGATAATATTCCATTGAACAGATTCAAAAAGAAATCAAAATCAAAAGATGCAGTAATGTTTCGATGGAGGAGAATAAACCAAAAGTTACCTCCGATCCAATCTGGTTGGGAAAATGTTCTGATCCACCCGAGGAGGAAGAGCCTCCAATAAAATACTTTCACAGATTTTTTTCCACTGAACCTATTGAGCACATTGTGATTCAGACCCATTTACTTGCAGTTCAGTGTGTGTCCTCATTTAGAACAGTAGAAATCGAAAAATACTGTGGAATGTTGTTGAACATGGGCCTGGTTCCAATGCCGAGTTATAAATGCTACTGGTCAGAAGAACTCTGTTTTCCACCTCTTGCAGACATTATGAGTCAAAATTGTTTTACCGGCATCAACAAGTTTTTGCACTTCAACATCACCAAGGCCGTCACTGACAGAAATGACCCTTTGTATGATAGATATTTTAAAGTTCGCCCTCTTCTGGATTTCATTCGAGAGGCTTGCCTAAAGGTTGAACCAGAAGAAAAGCAGAGCATTGATGAGCAGATGATACCATACAAAGGAAAAAAAAACCTTGAGGCAATACCTTCCAAAGAAGACTAAGAAATGAGGCTTCAAAGTATTTGCTAGATGCGGGGTCAGTGGTGTGACATATGACTTTCATTTCTATGACGGCAAGGCTCCTGTTGTGCAGAAAAGTTGTGGATTTCAACCAGGAGACTTATGAAATTATGCAAGGCACTGCGCCTAGCACTCAGAATTTCAAAATGTACTTTGATAACTA
The DNA here is from genome assembly GCA_033557465.1 of Ichthyophis bannanicus. NCBI lineage: Eukaryota > Metazoa > Chordata > Amphibia > Gymnophiona > Ichthyophiidae > Ichthyophis > Ichthyophis bannanicus. Next base: position 126,535,762 of record CM066047.1, read on the forward strand.
CTTCACTTTTCTGGAGCTTCAGCTGATGCTAAAGGAACAGAGCATTCTGTCAACTGGGACAATACAGTGCTACAGGATCGGAGGATGCATTATGAAAACGGAAAAAGAACTAAAGAAAAAAGGTCGAGGATCCAGTGATTTTATGGTTGATGCAAACTCTGGTTTGTCAGTAGTTCGTTGGTATGATAATTCAGCTGTTCAGCTTTCATCAACACTGAAATCAGTTGATCCAATTTCTATGATCAAGCGCTGGGACAAGAAACTGCATGCCTATGTTGATGTGCCGTGCCCTGCCCAGCTGTTGTTCGAGACTACAGTCAGAATATGGGAGGTGTAGATCTCTTTGATATGCTTATGGCTCTATATCGTACTGACCATCGCAGTAAGAAATGGTACCGTAGAATATTTTACTGGGGCCTTTCATCTTGCGGTTGTGAATGGATGGTTGCTTTACAGACGTCACTGTGAGCAGAAATCTGTACCAAATTCTCGAGTGTTCTCACTCCTTCAGTTTGTTATCAGCATTAGTGTGTCACTGATCAAAGAAAACAAGGTGCCGTCATCTGTGCAAAGAAAAAGAGGGTGGTCATCAAAAGTGCTGGATTCTCCTGAAGTGAACGATCCTGATGACTCCCCTGCACCGCCAAAACAGAAATTATCTGTTCAGTCTGATCCAAACGCCAGCATCAGAAATGACGGTGTAGGACACTTTCCAGCTCACTCAGACCCGAAACGGTGTAGGGTTTGCAAAGCTCATGTCAGGATGAAATGCATGAAATGCAATGTTTTCCTTTGCATTACAAAGGAAAGAAATTGTTTCCTCAATTATCACACTTCAGCAGTTTGAATAAAAATGTTAAGAACTTTCAGTTTTATATATCTTGCCTTACTTTTATTCTTTATATTGAGTTCCGTTAAGTCCCATTGGTGCCAAATGGAACCATGATAAGAAACACTCTTCTTTTTTATGTACTATGTGTGCTATTATAATGGTGTTTTCTTTGTTATTTAGATTTACTTAATTAGATTGCAATTGTCAGGGCAGTACTCCTCTTGATGTGGACTTGACTGTATTGCTTTAATCATGTGTTTGTTACATGTTTACATATATATGAATAAAGATAAAATAAAAAAAACCCACTCTTCTAATTATTAACTCTAGTGTAATGCAAGTGAACATTTGTGTTTCCTATTATCCCTAAGTAAAGTTCTGCTTTCTGGAATTTGTTTTTACTGAAATAAAAAAAATTGGTAGTGAAAGGGATAAACAAACTGAGCACTCTAGGGATGGACCCTAAAGTTACTGCTTGGGATAGAAATTGGTTGAATGGGAGGTGACAAATGGAGCTCACTCTGAGAAGGTGGCTACCAGTGGTGTACCCCAGGGATCTGTCTTTGGTCCGATTCTTTTTAACATCTTTGTTAGTGATATAGTGGAAGGGCTTTCTGGTAAGGTTTGCCTCTTTGCAGATGATACCAAAATCTGCAACAGAGTTGACACCCAGGAAGGTATAAACATGAGGAGGGATCTAGCTAAGCTTGAAGAATGGTCTAGAATTTGGCAGCTGAGAGTTAATGTTAAAAAATGCAAGGTCATGCATTTGGGCTGCAGTAATCAAAGGGAGCAATATAATATAGGGGGTGAAGTACTTTTACCACTAAAGAAGAGTGGGACCTGGGTGTGATTGTGTCTGATGATCTTAAAGTAGCTAAACAGGTAGAAAAGGTGACGGCAAAAGCTAGAAGAATGCTTGGGTGTATAGGGAGAGAAACGGCCAGCAGAAGAAAGGAGGTGATAGTGCCTCTGTAGAATTCTTTGGTGCAACCTCATTTGGAGTATTGTGTGCAATTCTGGAGACCGCACCTTCAAAAAGATATAAACAGGCTGGAGTCAGTACAGAGGGTGGCTACTAAAATAGTTAGTGGTCTTCATTGTAAAGCATATGAGGAGAAAGGATCTTAATATGTATAACTTAGAGGAAAGGCGGGATAGAGGTGATATGATTGAGCTGTTTAAATACCGCCGTGGCATAAATGCACACGAGGAGAGCCTCTTTTGATTGATAGCAAGCTCTGCTACGAAGGGACATGAGATGAGGGTGAAAGGGGATAGATTCAGGAGTGATAAGCGGAAATATTTCTTTACAGAAAGAGAGTGGTGGAGCCGTGGAATAGTCTCCCAGTGGAGGTGGAAGAGAAGAGGACAATATCTGAATTCAAAGAAGCATGGGACAAACACAGAGGATCTCTAATGAAAAAAAGGGGACTGTTGTAGTGGTTGATATGGAAGGGCAGACTAGACAGGCCATGTGGTCTTTTTCTGTCATGTTTCTATGGATTTTCAGAAAGCCTTTGACAAGGTCCCTTATGAGAAACTCCTGGCTAAATTAAAAAGTCAAGGGATTGGAGGCAGTATATTGTTGTGGATCAGGAACTGGTTAAAAGACAGAAAGCAGAGGGTAGGGCTAAATGGCCAATTTTCTGAATGGAGAAAGGTGAATAGTGGAGTAGCCCAGGGATCTGTGCTGGGTCCGCTACTTTTTAATATATTTGTAAATGACCTGGAAATGGGAATAACTTGTGAGGTAATCAAATTTACAGATGGGACAAAATTATTCAAAGTTGTTAAAACACAAGAGGATTATGAATATTTGCACAAGGAGTGATAAATTGGAAGACTGGACGTTCAAATGGCAGATAAAATTTAATGTTGACAAGTGCAAAGTTATGCACCTAGGAAAGAACAACCGAAACTATGGTTACACGATGCAAGGTCCCACATTAGGAACCACCAGCCAGGAAAACGTTCTAGGCGTCATAGTGGATATGAAGAATATGAAGGACCTAGACAAGATTCTCAAGAGCAGATATGTCTCTCTCCATACAAAGATTTGACTTGTTCAAGCCATGACATTTTCAGTAACCATAACCTCATATGGATGCGAAAGTTGGACAGTGAAGAAGATAGATAGGAAGAAAATTGATTCCTTTGGTGCTGGCGACGAATACTGTGTATACCATGGACTGCCCGAAGAACAAACCAGTCAGTACTTGGAGATCAAACCTAAGCTTTCTTTAGAAGCTCAGATAAGAGTTTGACTTTCATACTTTGGACACATCATGCATAGAGAGAGATCATTAGAGAAAGACATCATGCTTGGCAAGGTAAAAGATCAAAGCAAAAGAGGAAGGCCAGCAATGAGATGGACTGATACAACAGCAGCTACGGGTGCCAATCTGTCAACAATGAGCTGCCTGACTGAAGACCAAACACAATTTAGGACAAGTATCCAGAGGGCCGCCATGAGTCAACACAGACTTGATGGCACTTAACAGTGGATAACATGTTGAAACCCTCTGCCTAGTGTGCAGTGGTGTGCCAAAAAAGCAAATAGAATGCTAGGAAATCATAAGGAAAATAATGGAAAATATAACAAAGGATATTATAAATGCCCCTGTATCCTTTCATGGTTGCGACCGCACCTTGAATATTGTGTGCAATTCTGGTCACTGTATCTTAAAAAGGAAATAGCAGAATTAGAACAGGTACAGAGAAGAGCCACCAAAATGGTAAAGGGGTTTATTTATTTAGCTGCATTTATATCCCGCTTTTCACCGGGTCAAAGCGGTTGGGGGATACATTTAACACGAGGGGATATGACACACATACACTAATACTTACAGGGTACATGGGCAATGGAGGGTTAAGTGGCTTGCCCAAGACAAGGAGCACCTGTGGGACTAGAAACCCCAGTCCTTCCGGCCCAAGGTTGCTGTCCTCTAGTGGGATTTGAACCACCTACCTTCCGGCCTGTGGTACCTTGCCCCAACCACTAGGCTACGCCTCCCATTGGAAGGATTGGAAGGATACCCCTATAAAGAGAGGCTTAAAAGGTTAGGGCTCTTCAACCTGGAAAAGAGATGGCTGAGGAGAGATATAATAGAGGTCTATAAATTATCGAATTAACTGAGCACCCTAGGGATGGACCCTAAAGTTACTGCTTGGGTTAGAAATTGGTTGGGTGGGAGGCGACAAAGAGTACAAGTAAATGGAGCTCACTCTGAGGAGAAGGATGTTACCAGTGGTGTGCCCCAGGGATCTGTCCTTGGTCCAATTCTTTTTAACATCTTTGTTAGTGATATAGCGGAAGGGCTGTCGGGTAAGGTTTGCCTCTTTGCGGATGATACCAAAATCTGCAATAGAGTAGACACCCAGGAAGGGGTAGATAACATGAGGAGGGATCTAGCTAAGCTTGAAGAATGGTCTAGAATTTGGCAGCTGGGATTTAATGTTAAAAAATGTAAGGTCATGCATTTGGGCTGCAGCAATCCAAGGGAGCAATACAGTATAGGAGGTGAAGTACTTTTGTCCACTAAAGAAGAGCGGGACCTAGGCGTGGTTGTGTCTGATGATCTTAAAGTAGCTAAACAGGTGGAAAAGGCGACAGCAAAAGCTAGAAGGATGCTTGGGTGCATACGGAGAGGAATGGCTAGCAGAAAAAAGGAGGTGATAATGCCTCTGTATAAGTCTTTGGTGCGACCTCATTTGGAGTATGGTGTGCAATTCTGGAGACCGCACCTTCAAAAGGATGTGAACAGGATGGAGTCGGTGCAGAGGGTTGCTACCAAAATGATTAATGGGCTTCATTATAAAGCATATGAGGATAGACTTAAGGATCTTAATATGTACACCTTAGAGGAAAGGCGGGATAGAGGTGATATGATTGAGATGTTTAAATACCTCCGTGGCATAAATGTTCAGGGAGAGAGCCTCTTTCAATTGAAAGCAAGTTCTGCTACGAGGGGACATGGGATGAGGGTGAAGGGAGATAGATTCAGGAGTGATATGCGGAAATATTTCTTTACGGAAAGAGTAGTGGATCCGTGGAATAGTCTCCCAGTGGAGGTGGTAGAGATGAGGACAGTAACTGAATTCAAGAAAGCATGGGACCAACACAGAGGATCTCTAAAGGCAAAAAGTGGACTGTTGTAGTTGTTATGGAAGGACAGACTAGATAGGCCATGTGGTCTTTTTCTGTCGTCATATTTCTATGTTTCTAAGTGGAATGGGTAAAAGGTGATCTCCGGGAACAGCAGAAATTTAGTCTTCACATATGGATGACGTCAGTACCGATGGAGCCCATGCAGTAACACTCCCCAGCATCCAACAGAAAAGCCTTTAGGGCATGCCACTGCGCCTGCGTTGCTGCCTTCCCGCCTTTCTAACTCTCCCTCCTCAGTCGAGTTTGTAGCTGACATAAAAGGAGAGAACAGAGAGAGAAGCCCTACAATTCCTAGGGGAGGAGGGTGGGTTGTGAAGAATAAATTCCTGCCGTTCCCGGTAAACCGCACCTGATCTTTGGAAGGTCGCGGTATATAAGCGATTGTTAAATAAAATAAAATAAATAAAAAGTGAGTGAGTATGCTATCTCCAGGAACAAGCAGGAATGTAGTCTTCACATATGGGACTCCCTAACTCCCAGATGCCAGAGAAATGACCCCAGAATCAGTAGATTTGCCTTAGTGCAGGCCTCAAAAGGGCATGGATCCTTCATGGATGTCTGGCATCGAAGCTACGGGACAGAGGGCAGGAGTTGCCCTAAGTCTGAAAGAGGTGCTGGAGTACAGCCTGGCCAAACATTGCATCCCGGCAGGAGTCCTTGTCAAGACAGTAATGAGCAACAAAGGTATGAACCGAAGTACAGGTGGCTGCTTTGCAGATGTTGTCAGGGCAGTCACGGCATTAACATTATGTGCAGTGACATCTTCAAGGGATAGTCCTGCTTTATTCATAAGCAAACGAGATGCAATCTGCCATCCATTTAGAAAAGGTACATTTAGATACTGGCAACCCCAAGTGACTGGGATCAAAGGAGATGAATAGCCTTTATGGTGCTCAGCTGTCCTTTGAAGACAGAATGCCAAGGCCCGTTTGCAGCAAGGGTATGGAGGGTTACCTGTGCTCTAGAGGAATGTGGTCTAGGGAAAAAAGACAGGGAGGTAGACTGACTGATTTAAATGCAATGGAGACACCACCTTGGGCATGAAAGTCTTAAGGACCACCTTATCATGGTAGAACCTGGTATAAGATGGGTCTGTCACCAATGCCTAAAGCTCACTGATGAGTCTAGCTGGAGTGCAACAAGGAAGATGACCTTCTAAGAGAGAAACTTTAGTGAGGTTGTGGCTAAAGGTTCAAAGGGAGGCTTAAGGAGCTGCCCTTACACGACATTAAGATCCCATGCCACTGGTGGTAACCTGATGGGAGGCTTGGTCAATAAAAGCCCTCTCATGAAACACGTCAGCAGCAGTTGTAAGGAGATAGGCTGCCCATCCAAGGGATGATGAGAAGCAGCAATTGCACTGAAGTGAACCCTCACCACGTTTGTCATGAGACCAGAGGACAAAAGATGGACATACTGAAGGAGAGCCTCCAGAGGAGCTGAGAAGGGATTAAGATCCTTTTGGGAACACCAAGTGGAGAACCTATGCCACTTGAAGTCAGAGGGATGTCTGGTGGATGGTTTCCTGGAGGCTAGCAGGATCTGCTTTGCTTCCTGAGGAAAGTTAAGATCTTGCAACCCTACGCTTTCAGCTGTCAAGCCATGAGATGGAGAGACTGCGGGTTGGGATGGAGTAGCGCCCCTTCCTCCTGAGAGAGGAGATCGGGAGCTGACCCAAGATTCTGGGGGCGAGTTTGTGACAGACGTAGGAGAGGAAACCGTTGTTGATGTAGCCAACGTGGGGCTATAAGGATCATGACCCATGTCTGCTTGAAGCCTGAAAAGCGTTTTGGGAAACAGGGGTATGGGAGGAAAGGCATACAGGAAATCCTTCCCCCAATGAAGGTGGAAAGCATCGACTTGCTGGAGGATGGACATCAGGGTTCTGGTTTAAAAACAAGGTTTGCAGAATAGTAAAAAGGTCTATCTCCGGTGTTCCCCAGGTCTGAAAGATGTAAGAGATTGTCTCCTGATAGAGGGACCATTTGTGCGTAATGAGGATCCGATTTAACCTGTCTAAGACATTTTGCTGTCCTGGCAGATACACCGCTTGGAGGTGTATTTAATGAGCAATGGCAAAGGACCAAAGATGGAGAGCCTCCTTGCAGAGGGCCCAAGAGCCCATTCCCCCTTGCTTGTTCACGTAGAATATAGCTACCTGCTTGTTCGTCTGGATGAGAACTCTGTGGCCTTGTAGTTGTCAAAACACTGAGGGCACTGAAGACAAAACAAAGCTCCAGTAAATTTATCTGGAGTTGTGACTCTTGCTCCGTCCAGAGGCCCTGAGTGGAGAGAGAGAGTCAAAGTGGGCTCCCCAGCCCAGCTTGGAGGCATCCGTTGTCAGGATGCATTGATGTGGATGCATCTGAAAAGGTGACCCTACAATGAGATTTCCTGGGGTAGACCACCACCGGAGGGAGTTGATGAGAATGTCTGTGACCTGGTTCTGGTCCCCGAGGGCCCCGGAAACCTGCCTCCACTGGGAAGCAAGAGTCCATTGAGCTGTCCGCATCTGCAGACAGCCATATGGAACTACATGCACTGTAGAGGCCATATGGCCTAGAAGTTGTAGCATCTCCCTGGCTGAGAGATTGTCTCCGAGCTTCACTTGAGATGCTAGCTGCACTAGTCGCGTACAATGGTCCTGGGATAGAAATGCCCTTGACCATCGAGTGTCTAGCTCCTATGAATTCTAGTGTGAGTGGGAACTAGATGGGATTTTGGACAATTTATCACAAATCCCAGATCCTGCAGTACCTGTATTATACAAAGAAGGGATAGATGAACCTCCTGCCGTCTAAGTAAGGGAAGATGAATATTCCAAGAGTCCTTAGATATTCGGCGGCGACAGCAATACACTTTGTGAAGACTCTTGGGGCAGAGGAGGGAAAGACTCTGTATTGACATTGATTTCCCTGGAAGATGAAGCGTAGATACCTCCTGTGTTCTGGGTGAATGAGGATATGAGTATACGCTTATTTTAGATGTAGAGAACAGAGTCAATCCTGACTCTGGAGATAAGGTAGAAGGGTTCCTAGTGAGATCATTTGAATTTCTCTCAGACAAGAAACTTGTTTAGATTTCTGAGATCTAAGATGGGTCTGTACCCTCCATTTTTCTTTGGTATGCGAAAGTAAGGAGAATAGAATCCTATCTTCTGTTGGGATGGAATTCTATGGCACACTGACAGAAAAGAGGTGATCTTTTGCTGCAGGAGAGCAGTGAGTGGGGGTTGAGAATGGTATTCCTCCACAAGAGTGGAGGGGGGTATGCTTTGTAGATGAAGCTTGTACCTTTCTCGTACTATGGTTAGTGTCCACTGCTCTGCGGTGATAACATGCCACCTGTAAGCATAATTGCCAAACCTGCCTGCTATGTGGAGGGGGTGGGGGTTCTCTAGAGGCAGGGTGGCTATGTTCTCTAGGAAGAAGTCAAAAACCAGGCGCAGATTGGGTCTGCGCAGCTGGTTGGGGTTTAGGAGCCTGTGGCTTTTTCTGTTTGCTTGGGAGGCTGTTGCTTCCTCTGGGTACCCGGAGGCTGGTATTGAGAAGTTGAAGGGTACGTGGGGTAAAATGTCTTCTTGCCAAGCTGCTTTTTTCTTGGCACGGTTGGCAGTAACTTTGAAAAGCCTATTGAGGGTGGTATTCTCAGACTCTGAGAAGTCTTATCTTCCCAATCCTTTCCAAACAGTACAGGAAATATTATCCAGCTCGTCTTGAACCCATTGTTCAAAGTTGGATGCCTGAAACCAAGCAATCCCATGTGCACCTATGCAGATAGGTGTTGCTCTGCTAGTGCATTCAAAACAGCCAAATCTTGCCCTATTAAACTTAGTCAAACATGCCCAAAATGTTTCCAAAGTTTGACATTTTGAGCATGTTTGACGAATCGATTCATGGGCTGATGAATCGATTGGTACCCAAAAAATGTGAAGTCTTCCGGGAAAACCCTCACCGTCACCGCAACGTTGCATGTCTCCTCCCGAAGATATGTCTTTCCAAGAGTTTATCAAGAATATGGCAAGTGGCATTACTCCTGTATCGGAGAAAGAACCCAGAGCAGAGGATTTGGAGATTCTCCAATGTCCCACAGCTCCTAAAGAGGTGACTACTCTGCCTATGCACCTTATACTCCAGGATCTTATGATCCTGATGTGGGAAACACCCACCATTTCTCCACATACTCAGCAATGGTACCATGTATCGGGTTCTGGAAAGTCCTGGGTTCCAGAAAACACAGCTTCCACACCACTCAATGGTAGTGGAATCGGCTATGCGTCGAATTAAGAGTTCTAAGACGCACTCCTCCAATCCCCCAGGCAGGGAATCAAGAACCTTCGATGCCTTTGGGCGTCAGTGTTTTCAAGCCTCCATGCTTTCAGCCCACATAAGTTCATACATACTGTACATGGGTATGTTCATTAGGGAGGTAACTAGGGATTTGGAATCAATGTCTGCTCTTCTCCCGGGCCGGGTTTGCGGTCCGATTCTGTAGGCCTCTCTGTCATCTTCTTGCATAGTGGACATTCAGACGGCTGGTGAACTGGGCCAAGCCATTTAAGACACCAGTCATTGGTATCAGTAGCAGAGATAGTGCTACTACACTTAGAACATTTCTTAAAACCACTGGTTGGCTTTTCCATAGTGTCAAGTAGACTGGATGGAAGACCTAAGGCCCAAAATGGCATCAATGCGCCTGGAAGAATTAAAGTTTTACAGAAAGAAAAGAATAAAATCAAAGAGATCGAGTCCGGTATCGACGGGAAAGCAGACGCAACCACAAAACAACAAAAAAAAAATTTTCTGTGGTGACAGGATTTGCTTCCTGCTGGCTCCGTGGAAAACAAAGAACTGGGGAGGGAGAGTTATAAAGGTGGGAAGGCAGCAACGCAGGCACAGTGGCATGCTCCCAAAGGCTTTCCTACTGGACACTGGAGAGCGTTCCCACGTGGGCTCCATCAGTACCGACATCACCCATATGTGAAGATCACATTCCTGCTTGTTCCTGGAGATACATAGATCGGTAGTTTATGCCATCAAAAAGTAGAAAGACTAGGGGACATGCAATGAAGCTACAGTGTAACCCGTTTAAGACTAATAGAGAAAATATTTTTTCATGCAACACGTAATCAAACACTGGAATTCATTACTGGAGGATACAGTAAAAGTTGTCAGTGTAGCTGGGCTTAAAAAGGTTTGGACAAGTTCCTGGAGGAAATGTCCATAAACCAATATTAAAGAGGACTCAGGAAATCCGTTGCTTACCCCAATACAAGCATTGTGGAACCAGTGTGTCTTTTTGGGAAACTGCTAAGTACTTATGACCTGGATTGGCCACTGTTGGAAACAGGATGTTGGGCTTGATGAATCTTGGTCTGACCCAGTATGGCATATTTTATGTTCTTATGGGACAGACTCAGGAATAAATTTGTGGAAATATTTATTTACAGAGAGAGCGGTAGATGCATGTAATAGTCTCACAGTAGAGATAGTAGAGCCAAGGACTTATCTGAATTAAAGAAAAAATGGAGCGCAAACAGAGGATCTCTAAAGGAGAAAAAGGTACTGTAAAGCTGACTAATTTATATGGAAGATAAAAAACCAACAGCCTATCAAGTCTTATCTGCCATCATTTTCTATGTTTTTATGATGAGGATCTCGCAAAGCTTGAAAAATGGTAGAGAATTTGGCATCTAAGATTTAATGCTAAAAAACTTAAGATTATGCATTTGGGCTGCAAAAATCCAAGGGAGCAGTACATTATAGGAGATGAAGTACTTCTGTCCATTAAAGAAGAGCTATGGACGTGGGGGTGATTTTTTCCGATAATCTTAAGGTGGCTAAACAGGTAGAAAAGGTGACGGCAAAAGCCAGACTGATGCTTGGGTGCATGAGGAGAGGAATGGCAGCAGGAAAAAGGAGGTAATAGTTCCTTTGTACAAATCGTTAGTGAAACCTCATTTGGAGTATTGTGTGCACTTCTGATGACCGCACCATCAAAAGGATATAAACAGAGTCGAGTTGGTCCAGAAGGCAACTACTAAAATGATCAGTGTTCCTCACCATAAAGCATATGAGGATAAATTTAAAGATCTTAATATGTATACTATGGAAGAAAGGCAGAAGAGGGGTGGTATCAGACATTTAAATACCTCAACAGAACAAATGTACAGGAAGTGGCCCTCTTCCTGTTGAAATGAAGCTCTGTAATGAGAAATCATAAGATGAAGGTGAAAGGGGATAGACTTGGGAGTAATCGGAGGCAATATTTCTTTACAGAAAGAGTGGTGGATGCATGGAACATCCTCCCAGTGGAGGTGGTGGAGACGAGAAATGTATTTGAATTCAAAAAAGCATGGGACAAATACAAAGGATCTCTGGGGAAAAGGAAGGGATTGTAGAACTTAATAGTTCTTATGGACAGGCATATGGGGCCTGATTCCGATCCCCACATTCATCTCCTTTGTACGTCCGGGATGACCTGGACGTTCAAAGGAGATCACGATTCTGATCCTGTGGGGCACATCTAACCCCGTGGGATCAGAATCACGAACAAGCCTGTACGTACAGGCTGAGACTGCAATTCAGTCCCGGCCTGCACATAAAGGCACTGCATGGCTAACTCAGCCAGGGCTTTTAAGTGGAGCCACGGTTCCATGGCATCATGTTGCCATGGCACCGCGGCTCCATTTAAAAGCCACAATGCCGGCCGCCTGCCCAAAATGTTAATTCCCTGCAGCCCATCCCCCGATCTGGCATCCTAAGGCCAGGGTTGGGCTGCGGGGAATTAACACTGCTCCCCCAGCCCCTTCCGCCCCGCCTTCCCCCGAGCATCAAAATTGAAACATCCAGAATCGGCCCGTACGTCCAGGGCTGGCGACCGCCCACTCTCCACCCCTTCCCTGCCCCCGTACAATTTCCCTGCACAACTGGCGGGGAAGTTATACAGGGACAGAAGCAGGCACGAATAGCAGGGATGGGACGTCCATCCCCGCTATTCGTGCCTTAGAATGACCCCCATGGTCTTTTATTTGCCTTCATGTTCTAGGCCTCTCCCTGTCCCTTCTTTCATCTAAGTTATACATATTCAGGTCCAAGTCTCTTTTCATAAGGCTTCTGGTGCAAAGCTCATGCCATTTTGGTTGTTCTCTTCTGAGCTGTTGAAGTCTTCATATCCTTAGCAAGATATGCCCTCTAAAACTGAACACAGTACTCAAAGTAAGACCTCACCAACAATCTGTACAGGAGTATAATCATCTCCTTTCAGCTATTTATGCCCTTTTCTATACATCCTAGGATCATTCCGGTTTGGGCCACTGGTTTGTTGCACTATATCTTCACAATCCTGTGGTCTTAAGACACTATCATCCCAAGGTCTCTATCCTGATCTGTTCATATCATCCCTCTCGCATACTGCTCTCTTGGATTTCTGCACTCCAAGTGCATCACTGTGCATTAAAGTTAATCGCCAAGCACTAGACCTTTCTTCTAATTTTGTAGATTATTCAGGTTTTCAACTTCCTCCAGGTTGTCCACTTTGCGACATCTTCATGTCATTCACAAAAATTCAAACACTTTCTTCTGACTCTTTGGAAATGTCATTTACAAAGATAATGACTGTCTCAGTACAGATCCTTGAAGCACTATACTAGTCACCTTTCTTTCTTCTGAGTGAATTCCATTTACCACCACCTTCTGTCAGTCAACCATTTCTAATCTAGTTCACCACTACGGGTCTTTGTTTCAGGCTGCTCAGTTTATCCATGAGCCTCCTATGAGGAACAGTTTTAAAGGCTTTGCTGAAATCCAAGTAGACCACGTCCTGTGAATGCCCTTGGATCAAGTTCTCTGGCCACCCCGTCAAAGAAACCAATCAGATTCTACCTTTGGTAAAACCATGTTGCCATAGGTCTTGCAACCCATGTGGACTGTAGAAAATTCACTATCCTTTCCTACAGTAGGATCATTATTTTTCCCTCAAACAATGAAGAAAGGCCCCACCTATTCTCTGTTGCCACTTATGAAGAAGGACCACATCAGTCCATTCCCAGTCCTGAGGAACCTCTCCCCCTTCTCTAAGAATCTATTAAACCCATCCTGAAGAGAAACCACTAGAATCTTTCCGAGCTCCCTCACTATCCTGGAATGCATCTTGCTCAGCCCATTACTCTGTTCTCTTAGTTTTTCAGTTTGTTCATAGACACTTTCTTCCATGAATGATGTGATATCTATGCTATTTACATACCTATTTTTGTAAGCCATGTGTGGTCCCTCCTCCAGTATTTTCTTCCATAGATCAGTCCTCCATGTAACAAAACCAAGCATTCACCCCACCACCCACATCACCTTGCTAAAGGCTACCCCTGAAGTCAAGAATGAGGTCAAGGACCTGGGAATAACCCTTGACTAAGGTCTAACCTTTCACTCCCACATCAAGAAAGTCCCAAGGGCAGCCTACCACAAAATCAGAACACAACTTAGGCCATTGCTTGACCACACTGACTTCTGAGACGTATGGCAAGCGCTTATAACTCCAGTTCTGGACTACTGTAACATTACCTATCAAGGCCTTCCAAAAACTACTTCACAACCCTTACAAATCATGCAAAATACTATTGCAAGAATCATATCAAGAGCATCATGAAGAAACCACATCACTCCCATCCTACATCAGCTGCACTGGCTCTCATTGTAAATGAGAACCAAATATAAGGTCATAACTGGCACATTTAAGATACTGCATGACTTATCAGCACAGAGCCTTCAATCTCTTATCCAGAAGCCCTCCAACAGCAGAAAGAAAAAAGTCTTAAGAACTACTAATGATCCCAACCCTCCAGACCAAACGCAATCATAGAAACAGAAACATAATGGTAGAAGACGACTGCATGGCCTATCTAGTCTGCCGTTCCATATCAACTACAATTGTACCCCTTTTTTCCTTTAAAATACAAAAAACACTCAGTTATACACAAACAAAAAAAAACAAACAAGCACTCATATCCCTGAACAGTTTTAATTGACAACACTTTCAAATTATATACACCTTTTCATCACCCAACCGGCTAAAACGTAAAGTCTTCAAAGAGGCAAAAAACAGGCATACGCTATAATTTTTTTTATTATTTTAATAATGGGGAAAAAAGGCCTCAGGATAATAGCTTGTCCCACTATACGTCAGCAAGAACTCACAGGGGAAACAAGGAGCTTGACATCATAGACTCAAAAAAACTCCATCTATTAATTCAAATATTAAATAGGAGAGCCATTGTAAAAGTGCTTAAACAATGTCCTCCAGCCAATCAAAAAAAAGAGATTTTATTATACTATAAATATCAGCTACCAGGTAAGCTCAAGCCAAAATGCAACTGCATTTCAGCGGTAATAAATTCCTGCAAACTAAACACATGACATTAGCAGAGTCGCATAACCTATTCCCACACAGCCCCAACCAGTAACTTATCCGAAAGCGGCAGACTATAGGCTGAAATAGAACGCTAAAAGACTCATGATGAATGGCTCAAACTCACAGTCTAATTCAAGTTTCAAACATACTTATATGCTAATTACAGCTAGCCACAAACTTCCTCCTGCTGTCCGGTCTAAAAAGACCATTACAATTGCCTTCGCCCAACAAAGATCTCTGTTTCACCTTAAACAGCTTCTTCAGGGCAAAACGATCAGGAGAAAATTCCATGCAAAGAAAAGCGTCTTGCTGACACATTTAACTAGTAAACTCATCAATCAGGGAAAAGCCAACATTTGATTGGAGGGATTTAGCAAATGCTGGGTAATTCAAACACAGAGAAATACAAAAGAGGTGCCAAGGAAAGCACAGTTACTTACCTGTAACAGGTGATCTCTGGGAACAGCAGGAATAAGTCTTCACATATGGGTATCGTCGGTACAGACGGAGCCTGCGCGGGAACGCTCCCCAGCGTCCAATCAGAAAGCTTTTGGGAGCATCCCACAGCGCCTGCGTGCTGCCTTCCCGCCTTTCCCAACTGTCTCTCCTCAGTTAGGTTTTAAAGCTGAGACAAAGAGAGAGAGAGAGAGAGGGAAAGGAAAGATAGATAGAGAGATACAACTCCTAGGGGAGGTGGTTGGGTTGTGAAGACTTATTCCTGCTGTTCCCAGAGATCACCTGTTACAGGTAAGTAACTGTGCTATCTCCAGGAACAAGCAGGAATGAGTCTTCACATATGGGGGACTCCCTAGCTTTAGATGCCAGGGAGAGACCCCAGAAGTTGTGTGTCCCTGGGCAGGGCTGCACTTCCCTACATGGATCTCTGGCACCCCATCAGGGATGGTGGGTAGGAGTTGATTAAGTATGGAACAGGTGTTTGAGAACAGCCTGACCAAACAAGGCATCCCGGCAGGAGTCCTTGTCCAAGCAGTAATGGACTGTGAAGGTATGAACCGAGGCCCAAGTGGCTGCTCGACAGATGTCATCAATAGACACAGAGTTCAGATGAGCCATTGAGGCTGCCATAGCTCTCACATTGTGAGCTGTGACATGGCTCTCCAAAGAAAGGTTCTTACTCTGATAGGCGAAAGAAATACACTAAGCAATCCAGTTAGTGTTCTCTTGGAGACTGGAAGTCCCAAATGAGAAGGATCAAAAGCAACAGAGTTGAGAGGACTTTCTATGTTGCTGTGTTCTTTGTAAGTAAAAAGCTAGAGCTCTTTTACAGTCCAAGGTATGAAGATTCCTCTCTGCATTTGATGCATGAGGTCCTGGGAAAAAGACAGGTAGGTAGACCTCTTGGTTGAGATGAAAAGGCGACACCACCTTAGGCATAAAGTCTGGATGAGTGCTAAGGACTACCTTGTCATGATGGAAGCTTGTATAAGGTAGATTAGCTACGAGTGCTTGCAATTCACTAATACGACGTGCTGATGTGATTGCAATGAGAAAGATAACCTTCCAAGAAAGAGTAGTTACTCACCTGTAACAGGTGTTCTCCAGGAGCAGCAGGAATCAGTCCTCACATATGGGTGTCATCGGCGCCGATGAAGCCCCAGCGGAGCATTTCCCCAGTTTTCTATAAAAGCCTTCGGGAATGCAGGCACGCATGCGTGGTTCCCTTCCCGCCTAAAGGTGCCATCTTACCTCAGTCAAATGACATAGCTAAGAACAGCACACAAAAATGAAAAATAAACTATGTACAACTGCAACTCCAAGGGGAGGAGGGAGGGTTGTGAGGACCGATTCCTGCTGCTCCTGGAGAACACCTGTTACAGGTGAGTAACTACTCTTTCTCCAGGACCAAGCAGGAAGTCAGTCCTCACATATGGTTGACTCCCCAGCTCTGGGCTACCGAGGAACCCAGGTTGAACAAGAGAACTCCCTCTAGTCTCAGCAGCAAAGAAAGGCTTTTCAAGGACACATCCTCCACCGGTAGCCCAACAGAGGGCAGGAGTTGCCTAAACCTCAAAGAGATTCCGGAGTACTGCTTGGCCAAAAGCAGTGTCCCTACGGGACTCCCTCTCCAGGCAGTAATGGGCCGCAAAAGTCTGGCTTGAAAACCAAGTTTCAGCCCTGCAGATGTCTACTAAGGGCACAGAGCGGAGATGAGCCACTGAGGCAACCATTACCCTGACTCGGTGAGCCGTAACTCGACCCTGCAAAGGAAGGTCAGCCGCCTTATAAGCCCAGGTGATACAGTCAGCTACCCAGATGGACAAGGTACGCTTGGACACAGGCAACCCCAACTTATTGGGGTCAAAATAGACGAAGAGCTGGGTTGCCCTTCTATGCCCCTGTGTACGGTCAAGGTAGAAGGATAAGGCCCTCCCTCCTACAGTCCAGGGTATGCAGGACTGCTTTAGCCTGGCTTGCATGAGGCCTAGGGAAGAATGTTGGAAGAACCATCTCCTGGTTGAGGTGGAAAGAGGAGACAACCTTAGGGAGGAACTTTGGATGAGTCCTAAGGACTACCCTGTTCCTATAAATCCTGGTGTAAGGCCTATCACAGACCAGGGCCTGAAGCTCACTTACTCGCCTAGCCGAGGTAAGGGCTATTAGGAAGAGTGTCTTCTAGGAGAGGAAGCGTAGTGGACAAGTAGCCATCGGCTCAAAAGGTGGGCGAGTCAGTTGCTGCAAGTCCGCATTCAGCTCACACTCAGGGGCAGGAGGATGGATAGGAGGCTTGAGCAAAAGCAAGCTCCTAAGAAAGCGAGACACCAAGGGGTGACCAGAGAGAGAATGTCCCTCCACCAGAGAGTGGTGAGCTGCTAGAGCTGAGAGGTGGACCCGAACAGAATTGGATTTAAGACCTTGATTTGACAAGTGCAGTAAGTACTGGAGGACTACTGGCACAGTACAGGAGACAGGATCTTCTGTACGTAGCTGACACCACACAGAAAACCTCAAACATTTGAGAGCATAGGTTTTCCTAGTGGACTGTTTCCTAGAGGCTCCTCAACCTCCTGAGGCAGGCCCCAGGGAGCCAAGACTACCCTTGCAGCCTCCAGGCTATCAAATTGAGAGCTTTGAGATTGGGGTGCAGAAGAGAACCCTGCTCCTGTGAGAGGAGGTCGGGTTGCAACCCCAGAGGTAGTGGAGGATCCACCGCCAGTTGAAGCAGAAGAGGAAACCAAGGCTGTCTCGGCCACCTGGGAGCCACCAGCAGGACCGAGGCCTTGTCCTGAAGAATCTTGAAGAGTTCGGGCCACCAAGGGCGTGGGAGGAAACGCATAGAGGAGGCCCTGAGACCAAGATATCAGAAAAGCATCCGCTGCTATCCGCAGAGGATGCGGTTGCCTGGAGCAGAACTTTGGCAGTTGCTTGTTCGTTGGGCTGGCAAAGAGATCTATCAAAGGGAGACCCCATTTCAGGAAGATCTTCTGAACTACTGAAGGATGCAGCTGCCACTCGTGGGGCTGCAGTATTCTGCTTAATCTGTCTGCCAGGTAGTTGTCCTAGCCTGGAAGGTACACAGCCCTGAGGAGCATGTTGTGCTTGAGGGCAAAAGAACAAAGGTCCTGAGCCTCCCGACAAAGGATCCTGGACCCAGTTCCACCCTGTTTGTTCACATAAAACATGGCAGCTTGGTTGTCTGTCTGAATCAGGACAGACTGGTGAGCCAGGGTAGGAGTGAAAGCTTTGAGTGCTAATCGAATAGCTCTGAGTTCGAGGAGATTGATCTGCTGTGCAGCTTCCCAGGGAGACCAGAGGCCCTGGGTGCACTTGCCCAGACAATGAGCTCCCCAGCCTTGCAGGGAGGCATCTGTTGTCATCACTACTGTCTACCCTGGAATCTGAAAAGGCACCCCTTTCAGTAGATTGGGTGGGTGCAGCCACCAGCTGAGGGAGTGCAGAAATGGTTTGGACACCCTTATCCTGTCTCCGAGGCTGCCTGTGCCCTGTGACCACTGAGCCCGAAGACACCACTGTGCAGGCCTCATATGGAGCCTCGCATTGGGGGTCACATGTACTGTCGAAGCCATGTGGCCTAGAAGCCTCAGGCAGAGTCTGGCGGAGACCAGGGACCTGCTGAGAAACTAATTTGTCAAGGCCATCAACCTTTGGGCCCTGTCTGCTGGCAAGAAAGCCTTTGCCAGCAGAGAGTCTAGCCTTGCTCCTATGAACTCCAAGTTCTGGGAAGGGAGCAAAGTGGACTTTGCGAAGTTTATGACAAACCCTAGCCTTTGTAGAAGAGCAATAGTCCTGAGGGTGGCTTGCTTGGCCTCCTGGCACATCTGACCCCTGATGAGCCAGTCGTCTAGATAGGGGAATACAAAGATTCCATGATTTCTCAGGTAGGCCGCCACCACTGCTAGGCACTTTGTAAAGACTCTGGGGGAGGAGGTGAGGCCGAAAGGCAGCAATCTGTACTGATAATGGTTTCCTCCCACAATGAACCTGAGGTACTTTCTGTGGTCTGGATGAATGAGGACGTGAGTGTACGCATCCTTTAGATCTAGGGAGCATAGCCAATCTCCCTGCTGGAAGTAGGGCAGAAGAGTCCCAAGAGGAAGCATCTTGAACTTCTCCCTCACTAGGAACTTGTTGAGGTTCCTGAGGTCCAGAATGGGTCGAAGGCCACCAGTTCTCTTGGGCACCAGGAAATACCTGGAGTAGAAACCGTGACCTTGTAAGTGGGGAGGCACAGGCTCCACCGCCTGTCCACCAACAGATCATGAAGCTCTTGTAGAAGAAGGTCTGTGTGCAGGGAAGGCCTTGGAGGCTCCCCTGGAAAATATGGCGGAGGCAGTTGGTGAAAATGGAGGGCATAGCCCTTGTGGACTATCTCCAGCACCCAACTGTCCCCGGTGACAAGGGGCCACTGGTGGGCAAAGAGGGCGAAGCGACCTCCTGTGCAGGGTTGGGAGAGCAGTGGAGGAGAGGCTACGCTCAAGGAGTCAAAAACCCCCACCCTGCTGAGTGGTAGCAGGGGCCTGAGGCTTAGGAGTCCTCTGGCTACGGGGCCCATTACCCTGGCCCTTGGCTTGCTACCCTGGGGGGCAGCTTGGGCAGCCTGATATTGCGGGTACTGTTTGTAGGCAGTGCCCTTCCTCGGGTAAAAGGGATTTTTACTCGAGCCCTTCTTTTTATGAGAAGGGGCAGAGGTCTTCCTCGACAGCCTCGTCCGTGTAAGGTGCTCAGTTTCGAGCTGAGCGGCCTTCTCAGTCATGGGCTTGCCAAAAAGGTTTTCACCAAAGCAAGGGACATCGACCAACTTGTCCTGAACCCCATGGCTCGAGGTCCGATGACTGCAGCCATGCCTGGTGTCGAGCCGCGATGCCGGCTGCCGCAACTCGGGCCGAAACCTCGAAGCCATCATAGGCGGCACGGGACATGAACTTTGAGCAGTCCCGAATCCCCGTGGACAAGGACTTAAATCTCTGCAAGGGTTCCCCGGCGAGACCAGCAGAGAACCAGGCCAATTCCTTGGCCAAATCCCGCAAGTACATGCCCATGTACAGCTGGTAGGACTGAACACGGCAAGCAAGCATCGAGCCCTGGAAGCACTTTCTACCGACGCCATCGAGGTTCCGGGACTCCCTGCCAGGAGGCACCGCGGAGTGCATCTTCTGGCTCTTCAGACGATACATGGCCGATTCCACAACCATAGAATGGTGTGGTAGCTGTGCCTTTTGAAAGCCAGGGCTCTTCCGGAGTCAATAGATCGAATCGACTCACTTGCTGAGAACCGGCGCCGAGGCCGGTGCCTCCCACATACAGAAGAGGAGCAGTTTCAGCATCGGAGGAACCGAAACAGTAAAGGCCTCCTTCGGAGGAGAGTCATACTGTAGGGCCTCGAGCTCTTCAGCTCCTCCTCGGGGTCCGCCGGGATAGCCAAGGTAGCGGCCATATCCCGGACGAACTCCGAGAACTGAGTATCCTCTGGGGGGGACCTACTCCGGGGCTCAGACTGCGGTGAGTCCGAAGGGACGCACCGAATCTTGAAGGTACCAGGAGACTCCTCGTCCTCCATCTCCCAAGCTGACTCGTCCGAGGAAGAGTCAGGGTCCGACCCCGCGGGGCCCTGGAGCACCCGCCCCGATGCCCTCGGTCCCAAACGGGAGGTAGAGGGAGACCGTGACCGAGGTCGACTCCGAGCCACGATGGACTTGAGTATCGGCTCGGTCTCCGGGGTCGACTTCAAAGTCGATGTCCCGGTGGTCGGGGCAGATGCGCCAGACAGGCTGGCCATCAGTGCCCGCTGCTGCTCCAAGAAGGCAGAAAATCTGCTCTCCAAGGCTGTCATCCTGAGACTCAGCTCGGGAGACGCAGCAGCCACTGACTCGGGCCCCGGCAGCACCGGGCCTGACGTCGGCTCCCTGGGAGGAGAGGCCTCGAGGACTACGGGGCTTACGTGTCCAGCAGACTCCGGCTCCACGTGAGGAACTTTGGAAGGCTTCTCGAGTTCCACGGGCCCGGGGCAATGGTCGGGGGTCTTAGACCTGACCCTCGAGGAGCCAGGGACCTCCCCCGACGCCGCCCTCGCAAGCCGCTTCTTCCTCTTGCGTTCCCGGTCGGGGGACCCCCTGTCCGAGGAGTTGACGGCGCTCGGGATCGGAATCCCGAGAAGTCGAGGCCTCAGACAAGGTCCGGACCCGGCCGGAGGCTGAGTCCAAGAAAAGCCTTTCTTTTTGCTGCTGGCGACTTCGGTGTGCCTTGGAAGACATCTTCCCACATGGCCCGCACGACTTAGGGTCGTGGTCGGGGCCGAGGCACTGAAGGCAGCAGTCATGTGTGTTGGTGAGAGACATCAGTTTCTTATACCGATCACACTTTTTAAAACCGCTGGAAGCCATCGGGGAAAAAAAGAGTCCCGTGAGGTCAAAAGACTGGCCCTTCCAGGGAAAAATGGAAAAAAGGGCGCGAACGCCAGCCACGAAGGGCAAAAAACAAAAAAGAAGAATCGGGCTCGATACCGGTGTACCGAACCCAGTGGGAGGGGAACCGGCGTCGAACCGGGAGAAAAAATAGCAAAAATCGCCGAAAAAAATCTAATTTTAACCGGGAGAACAGGACACACGTCCGGTGGGCTTCACGGAAAAAAAGACTGAGGTAAGATGGCACCTTTAGGCGGGAAGGGAACCGCGCATGCGTGCCTGCATTCCCAAAGGCTTTCATAGAAAGCTGGGGAAATGCTCCGCTGGGGCTTCATCGGCGCCGATGACACCCATATGTGAGGACTGACTTCCTGCTTGGTCCTGGAGAAAGGTATTTCAAGGAGGTGGTAGCCGAAGGTTCAAAAGGCAGCTTCATAAGCTGACCAAGAACCAGGTTCAAGTCCCATGCCACCGGATGTGGTCTAATGGGAGGCTTTGTTAAAAGGAAGCCTCTCATGAAACTTGCTACAAGAGGATGAGAGGAAATAGGTTGTCCATTTAGAGGCTTAAGGGAAGCTGCAATAGCACTCAAATGGACCCTTACTGAATTTGTCTTAAGGCCTGCATTAGACAGATGGAGGAGATACTCCAGCAAAGATTCCAGAGGTATGGCAAGGGGGTTAAGACCCTTCTCAGAGCACCAAATAGTAAACCTCTTCCACTTGAAAGCGTAAGAACATCTAGTGGAAGGTTTTCTGGAAGCATGAAGAACATCTTTCACCTGTTGAGAAAGAATAAGATCTTAGAGATCTAGGCCTTCAGCAACCAAGCCCTGAGATGCAGAGACTGGGGATTGGGATGCCATAACTTTCCACCCTCCTGAGATAGGAGATCTGGAGCAGACCCTAACTCCAGGGAGGGAGCTTGAGAGAGATGTAGAAGCAGAGGGTACCACACTTGCCGTAGCCAATGTGGAGCTATGAGGATCATGTGGCCTCTGTCTCTCTGAAGCTTGAACAGGGTTTGGGGGATTAGGGGAATGGGTGGAAAGGCATAGAGGAAGTCTTGACCACAGTGAAGGAGGAAAGCATCCCTTGCCTGAGCTCCCTGAGCCAGAGTTCTGGAACAGAACCGGGGAAGTTTGGCATTCCATGGACTTGCAAAGAAGTCTATGTCCGGGGTTCCCCAAATCTGAAAAATCCTGGCCACCTGGTCCACATGTAGGGACCACTCGTGTGGAAGCAGAGCTCGACTGAGCCTGTCTGCCCAAGAGTTTTGAACTGTTTATTGTAAACCGCGCTGATGCTGAATAGTGCGGTATAGAAGAGACTTTAAATAAATAAATAAATAAATAAGATACACTGCCAGAAGATGAATCTGATGCTCTCTGGCGAGGGCCCACAGTCGCAAAGCTTCGTTGCAAAGCGACAGAGCCAGTTCCGCCCTGCTTGTTCACATAGAACATGGCTACCTGATTGTCCGTGTTGATAAGGACTGTCTTGTAGCTGAGCAGGGTGTGGAACACCCGTAGAGCAAGGAAGATTGCTCTGAGTTCCAAGAGATTGATGAGGACAACTCTCCTGAGGGGACCAGATGCCTTGGGTGGAGAGATCTTGCAGATGAGCTCCCCACCCCATTGGAGAAGCATTTGTTGTGAGTTGCTTGGGATAAAGACTGCTGAAAGGGGGACCCCAGCAACAGGTTTTGAGGAGACTTCCACCACTGGAGGGACAAAATGAGGTGACTTGTGTTTGCTATTTTGTCTGACAGGCAGTCTAATGGCTGGGTCCATTGGGTGGATAAAGTCCACTGAGCTGCTCTCATGTGAAGGCGAGCATATGGTACTACATGCACGGTGGATGCCATGTGGCCTAGTAACTAACATCTCTCGAGCAGTTAAGTGAGGCTTCAACTCTGCTTGAGAAGCTAACTGCACCAAGTGAAGGCAACAGGTCTGGGGGAGATAGGCCCTTGCCTTTGTGGTATCCAGCAACATCCCTATAAACTCCAGGGACTGAGTAGGGGTTAAATTGGATTTTGGGATGTTTATTATCAGCCCTAAATACTGAAGGATACTCATTGTGCAGGCTAGAGAACTCTTGGCCTCTGACTGAGAGGGAGCTCGAATGAGCCAGTCCTCCAAATAAGGGAAGACGAATATTCCCAGAGTGCGCAGAAATGCAGCTACCACTGCCATGCATTTTGTGACCAGCCTTGGTGCAGAGG
Organism: Ichthyophis bannanicus; assembly: GCA_033557465.1. Taxonomy (NCBI): domain Eukaryota; kingdom Metazoa; phylum Chordata; class Amphibia; order Gymnophiona; family Ichthyophiidae; genus Ichthyophis; species Ichthyophis bannanicus. The sequence goes on from CM066047.1 coordinate 126,559,277, forward strand.
CCAGACCAAAAGGGAGCACTCTGTATTGATAGTGCTTCTCTTGAAAAAGGAACCAAAGGAACCTTCTGTGAGTTGGATGGATGAGAACATGGGTGTACGCATCCTTGAGATCTAGAGAACAAAGCCAATCCTGACTCTGAAGGTATGGCAGCAGAGTTCCCAGAGCAATCATTTTGAATTTTTCCTTAACTAGGAATCTGTTCAATTCTCTGAGATCTAAGATGGGTCTGTAGCCCCCTGTTGTCTTTGGAAGAAGAAAATAGGGGGAGTAGAAACCAGTGCCCTGTTGTCGAAGAGACACTTCCTCTATTGCCCCCTGGGTGAGAAGGGTGGCAATCTTCTGCCCCAACAGGTTGAGGAGGGAGGTTGGAGAATTGAACTGGTGCACTCTTGTGTGAGGGGGCAAGCTTGAAAAATGAAGTTTGTACCCCTCTCTTATGATGGCGTGTGTCCAATGCTCTGCTGTAATTTTCCCCCACCTGGGAGCAAAATGGCATAACCTTCCTGGAATGGTGGAGGGCTCTTGTCCTTCCAGAGCCAGGAAGGCTAAGTTCTCTAGCGGAAAGTCAAAGGCCCTGAGGGAGCTGAGGTTGCTGGGTCGGTGGAGGCCTAGCAGCCTTTGCTTTGCTCTGTTTGGATGATTGCTGACGTTTGGTAGGGAACTGAGCTGCAGAAGATGCCCGCTGACCATAAGCAGGATAGAATCTTCCCTTTTTAGAAAAAGGTGCTTTCTTGAACAACCTTTTCTTAGCAGGAGCAGCTGTGGATTTGGATAATCTATCGAAGGCAGAATTTTCAGCATCCATCTGATTGGCTTTTGCTTGCCAATCTTTACCAAACAGGTTTTCACCTGTACAAGGGATATTTCCCAATTCATCTTGAACCCAGATCTCCAAATCAGAAGCTTGAAGCCAAGCAATTCTACGTGCACCTATGGCAATAGCTGAGGCTCTGCTTACACATTCAAAGAAGTCGAAAGCTGCACGGTTGGAGAATTTGGAGATATCTTGGGCATGTTTGAGCCAAGTGAGAAAGTCCTGTCTTTTATCGTCAGAAATGAAAGGACTTAAAGTCTGCAAATGAACAGTGACTTCTTTTAAGAACATTCCCATGTAAAGACTATAGGAATTAATTCTCGCAGCAAACATGGAAGCTTGGAAGACTTCTTCCAAAAGCATCCAGGGTTCTACATTCACGTCCTGGAGGATTAGAGGCATGTCTTTTGGCACGTCTAATCTTTCTCATAGCAGACTCAACCACAATAGAGTGGTGAGGAAGTTGAGTTTTATGGAAACCAGGACAAGGAGGGACACGATACATGGTATCCAACCTGCGAGAATGAGGGGAGGTGGTCAGAGGTGCTTCCCACATCCTTAACATGAGATCATACAAAATCTCATGAACAGGCAAGGTAGCTGCCTCCTTAGGAGTTTTAGGATATTGTAAAATATCTAACTCCTTGGCTCTGGGTTCTGTCTCAGGGGCCACCGTGATGGAAAGGCCCCGAGCCACCTCCCTGATGAAGTCTTGAAAAGACAAGTCCTTTGGAGGAGACATCCTTCGTTTAGGAAAGGACTCCTCACGTGGAAGAAGCATCACTGCATCGACCGACTCTTCAGAATCCTCAGAGAAATCGAAGTATCGTCTGTCCGGATGCTCTTGCAAAGCCCGATACCCGTACCGACCGGGATCGGTATCGGGAAGTATCGGTACCGGAGGGCTTCAGAGGACAGAGTACCGGCATAGCGGACACCGATGCCACCGGTACCCGGATCAGTAGCGATGGCGATGCTAGAGCCGGTACCGGTGGGGTAGTCTGTTGCGGTACCACGGGCGTCGATGCCACAAGGAAAGCCGCCAGACTGCGTTCTATGGATAGAATTCTCTGATCCATCGACACCGCCAATGCTTGGAAGTTGGTACCGGTGGAAGCCACCGGTACCCCAGAACATGGCACCAGGAGATCTGTCGAGGCCACGCCATCGAGAGCATCCTGGAACCCCGATGATGCTGCTTTAGAGGCCAAAGCCTGCCGCCGGGGTAATTTTGCCGGTGCAGAATCCTCGAGGGCAACGCCAGAGGCATCTCGATGCTTAGAAGGAGATCTACCCTTCGAGGACCGGCTGGATTTATGTTTAGTTACCTGAGATCCATGTAAGGAAGAAGCAGCCCTGGAAGACGTCAATGCCACCGAAGCCGCATCAGAGGGAAACAGGGTACTGAGCTTGGCAGCTCAGTTCTGCCGACCTCTTTTAGACATCATAGAACAGGACATACAATCTGTGATGGAATGGTCAGGACCTAAACATTTTAGACACCAGTCATGGGTGTCGGTGACGGAAATGGTACCGCCACATTTTGTGCACTTCTTAAATCCTGAGGCAGGCTTTTCCATGTTAAGGAAAAAAAGTTTTGGGCCTAAGGCCCAAAACGCATGTGCACCTGAAGAAAAAAGAAATGGAAAAAAGATTTTTTTTTTTTTTTTTTTTTTTTTTTTTAACAAGAAGAAAAGAAAAAGACCGGCAGTACCGGTGGAGCGTCGAAGGCGGCAGACGCGACACAAAAGAAATAAAGAAAAATAAAGAAATTCTTCTGTGGTGACAGGAACACGACCTGATGGCTCCGCGGAAAAAGAAGAACTGAGGAGAGAGAGTTGGGAAAGGCGGGAAGGCAGCACACAGGTGCTGTGGGATGCTCCCAAAAGCTTTCTTATTGGACGCTGGAGAGTGTTCCTGCGCAGGCTACGTCGGTACCGACGATACCCATATGTGAAGACTCATTCCTGCTTGTTCCTGGAGATACTACACAGCATAGAACAGCAGAACCACAAGAAATTATAAAAAGGCTCCCTGATCAATCTTATTATTCAACCCCCCAGGCTCCAGAGTATTGAGATTGAAAAAAGCGGTTGCTTTTTGAACATAAGAACATAAGATATGCCATACTGGGTCAGACAAAGGTCCATCAAGCCCAGTATCCTGTTTCCAACAGTGGCCAATATAGGTCATAAGTGCCTAGCAGTCTCCCCAAAAGAGACAGGTTCTTCAATGCTTGTATTGGGTTAAGCAGTGATATCCTGGGTCCCTTTTAATAATGGTTTATGGACCTTTCCTCCAGGAACTTGTCCAAACCTTTTTTTAAACCGAGCTACTCTAGCAGATTTTACTACATCCTCCGGTAACACATTCCAGAGTTTGATTACACGTTGAGTGAAAAAATAATTTATTAGTCTTAAATAGGTTACCCTGTAGCTTCATTGCATGTCCCCGTGTCTTTTTATATTCTGACGACGTAAACAATCGATCTACTTTTATTTATTTATTTATTTTATTTTATTTATTTTACAATTCTTATATACCGCACTATTTGCAATCAGCGCGGTTTACATGTAACAAAAAACATCCGACAAAATGCATATGTCTGGTCATTACATTGAACAGGGAGTGGGATTTGGAGAACAAGTTCCACTCCATTCATTAATTATAGACCTCTATCATATCTCCCCTCAGCCGTCTCTTTTCCAGGTTGAAGAGCCCCAATCTTCTTAGACTCTCTTCAAAGGAGTATCCTTCCATTCCCTTTACCATCTTGGTGGCTCTTCTCTGCACCTTTTCTAATAACGCTATATCCTTTTTAAGATACGGCAACCAGAACTGCACACAATATTCAAGGTGCGGTTGTACCATGGAACGATACAGAGGGATTATAATATCCTTTATTTTATTTTCCATTCCTTTCCTTATGATACCTAGCATTTTTTTTGCTCTCTTTGCTGCTGCTGCACACTGGGAGGAGGGTTTCAACATGTTATCCACGATGACGCCTAAATCTTTTTCCTGGGTAGTTGTTCCCAATGTGGAACCTTGCATCGTATAACCATAGTTTGGGTTGTTCTTTCCTAGGTGCATAACTTTGCACTTGTCTACATTAAATTTCATCTGCCATGTGGATGCCGAGTCTTCCAATTTATCAAGATCCTCTTGTAATTTTCCACAATCCTCTTGGGTTTTAACAACTTTAAATAGTTTTGTCTCATCTGCAAATTTGATAACCTCATTCGTTATTCCCTTTTCCAGGTCATTTATGAATATGTCAAAAAGCAGCAGACCCAGCACAGATCCCTGGGGTACTCCACTATTCACCTTTTTCCATTGGGAAAATTGGCCATTTAGCCCTACCCTCTGCTTTCTATCTTTTAACCAGTTCCTGATCCACAATAGTACACTGCCTCCTATCCCATGACTTTTTAGTTTTGCCAAACGTCTCTGAGGGACCTTGTCAAAGGCTTTCTGAAAGTCCAGATACACTATATCAACCGACTCACCTTTGTCTTCCTGTTTATTCACACCTTCAAAAAAACATAACAGATTAGTAAGACAAGATCCTCCTTGTCTAAAGCCATGTTGGCTCTCTCACATTAAGCCCTGACTATCTACATGACGAGTAATTTTGTTCTTTATAATGGTTTCTACAATGCTGGCAGTTTTTTTGGACTTCCTTCCACTTTTCTTAAAGCGTGGAATACAGCTGCTCTGGGCTTCCAAGAAAGTATTTTTAAACACCACCCAAGCTTGATGTAAGTCTTTGACCTTTGCAAGTGCTCCTTTTAGTTTTTTTCTTAACTATTTTCCTCATTTTATCAGTCTCCCTTTTAAAAATTAAAAGGTAGTACTGTGGATTTCCTTACCATTCCTCCTCCATTAATTAAATCAAATGCGATCATGCTATGATCACTATTGCCAAGTGGCCCCAACACCCTTATCTCTTGCACCAGATCTGATGTTCCACTAAGGACTAAGTCCAAAATACAGTCCTTTAATCTAGAAACTTTCTCTCCCTAGCATGTCCTGCCGTGACACTGAACCGGTCAATACCGCGGTAATTTAAATCACCCATTATTACTGTTCTGTAACTTTTGTTAGCTTCCCTGATTTCTTTGAACATTTCATCATCCATTTGTTCATTCTGGCCAGGCAGTTGTTGGTACAACCCCACTGCCATCGCCTTCCCCTTTTTACATAGAATTTCAATCCATAGAGATTCTACAGAAAATTTTGTTTCCTGCAAAACTTTAATCCTTTGTGACTCAGTGCTCTCTCTGACAAAGCACAACCCCTCCACCAATTTGATCAGCTCTATCATTATGATATAGTTTGTACCCAGGTATCAGTGTCCCACAGGTTGTCCTCCTTCCACCATGTCTCTGAGGTATCAATCATATCTAACTTATCATTTAGTGCTATATATTCTAACTCTCCCATCTTATTTTGTAGACTTCTAGCATATGCACACAAGCATTTTAGAGACTATTTTATTCATAATAATCTGGTTATCGGTAGGCAGGGGCAATTTGGAATCTTTAATCTCTGTCTGCTCTGTACTCAAGGGCATTTGGGCTACCTTTGTCTTTATTGGAACCGCTCTGTTGATGTGCCCTAACTTCATTTTTTTGTTAGTATCCTTCAAGGATACACTGTTCCGAACCATGCGCTCTTGGGCTACTGTCGGCTCTCTCCTATTATATAGTTTAAAAGCTGCTCTATCTCCTTTTTAAAGGTTAATGCCAGCAGCCTGGTTCCATCCAGGTTAAGGTGAAGCCCATCCCTTCAGAAGAGCCCCTCCTTTCCCAGAATGTTCCCTAGTTCCTAACAAATAAGAACATAAGAAATGCCATACTGGGTTAGACCAAGGTCCATCAAGCCCAGTATTCTGTTTCCAACAGTGGCCAATCTAGGTCATATGTACCTAGCAGTTTCCCCAAGAGACACAAGTTCCACAATGCTTGTACCCTCATCCTTGCACCATTGTCTCATCCACACATTTAGACTCCGGAGCTCTGCCTGCCTTTTGGGTCCTGCGCGTGAAACGGGAAGCATTTCGGAAAACGCTACCCTGGATGTTCTGGATTTCAACTTCCTACCTAAAAGCCTAAATTTAGCCTCCAGAACCTCCCTACCACATTTTCCTATGTCATTGTTACCGACATGTACCAAGACAGCAGACTCCTCCCCAGCACTATCTAAGACCTTGTCTAGGTGGAGCATGAGGTCTGCTACCTTCGCACCAGGCAGGCATGTTACCAGGCGATCCTCACGTCCACCAGCCACCCAGCTATCTACATGCCTAATGATCGAATCACCAACTATAACCGCTGTCCTAACCCTTCCCTTACGGGCACATGGCCCTGGAGAAACTTCCTCTATGAGAGAGGGTTTTACATCACCTGGAGGACAGGTTCTAGCTACAGGATCACTTCCTGCCACACCACAGTGATGCTCTCCTATCACGTGACCTCTCTCCATGGCAACAGGGATGCTGCCAGACTGGAGGTGGGACTTCAGGACGATATCCCTGTAGGTCTCGTCTATGTACCTCTATCTTTCTTATGTCTTCTAAGTCTGCTGCTCTTGCCTCCAGATATCAGACTTGCTCCCTGAGAGCAAAGAGCTCCTTGCACCTTGTGCACACGTAAGATCCCTCACCAACTGGGAGAAAATCATACATGTGACACTCAGTGCAAAAGACTGGAAAGCCCCTATCTCGCTGCTGGACTGCTGTCTGCATCTTCGCTTTAAGGTTGTGTTTAGATATTTAAGTTCTTTACTTACTAAGGGTTGCTAGGGATACTTATACTAATAAAACTATACCTAATACATTTAATGTACTTTATTCACCTGATGTTTAATTAATCTCAGGTCCTTAATGTATGCTGGTGAGAATAAACAGCTGCACCTGAGAGTGAATATGGCACCTCCTTTCCTTTAAGAGGTTTAAGCACTTCTAAAGCTACGATTATCCAAGGGGTGGGTGAGTGTCAGGGAGGGAGTGAGGGAAAGACGACTTATTAAAAGCTGGCTGCTACACAGTACCCTGCCCTGTGCTTCTAAGGTAATCTGTGACCAATCTTCAAGGGGAGTCCCAAAGCCCTTGCTTTGATAGAGGGAGTCTTGAGGTCTAAATTTAACCAGAAAGTTCTCTGCTGTGTTTTAAATTTAATCTGCAAACTCTTTCTGCTACTAGGCCTGATTGATTGAACAATTACACTGGGTTCTCAGATTAATCAGCTTTAATCTAAAGAATTATTTTTTCCCCAAGATTTAGAAAAATTCCCAGAAGTAAATACTTACAATTGCAGATCTCTCTCTAGAAGTAGCAGTCCCCCCTTTTGTAGTCCTTCAGGACTAAGAAGCACAGAACTCTGGTTGAACTATTTATGCCTGTGCTTCTGAGGTAAGCTGTGACCAATTTCCTGAGTGATTAACAGTCCTTGCTTGATAGAGGGAGTCTCTCAAACTGGTCCTTTGATCTGTCACCTGGCTTTAACACCTATTTAAAAAATGTCACAGGTCTCTTGCCCCCTATGTAGAAGGCCTCTTTGTAAAGGTCTCTAGAAATAATGTATTGCTCAAGGAATACTGACCCTTTTTTGCATTTTATATTCTGATGTGATTTAAAGCTCTTTGCTGCTACTAGGCCCTGACTGAGTATTAAATTTAAAGTAGAAGCTCTAAATTTAACCAGAAAGCTCTCTGCTGTGTTTTAAATTTAAACTGCACACTCTTGCTGCTACTAGGCCCTGATTGATTTAACTATTACACTGGGTTCACAGATTAATCCGCTTTATTCTAAAGAATTCTTTTCCCCCCCAAGATTTAGAAAAAGTCCCAGAAGTAAATACTTACAATTGCAGATCTCTCACCAGAAGTAGCAGTCTCCTTTTTAGTCCTTACCTGATAGTTGATATTTATAGCATAAAATCTGTATATTTTGATTGGCTGGAGGGCATTGTTTAAGCGCTTTTACAATGGCTCTCCTATTTAAAATCTGAAAAATAGGGTTGTTTTTTTTGAGCCTATGAGGTCAAGCTCCTTGTTTCCCTGTGGCTTCTTACTACCGTATAATGGGACAAGCTATTATCCCCGAGGCTTTTTCTCCCATTAAAAGATACTGCCCTCACCTAGACTACCTCCACTGGGAGACTATTCCATCCATCTGTCACTTTTCGTAAAGAAATATTTCCACATATTACTCCTGAGTCTATCCCCTTTCACCTTCATCCTACGTCTGCTCACAGCAGAGCTTTCTTTCAATTGAAAGAGGCTCTCCTCTTGTGCATTTATGCCATGAAGGTACAGCGCAGTTACTCACCTGTAACAGGTGTTCTCCGGGGACAGCAGGAATCAGTCCTCACATATGGGTGACGTCGGCGCCAACGGAGCCCTTGTGTGGAGCAAATCCCCAGCTTTCAAAGAAAGCCTTTGGGAACTGCATCACGCATTCGCGGTCCTCTTTCCACCCAAGGGTGCCATCTTGCTCAGTCAAATGACATAGCTAAAAAGACGGCAAAAAGAACAAAATATAATAGGACTGCAACTCCAAGGGGAGGAGTGAGGTCGGGAGGACTGATTCCTGCTGTCCCTGGAAAACACCTGTTATAGGTGAGTAACCACGCTTTCTTCGGGAACAAGCAGGAAGTCAGTCCTCACATATGGAACTCCACAGCTATAGGCTACCGAGAACCCACAGCTGAAAAATAGGCTCCCTTTACGAGAGCCGCAAGCAGCCACAATAGGAATCTAACAAAGAGTAGCACTCCAGTAGCCTGAAACAGAAGGGTCGGAGGGCAGGAGTTGTCTAGACCTCAAAAAGGTTACTGAGTACAGCCTGGCCGACAGCACTGTCCCATTTGGGACTCCCTATCCAAGCAGTAATGGGTTGCGAAATTCTGACCGAAGACCAGGTGGTGGCCCGGCAGATGTCTGCCAGCGGAACAGAGCAGAAATGAGCCACTGATGCCACCATGGCCCTGACCCGGTGGGCCGTAACACGACCCTCCATTGGAAACACGGCTGCCCTGTATGCTTGGAAAGCACAGTTACTTACCTGTAACAGGTGATCTCTGGGAACAGCAGGAATAAGTCTTCACATATGGGTACGTCGGTACAGACGGAGCCTGCGCGGGAACGCTCCCCAGCTTCCCAAAAAGGAAAGCTTTTGGGAGCATCCCACAGCGCCTGCGCGCTGCCTTCCCGCCTTTCCTAACCATCTCTCCTCAGTTCGAGTTTAAAGCTGAGACAATAGAGAGCGGAAAGGAAAGATAGAAAAAGAGATACAACTCCTAGGGGAGGCGGGAGGGTTGTGAAGACTTATTCCTGCTGTTCCCAGAGATCACCTGTTACAGGTAAGTAACTGTGCTATCTCCAGGAAAAAGCAGGAATGAGTCTTCACTTATGGGGGACTCCCTAGCTAAGATGCCTGGGAGATCCCCAAGGATATGAGACCCTGGAGAGGGGTCTACTTCCTCCTATGGATCTCAGGCATCCATCCAGGCAAGGAGGGTAGGAGTTGTTTAAGAGTGGAACAGGTGTTTGAGGACAGCCTGACCAAACAAGGCATCCCGGCGGGAGTCCTTGCACAAGCAGTAATGGGCTGTGAAGGTATGAACCGAGGCCCAGGTGGCTGCTCGACAGATCTGGTCGATGGACACAGAATTTAGATGAGCCATAGAGGTGGCCATGGCCCTCACATTATGAGCTGTGACATGGCTCTCCAGAGAAAGGTTCTTACTCTGGTAGGCGAAAGAAATACAATAAGCAATCCAATTGGACAGTGTTCTCTTAGAGACTGGAAGTCCCAAATGAGAAGGATCAAAAGCAACAAAAAGCTGGGAAGACTTTCTATGTTGCTGTGTCCTAAGTAAAAAGCAAGAGCTCTTTTACAATCCAGAGTATGAAGATTCCTCTCTGCACTGGATGCATGAGGAGCTGGAAAAAAGACAGGTAAATATACCTCTTGATTAAGATGAAAAGGTGAGACCACTTTAGGCATAAAGTGTGGATTTGTCCTAAGGTTTACCTTACCATGATGGAACCTTGTATAAGGTGGATTAGCCACTAATGCCTGCAGTTCACTGATGCGGCGAGCTGAAGTAACTGCAATGAGGAAAATAACCTTCCATGAAAGAAACTTCAAGGAGGTAGTGGCTAAGGGTTCAAAAGGTGGCTTCATGAGCTGACCAAGAACCAAATTTAAGTCCCATGCCACCGGAGGAGGCCTAATGGGAGGTTTAGTTAAAGTTAGGCCTCTCATGAATCTTGCAATGAGAGGATGAGAGGAAATAGGTTGTCCATTGATGGGCTTAAGGGATGCTGCAATAGCACTCAAATGGACTCTTACTGAATTTGTTTTAAGGCTTGCATTGGAAAGATGCAGGAGATAGTCTAACAGAGAATTTAAAGATAGTGCTAGAGGGTCAAGACCCTTTTCAGCACAACAAATGGAAAACCTTTTCCATTTAAAAGCATAAGAACGACTGGTGGAAGGTTTTCTGGAAGCATGGAGGATATCCTTCACTTGTTGAGAAAGATTCCAGTCTTGAAGGTCTAGGCCTTCAGTAACCAAGCTCTGAGGTGTAGGGACTTGGGGTTTGGGTGCCACAAAGTCCCTTCCTCCTAGGACAGAAGGTCTGGAGCAGCTCCCAAGTCCAGAGAGGGGGCTTGGGAGAGATGTAGAAGTAGAGGGTACCACACTTGGCTTGGCCAGCGTAGAGCTATGAGGATCATAGATCCTTGATCCCTCTGGAGTTTGAACAGTGTCTTGGGAATCAAGGGAATGGGTGGAAATGCATACAGGAAGCCCTGACCCCAATGGAGGAAGGCAGGCATCCTTGGCCTGAACTCCCTGACACGGAATTCTGGAACAGAACCGGGGAAGTTTGGCATTCCACGGACTTGCAAAGAGGTCTATGTCCGGGGTTCCCCATTCTTGGAAGATTCTGAGTACCTGATCCATGTGCAGGGACCATTCGTGTGGAAGCAGAACTCGACTGAGTCTGTCTGCCCAAGAGTTTTGGACTCCTGGGAGGTATACTGCCAGGAGATGGATTTGATGCTCTCTGGCGAAGGCCCACAATCTTAAAGCTTTGTTGCAAAGCGACAGAGCGCCAGTTCCTCCTTGCTTGTTTATGTAAAACATGGCTACTTGATTGTCCGTATGAATGAGGACTGTCTTGTAGCTGAGGAGGGTATGAAAGACCTTGAGAGCTAGAAAAACTGCTCGAAGCTCCAAGTGGTTGATATGAAGAGAGGTCTCCTGTGGGGACCAAGTGCCTTGAGTGGAGAGGTCCTGTAGATGGGCTCCCCAACCTGTTTGGGAGGCATCTGTTGTGAGGGTTGCTTGGGGCAACAACTGTTGGAAGGGGGACCCCAGCAACAAATTTTGAGTGGACATCCACCATTGGAAGACCAAAAGAAACGTTTGGTGTTTGCTATTTGGTCTGAGAGAGCTCCTGAAGCTTGAGTCCACTGGGTGGACAAAGTCCATTGAGCTGCTCTCATGTGTAGGTGGGCATAGGGTACCACATGTACTGTGGAAGCCATGTGGCCTAGCAGTTGTAGCATCTCCCGGGCAGTTAAGTGGCTCTTTGACTGAATCTGGGAGGCTAACTGCACTAGACGTTGGCAACGGGCCTGAGAAAGGTAAGCCCTTGCAGTAGTGGTATCCAACCAGGCCCCTATGAATTCTAGGGACTGAGTAGGGGTGAGCTGAGACTTTGGGAGGTTTACCACAAGTCCCAGATACTGCAGAATGCACCTTGTGCGGTCCAAGGAAATCTGGGCCTCTGACTGAGATGGAGCTCGAATGAGCCAGTCGTCCAGGTATGGGAAGACAAATATTCCCAGAGTTCGTAGAAATGCAGCAACTATTGCCATGCATTTGGTGAACACTGTTGGAGCAGAGGCCAGACCGAAAGGAAGAACTCTGTATTGGTAATGTTTTCCTTGGAAAAGAAACCGTAGGAATCTTCTGTGAGAGGGATGGATGAGGACATGTGTGTACGCATCCTTGAGATCTAGAGAACAAAGCCAATCCTGACTTTGAAGGTATGGAAGGAGAGTGCCCAGAGAAAGCATCTTGAACTTCTCCTTGCATAGAAATTTGTTCAATTCTCTGAGATCTAAGATGGGTCTGTATCCCTCTGTCTTCTTTGGAATGAGAAAATAGGGGGAGTAGAACCCTGACCCTTGATGAAGAAGAGGAACTTCTTCTATTGCCCCTTGGGCAAGAAGGGTAGCTGCCCCTTGGGCAAGAAGGGTAGCTACCTCTTGACCTAGAAGGTCGAGAAGAGATGTGGGAGAATTGAAGTGTCTCACCATGGTGTGGGGAGGAAGGTCTGAGAAATGAAGCTTGTAGCCCTCTCTTATGATGGAGAGGGTCCACTGCTCTGATGTTATTTGCTCCCATCTGGGAGCAAAATGAGCCAACCTTCCTGGAATGGTGAGGGGCTCTGGCTGCTTTAGAGCCAGAAAGGCTAAGTTCTCTAGCATCAAGTCAAAAACCCTGAGAAGGTTGGGCCTGCTGAGTTGCAGCAGCCCCTGTAGGCTTAGGCCTGGCCTGTTTAGGTTGCTGACGCTTAGTGGCAAAGCGACCTGTAGAAGATTGTTGGCCAGAAGTAGAAGGAAATCTGCCCTTTTTAAAGAAAGACTTTTTAAAAGGCTTTTTCTTGGCAGGAATGGAGGTTGACTTTGAAAGTCTATCCAGAGCAGAGTTTTCTGCATCCATTTGAGTGGCTTTTATTTGCCATTCTTTGCCAAATAGGTTTTCACCTGAACAGGGAAGATTTCCTAAGCCATCTTGAACCCAGGGCTCTAAATCAGAAGCCTGGAGCCAAGCAATTCTGCGAGCAGCTATGGCAATGCCTGAGGCTCTGCTGGCACCTTCAAAGGAGTCAAAGGCTA